>CM045772.1:55105187-56305187 GCA_025200525.1 Camellia lanceoleosa
GTTATTAATCTCTTACACCAACAAAACAATTGATAATCAATATGATCATAAATAAAAAAAAAAACCCACAAAACAAAACATGATAAATGAAATCAAGAGACCCACATTCAGTTGACAAAGAAACCAGAACATATTGCCAACACTAGTTCCCCAGTAATATGTAACCTCTGTTTGGTTACTGAGAAAAGGCCGGAAAAGAGAGAAAATTCAAATCTTCGTAAACCAACAGATTTTAAAGATTTTGAATGTCTTTCACTTGTACCCATTAAATCGGCAACAAAAACGGAAGGTAAGAGACCCAAATCATTAATCATAAAGATTAATCACACCGAATGGAAATTAGGAGATAAAATACAAGAAAAATTAAGAAATGGACTGTCACGACCCGAAACCCGCCCCTAAAAGTTCGGGCATAACCTATGCAGACGTAAGCATGAAACCTGATATACTTAATATGAGGGGCCTGGACGGAAGCATTTAATAATACAAAACAACATCAAAACATATCCATTGAGCTACTATTAACATGCCAGGATCACATCATCACATCAAGTAAATAATATACAGAAAACCGACACACATGTATCTTGACTTAGCCCGCAATTGGGCGTAGGACAAAACATTTTATGGAAAGACAACCAAGCATAAATCTCAAAAATATAACCACACTTTACACAATACACAGGCTTCAGTTAGTGCCTGGACACATCGTGGTTGACAAGAGGGAGACGAATCTTAAGGGTTGGGACTGGCTTCTCGGTTGATGACCTACAGAAACAGACAAGATATAGAATGAGAAAAACTCAGTGAATAATAGTACATGAATAATGTAAAGTACACCGGATATAATAAAGTATATAACTGCGAAGCATATGATTAACTACACGCTGTAATTATATCTCAACAGACAAGAGTCCTGAAATATACATAGAGCGGCCCTCGGCCTAGAATGATACAGTACGTCACAAAATGGCCCTCGGCCCAGTGTTACATGAATGTTACACATGTCACAAAATGGCCCTCGGCCCAGAATGTTACACAGAATGTTACACATGTCACAAAATGGCCCTCGGCCCAGAATGTTACACAGAATGTTACATAATGGCCCCCGGCCCAGACAGAATGTTACCAAACAGAATGTTACATAATGGCCCCCGGCCCAGACAGAATGTTACCACACAGAATGTTCATGAATTCTTTCCACAATTTCACTTACACCACGTTTCGGTCACGATTATATACTGTAGGAACTTACAGAAAACAAACATAAACAAAACATTACTGATAATTGTTATATCATTGTTCCCTACCATAACTCAATAGACCTCGGGACAACCCACAAAGCAGAAGAACTTTAAATAACTTTAAAACTGATTAATCTTAAGGTTGTACAGAGGCACTTAAATCCTTTCAACCATTACATGAGTTATGCAGTCAGTTTATAGCAATCGTTAACAACAAGTAAAGCATACTCCACAAATCATATATGTATCCTCACATTATTATTTGTAAGGACAAAACAGTTTACCTCACAGTAGTCTTGATTCATTAGTGACAAAGCAAAATGATTCACAATATCCAAGCATCGTTATTCTATTTGATTATCATGCGTCCTCCTTTCGCTTGAGTGCGCTAATACTCAATAAAACTTGTATCACATATAAAAACATAAGTATTGCAGAAACCATATAAGTAGTCTGAATCCATAATTCATTGGCAGAATGATTTTGTCGGTTCACAACTTCACAATTTGGCCCTTGGCCACATCATGTAATACCTTCACAATTTCTTTTGATGCTTTCATAATTCACAATGTTCCCCACATAGCATACACTTTTAATGTTTCCACAATTTCACAATATTTCTTACAACGGAGGATATAACGTCAATAACAATAATTATTAACAGTAAAAAAAAACATCGAGTACTATTACTCACAGTGGTCAGGTGCTTGGTCCACCCCTGTCGCTAACCCTACACAATTCACATAATTCAAACATAATCCATCATAATATAACATCATTTAGTTCAACATTATTCAACACAACATAACTTCAACAAAAGTCAACATTTAGTTCATCAAGACCATTTGTAATTTAACATAATTCAAATAAATCATTGAATCTCATTTCAACACTCCAAAACCAAGTTTATATCATTCACACTACTAATAGATTATTTCTCCAATTTTTCCTTTACATTATAGCATGAATTCCAACATTTATAGCACAATTCATTCGCAAATTTTAAACATAATTCCAAAACATTTCCAAATTCCAATTACACTTGTACATATACAATTCAATACCTCAATTTCATTATTCTACCTTCAATTTGGGCCAATTCATTAGTTATCATCATTACTCAACCTAGGGTTTTAAAGAAAATTGGGGGTTTTCCTCTTTTCTTAGTTAAATCTTTAAATCAACAATTACTATATATCAATATGCTAAAAACACACAACATCCCTTGTAAATTGGAGGAAGCCCCTTTTCGTGAATAAACAACAAGCCATTAATGTTTCCAACCCATAATCAACTCAAACTTCCAAAATGTCAACAAAATCCCAAAGTGACAACAAAATTACTTCAAAACATAAACATTCAAGGCCAAGAGAACCCCCTACCTCAAGATTGGAAGCAAAGAAGCTAGATCAAAAGCGTCCTCTCCAAAATCTCAAAATCCAATCGGTTGGAAAAGTTGATCTTCACTCCTTCTTCATCCTTGATGCACGATCCATGGTGGTTTGTTGGTGAGAATGACTGAAATCAAAGGTTTGAGGGTTAGGGTTTCGAACCTAGGAAGGGAGGAAGGAAGAGGAAGAAGAAAATGTAAGAAATGATCCAAAATCCGTTTTTAACGCTGCTGTCTGCAATTCCCGCTCGAGCGTGATCCCCGCCCGAGCGGACCTGCCCTCAGCACAGATGTCGAAACTTTGAACAGGTATAACTTTCCCATCCGGACTCCGTTTTAGGTCATTCTTGTGTCCAAATTGAAGCCCCGGAAATAAGCTTTCCAATGGTTCTAACCTCATATCCAAATTCAAAGTGTGGAAAAATAAAAGGGCAAAAGAGTGACGGCTGATCGTAGGCGAATTATTCGAATTAAAGTTTTTGGTCCAATCTTACTTTACCATCACACCACTACCTCAATCAATACCCCAAAATAGATAGAACATTCTCAATTCCAATGGATATAGTTGAATTAAAACACATTAACCCCTAATTAAATAAGGACGACTTTTGGGGTCATTACATGGACAGAGGCAGATCCATCCCCACCACCAGTTCTACCCACCAATCTAACACTCCACTCCTAGCCAATCCTCTCTTCTTCCATAGCCCTAGAAATAGCCCTAGAAAAACGTAGAAGCCCTAGAAATAGAAATGAGTTGGGTACCTTATCAGTGGCATGAGAGTGAGACAGGGCTTGAGATTTCTTAGAGGTTGATTGGGGAGGCTTTGAAACTTTCTGAATTGCCTCTGGCTGTGCGATTGATTCGACTTCGGACTTTCTCTTACGAAAGTAGTTCCCGAACACAGCGAGCACGATCAGAGATCCTACAACGACCGAAACCACAGCAACAGGAACAATCGAATCCATTTTTGTTTGCTATTATCCGAATAAACAGAAGATTCAAATATGTATGAGTGATCTTCAAGGTTCGGAATTAGGGTTCAGTTGCAGTGAGTGTTCGTGGATTATCGAGTAAATCGGAAGCTACTTCTATATCTTCAAAGACAACGATCCTCTGTGTTGAAGGTCATTATGCGAATGAGGGACCACAAAAACCTTCAAGGTCTCCGAATCCCACTCGTTCCCTTCAAGGGAGATCAGGCTTTAATTTTTTTTTTTTTTGAAATTCAATTCCCGCCCCACGTTTCAAATTTCCCCCCAAACTTTTGGCGACCAAAAGATCAAATTAGTCGCAAAAACAGGTTCTTTCGCCAACAAAAATTTTTAGTCACCAAATCTCAATCAACAGCGACTAAAATATTAGTCGCTAAAAGTACTAATTTGGTGACTAATTTTTTTTGGTTGCTGAAAATAAGTTTTTCGCGACCAAATTTTTGATTGCCAAAAAATATGTGACCTTCCGCGACCAAATTTGTAGTTGGTTGGCAAAAGTATACCACTTTCTGCGACCAACTCATTTTTTGGTCGCTAAAATATAACCTTCTGCGACCAATAATATATGGTCGGCAAAAATAATGATCATTCGCGACTAATTAATATTTGGTTGCCAAATGTCATTTTTTTGCGACGAAAATTTTTTTGGTCGGCAAAAGTGGTCGCAAAATGTGTAAATTCTTGTAGTGCCTCTAGAGTCCGTTATATGATACTCTTTTGTTATTCTCAATAAAGACTAAGATGAAATAAAATAAACAAAGTAAAATATAGAAAATAAGGATTAAGGGTTAGTTACTATCTTATTTAAGTCACATCATCTTATTTAAATTACATCACCTCTCTAACACATCACATCAAACTCAACCCAAACCCACCAATAAATCAAAAAGTACACTTTTTTAGGACATTCTAAACCAACCCTAAAGATTAACCCATAGAGTTGTGGCACTTTGATAAGGTTTTTAGACATAAGTTTTAAGATCTCAGGTTCTACATTCTGCATGGCTAACTCTAGAGGTTTGGTGTAATGGTCCTAGGATAGCCCTACTGGACGAACCATATCTAAGGCTTGGGTGTGGGGTCGAATCTTGATAGCTGCACTCTCTAAATTAAATGGTGTGTCCTAACTTAAATGGTGTGTGCATTGTGGAGTCGGTACACACACTCGGGATTTGTCTCTCGTCCTACTCCTGTTAAACCAACATTAGGAAGTTGATTCTAAAATTCGTGGAGGACAAGTTTGAAGAGTTTACTCATTAACAAAAAAAAAAAAAAAAAAAAGAAACTCTTTTTTGGGTGGGTACCCCCCCTTCCAAAAAAAAAAAGACTAAGGGTTGGTTTGGAATGTTCTAAAAAAATGTACTTTTTGACTTATTGGCTTATATGGGTTGGATTTGGGTTGAGTTTGATGTGATTTGTTAAAGAGGTGATGTGATTTAAATAAGATGATGTGACTTAAATAGGATAGTGATTTTTTAACTTTTTGTATTATTTAGACTATGCCAAACTTGGCCTAAAGATTGAGTTAGCCCTTATTTGAGAAGTTGAAAATTTTAATTAAAAAGTTCAAAAATTGTTTCAAAAAAGTATTTAGGATTATCTAGAGAAGTATACTTTTTGATTTTTTACAAAAATATATGTAAAAAAGTAGAAAGGTAATATAACCCAAATAACTGCATTTATATCAAGTATGCCAAATAGGGCTTAATATCACTATTTTTTTTTTTTTCACGTTTTTCATTAAAAAAAATTAAAAAATCATTACATCAATTTTCAAATTAACTCGTTTGTGAATGCTAGTTTTTAGCAAAAATAAAAATAAAATTAAAAATTAAAAAGTTATTACAAAAAGTCAATATATTATCTGTATTTTAAAATTTTTTTTTTTTTAGAAAAAAAAAATTCAATTTCCTAAGACACTCGTTTTGCAAAGTGTGAAGTGGAGTTCAAATTTTATTATTGTTTTCTTATTCTCTTTCCTTGAAAAAAAATAAAAATAAATAAATGTTCAGATTATATAACAAACATTACATCAGTTTGTAAAATAAAAAATAATATTAAGAACTTTTACAAAAATTATTTAAAATTTATATTGATCTCTTGTCTAGATTTCTTAGAATTTGTTTAATTAGACAACTTATAAAGCTTATGAAAAATAATTACATTTTAAATTTAGATAAACTTTAGAGTTCTATAATTTTTATTAAACTAATTGCTTATATTAAACAATATGTTAATGATTTTTTAAGGGTTGGTCCTTACACTTTAGTTATTATATGGGTAAATTACATTTTTATCTTTATAGCTTGATTTAAATTTTACTTTAATTCTTATTATTTTAATTTGAATAATTTATAAGTTCTTACCCTTTAAGTTTAGTGCCAATTTGATTCTTCTGTACAAATCACCTTCAATATTTACGCATGACACTTAAAATTATTAATTTTAACGTCCAATTTAAATAAAATAATTAAATTAAAATTAACTTTAAAGTATAGTTTATTCTAATTATTTAAAGTACTGTATTATTTGTCTTGTGATGTGATATCATCATATTAATTATAAATATAATTAAAAAGGCACACCAAATCAAACCAACTGTAATATAAATATGATAATAAATGCGGTTGAGTAAGAAATTCGTAAAATTTGTAATTCGATTCAGTCTAATTTAATTTGGTAGGTTTAGATTGATTTTTTGAACTCGTGGTTCGGTTCCGAATTAAAAAATTAAAAATTCGTAGTCCATGGATTGGTTCCAGATTGAGCTCCAAGGTTCCAGATTGAAACCGATCCGGACCATATACAAATAGCCTATATTTATATTATATACTCTCCTGCATAATATCTTCTCATACTACACATAAAATCTATACCCAAACCTAAACCCACGTAATATCTTCTATTATTGCTTTTGTTTGCTGATTTTTAGTTTTAATTTGTAATGGTTTAAATAATTATGGTAAAACTTGTTTTCTTATGGTTATTTAAATTTTAGAGCAGTATGTCGTTATTATGAAAGACATGTTATTATTATGGAACTAATATGATGTTATGTTTATATTTAGGTAAACTACCAATAAGTTCTAATTGTTTGACTTAATGCTCATCAAATCCTATTGAAAATAAGCCTTGGTAAAATCGTCGCTAAAAATATTTTGTCATTGTTTTTATAAATTGTTACTAAAATTTACAAAATAGTGTCCTTTTTTTGTGATGAAGTTTTCAAATTGTCGCTAAAAGTTTTGAATTAGTGACACTTTTTTTTGACGATTTTTTTTAAATTGTCACTAAAACTTATAATTAGTGGTATTTTTTGTGACAAAATTTTTATATTATTGTTAAAAATTAACAATTAGTGACATTTTTTTAATAATTTTTAATGAAAAATGCTATTAATTATCATAGGACCTATTGAACAATAAGTTCACTTATTAGGACCTACACGTAAGTCCCCTTTTATATTTGTATGAAATTAAAATGTCTTATATATATTTTTTGTTATTTAATTATGTAAATCCGTGGTTCTAAACCGATTCAATCCGTATTTAAATGGATTGATTTTATGATTTAAACGGATTGGATTAATTTTAATTTTTTTAAAATCATAAGTAACAAATTGCTCATGATTATACCCCAATCCAGACTTTGTCAACCCCTAATAATAAATAACTTTTGTTATGTCATTATGTTGTTTTTTTATACCAATAATAATTTGGCATTAATTATTGTTTTCTTAGAGTTTAAAACACATTATTAGAAAAGAGATTGGAATTTTGGGTTTTGACCAATGAGAGAGAGCCAACGTGTGATTGGCTTTTGAAGGTGTGGTGATTGGTCCACGTGGAGGTGTTTCATTGGACAATCAAGATGTGGGTCCATTTCGAATTTGATGGGTTTCTTTTTCGTTGCCGGCGTGTTTCTTGGTTAGTTGGGTTGGTGGATTTGGATAAAATTTGAGTTTTGAGTTTTGGAAAATGAGTGAGAGTATTAATTAGTGTTACTATTAATGATGTGGTAGTAGGTATTACTATGAATGATTTGATATTTTGATCTTGGTGTTGTATTTTTTTTCTTTTTTTATTGAGTGTCATGTTATTAGTGATCTTTTTAGAGCTCTAAAATTAGTAGTCTCTATCATTGTTGTTTGAGTTTTTATTGTGAAATACCGTTTAGGATAGGCCTGAAAAGTAATTTTTTAATGTTTGTTATTTTTTATTAAAATATTAATTTTTTATAAAATATTTTTTACTAGAAGTATTCTGTTTGGGAATGAAAACGTGTAATTTTTTTTTATGAATTTTGCGTGTAAATTGTTAATTTTCAACTTAAAGATTTTTGTGATATAATTTTATATTTTACTATTAGTTTAATAGTAAAATTTTTGCCTAATAACCGTAAAGTTATGGGTTCAAATCACGGGACAATCACTTTGTGATTATGCCAAATGTTATATGTGTACTCAATTTTTTTTTTTCCTCCTAAACACATTTTTTTTTTTTGTTACAGGAAAATTCTCCCTACCCTCCCGCAGGTCCAAGGCAGTGCCCCTTTCAGAGATCACCAAGGTGTCCTGTTAGCCGTTCCGAGCGAGGAGACTATAACCTGAGAACTTGCCCCGACCTCCCAAGACAGCTCCGCTTAAATCAGGACTCGCACAGCGGGGGAGTATTGAACCCACACCAAGTACTGACTAGACAACTTGAGGTCCGACTATAACCTGAGAACTTGCCCCGACCTCCCAAGACAGCTCCGCTTAAGTCAGGACTCGCACAGCGGGGGAGTATTGAACCCACACCAAGTACTGACTAGACAACTTGAGGTCCAACCTCCTAACCAACAGTGCTGCGCCCTGGAGATTGGCCCAAGGAGGAGAATTGAACTTGTGACCTTGGGGCTTTAACCCCAAGGCCTTACCACAATGCCACAACCCCTTGGGTTCCTAAACACATATTAATATATACTAATTGAACGTTGTTGTTTTTAATTTCATATTTCATCAAAATTCTAAACTTACCTTCTCCTATACTTTAAGATATCCTATTAATACTCTCTCAAACTATTTTTCATTAAAATGAAGTTGCGATAAATATATAGTGTTGCGGAAATTCTTCATCCCAATTCATGTTTCTAACAAGTATACCACCAATCTATAATCTGCCACCATTTCAATATTCTTTAAATTCATATTTATGATCATACTCAGTCTATTTCTTAGGGTACATAATTTAGCTTTGATACTCATAAATGGTCCAATATATCTCCAAAATCTTACAGTTTATAATCATTTGTGATTCTTGCTCAGTCTACCATTAGCCCAACCCAAGTTACCTTTAGAAGCACCATCGAAATTGAATTTAAGACCGTGTGTATAAAATATTAAATACACATGCATATGTATCAATTTGCAAATTTTGAATTTTTTTTTTTTTTTTCCATTGAAAATAAGACCAATTTCACAAGAATAGTTGAAAAAAATCAAAGGTTGCGTTTGGTAGAGTTTTAGAATTATGATTTGAGTATGAAAAATTTGTTTGGTGAAAAAATTTTAAAAAGAGTCTTGAATTGAGTGGAAAATTTTTGATGTGACATTTGATATTTGATACAAAAACTTACAATTCATAACCAAACATACAACTCAAAATTCTATTGAAACAGATAAAATTTTTTAAAAATTTTGGAAAATAATTTTTTGAATATATAAAAATTAACATATCAATTACAAAAAAAAAATTTGCACTGTTCCGGTCAACCAGCCGAACGACCGATGGGACGATCAGTTAGGCCAAATTTCAAAAATTACGCTCTCAAACAAAATTTTCTGTAAAATTGTTAAAAATTAATTCTACAGTTCTATCCAAACATCATATTCAAACTTTCACGTGAAAAACTCCGTTGAAAATACTTCCAAATAACTCTGTTTAATTTTTATTTTTAGAATTTACTTTTTATAAAATTTTATTTTTTATTTTTTATATATATATTTTTTTCGCTCTGACGTGTCACTTCACTTTTCAGCACCAACTGCTTTGTTGTTACCCCAATATTGATGATTGCAAGTGTATGGTGCCGGGAGTGTAGAGAAGTGCTGTTGATGTATGATTGCCACGTAGTGGTTTCGGAAGGAAGGAATGAAGTGAGGGGCCCACACCTGAGCTGTCCTTTTGGCATCACTTACTTTTTTTTTTTTTTTTTTGCTTGAAAGCAAATAAAAGAGGGCCACTTCTCTCTTTGACTCATCAGTCAACTGCAATGTGAGCACAAAGGTCCACGTGGCAATTAGGCTTTCTACAACTTTAACGAAAACATAATTGCCATGTTGTCCTTGGACAACCATCCTTGTACCCGACCTACATTGGAGGGAGATAGGAACTTAACCCTCTTTCTAAATGGAAATTGCTATTTATATATATATATATATATAAATATAAATAGATTTGTGCAAATTATAATTTGTTTTTTTATTTGTGAAATTATAAATATTTCCTTTATAATGTTTTGACTTTTAACAATAATAACATCAAATTTTGATGAATGCACAATAAAAAGGGCTATGTAGTGCTCTATTTTGACTTGAGATATTGATGAGATAAAAAAGACGGAGAGGGAAAAACAAAGAGGGAGGAGAAAACAGAGACGAAGTGAGGTAAGAAAGAGAGAGAGAGAGAGAGAGAGAGAGAGAGAGAGAGGGGAGACAAAATAAATTGGGGAAATAATTGAAAGCCACATTTGGAATAGATTATTTTTATAATTTTTTAATTTTTCACGAAAAGATATGTGAAAAATTAGAAGTGATGTGACAATTTATAGTTATTTTTTGACTAAAATTGAAGATTGCCAAACATGGTCGAGAGAGAGTCAGAGACTGAATGGGTAGAGGGGAACAAGGCTATTGGTTATAGTGTAATTGAGATTTTTTTTTTCTTTGTCTTTTTGTAGAGAAATGAGTATTCAGAGTAAAATATTTAAGAATTAAAATTGCTAATATATTTTAATTGTATGGGGGTGTTTGTTATGTAATTTGAAATTTGAAGATGTAAAATAACCATCATAAGTAGGTAAATAAAAGGAAAAAAAACGTGAGATTGGAAGACATACACGTTATTACAATATTTGCCCCCTCACGTAGGAGGGTACGAATAAACTAACTAGCTAAACTAATTAACTAGCTATTATAAAACGAATTAACTAACTATGCTAGCTAGTTATTATAACATCACAACTAATTAACTATTCTAGCTAATTATTACAAATTGAAACTAACTAATTAATTACACTAATTAATTAATTACCAAATTCTAATTAGCTAACTAATTAATTACAACATGAAATAAAGTAACAAAATTAACTAATTAACCCCAGGAAGCGAGGGATGCTCATGCACGTGCGGATTTCCACCCGAAAAGCACATTGAATGTTTATGTTGCATAGTAGAACATCATTCACCTCAACCATTGCTCTATTTTGTTCCAAAAGCACTACTGCTTAATTTGACAAAAGTGGCTGGTAGGCCAGAAGTAGTGGCCGGCCAGCCACAAATGGTAGCCTGCCGTCTAGAAATAGTGGCCTATCGGCCACTGATGCTTGATTCCTCTTGCTGCAACAGAAAGCATACAGAGCACAAACATGGTATTCTTAAGGGTTGTTTGCACAACTTATCCCTCTTATCATCAAACAGCTTAAATGAGTGGTAAGTTTGATTCATAAACTATCAATCGATGCAATTTCATTGAATGATGGCCTATGAACCAAAATGTACAAGTTCAATAAATGCAACAAATAAAGACTCTCAAACCTCCTCCCTATCATAGATTGATCAAGGGAAGTGGTTGACATTGACTCTTGAATCGTTTACATCACTAAGGAGTATGAAACGACACAAGACTCAATGGGTTCAATTAATGTCCGATTGAACCCAAACTGATTTTATCTTTCATCACTTTTAATCCCAATTTTATTACTCCATTTTAATTACCAACCATTCCTTGGTCAATTAAGTCCAAAAGTGAGCTTTAAGTCTTCTAATGGAAAGGAGCACTAAACCTAGTGTTGTTTTAGGCATGAGAGAAGTGTCATCCCATTGGTAATGAACCCCCAAAGGGATTGAACCATTAAGCACAATACCTCAATCTCATGTTTAAACAAACACTTGGTTTGAAACAACTTTCAAAGCAAATAAAAAGCCAAGAAAGGAGGGAGGTTGCAGAAGTGATTAGAGGTGAAAACATGTATGAAAAGTAAGAAATAAACACTATCAACTCAAATAGGTTGGTAGCTAAGGCCTAAACCACTAAGCCTATGAGGACCATTACACTACAAGAATACTATACAAAGCATAAATGAAGTAAACACACTAAAACAGTCCTAATATGAGTAAAAACAGTGCTGAAATTGAAGTGAAAATAGCTAAAAGAGTAAGCTAAAATAATGGAGAAATTAAGATAGTAAACAAGCATAAGGAGGGGTGGCTAACCCCTCCATTTTTGGGATCTCAAAACATGATTTTTAGCCTCTGGAAAACTTTAAAAACCGGTGGTAAAAAGCTCAAAAAAAGTTGATAACATGGTGGAAAACACAAGGGTAAAAGCCTATAAAATAAGGTTCAAAAAAGGGTGATCCACCCCTCTACTTAATGGCTTTAAACCACAAGTTTCAGCCTAAAAATACAGTCCAAAAGCAGCAAGAAAAGATGGAGAACAAGTGGTGTAGAGGTGGTACAAAAATACTAGAAGGTATACCTCTTGAAGAGGAATGCTTCTTTGAATTACAAACCACCAATTTCACACTCTCAACTGCTTTAAGAGCTCAAATTCAAGCTCAAATCACCTTAGCAAGAAGCTCTCTAGGTTTGGTTTAGAGTGTTTAGGCAAAGGCTATGCAAGTTGCAAGGGAGGGAGAGAGAGAGAGAGAGAGAGAGAGAGAGAGAGATGTAGAGAGAGGAATTTTCCAAAATTTACTCTTCAAAAATAGTTTCTCACTCCTAAATTTTTCTAACCTTGAAAGCAAGACAGGAGGTCCTCTATATATAGAAAACATAAACCTCAATTGAAAATATCTATATACAAATAGGTGGTTCAGTGTAGGAATGGCTGGCAACAAATATCTACAGACACCCCATTTTTGACTGCCCTTACGACTTGGACACCATCACTTGCACGCCCAATGATGAATGTGTACATGCTTGTCAAGTCCTCGAACTCTTCAGCAGAATACCACAACTTTGAGCCTTTAAACCCTCACACCACTTGCCCTGTTTTGGACCAAAACCCTAGTTCTTCAAGAACCTTGGGACCTGTCGGCCACCACTGTCGACTGCCGGCCACTGATCTTGGCTGTCGGCCACTTGTGTGGCCTGCCGGCCATAAGTGTGCTTTTGCAGATATTTTTGCCAGTTGTGCCAATGTTGTCACAGATGCATGCACTTCCTTACACGTGTATGTATTGATATTTCTAAAGAAATGTGATGTTTTTCAATATATTTAAGACACCCCCTTCCATTTTTAAGGTTGAATATTTTGGGAGCAAAATTCTCTCTCTCTCTTGCAAATTCCTAAGCTTTTGTAAGCTTTTGCCTATATACTCTAAACCAAACCTTGTGGTATTAGAACTGAGGTACTTTTGAGCCTACTTAAAGCTCTTGAGGGTGTGCAAGTGTTGGTTTAACACTTGGAAAGTGTTCTCCTCTTCAAGAGGTATAAGGCAGGTTTATTGTTTCGCTTTAATTGCTATTTTGCCTACTATTTTTGGGCTATTTTTGGACTGTGTAAACTCTAAAATTTGGCGTTGAAACTTGTGGTTTAAGGCCAGTAAGGGTGGATGGGTGGTTTACCAATCCTTCTACCTAGCTTACAAGGCCTTTACCCTTGTGTTTCCCACCTTGTTGTCAAACTTTTTTTGAGCTTTTTAGGACTAAATCTTAGAGATTTTTCAGTGGCTAAAAACATATTTTGAAGTCTTAAAAATAAAGGGGGTAGCCTCCCCTCCTTGTGCTTGTTTTCTATCTTAATATGCTCTATGTTTTAGCTTATTGTTCTAGCTATTGTTACCTTAATTCCAACATGTTTTAGGACTATTTTAACATTGTTTTAGGACTGTTTTTAGTTGTTTATTACACTTGAGCCTTGTATTGCATGCTTGTAGTGTAATTGTCCTTAGAGGCTTGGTGGTTTAGGCCTTAGCCACCATCCTATTTGAGTTGATGGTATTTATCTCTTGTTTTCCATGCTTGTGATCACCCTTAATCACCTCTGCAACCTCTCTCCTCTCTTGGCTTTTGCTTTGTTTTGAAAGTTGTTTCAAGCCACTTGTTTGTTTGATGCTTGAGATTGAGGTCTTGTGCTTAATGGTTTAATCCCTTTGGCAGTTCATTACGAATGGCATGACACTTCTCTCATGCCTAACACAACTCTTGGTTTGGTGCTCTTTTCCATTAGAGGACTTAAAGCTCACTTTTGGACTTAATTGACTAAGGAATGGTTGGTAATTAAAATGGAATAATAAAATGAGGATTAAAAGTGATCCAAGATAATAACTTGGTTTGGGTTCAATCGAACGTTAATTGAACCCTTGAGTCTTGAATCATTTCATACTTGTTCATGGTGAAAACGGTTCATGAGTCAATGTCAACCACTTCCCTTGATCAATCCATGATAGTGAGGAGGTTTGAGAGTCTTTATTTGTTGCATTTATTGAACTAAACTTGTACACTTTGGTTCAGAGGCCATCATGCAATGAGATTATGTTGATTGATGGTTTGTGAATCAAATTTACCACTCTTTTGAGCTGTTAGATGATAAGGATGGGTAAGTTGTGCAAACAACCCTTGAGAATGCTTTGTTTGTGCTCTGTATACTTTCTGTTGCAGTAGGAAGAACAACGATTTTGTGGCCAGCAGGCCACAATTTCTAGACGGCAAGCCATTATTTGTGGCCAGCATCCCGCTACTTCTGGCCTACCAGCCACTTTTGTAAAATTGAACAGTGCCCTTTTGAAACAAAACATGGCTGGTTTTGAGGTGAAAAATTGTAGCGACCCCGATTCGTAAATAACTACTAATTCATAATTAAGAATGCTAACTAAGTATTTAGAATGGAATTATGTGTTATTATTAATTGTGATATGTGCTTTGTAGTAATTTGTGCATATCTATCTTATTTTAAAATTATTTGTCATGATTTCTACTTTGAATCTGAACTTGTTAGCCAAAATGCTTCCAGAAACCGAATTTGAGTTCATGGATTAACTAACTAGAATATTTGAAACCATATGAGAAGTTTTGTTGAAAATTGATTCAGTTCAGTAAAATCGCATGTGATTAAATTGAGCCTTAATTGGAACTATTTTGGATTAATTGAGTCATGTGCTAACCTTGATTAATTAAGGTTACTTATGTTTAATTAAGACGATGCATGATTTATGCCTAATCCACTCCTATTCATGATCCAAGACGTGATTAAGTGTATTATGTGTTGAGGCATTTTGTAATGTTGGGTGTAGAGGATTAAAACCCTTGTGTGTGTGTGTGTGTTAGAGTTTTGCATGTGTGTACACGTGTATTGTGCTCAAGAAGTGAGTGTGTGTTGTGTATATTCAGTTGAGTGAGGGAGTGTTTGTATCATTCCTTTGCTTATTTGGTTCTTTGTGTTGAGAGAGTTCAAGCTTAAGAGAGAGAGAGAGAGAGAGAGAGTTTGGCTTCAGTGAGAGAGAGCTCAAAAGTTTAAAGAAGAAAAAGAAAACTAGGAAAATTCATCTCACATTTCTGAAATTAAAGCCTTGGGTAAGGATTTTGTGTCTAATTTCTGTAGCTATTCCTCTATGCATCATGATTTCATCAAGTTTTAAGCTACTTTCATGAGAGTGCAAGAAATGGGTCTTTCAACATGTAGATTACTTTCATGTGTATTCATGGTAGATCATCTTTGATTTTATCATTTTGAGTTTGAGTTTTAAAGCCCTTGCATGCATGTGAGTTTAAATCATGTCTATCGTTTCATAAATTTATGGGTTTGTTGATCACCATTTGTATGTTATGAAAAACCATGAAAAGAGTTGAAAAATCTTGCATGAAGGAGTTTTGATTCAAATCTTTTAAGAATTGATGAGTTTTTGAATAAAAGATGTTTTAAGGGTCTTGTATTGAAGTTTTCTAAAGCTATTTTTTTGTGTTTGATCAAATCATGCAAGACCCCAAGTTTTGAAAGTTGTTTGGAAGCCATTTTTGTTAAGCTTGGTGCCCAGAAATTCATAGCTGGCTCGAGCGAAGAAGTGGTGGCTGGAGCCAACATTACGAGCTCCCAGTATTTTGAACTCTACAAAAGTTGGCTTGAGCGAGCTCAGTTTTTGCCTTCAACTGGCTCTAGCCACGAAAAGCCGGCTCTAGCCACCAACTTATTTTCAACATGTTTTCAAAAGATGTTTTAAGTACATATCTTCACTCCTATCTCTTTTGGAGCATTCTTAGGCATGATTTATGAGCCATTAAGGATTAATAAGCTAAGAACAACATACGTAAGTGAATTAGAAATTATGTGTTGAATCCGAGTATGTGGTTCTATATGGACAAGCTGTGTGACATGGAATGAATAGGAAGTTAAAGCGAGAAAGCTAAGCCATGTATGGTCACTTGAATGAGTAATAATGAGACATGTTTTGTGCTACGTACATTTTTGTTTGGAGGTCAAGACTCGAAGACTGACCAACCGTTTCTGGAAGCCCACTGTGAGTAACGTTATTGTAAAGATATGTTCATATGAATTATGTTCCAAATGTGATTTGATAAGTTACGATTTCTGAAATGATATTTGTTTACGTGAACGAATGTCCTATGTTTGAAATCTATTATGGCATCCATAGATAGTCCCAAGTCATAGAGGACGGCATGTTAATGCGGGGTCCATGACATATATATGATTACGAGATCTCGTTAGCCACTTCATTGTGGTGATATGTGTTTAATCGGTATCCGGAACCGATTACTCTAGTCGGAAGACGATATGTGATGTGTTCTATGGGATGTACCATTATTATGTTCGGATATGAGGATGATTATGTTATGATCTACGATTATGAAATGTTCGGAATTTGTTCACTAACCTCTTTACATTGATGTTATTCACTGGGTTTTAGCTCACTGTGTGTATATATATATGTATAGGTGAGCGTTTTGGAGATCAGGCCTGAAGACTTTTGTCTAAATCTATGTCTTGTTGTTAGCCAACCATTGTGCCTCACGTAGAGGTTTCGGAAGTGTCACGTGTCATAAGATCTAGTTGTTTTTGTGTATGAGACTTGTTTGTTTTTGTTGGCGGTACTTAAGATGCTCTATTGTGTGTGTGGGTATAATGTAAGAATGACTTTTGGATATGTATATAAAGTTTTAAAATCTCTGTTTCATACAAGTCAGCACAGCTCATTGGACAATTATATTTATGTATTTGCTTCCGCTAGCCCCCTTATTTTGTTAATCTGTTTCAGAGGCCTTCCGCAATATTAGGATTACTGGTTGGTTACGATGCTAAACCTATAGGGGCGAGTTTCGGTCGTGACAGAGTGGTATCAGAGCACGAGTTATACCGTACACACAAGTCCATATAAGCTATAGGATGTCCTAGAAAAGAAATAAGGACATTGCATTATCATGTGTGCTTGTGTGAAATTCTTCTGAACATATTGAAATAAAAATGAAACCTATGAGCATGAACAAAGAAGTTATGAGAAATAACATGTAATTGATTTCGATATTGAATGTGTAATTCTGGTGAACATGAACATATAAACGTGAAAAACTACGGGACCTATGTGAATATATTTGCATTGAAATAAAATGACGAACGTGTTTGATAGGAAATGAAAATGAAAAATGAAATCAATGAGGACTTTCCCTATGTTAATTATTACCCTGTTTATGTCTAGACAAATGGAAAGGACAAGGAATGTAGATGAATCTAAATTTTCTGATGCTAGAATTAACTGGCTAGAAAGAATGGTCGAAGCTTTAACTGAATCCTTGAGACAACAACAACAAAGGCAAATACATGTACCTGAACTAGCTAATTATGATTTGATAACTTTGACACAGAAATACAATAAAATGAGGTCGCCGAAATTTCTAGGGGGTATTGAACCATTGAAAGCTGAGGCTTGGGTTTTAGAAATTGAGAAAATATTTGAAGTATTTCCGTGTACTGAGGCACAAAAAGTTTTGTTGGCGACATTAACACTTAAAGAAGAAACTAGGAGATGGTGGATGTTAGTACGAAATGATAATGAGGGTATGACATAGGATAGATTTAAAGAAATTTTCTTTGAAAAATATTTTTCCCAATGCATCCGAGATAGGAACGTATCCGAATTTGAACAACTAAAACAAGGCAACATGACTGTGGCCGAATATGAAGCAAAATTTACTAAACTAGCCCGATATGCACCACACATGATAGACGCTGACTACAAAAAGGCTAGAAAATTTGAAGGTGGGCTTGACCTAGATGTGTTTGATCGAGTTGGTGTTTGAAAATTGTCAAAGTATGTAGATGTCCTTGACATAGCACTGATGTCTGAAGCAAACATAGCAGCATTGAAAATATCAAAGTCAACATCATCAACTGAATCGGAAGGAAAAAAACAAAAGAAACAGAAAGTTGAAATGACTAGTAATTCGATGACCTCCGTCCATGAAAAATCGAAGGCAAGAACTTTTGACAGTGTAAGTCGGGGAAACAATACGAACAATGATATACCCATTTGTAAAGAATGTGGGAAACAACATCGGGGCATTTGTCGCCGCCTATCTGGAGCTTGTTTTAAATGCGGAAAGAGAGGACACTTGGCTAAATCTTGCCCACGAGCTCATCCGAACAACAATAGGCCTAATGTTAGTACGGCTGGTTCTATTCCCGTACCTAGAACAAATGCAACTTCTACTTCCGAAGGAAGCAATATTAGGCAAGGGAGGTTTATACCCTAGTTCTAGAAAATGCTTGAAATGTTGAAACGACTGACGCAGGTATTACCTTAATTATGTGCAAATGTTTATGTGAGAATTTGTGTGGGGACTATATACTTCTTAACTTGATGTAAAATTATATGTGAGATGTTTGAAACTCTATGAATTTGACGAATCACTCGTGCCATGGAAATTGTTGGGACTTGTGAACAATGAGAATCTGCTGGGTTAGATTTTTGTACCACATTGCAACAAGTTAATATGAACTGTTATGTATGACCTTTTGAACTATGCTAGAACAATTGGACACGAGAACACACTATGATTGACTGTAATAATGTTTGGACTTACATATATCTATACCTTTGCTCAGAATGATTGATATGTTATTTGTTTTGTTAACTAGACCGTTGGGACTATGACTCTGGGATGGTGTGACTCAGTAAAGACCCCAAGTGATAAACTCTAAACTGTGTACTATGATTGCTGAAAATTGATTAAACTATTTGGCTAGACCAGTAAGCCTATAGTTCAGTGATTGTATGACTGATTTGGAACTTCAGCATAACAATTTACTATTGTGTGCCACCGAGAAACTTTATATGATATGCTGCTGTACATTGTATGCCTACCTGAAAAACTTATTTGGGAAACTGCTATATTGACTATGATACTTACCTCTTGATATGAACAACTATATGCCTGTGCACCTACACGTGAACTTATTTGGAGAATGCAACATTGTATATGACCTGAAACACTTCGATATGAACTATTATGATACATGACTCTGATGTGATTTTGAGGATTGATGAACTTAGAACAATTGTGAAACTACTGATTATGCACCTAAGCGAATGAAGTATGAACTATAGAACCAATGTGCTTCGTTTGAAAATGATGGGGATAAAACTTTTATTTAATTTGATCTGATAGAACTTTGGTTTGATGAGACCTTTTGTTTGAACTGATAGAACTTTTGTTTAATGACATACGCTCTGAACTTTTGTTTGATCTAATTGGATGGAACTTTCATCTGATGTGATCCGATAGGACTTTACTTTGATTTGATCTGAGGAGAACTTTACCTAATTCGAGAACCATTATCTGATTTGATTACATTATGGGAGATTATGAATTGCTTATGATTGAATGACAGGGTTGTGTTACTAAGAGAACTAACCGAATGAAAATTTGAATCAATTTTGAACACTTATGAAGAATGTGAACTATCAATAGTAGACTATGTGATTATAAATAGCTTTTAACCATATGCCTATAACTAATTGGTAACACACGTGAATGTGATTATAGAATTTTGTAACTTATGCTCAGGGAATATGGAAATACTGTATGCATGACATGTGGTTAATTGCTTCGGTATTACCGTTACTACCATGAACTTGTTTGAATAAGAGAATGATTGCTTTTGTGTTACTGTACTTCGAAATTGATGCTATGGGACTTGTTGACAACAGACTAGTTTGATTGTAAACTCTGACTACCTGGAAGTATATGTAATCAGTATGTTCTGTGAATGACTACTTTTGTATTAACATGTAGTACAATTGAATCTGTGGAAACTGAGGCTGATGAATAGTATATGAATGATTACTTTGGAATTACGTTTACTGCTATGGGGTTAATGCACGAATTTGCCTTGTATTCTTGATAACTTCTGAATGACTTGAATAACTGTGGTGGATTGTCGAATAGAATATTGAACTGACCAATGAACTGTTTAATGACTGGGAAATGAATCAAGTCTTTGTAACAAGCAGAATGGGGAGGAAAACACTACGAAAATGGAAAAGAGTGTGAACCTAAGACATCTGATCTGCATCTAATATATATATGTGGTAACTCAAGCTTGGAGGACCAAACTTCTTAACGTGGGGAGACTGTAGCGACCCCAATTCGTAAATAACTACTAATTCGTAATTAAGAATGCTAACTAAGTGTTTAGAATGGAATTATGTGTTATTATTAATTGTGATATGTGCTTTGTAGTAATTTGTGCATATCTATCTGATTTGAAAATTATTTGTCATGATTTCTACTTTGAATCTGAAATTGTTAGCCTAAATGCTTTCAGAAACCGAATTTGAGTTCATGGATTAACTAACTAGAATATCTGAAACCATATGAGAAGTTTTGTTAAAAATTGATTTAGTTCAGTAAAATCGCATGTGATTAAATTGAGCCTTAATTAGAACTATTTTGGATTAATTGAGTCATGTGCTAACCTTGGTTAATTAAGGTTACTTATGTTTAATTAAGACGATGCATGATTTATGCCTAATCTACTTCTATTCATGATCCAAGACATGATTAAGTGTATTATGTGCTGAGGCATTTTGTAATGTTGAGTGTAGAGGATTAAAACCCTTATGTGTGTGTGTGTTAGAGTTTTGCATGTGTGTGCACGTGTATTGTGCTCAAGAAGTGAGTGTGTGTTGTGTATATTCAGCTAAGTGAGGGAGTGTTTGTATCATTCCTTTGCTTATTTGGTTCTTTGTGTTGAGAGAGTTCAAGCTTGAGAGAGAGAGAGAGAGAGAGAGAGAGAGAGAGAGAGAGAGATAGTTTGGCTTTAGTGAGAGAGAGCTCAAAAAGTTTAAAGAAGAAGAAGAAAACTAGGAAAATTCATCTCACATTTTTGAAATTAAAGCCTTGGGTAAGGATTTCATGTCTAATTTCTGTAGCTATTCCTCCATGCATCATGATTTCATCAAGCTTTAAGCTACTTTCATGAGAGTGCAAGAAATGGGTCTTTCAACATGTAGATTACTTTCATGGGTATTCATGGTGGATCATCTTTGATTTTATCATTTTGAGTTTGAGTTTTAAAGCCCTTGCATGCATGTGAGTTTAAATCATGTCCATTGTTTCATAAATTTATGGGTTTGTTGATCACCATTTGCATGCTATGAAAAACCATGAAAAGAGTTAAAAAATCTTGCATGAAGGAGTTTTGATTCAAATCTTTTAAGAATTGATGAGTTTTTGAATAAAAGATGTTTTAAGGGTCATATATTGAAGTTTTCTAAAGCTATTTTATGTGTTTGATCAAATCATGCAAGACCCCAAGTTTTGAAAGTTGTTTGGAAGCCATTTTTGTTAAGCTTGGTGCCTAGAAATTCACAGCTGGCTTGAGCGAAGAAGTGGTGGCTCGAGCCAACATTACGAGCTCCAAGTATTTTGAACTCTGCAAAAGTTGGCTCGAGCGAAGGAGTGGTGGCTTGAGCGAGCTCAGTTTTTGCCTTCAGCTTGCTCTAGCCACGAAAAGCTGGCTCTAGCCACCAACTTATTTTCAGCATGTTTTCAAAAGATGTTTTAAGTACATATCTTCACTCCCATCTCTTTTCGAGCATTCTTAGGCATGATTTATGAGCCATTAAGGATTAATAAGCTAAGAAACAACATACGTAAGTGAATTAGAAATTATGTGTCGAATCCAAGTATGTGGTTCTATATGAACAAGCTATGTGACATGGAATGAATAGGAAGTTAAAGCAAGAAAGCTAAGCCATGTATGGCCACATGAATGAGTAATAATGAGACATGTTTTGTGCTACATACATTTATGTTTGGAGGTCAAGACTCGAAGACTGACCAACCGTTTCTGGAAGCCCACTGTGAGTAACGTTATTGTAAAGATATGTTCATATAAATTATGTTCCAAATGTGATTTGATAAGTTACGATTTCTGAAATGATATTTGTTTACGTGAATGAATGTCCTCTGTTTGAAATCTATTATGGCATCCATAGATAGTCCCAAGTCATGGGGGACGGCATGTTAATGTGGGGTCCATGACATATATATGATTACGAGATCTCGTTAGCCACTTTATTGTGGTGATATGTGTTTAATCAGTATTCGGAACCGATTACTCTAGTCGGAAGATGATATGTGATGTGTTCTATGGGATGTACCATTATTATGTTCGGATATGAGGATGATTATGTTATGATCTGTTCTATGATTATGAAATGTTCGGAATTCGTTCACTAACGTCTTTACATTGATGTTATTCACTGGGCTTTAGCTCACTGTGTGTATATATATATGTATAGGTGAGCGTTTTGGAGATCAGGCCTAAAGACTTTTGTCTGGATCTATGTCTTGTTGTCAGCCAACCATTGTGCCTCACGTGGAGGTTCCGGAAGTGTCACGTGTCATAAGATCTAGTTGTTTCTGTGTATGAGACTTGTTTGTTTTTGTTGGCTGTACTTAAGATGCTCTATTGTGTGTGTGGGTATAATGTAAGAATGACTTTTGGATATGTATATAAAGTTTTAAAATCTCTGTTTCATACAAGTCAGCACAACTCATTGGACGATTATATTTATGTATTTGCTTCCGCTAGCTCCCTTATTTTGTTAATCTGTTTCAGAGGCCTTCGATAATCTTAGGATTACTGGCCGGTTACGATGCTAAACCTATAGGGGTGGGTTTTGGTCGTGACAAAAATTGTGCAAGTGTTCTAATTGTGCAACAGAGGCTTCCTGGCAGCAGAACAGTGTACTTTTCGGGTGGAAATCCACGCATGCATGAGCATCCCTCGCTTCTCGGGGCTAATTAGTTATTTTAGTCACTTTATTTCATGTTGTATTCATGTTGTAATTAATTAGTTATCTAATTAGAATTTTGTAATTAATTAATTAATGTAATTAATAGTTTCAATTTGTAATAATTAGTTAGAATAGTTAATTAGTTGTGATGTTGTAATAACTAGCTAGCATAGTTAGTTAATTCATTTTGTAATAGCTAGTTAATTAGTTTAGCTAGTTAGTTCATTCGGACCCTCCTATGTGAGGGCAAGCAATTGTAATAATGTGTATGTCTTTCAATCCCACGTCTTTCTCCTTTTTATTTACTTAATTATGATGGTTAGTTTAGGGCATCATATTTCGTTTAGCATCTCTCATGCCTTGCATCCATTGTCTTGCATGCATTGGGCTCGGTTCATAATGCTAACTTGCATTGTCGTTTAAATGCTCCTTTGAATACGTGCTTAAATCGCATGCTATCAAATTGACTCATCTGTTATGTTAAGTAGCCGAGCCTATTTAGATTGCATATCGCATGTGTTGCATTAGTCGTATTGCATAGTTAGGATCATGTATTTTTCTAACTCTTTCATTTTTTGCTTCGAGTACTAGGTGAGCTTTCATTGCTTTAGCATATTGCATGAATGTGGTTGTTTCCATGTAAAGCATGTTTACCATGAGGCTAAGTGCTTATATGATAAACTGTTTAAATGCCTGTGCATGAAGGCTAGTTGCTCAAATTGGAATGATTTGATTTATGTACATTTAAGCCCACTTTTTTAAGTGGCACATTTACAAACTCTTTTCAAACCAAACATGAAATAAAGTGTTCTAATCTTTGCAAGTTAGTCTATGCTTGTGTGTGTGTACATTATGTAGTAAGTTAGCCTAATAAATTGGAACAGGAGCATATAATGTAAATAAGATACGCATCATAAATAGTAGAGGCCGATCTTTGATCGGGCAAGCAGGGGTGCTCAATTCATGACCTTCCCCTCTCGTACCTAAGTTCCTGAGCTGAGACAATCTTGGTGATGACGAACAAGTGGCCTTTGGCACGAGTCATGGGTTACCTAAATTTTCCAAAAATATTTAGGTGGCGACTCTGTATCAGGTAAAGTGATCCATTTTTGGCATTTTGATTCAAAGTCAATTTTCTAAAAGATTTGCCGGATTTGGACTCTTTGGTGTTTATCTATTTCACATTGCACTTGTGAGATCAGATTCAGAACCGCAGGAGTCCGATACTATAGGGATTATTCATTTTCTGAAAGGAGCACGAAAAATTGAGCTACAGTTTCTAGTGACTCTGCTTGGTGAGAGGTATATTAGGTGGTCTTGCTGAGGTACCCTTTTTGACCATTCGGCCTAGTTGCATACTGAAAAGCCATAATGACTATTCCAAACTAGGATAGGATGCTCACCCCAAATGTAGGCTTGCGTGAAATTGCTTTGTTTGATTAGTGAACCCTAGTTCTTGATGAAACTAGGACAGGGTAACCCTACCCCCTTATAAGGGTGTTTTGGCTCTCAATTAACTGGTATGTGCTTTACAGTGAAACTGTACAAGAATGTGCATATCAATTGCAAGTCTGGTATCTGTTTTGGGGGTGGAATTCAGTGTGGAGTGTAGTCCTACAGCTTTGATCATGTCTGTATTGAGGTGTTGTGCGGTTTCTGATTACCGTTTTCTTTCTGCTTTATTTGTTTTGCTAGGTAGTCCTGGAACCATAGCTTTAAAAGGCTCCGATATCCTCCCGGCACTCTGAACTTGTGTCGATAGACTTTGTGTGATTAGGGATTTAGTTCAGGAGCAGCCAGTGTTTGCCTCACTCTCACCGGTTACATGGCGGAGGAAAACCAAACAGAGTTTGCCAATTCAATTCTTACAGCAATCACCTCTTAGCTCACCTGTGTTCAGTTCGGTTCAAGAGTAGTCATCCACTTCTAGTCTGATTCAAAACCAACCTATTCCAATGGCATAGTATCCCTCGGCTAATATGGAGGAACTGCTACTCTATCTACAACAAACAGTTGAGACCCTATAGCATGATGTGGCCCGTCAGGCCGAGGTTATAACCCGCTAGGCCGAGGTCATAACCAGGCTATAGCAACAGGAACTGCAGCCAGCAGTAGCCTCTGCATCACATGTACCCATTGTAGCTATCCTTATGCCCGGTGCTATTGCTAATACTGCCAATGTCCAAGAAAACCAGGCCAATCCAACAGAGCCAATCCCAGCACAAGCTTCCAAAGCACTGATTTATCAGACCGAGGCACCATTTGAATTCGAAGTCAATCCAACTGCGCTCAAAGTCAACAAATGGATATACTGATTCTGCAGTTACATTGCCGAATCGGTTTAAGATGCCGTACATTGATCGTTTTGACGGCTCAGGAGATCTGATGGTCTACTTGCGATTGTTTTCTGATATCATGTGGCCGATGGGTTTAACTAGACCACAGAAGCTATCGCTCTTTGGTCACACCATGTCGGGTATAGCGGCCATTTGGTATGCTAAGTTGGAAGATTCCGTCAAACAGAATTGGTAGGAGATGGCCGAAGCCTTCATTGTTCAGTACTTTTACAATACAGAGATTGAGGTCACAACTCGTGATTTTGAGGCAACCTGTCAAGAGCTGAATGAGGGTTTCTCTAATTTTGTGACAAGATGGAGGGCCAAAGCCTCGATGATGACCACGAGACCTTTCAAGAAGGATTAGATAAGAATGGTTGTTCGGAATCTGCATGGCAAGTTGCTGCAAAAGATGATTGTTCTACCTCTATTTACCTTTACAGAGCTTCATGAAATGGGGGTTCAAATCGAGGATGCCATCAGACAAAGGATCATTGTGGAAGATAATGAGCCTTTGAAGAAGAATGTTGTTTGCAGTTCCAATGCTACTACCAGTGGTAGCACAGCTGTGAAATGCTCAGAAGTAGACACCGTCACCACTCCTATCAATAGCCAAAAACTAACCACTTCAACTTAGCCCCAAGCCAGAAATTTCCATCCTCTTTACATGAGTCTCGCTCAAGCCTTGAAAACGCTGCTAGAAAAATGATACCTGGAGCTCCTAGAATGCCGACCTCTCCCAAATCCTCTTCCACCAAGATATGACCCCGCTAAATACTGTGCCTATCATTAGCAGCACAGTCATGATACAAACCTTTGCATCCACCTCCATTATAAGATTCAAATCTTATTGACGAAGAGATCATAGCTCTACTAAAAGGACCTCAGGCCACCACTAACCCATTACCTTCACACCTCAACCTAATCCATACACTACCATCCACCTACAACCCCAGCATATACATCACCTAGCCCATTTACCCAAGCCTGAGGTGTTCATTCCAGAAAGCACGGACTTCTGAGCTAATAAGCATGATTGAAGATTTGCAGAGAACTGTGGCAGATTTAGCCTTTGGGATTTTGGCTCCCTTATTGACCACATCACATGCTAGAAATTTCATGCCAAAAGGCTCCCTAATCTTAGGGTGAGCTGCATTTGAAAAAGGCCAACCCGAAGCTGTTTCAAATCTGGGTGATCACATGTCAACAATGAATGGGCCTCGCTTCGATATAGCCACCCAATCTCTTGGCAAAACTGAAATAAGTGGCAAGAACAAGGTTAGGGCAAGCATTGATCCTTATGAACATCTTCAGTGCGATATTGAGGCTTTGAAGGTCAAAGGGATGAACAAACAGCAAGTGCTTGCAGTTGTTGCAAAAATTGTGGATGACACTTTTGTTGCTCAGGTTGGAAGTATTCTGAATCAAGGGGCAAGCCAAGAACAAGAATTTCGTACCAGAAACACCCATTTCAGCTCCAATCCTACACTCGTAAAAGATCATCAAACCCAGTCAACACCTGCTGACCCCTTTATCAATCTTATCAGGACTGGTAACTGCACCTTCAATCCCCTTTGTATGACCTTATCCAAAGTTCTCCAAATCTTCATAGGACAAGGCTATCTCAAACCCCTTGACCCTCGGCCTCTCCCTAATCCCTTTCCAGCCAGGTCTAAAGCTGCCAAGTACTGCGCCTTCCATCAACAAACTGGTCGTGACACTGATGGTTGCTTTCGTCTTCGCCATGAAGTTCAAGATCTGATTGAAAATGAGGTCATCACTCCACTGGGTCCTTCAAAGTCTATTGGCACTGGATCAATGAACTGGGGGGATAATGTGGCTAGTTTTGTGATCGGGGGATGAACCACTTGCTGATGGCACTCATTTTCCTCTGGGCGTGGTGGATGGCACGCACTGTTTTGAGCAATTTGAAAATGTTGTTTATTTTACTTTCTGAATTGGGTATCGAGTTCGTCTTGTTGTATTGAGTCCATCTTGTTGTATTAAGTCGGCTTTGTTGTGTTGGGGTTAGGTGACTTCGGGCATGTTAACTTGGACATCATTTCCTTGTGTTTTTTTGTTTGTCATTACACTCTTTCTTTTGCATCTGTTTCTATCTTGGAACCAATAGAGCCAGCAGATCTAAATGAATTATAGTTATTTTCACCTACTTCTACTATGCCTTTAAATCATTACATTGACCAAAGTTTTTCAAAACTGTTTCCAAAACTGTGGTGAAAACAAAGAGGAAGGAATTCCTTAGGATTTGCAAAAATTTGATCGATTGAGAGGAAGAGAGCCATGCTAAGCCCTTAATGAATGAAATCATGTCTATTAATGTAAGTACTGAGAAGGATCCTAGCTTGATCCAGATTGGTTCTACATTATCTTCAGAAGAACACGAGCAGCTAGTCGCTCTATTAAAAGAATTCAAAAATGTTTTGCATGGTCCTACGAGGACAGGCTTGGAATTGATCTTGAGATTATACAGCATAGGATCACTATCGTCTTCAATACTTGACCCCTTTGCTTTCAAACCTTGAACCTTGGTTCAGAATGTTCAACGATCAACCAAAATATGAGGCTTACATGGTCGGATTGGAAGCTGCCCTGGAACTAGGGGCAATAAGATTGGATGTCATCGGGGACTCGAACTTAGTTGTTTCTCAAGCAAATGGAGATTGGAAAGTCAAAGAAGAAAAGATGAAGGTTTACCATCAGACCTTAAATATTCTGATTCTGCGGTTTGAAAAACTGACTTTCATGCATCTACTGAGAGAGAACAATAGGTTCGCTGATGCTTTAACAACTCTATCTTCTACGGTAGACATCCCACTTGGAGTCCAGATGCGTCCGATTATCATCTAACAGAAATACATGCCGGCTTATGAAACTATTGCCGCGATAGATGAAGTGCAAGACAAAAATCCCCTGGTACTATGATATTTGGAACTTTCTGGAAAAGGAAACATATCCACCAGGGGCAAATGCCAAGGACAAGCGAGGAATCCGGCACATGGCCGTCCAATTTATCATCTGCATGGACAAATTGTATAAAAGAGGTTATCTGGGAATGCATAAGTTGTGTGTTGAAGAAGAGGAATCAAAGCGCCTTATGGAGGTTATCCACGGTGGAAAATGCGGAGCACATATGAATGGTGTGATGTTAGCCCGGAAGATTCTCAAGCAATGCTACCACTGGTCAACCATGGAGGAGGGCTGTATTGGTTTTGTGCGGCGATGCCACAAATGTCACATTCATACCAATCGCATGAATATCCCTCCATCAAAGCTTTACAACATGACTTCGCGATGGCCTTTCTCAAGAATCAACGTCCGACCGAATTCAATCAATCATATTGGTTCTTTATGTTGGTTGATTCATTTTAAGCTCAATTTTATTAGCCTCTTTTATATTACATTCCCTTTTCTTTAATCCATTAAGTCCACAGTGATATTTACATCCACTAAGTCCGAAATGCAATAAAGGAAAATAAGTGTCGACTTAACCCAAATAAATAACCCTTATTTTCTTCGGAGGAAATTACAAAGGAAGAGTCAAACTTATTTACAAGTTAAGGATTTCAAGTCAAACTTAGGATGCGCAACAAGAACTAGTTAAACTTAGAAGAGTGATAATTACTTAGAAAAACCCATAGTGAGCGATAATGACTTGAAATCCAAACTTGATAATGAGTGATAATGACACTTTCGTTGGCGATTTGTAAACACACTGATGATAAATTCTTTAGGGAGCGATAAGGGATTTCAAGTCAAACTCAAGATGCGCAACAAGGACTAGTCAAACTCCAAAGAGTAATAATGACTTAGATAAACCCATAGTGAGCAATAATGACTTGAAATCCAAACTTGATAATAAGTGATAATGACACTTTCCTTGGTGATTTTCAAGGGTCAATTAATCCCTTAAAAGTAGACACACTGGTGATAAAAAGAACTGAAAAATACATGATTGTACTTTAGTATAAGAAAGTTTTTTGCCGTTGATAATGAACCTCCGGAGAGATTAAACCATTAAGCATGAGAAAATTTTATACCTTTGGTAATGAACCTCCTAAGAGATTAAACAATTAAGCTTGAGAAAAGCTTCTTTCTTATACTTGAACCACAATCTTAATTTTTCACAACTTTTTAATCAAAATCATCAAAGAATGGAGGGAGGTTGCAGAGGTGGTTATGTAAGGTTGATTAATTGGTTAATATAACACAAACAAAATATGTAAAACAAACCTATTGAAATAAATTAAACAGCCCCCAAATAACATACAATAGTGCTGAAATTAAACTATAGAAGGTGTACAATCATAGAGAGATTAAAGCTAATATAATTATGAGGAAGGGTAGTTAACCCCTCCCCACTTTTACAACTTCAAATCACATAGTTTAGATGTTGAAAAACAGCTCCAAAACAATCCCAAATCAGCCCCAAAACAATGGCAAAAATGGATGAAAACAAATGGGAAACACAAGGATTTAAGCTAGGAGTAAGGTTCAAGCAAGGGGTATTAACCCTTCCACCTTTGGGTAGCTTTGAATCACAAGTTTCAGCCATCAAAATAGTTCAAAAATAATATGAAAACATAAGAAAAAGATGAACAAAGATTGAAATAAAAGCAAGAATACTTTACATCTTGTAGAGAAGGTGTTCTTGTTGTAAATAAAACTTGATTCCAAAGCATCCTCAAGTTTGAGTATGACTTTCAATTCTCAAATCAAGTTCAAGTTCAAGCTCTTGTATGGTATGAATGGATGATATGAGAGCTTCAAGGCTTGTGGAAGAACAAGAAGGGTGATAGCTTTGATCTTTTCTATCTCTTGAAATTTCTAACTCACTCTTGATATTTCGAACTCACTTGGTATTGATTTGATCCCTCTACCAAATTCTATATGTGTTTGTCAACCTCTATACAGTAGTCTAAACCCTGCTATATATAGGCCCCGAGAAGGTTTGATCAAAATATTTGCAGAATTGGGCAGCTGGCAGAACACTGCTAAATCTGTGTGAAAAGTCAAGATGTCTGGCCGGATGTTGGTATATCCGGCTAGATATCACTTAGGTCCGGCTGGACTTCAATGCATTTCCACTATCTCTTACTTTTAGGTTCAATACAAGTTGATACAAGGTGCAATACTAAAGTTCCGAGGTAGAAATACAGTGGGTATGGCAGGTTGGAATTGTCTAGAGCTCGAACTCATATTCTTTTATTGAGAATTTAAACCATTGACTCAATGTAATCGTCATCATCGAGAGCTCGAAATCAAGCGCCTAAGTCTTACAAGCGGTCAAAATTGGGGTGTCTACAGTTGCCCCTCTTTGACAGAGCTCGAAGTCATTTTACGACGTGAGTGAATGTCAAAACCCGAAGATGACCCATTTGACAAGATCGTAAGACTATGGAAAAAACAAACAGATGCTCACACAATTGGTTGAACTCGAGGGTTGCCTATGTATCCCGTTGCAAGGAATCAAACCTACGTAGTTCAGGGGTAGGATGCAAAATGATATGCAAAACATAACTTATGATTATACAATGAAATGCAATCAAGACAATGATGTGACACTGAACGAAAGCATAAATCAGAGCAAAATAAATCCAACCATGTTTCATACGAGGAATAGTGAAATCCAATTGCTTCGGTTGCGAGAGGAGGAATAGTGAAGTCTAAACGCATCTTTTCGCGAGAGGGCGATAATGAAGTCCAAACACGTCTTTTCGCAAGAGGGGGGATAATGAAATCCTAATGCGTATTTTCGTGAGAGGGGAATGATGAAGTCTTAATGAGTCTTTTTGTGAAAGGGAGATAATGAAGTCCTAACACGTCTTTTCGCAAAAGGGGGATAATGAAGTCCTAACGCATCTTTTCGCGAGAGGAGGATAATGTAGTCCAAACGCGTCTTTTTGCGAGAGGGGTATAATGAAATCCTAATGCATCTTTTCGCGAGAGGGGGATAATGTAGTCCAAACGCGTCTTTTCGCGAGAGGGGGATAATGAAGTCCTAACGCGTTTTTTCGCGAGAGGGGGATAATGAAGTCTTGATGTGTCTTTTCGCGAGAAGGGGATAATGAAGTCCTAATGCATCTTTTCGCTCGTCTTTTCGTGAAAGGGGGATAATGAAGTCCTAACGCGTCTTTTCACAAGAGGGGGATAATGCAGTCCAAACGTGTCTTTTCGCGAGAAGGGGATAATGAAGTCCTGACGCGTCTTTTCACGAGAGGGGGATAATAAAGTCCTAACGCATCTTTTCGCAAAAGGGGGATAATGAAGTCCTAACTTTTCTTTTCACGAGAAGGAGATAATGAAGTCCTGGCGCGACTTTTCGCGAGAGGGGGATAATGAAGTCCTAACGCGTCTTTTCGTGAAAGGGGGATAATGAAGTCCAAACACGTCTTATGTGAATGGAAGAAGGTATGGTAGAATGATTTCTTTGTTTGTTTGTTTGTTTTTTTTTTATTTGATTTGATTGATTTTTTTGATTGATTGATGATTGATTGATTGATTTTTTTTTTTTAAATAGTAACATATGTTTACAATTTTTCCTATTTTCCAACAGGGTGACAGACTAGGTTGGTTCAGTATTTAGAATTGAGGCGCATACAAGCTACCTCAACCTATAAGGCTGCCATACAGATTTCAAGCCGAGGATACACCCCTGGGTATTTAAATCAGACTTTAGTCTCGAAAATTCCAAACTTTTGCGTTCTAGGCATCGCCATTCAAACTCTAGTTTCCACCGTTTCAATTGGTCTCCTAGGAACTCATTACAAACACGGTCAGGTGGTTATACCAAACCGCCTGAAGTCGTTCGGGCACGACAAACACCAAAGGAATTGCACCTCTAGAGGATTTAAGGTCTCCTAGACCCGTGAAGTCGTTCGGGCATGACAAACACCAAAGGAATTGCACCTTTAGAGGATTTAAGATCTCCTAGACCAGTGAAGTGCACAAGATAGTGCGATGTGCAAAACAGCGCGATGGATAGTACAGCGCGATGCACAAAATAGCGCGATGGATAGAGATTGTGCGGTGCGCAAAATAGCGCGATGGATTGAGATTATGCGGTAGACGCTTGAAGTGAAATTAGTGTGCAATAGATGCACAGAATGAAAGGAGGAAAGATGGTATGAACACCAGGTGCACCTACTCCTCTTTTTTATTTTTAAAAAAATATTTTTTACAAATGTGATCAATAAAACAAGTTTTTTTTTTTTTTAATTTATGTTTTTTTTTTTTGTGGTTATGTTTTATGCAACTCCGAATAACAAATCCGAATAATGGACATAAAATAGACACTTTTTATGCAATTCTGAATTTCGAATAAGAAATACTCCGAAATCCGAATAATGAACATAAAATGGACACAAAACAGACAAACTAGACACAAAATGGACCCAAACAGAGCAATATGTACGGGACAGAATGCCAATTTTACGGATTATTGGAACAAAATAAAATAAACAAAGTTCTTCCTTTTATTTATTTACTTATTCATTTTGGAGTATTATTATTATTTATTACTATTATTATTCAACTCAAAATAAAGCAAATTGATTATTATATATATATATATACATATACTCAAAAAAAAAACACATTTTATATGAACAAAAGAAAACAAACCCCATTCTCTCTCTCTTTTTTCTTTCTTTTTTTTTTTTTTTTTTTTTTTTTGTAAACCAACAATTACTAAAATGACACAAACAGAATGATTTGATGATGATATATATATATATATATTTTGTAAAATAAACACACGAATAAAATAAGTTGACTTAGTGATTTGTTTTATATATATATATATAGGCAAAGATATAAAGTATAAACATATTATTATTATTAGTATTATATATATTTTTTGTTTTTTTTTATCAAAGTCCGGCCAGATTGTGATGAGGTACAGCCGGAGATATGGACATCCGGCCAGACTTCGATGGCGGTAGGGACAAAATTGGGAAACCCTCGGCTTTTCTTGTTTTAAAACAAAACAAACCCCTCATTTCCTCACACTTCCATATCTGAAAATCACCCCTCTCTCTCTCTCTCTAGCATCCCTCTCTCTCTAGATTTCTCTTCCCTTGCTTTTACCCAACGATCCATGCCATTGTTTCTTTGAAACCATTGTTTTTCTCTACATTTTGAACCGAACAAAAATCGATTTAGCGCAAGTTTGGGTTTTGCCTTTGTTTTTCTCACTTTAACCACATTTTCCCTCTTTCTCCCTTTGATTTTTTTCATTCTTTCTTCAGTTTCTCTCTCATAGGGCTTGAGATTTTGGGATTTTTACCCATTTTCACTTATTCTCCACTTTTTTCTTCATTCTTCTCTACTTCTCCTCATGGCTAGTGACGAGGTTCCCTTTCCGGACCTGGTCATTGATATTGGTACCGCCCTTGGTTTAGATGTGGAGGCCGAGGATGCCCCCGCTTTGTTTTTCCTCGCGGATAGGCCATTTGATGCGGCCACTTACCAACCACGCACTCACATTCTTTCGCCAAGCGGGATTTTAAGATTTATGGGCTTCATCCCTGGGCTGGAGGAGGACACACTTCTGCACGAGCCCACGGAGCACTTATCCACCGAGGCCTCTACAGTAAGCAACTTTCCTTTGTTTTGTACATATGTTGAAACTTATGAACAAAGCATTAGTCTCTATTGTACATATATTGATGCATTCCCTATTTATAGCTCGTAGCCAGGAGGATTATCAGCTATGGGACCATATCGGGCCCTCGACGTTGGTATGAGCGACTTCCAGCGGAGGTTCGCATAGTAGTGGATGCGGTCGTCTTTAGGCCCTTCTGCTCCGTGCTCATCCAGATGCGGGCTGAGTCAGTGTTATATGGAGCTTTAGCGAAGAAGTGGTGGGACACCACAGACTCGTTCCACTTCTCTTCGACTTTGGAGATGACATTGATGCCATATGACTTTTCCATGCTGACCAGTCTGCGAGTTGGAGTTGGTGGCCTTATCCCATTTGACCCAGATATGGCTCAGTGGAGAGCTGCACAGCTCCAGTTTCTTGGAGCGATCCCAGACATCAGCAGTCAGGGAATGGTGCACTACAGATGGTTCTACGATCACTTCATCACCCGTCAGCCAGCCACTGCAGATGAGATTGCCTAGTATGCTCGTGGCTTCCTCATGTATTTTCTCGGTACTACCTTGTTTGCGAACAGGGAGAATACCATGGGGATATACCTTCTTAGAGCACTGGTGCATCTACCGCGGGTGGCAGAGTATGACTGGGGTGGCGCCAGCTTGGCCACCTTATACTACTACATGAGCTCCGTGTCCCGCGGCAAGGCGGATTTACTCGGTGGCTACTAGAGAGTTTGGGAGGTACGCATCTCACCAATTTACTTTTCTATTTAACTTTGCATTCTGTGCTTTGCATTTCCTGTTCATTTTTACTCCGCATTTCATACTTGCTTATCTGCTTGATTCATGCTCATCTGTTTACAGCTCTGGGTTTACACGTATTTCACCACTCTAGCTCCAGTCCCAATGAGGCTGATTGAGTTGTCAGTACCCTGCTCTCGGTACTATAACTCACGGTTAAGACGCCGCCGCCTAGTAGACCGGACCTTCCTATACTTCCGCTGCTTCTTTGATACGATCACTGCGGACCAGGTAACACAATACCATTCTTTGCATTACACATCACTATTCCCATATTGTACTATCATCCTCATATTGTTGACATCGGCTACTACATTGTTTTGCTCATTACACATTGATTTTTTGACCTTTGCCGGTTTCGACATTGAGTGATATCGACCTTTACTGCTGTCATTGACCGATGACTAACATGACCGCATCTGACACTATATGAATTCATAGGTTGATTGGCATCCCTGGGTGGGTATTTTCGCAATGTCCAGAGTGACTTATGCTACTGCCTGGTATGCCTCTACTATGCGGATTCTATTCGAGGGCCCCTTTGGTCGGGCCTATTATTTGGAGGAGAGGTTCATTCGCCAGACCCGAGGTGTTGCCCATCCAGATGTTCCGCATCCTCCTCCACCAGGCATAAGGTCAGTTGATAAGATACAGGACGAACCTACGATCGACCTCTTAATGGAGGGAAAGGACGGTGATAGATATCATATGGCCGACGACTTTACTGCCTTCTTGCACACTCAGGTGATGGCATCCCTCACCCCCGGCGTGGCCTGTATTGTTCCGAAGGGCACAGCTGCTACCACTGGTGCCAGTGATGCCCCTGCTAGAGGCGCCCTTGCCATTGCTCCTATTCCTAGGTTCCTTGTGATTCCAACAGAGATCACATACATGCACCCAAATGGGGTGCTCGAGCAGATTCCGATCGATGAGATTGAGGAGAGAGACCGCCAAGCAGGTACACATTTCCTTATTGTTTCCACTCACTGCATGTTATCTTGTTTACTTCTGTTTATGGCTATATTTTTCAAACTTTGCTCTTTCTTTTGAAGGTACCCCGGGCATTCGCAGATGAGCTTGCTCGGACAATCGACTGGCTACTCCTCATAGTACGACAGAATCAGACCACTTTAGCTGCTCATGGGCTTGAGGTAAGCTTTGCCCTTAGTTTACAGTCATTTCATTCCGACTCTGTTTGTCATTTTATAACTATCTGCACTCTCTTTTCCTTTCTTCTTTTCAGCTTGGACCAGCACCAATGGCACCTACAAGACCTCCTCCAGCTAGGAGACAGAGGTGGGGCCCAGTGAGGGGCAGAGGAGGAGCTGATCAAGGGAGAGGCCGAGTGAGGCAGCGCTCACCTTCTATGGAGTCCTTTGAGGGCTCTCCGACCCCTGAGGAGGAGGGAGAGGAGTTTGACATACAGTCTGGGAGTGCCAACGATGACAACGATGTGCCTCCTCTGCAACCGAGGAGGAGGAGGAGAGCTATGACAGACTATTGATGACGATGATGACCCCTTTTCTCCCTTTTTTGTTTTTGTTTTTGTTTTTGTTTTTGTAGTTTTAAACACTAGCTTTAGGTAGATCCTTTATTTTTTGAAAAACCTTTCTTTTGTGTTATGTTTTATTTTGTAAAACAATGATCGGTGTTGGACCCGCTAATTTATATAAAAAAAAAAGCCTTTTTTTTTTCTTGCGATCTTCTTGCATTGTGTTTGGATATGACAAATGGACAACAATTTGCATGATGATCTTCCCGATACATGTGCTTGATTCATGAATCGGATAACAACTTTCAAATGGGCAAAATGTACAATACAACTCGATAACAAAAAAAACATAACAGAAACAACTCGAAACCATTATAACAGACTTGGTATGAGTAAAACAAGACTCAAAATACATCCACAACACAAGAGGACCAAGAGCAGCCTTTTCTGCTAGTGCACTGTTTGGCCCACCACTGAGGTACGGCCGGACCACAGTGGGCACGGCCGGACTCCACTAAGGTACGGCCAAACCATGATGAGAGGTTTGGTAGGTGCCCAGCTATCACCCACTACTCCATCCGAAATTCTATAAATGGTGCTCCCACACTATTGTTTCTAGCGGAAGAGCAAGTTTGTTTACATTTTGCTCTCAAAAGGGAGATGTTGCCCCTCCATAGGCTCCAAGACTGGATAATCACTTTGGATGGTTCGGAAAAGGTGAACTTTTGCGGTTTTGGCCTAAATGCTCTTTTTCCATTGAGCCATACTTCACTTTGTTTTCCATTTCTCCATGCCACTACTCGGTGCTAGAATCCAATTACGCATGTATTTCGCTTTGGTTCACAAGAGATGTGCCCGACACTTGAAGAATTTCAAGCATTGATGTAATCTCAACGTGATAAGGAAATCATGCTTCAACCTCGTTTTGGCCATGCTCAAGCTTTAGGATAGATGTGGGGGCTTACTTTGCACGAGGCTCGATTCTTGGCTCACAATGGGGAATTAGGCATTCCGGATTTGATTAGTCGATTTTCCCCTACCGGTGATAAAGAAAACCCCCTTTGGCGGAGTTATCGTCAGCATGCCCTCTGCTTATGCTTACTTGCACACTTCCTTCTTGCACCTAGTCACGGTAGAGCTAGTATTAAATTGATCGAAGTAGCTCAATGTCTTAAGGAGGGTAAGAGTTGTATGGGCTTAGTGTTGGCCGAGACTTTGACAAGTTTAGACACTTTTCAACAACGAGAGACTACTCGTTTTGCAAGGAGTGCATTACTTCTCCGGGTATTATTCCCTACCCTTCTTATTTATGTTCCTCACATCACTTGGCACATGATCTTTGTTTTTCTCTCGAAATCCTTTTCTTACTTTTCCCTCAACGTACATCTCTCTATTCTTTTGTTCTCTCCTATTTTCCTTTTCTCCCCAGGTATGCCTAATGGATAAGCTAAAAGTAATAGACCCCTGCCCAGAGTACTCGGCCAGAGCTTATTCTCTTCCCTCACAGCTAGTGGAATTCTCCTCAGAGGGAATGTGGTGTGACTGGATGCGCAGCAGGTCTACAGCTGACATTGCTTGGCGTGCCCCATGGCTTAACTTGGCTAAGATGAGTTATAACATGTTCCGACAACCAGGTATACAGTTGATTGGCCTTACACACTATGTGTTCCATTTTCCACTCAGGTTCAGACGCCAGTTTGGGCATGATCAGACTTGTCCGAATAAAAGGATAAAGTACCCAGCTTCATTTCCTATTCGTAGTTCATACTTGCCTCGATACCTCACTGCTTGGTGCACAAGATAATTTCTGACTCTGGCCCTGAATTTCAGTTGCATCCTTCCTAGCGAGTACTTGATTTGGCTCAAGGACGAGGAACAAGTTAGGCCGACTTCGGTTATAGAGACTTCCACGGGTACGAGAAAGAGACAGAGAATAGACACTTTACTCATCTATGCCCCTAGTTTATTGCTTTGTCTTTTTTTTTTTTTTTATTTATAAAAACAACTTTGTGTAGACGTCCCCGAACGTGCCGGGAGGGAATCTTGTTTTGTTCATTTGGGCTCACTACAGCTTGGACTCAAATGTCACAGTCCCGTATCTAATCTCGCAGAGTACAATGCAAGACCGATGAATCGTCAAAGAGTCCAAATCCGGTAAATCGTTTTGAAAACAGATTTTTAGAAAGAAGTGCCAAACATGGACTGCTTTTCCAGATACAGAGTCGCCACCTAAATATTTATTTTTGGGGGAATTTAGGAAACCCTAACTCGTTGCCTAAGGCCACGTGTCCGTCATCACCAAAGTTGCCTCGGCTCGGGAACTTGGGTACGATTGGGGAAGGTCACTTCGTGAGCACCTCCGCTCGCCCGATCAAACATCGGCCTCTACTAACCATGATATCTAGTTTTGAAAACATTATGCATTCTTATTCCGGTTAATTAGCTAATCTTACTATGTGATGCGCACAACACAGAAGTATAGACTAGATCGCCTAATTTGGAACAAAGCATTGCATATCCGCTCGTTTGAAAGACAGTTTGAAATTTGCTACTCGCAAGTAGGCTAAAACACGGATTTCAACGAGTTGTTCCAACTCAAGCAATCCAACCTCCACCCACAGGCATTCAGGTAGTAAATCAACGAAGCAGTTAGCCTCATGGCAAGCATGCTTTCATGTTAACATTCACACTCATGCGAGATGCTAAAGCGTAAGCACTCACCTAGTACTCCAAGCCAAAACAAGGAACATGTTAGTAATCAAATGTATGATCCAAGTCCATGTTAAGGTGACTAATGCATCGCAGGCAAAATGTAGCTAGAATAGGCTCGGCAAATCTATGGATGGCATGTGAAATGCAGCAGATCGCATGTATTCAAGTTAGATTTGAAATACTATGCAATTAGCATGATGCGCCGAGCCCGGTGCATGCAATACAAATGAATGGATGGAAACATGCTATCATAAGTATGCTAATCAAAACATGTCCTAATATTAACCATCAAAAGCAGGTAAGTAAAAAGGGAGAAAGAAGTGGGGGTTGGAAGACATGCATCACACGCACGCACGCTTAATACACAATTCACCCTCTCTCGGAGGGACCAAAAGAATAATACAAATTTAACTAACTAACAAGCCAATTAAATAGTTACAGACCACATAACTAGTTAAGCAAATTAACTAAGCTAATAAAGCGGTAAAACAACCTCGGGAAGAGGGTCCAATGTATGCGTTCCCAGCTCCGCTCGGAAATCCACCACCATGCACAAGCTGCCTCTGTTTGCACTATTTTATGCCTCTGGAGACTGCACAAGTCCCAAGGTTGGTTCTGGAACACTCCCTGAACACTGTGGGAGAACATCGGCCAAGAGGAATGGTCACCGGCCCTGGAAAAGTGGTCATTGACCATCTATGATGCTCTCGGCCAGAGATTTGTGGTCGGCCGGCACTCAATGTGGTCGGTCGGCCATCTATGCCTGCAGAACCCTGTTTTGACAGCAGCAGAGGGCAGACAGGACATGACAATGCATTTCAAAGCAAATGTTTGCACAACCACCCTCCCTATCATGTTTAAGACTCGGGGGAGTATGGTACTCGACCCTCGGGCCATCAATCACGCATTTCGATGCATGATGGCCCAAGAAGTCAAGTTGTGCATCTTGATATCAAATGAGATGCACACCAAACAAACAAAAGGCCTCCAACCTCTATCATAATCAATTCAAGAGGCAAGACATGCATGCAAAATGCAACCTAAGCATGCGAGCTAAGTATGCAACATGAACATGTGAACAAGCATGCAACTAATTCAAACATGTAACAAGCATGCGATAATATGTGACAACATATCAAGCATATGACAAGATGCAAGCTAACAAGCATGCAAAATGCAACTTACGCATGCAATCATGCAAGACATGTAACAACATGTGAGGGACAGTGCATGCAAATATGCAAAGCCACTTAACAAAAGCACGCCAAATGCAATTAAACATGCAACAACATGTTAGTAGGCCAAGTATGTGACAACATGCAAGGCGAGCATGCAACAACATGTCATGGATTAAGCACACAACGAGGCACAATTGAACCCGCATGCTACAACATGTAATTCACCAAATATGCAATAAGTATGTGACAACATACAAGGCAAGTATGCAACAACATGCGGGGATGGACTTAAACCAATTTGGGCAGCTCTCAAATAGGCCCAAAACAATGGCCAAAGTGTTAAAGGATAAGGGACAAAGTCATATACAAACATGCATGCAAACATGGTCCAAAACTTTAAGCACAAAAGAGGGACTTTTAAGCACACTTAAAAAGAACAAACATGGACAAATGGCATGCATTGTAAGCTTTGAAATCATGTTAGAAAAGGGTGCCAAACCAGTTAAACAAATCAAGCAAAGCATGCAGCCAAGCCCAAAACTCAAGGCTAGCTAAGGGGTTTAAGCCATGACCATGCCAACCAAGCCTCAAAGGGCCAAAGGGACTAAAAACAGTCCCAAGGCAGACCAAAACAAGGTCAAAGACACACTTAGATGGCACCTAAATGTCCTACATTTTCATTGAAATGATCTGTTTGACTGGAACACGTGTACACACGATATCTGTTTGACTGGAACACGTGTACACACGTTGCATTTTCACTGAAATGATCCGAGCAAACTGTTGCATCACATGCTGGAGTTTCACTGCGAGCACACCCGCACTCGATATCTGTTTGACCGGAACACGTGCACACACGCTGCATTTTCACTGAAATGATCCGAACAAACTGTTGCATCACATGCTGGAGTTTCACTGCGAGCACACCCGCACTCGATATCTGTTTGACTGGAACACGTGCACACACATAGTATTTTTCAGTAATTCTGAGTGCATTCAACACTGTATTTGTAACACTGCTTCGCAATTGTTTGTTTTGACCACAGGGAGATTCTCATGCCTTTTGGGGGTATGGGAACGTCGCCGCCCGCGGATGGTACATGGAGCTACCTAACACAGTCCGCCGTATCGTTGACTAGGCCGGCTTCGGCACTTTCTGCATGGGGCTCTCGCGCCACACTGCGAGCACACCTCTTCTTTCCGCTTTGGTGGAGAGGTAGTGGGGCACCACTGACTCTTTCTACTTTTCGGCCATGGAAGACATGATGATGACTCCCTTCGACTTCTCGATGCTTACCAACATCGGGATAGGGGGTGATCCGATCCCCTTCGATACGGATATGGATGAGTGGGAGGCTGCTCAGATGTATTTGCTTGGCGACCTACCGCCTCTTGCCCGCCCAGGATTCGTGAGGTACTCGTGGTTCGAGGACCACTTCAGGATTCAGGCACCTTCCACTCAGGAGGAGGAGGAGTAGTACACACGCGACTTTCTGATGTTTCTGCTGGGGACCACTCTCTTCACCGATCGGGCGAACACCGTGCCCCTTTGCCTGCTGAGTGCACTGGTTGACGTGACCAGGATCCGCGACTACGACTGGGGTGGCGCAGGCTTGGCCACACTCTACGGCTATATGAGTTTATCCTCTCGCCTCAGCAGACAGCTGCTCGGAGGCTACTGGCGGGCTTGGGAGGTACATCTTCTTCTTCTGTTTTATATTTCTACTTTACATTCTCTGTACTCTGTATACTGTACACACTGTGGTCTTCTTCACACTGGTCATATACTGCACCCACGGCATACATATAATCTGCTTTACACACTGCACACATTGCACAACACACTTCATATACTGCACAATCTGTTACTAATCGATCAGACATCGCACATACCGCGAACACGCACCGCTTACATCGATTGATATCTTGCATGGATGTACAGACACTCTGCACAATGCACTGCTCAATGCATGGTTCTGCGCCTTCTGCTTTATTCTGCATTCTGCTTTATTTGATAAGCATACTGATATCTATTCTGTCACACTGTAGTTGTGGGTATACGCCTACTTCCCGAGGCTTGCCCCAGTGCCAGAGGAGGAGATGCCTTCCATGATCCCATTCTCCCACTACTTCGACGTGAGGTGCGAGTGGAGGCCTCGGGAGTCTTTCATATTCTTCCGCCGCTATTTCGATACCATCACCGCAGCAGAGGTATGTCAAACATTACAATTTATTTAAGCTTCGCTTTGCATTGCATTTTCAATAGCAGTAGATAACAAACTGTATTTTGTTTGCAGATCACTTGGCGGCCATGGGCCTCATTGCCCATCGTAGTACGGGAGCGGTATGAGTGCGCTCAGGAGACCTCCCGGTTCAGGATTTTGCTAGAGGGCCCGGTCCGTCTTGCTTGGTACCTGGGCGAGCACTTCTTGCGGCAGACCTTAGGCATGCCAGAGCAGACAGTTCCGCAGCTACCTCCTACTCACATGAGGCATACCGAGAGGTACACCCCACAGGAGATGGCCGATTATACGATCGGTTGGGACTCGGAGGGCTTTAGAGGCAAGGGTGACTATGCAGAGTACGTCCAGACCTATATCATGCGGCCTCTGGGTAGTGTTCACCGAGTTGAGAGAGAGAGGTTTGCGGCGCCAACGGCTGGAGCAGGAGTAGAGCACCGAGGATGGCTCAGGCCCGTGGTGGAAGTGAGCCCCGGAGAGGGTAGAGAGCTGGGTGGCCAGCGCTGCCTACGGTGATGACATGTAGAGGGCAGGGTGGGGAGACTTATCAGATCCCCATTGCTCCCCCTCCGGCTGATCATGAGTTAGTCTGGTTTTACGACTTGCCCCCAGTATGTACTACTGCATTTTGTATTCTGTACCGTCATTTTATTTCATTCCGTTTGATATTCTGTAAAATACTGATACTTCTAACACTCTTGCAGGCTTCCTCCGAGTATACTCGCCAGTCCCTGGAGTTGACCGCCTCCGTGATGGGGATGCTTCAGCGGAGCCTCGACCTACTGGCCATTTACAGCGTCCCGGTAGGCTTTTCTGACCACAGTCTCAAATTCTACATAAACTGTTTCACATAATCTGATGCATCACACTATCAACACAGCACTTAATACACGGCCCTCACGGCATTTGATACACTGTAACCCGCAGACTGTTCACAGCATTGCTCACGACATTCATACATTGCACTCAGTCACTGCGTTTTATATTCATACACTGCTCACAGCATTCATACTCTGTACTCATACACTGTATTCTGTATTCATACACTGCTCATAGTATTCATAATCTGCTTTGCGTAGCATACTGATGCGTTTGCCATTTGTCCTTTTTAGGCCCCATTCCAGATGTCGGCTGCAGGAGGTGCTCCAGCAGGACCATCTGCACCTGGCCGAGGAGGAGGGAGAGCAGGGCGAGGGACTGCAGTACACCCCCGCACCAAAGCGGGGCGTACTCATGTTGGGAGTAGCTCGCGAGTACCGGTGCCCGACGATGATGAGTCCGAGACGGAGGCAGAGGCGGAGTCGTCTGAGGAGGAGACCGGAGATGACTCGAGCTCGGGTTCAGATGGTGGAGCCGACGATGATGCTCCTGGACCTTCGTCCAGGAAGAGGATGAGGACAGACTCTCAGGCCTAACATGACTGCTACTGATTCAGACTTTTGTTGCCTTTTCTTCTTTTTGTTTTACTTTTCTTTTTGCTGATAGCTTGAGCGCACTGTACTGCCGCAGGCAGGTTTTATTTTCTTCAAAGCTATGTACTTGAAAAGATGATGAAATGGAACAAGCTTTTTGTTTGAAAAGGAAAGTGTTACATTTGTTCATCACATCGCATCGCATTGCATCACATTACATAACAATGTAAGTGAGATTGATATTTTGTTTGAGAATCGGAACACTTACATTGTAATAACCAGGTAATGAACCAGCCAACGACAAAACAACTCATACAACAATACTGCTCATTCTGAACATACAGCCCATAACACAGCATTTGGTTCATTCTGCACACGGCGAATCCTGAACAAACAGTCCAATCTGAAAAGACGGAATACAAAAGTGGAATCGGCAAAAATTGAAACACACTCAGATGCTCCAAATTTTCCCTTTCTTTTTTTGCTTCGTAGCCCGGAACCCAAAAAAAAGCTTCAGATAGGTCCAGGCTTTACTATTCTGACATGACTTGGGTCAAACCCTGCGGTCGTTGAAAGAACTAGTCTTGCTTTTCACAAATGTGGAGAATGGCACAGCACTCTGAGCACAAAACGATTTTTTGAAAATGTGAAAAGGGTTTTCAACCGGGTATTGAGTCTACAACTGAACACAGCATACTACGACTCAACAAAAGGTACACGACCTAAACACATCGAGTAAAACTTGAAAAAGACTCAAAACAAAAGTTGAGGTAAACAAAATAAAAGACACGACACACAGACGTGTTACAAAGACAAGAGACCTCTCAGTTCGCGAGGTGCCAGTTTCTTCGGGTATTATTCCCACCCTTTCTTATTTGTGATTCTCACATCACTCGGCCCTCAGGTTCTGTTTTTTTGAAAAAGCCCTTTTCTCACTTTTTTTTTTTTTTCTCATCACACGTCTCTCTATTCTTCAATCTCTCATTTTTCAATCCCTCCACCGGGTGGTTGATAGATAAACGAGAAGTTGTGGGTTCATGCCCAACATTACCAGCTCGCGACTACTCCTCCGGTGACATTTAGTCGATGCCCCGGATAAGGGAGTGGAGTATCCTGATCCACTCGAATTCGTGCTTCGCACTTGGCTTGATACCTCGTTGCTTGGAGGATGTTGAGAGCTTTCAGTCCTTTGCTTTTGAGTTTCAATCGTGCCCTTCTTGGCGAATAGGGTACCCTTCCTAGCAGGTGCATCGTCAGTGGGGAAAAGACAGGAGGCCTGACTCAACTGTGCCCTTAATTCATCATTTTGACCATTTTTTGTTTTTTGCTTTCTACTAAAACAATTTTAATCAACATGAGAGTTAGATTAGCATGTTTGTTCAACTTTTGATTTAAATCATGCAAGTTAGGCTATCAGCACTGAAAATTTTCCCTTTTTAGGTCTAAGAAAAGGTTCAGTTTTGAAAAATGGAATAATTTTTGAGCAAAATAGTCAACCTCAGTAAAATAATCTCAAAAATTGTTTTTACAAACAGCAACTGCTCAACGAGCACAAAACCTACCCTCTAGATGCACAACCTGAGATCCATAACAATGGAAAATGGCCCCTTATCTGAAGGACACTGCATTGGCAACGGAAATTTGCCCCTTGTTTGAACAGCAACTCATGGCGACGGAAAGTCGCCCCTTGTCTGGTTGGCGCCGCAGCAAACTGTAAACAGTTCTCATTAGTGATGATTGCCACCGAACTCTTGGATACAGAGAAAACAAAGATGATCAAAACCCTTGCATGGACATAGTCGATTTGGAAGTGTTTACGGATGGACTTCAGAATGAAGTTGCCTACGTATCCCAAACATAGGAATCAAGCATTATGTAGTTCCGGGTTAAGGTACACTCGGGTATTAACCTCACCTTCTACGCTCTAACTTTTGCTAAGGCCGCCCTCCGGGTTTTCAACCTTGCGAGCTTTGTTCTTCTTTTCTTTTGAATTCTTTTCTTTTTTTTCTTCTTTCTTTTTTCATTTTCTTCATTTTTCTTCTTTTCTTTTTTTCAATCTTTGCATTTTTTCTTTTTCTTTTTTTTTCTTGCTCTAACTTTTGCCTGGGTCGCCCTTCCAGGTTTTTGGCCCAGCGAGCCTCTCAAGGGTAAAAGTGTAACTTTGTCCATGCCAAATGGTTTTAGGGTCTCGAAGCCATCCGAATCCAAGAGAATGGCTGCTGTTCGCTGATGATGTAGAAGTCCATCCAATGGGGGCTGAATTTGCCCCTAGTGTTGTGGATAGGAACTCGGTTGTTCTTCAACAAAACTTTCTTCTTTCTTCCCTTTTGGGATTTGGCATTCTTGCCAGTCTTCCCTAGTTTGCAGAAAAGACTCATCTTTGACTCTTCGAGCGCATCTGTCATTTTTGCTCCTAGTTCAAGGGCTGCTTCAAATCTGGCCACACAGGCCTTACATTGTAGTTGACGGTTGAACATTCTGAATCCAAGTTCAATTGTTTGAAAGTAAGGGGGTCGAGTCTTGAGGCTGAGAGCCATCCTAGGCTGCACAATCTCAAGAGCGATTCCACACAGGTCTTCGCAGGACCGCGCAAAACATTTTTTGAAATCCTTTAAGAAAGCGACTAATCGCTCGTGTTGAAGATAGTGTAGAACCAATCCGGACCAAGCTAGGATCCTTCTCAGTACTCACGTTAACAAACATGATCTCATTCATTAAGGGCTTAGCACGCCTCTTTTTCTCTCAATTGATCAAATTTTCACAAATCCCGAGGAATTCCTTCCTCTTCATTTTCATCGTAATGTTCAAAAAGTTTTGAAAAACTTAGGTCAATACAATGACTTATAGGCACAAAAGAGCAGGTGAAATGCGCTGCCGTTTCATTCAAGTTTGCTGGCACAACAGGCTTAAAGCAACAATAGGCACAAAAAAAACATGACAACCACAGTTGTTTCATTCAAATTTCTGGGTTGCAACTGGCTCCATAGCAGAAACAGACTCAAAAGAAAGCAAAAGGATAAACACAAAATAAAATAGTGATATCCGAGGTAACACCCTTGAAATCACCGAACTTCTGTACAACAGGACTGACTGGACACAACAAGACAGACCCGACCGACATAGTACAAAGAGACTGCTTATATACAAGATAACAAAACTGACTGAATACCCAAGTCAGAAAGTGCAAAACTAGCATTCACAAATGCTCAAAAGTGCGTGCCATACGCCACATCTGAAGTAAACTGAGCGCCGCCCGCAGGTGGACCAACTTCTGATCACATAGTTGTGGTATCCTTGAAATCTAACAACTCAGCAGTGATAGACTTCGCTGAGGTTAGTGGGAGGATGACCTCATTGTCGATCAAATCCTGTACTTCATGACGAAGACGGAAACAGTTGTCGGTGCCATGACCGGTTTGCTGGTGGTATGCGCAGTACAAGGTAGCATCATGTAAGGGAGGGAGATTCTTCGGGAGAGGCCTAGGCTCAAGGGGTCTAAGATGGCCTTTTTCGGCAAGGATTTGGAGTGCCTTAGACAAAGGCATATAAAGGGCGTGGAATACCCTGTGACCTCGAGGTAGATACTTCGAGGCTTGCTGACTTTTGCTAGACGCATTGGCAAAAGGATCGGCAGGCGCCGCCTTGGCTTTCTGATCCTTTCCCGGTGCAGGGTTGGGATTGGAGGGAACTGTTCTGGCATGGCGGGGCCTATCCCGATTTTTCGCCTGGCGGGAACTCCCCTCGGTTGGAGTGGGGAAAGCATCATCGACAGTTTTAGCCACCACTGGGAATATTTGCTGTTTACTCCATCCTCCGGCTTTCAAAGCTTCGACTGCCCTCAACAGTTGTTCAACAGGATCAGCATCTGTTCGCACTTTGTTCTTACCTCTAGCCTCAGCTTGATCAAGGGTTTGGGTTGCTTCATCAGAGTGGAACCTGGTTATTGTTGGCATGTCATGTTCATAGCTTGAGGCAGACTCAAGTTGGCTGAGCTCGATTACAATTCACCCCAATAGCGGGGGCTCCTGCGGTACAAAATTCCCGGCGTAGGATGTGGTTGGTGGCGAAGCTGACATTTCGTAGGCGAGATCAGACACAGATCACTGAAGATCACCAATCATTCCCATCAATTCAAACGTGGTGGGCTCACAAGCTTGACACGACTGGGGCGTCTAGACCGGGCGCGCGGCAGGCGACCTGGGCGGGTATGGTACTTCAACATTGGTCTCATCCCGCAAGATGATTCCTTGATCCAATCCGGCTGCCATAACCACTATTTCTTTTGACTCTTGTGTCATCATAAGTCCGCTGAATTGAACGGTGACTGACGGGTCAGATATCTGTCTTGCCTCAGCAAAAGAGAACACTGGCTATTCTGTACTAAATCTCTGAACTAAAAGAGAAAACACGCAGCATTTCGGTCTAATCAGAACAGACACAAGCATATCTGAATAATTGTACTCCACTACTAATCACTATTCCCCAAAATCACTGCCCCAAAAACTGAATCTGATACCCGCAGATATAACTGATTCCTCAAAACACTGATACTGATACCCTCAGGCCTGATACTCATACTTGCAAACTGATATATGCATTCCCTGTAGATGTCAACTCAAAAACCACATAACAAGCAAGCAAGAGCCAAAACACCCCTATGTTGGGATAGGGTTTCCCTGTCCTATTTTGTCAGGAGCTAGGGTTTCACTACACACGCAGCGGTTTCAAACAACCTATAATCGAGTAGCAACCTGTCCCAGCTTGGAATGGTCACTATGGATTCCGAACATGCACTAGGTCGAATGGTCAAAAGGGTGCCCCGGTGACAACCGGGGTTTGTGTTCCCATCGTGGCAGAGCCCATAACCGGTCAGCCTTATGGCATTGTAGACGCGCCCGTGGGCTTCACTCTACAGTTCGGACTCGATTTGTGTCACAGTTCTAAATCTGAACCAAAGAGTCCAACTCTGGCAAATCGTTTTGAGAAAAACTGATTTTTGAAAAGAAGTGCCAAACATGGACTGCTTTGCGGACATGAGTCGCCACCTAAATATTTTTTTTAAATGGGAAATTTAGAAACCCCGACTTGCGTCAAGGCCACGTGTCCGTCATAACCAAAGTTGACTTGGCTCGGGAGCTTGGGTACGATCGGGGAAGGTCAGCTATGAGCACCCCCTCTCGCCCGGTCCGAAGACCGACCTCTACTAACCGTGATATCTGATTTTGAAAACATTACGTGTTCTTATTCCGGTTATTAGCCTAGATTTACTATGTTATGCGCACAGCAAATAAGTATAGACCAAATCGCCTAAGTTGGAACAAAACATTACGTGTTTGTTTTGAAAAATGATTTGCTACTCATAAGTAGGCTAAAATGCAGGTTTTGCCACTCTCAAGCGGGCTTTTAGAAAAGACGATTTTGCCACTATCTAGTGGGCTTTAAAACTCACAGTTTTAATGTGTTGTCCCAATTTAGGTAATTCAACCTCCATCCATAGGCATTCATGCAGTTATATCACATAAGCACTTATCCTCATGGTAAGCATGCTATCATGGCAACATTCACACACATGCGATATGCTAAAGCATAAAAGCTCACCTAGTACTCCAAGCCAAAACATAAGCTTATTAGAAATCCATGCATGGACCTAAGCATACTGAAATGTCTAATGCAACACATGCAAAGATGTAATCTAGGCAGGCTCGGCTATCCTAAACATGGAATATGGAATGCTACAAATAACACGTATTCAATTTGGAATTGAAAGTACGATGCTGTTTGTATGATGCACCGAGCCCGATGCATGTAAACAAATGCATGAATGCACGCATGCATAGCATAAGGTATGCTAAAATTAAACGTGCCCTAATCTACCATCATAAGCAGGTAAATAAAAGGGAAGAAAGACGTGGGGTTGGAAGACATACACACACTCACACACCCTTATTACAATTATGCCCTCACCGGAGGGACCAAATAAATATACATCCCAAATAATAAATCAACTATCCTAGCTAATTAATTATTACAGCACTTAATTAATTAACAAATTAATTAAACTATCGAAAGCAAAAAAGGCCTCGGGAAGAGGGATGCACGATGCTCGGATCCGACTTGCCCGAAAACCTACACCGTGCACACGCCTCGCTTTTACCGCCTGCTCTCCAAAAATTACCAAAGTTTCGTAAAAACCTTCCTTGAATGTCACAGTACACCACCGGCTGGAGGAAGTTCGCATCGGCTGTCTAGAAAGATCACCGGCTGCTCTGGAGTCCATCGGCCAAAAATGAAGTGCCGGTCGGCACTATTTACTGCCGGTCGGCACAAAATTCCTGCAGGAGACAGTTTTGACAGCAACAGCAGACAGCAGTGTATGGCATGGGTTTTTGAGCATATATATGCATGGCTAATGCCCCCTATCATGTAATAAACTCAAGGGAGCACGGCCTTTGACCCCGGGGCCATCAATCACGCATTTCAATGCATGATGGCCCAAAAGCCAAGTTAGCAACTTTGATATCAAATGAAATGCACATCAAACACACAAGTGAAACCCAACCTCTATCATACTCAATTCAAGAGGCAAGGCATGACAATGCACATGCAACCTAAGCATGCAAGCTAACATGCAAACATGCAATGCAACTAGACGGCACGCACAATGCTAACAACATAACATGCACAACGCATTGAAACATGGCATACACAATGCAAGATGGACTTACACCAATGTGAATGGGCCTCAACCACACTCACATAGGAGGCCATTAGAGGAAAATGGGATTCTCGAAATGCGTGCACGTATGCACGCAAACCGAGGACCGATCCTAAGGCACGAATGCCACTCTATCAAAGCATGGCAAGGCATGAAACATGACATATGAACATGCGATGCAATGATGGACTTAAACTAACATGGATGGCTCACAAGCATGCCAAAATCGGGCCACAAGATGAAAATGGGACGCCGAAATGCGCACACGATGCATCGCCAACCGAGGACATGGCATACGCAATGCAATGAGACTAAAATGGCATATACAATGCAATATGGACTTACACTAACATAAGTGGGCCTCAGCCACACTCACATAAGAGGCCATCAGATAAAAATGAAGTGCCTCGAAATGCGTGCACACGGGCACGCAAACCGAGGCAATGGCCCTAAGGCATGGAATGACACTAAAATGCAAATTGGACTTACACTAACATGAGAGAGCCTCAGCCTCACTCACATAAGAGGCCGATGGATGAAAATGAAGTGCCTCGAAATGCGTGCACACGGGCACGCAAACCGAGGCAATGGCATAAAGCATGAAATGACATGGCAAATGATATGCAAACATACTAATGGAATTTCAGCACTGAAATGTAGGGGAAAACAGTCCCGAATCATGGCCAAAGTACACCCGATGCACGGAATAGTCCCGAAATGCGAATTTAGGCGCCCGAAATGGCCTATAGCTATACTAAATATGCACAATTGGTACACGACATGCAAAACAGTAGCAAGGCAGCCCCCAAAATAGCATTTTTACAGTACAAAACATGGCCAAATAGTAAGCATAGATAGGACAACAATGGCATGCAAAAACGGGGGCCAAGAGAGGGGTATTGAAACAAGTGATGTATACGATATTCAAATGGAAAAATTTCCTTCTACAACACTGATGAGGGACCAAAAATATGCATATTTACAGTAGATGACATGCCTCAAATCAGTGTGAAAATATGCTAAGAATGCCATGCAAAAACTAGGATACTATAGGCCATAACATGAGGTACCCTAAACATTCATCCAACCAACAAAGACCCTTCATGAAATATGTCCATAAGGTCAAAATAAGACTCTTTCCAGACCTGATGATGGCCGAAAACAGAAGCTAGACAGACCAAACAAATCATGCAATTTTACGGTAAATATGAGAGATTACAAAGCAAGTGCATGATAGAGAGGCAAAACATGGTTGAGCCCTTCTTCAATGTTGAAGAAGGGCTCAAAATGAGCCTACTTACAGTTTATTACATGCTCAAAAACAGATTACAAATGAGCTAACAATAGCATGCAAAATAATGGCATTCAAAGAGGTATTGAAACAAGTGGTAGTAGCAAGTCCCAAATAGGTAAGAACCCTTAAGGGAAGATGAAAATAAGCTCAAAAAATGGTCACTTTCAGTTTTGGTCGGAGCTTAAAACAACAAGCAAAGAGGGTAGAAAAATGGTACAAAAATGGAGCTCAAAAGGGAAAATGAGTGCTTACCCTTGTAGACCAAAACCTTGGCTGCTTCTAGGACTGAAAATGGTGCCTATTAGCCTCTGAGATGAGCTCCAAGTCGCTGGAAATGGAGTGGTGGTGGTGGTGCTAGGTGGTGATGAAGAAAAGGGGGGAGAACTTGAAGGATTTTGGTGTTTTGATGGTTAGAATATATAGAGAGAGAGATACAATATATGAGCTCCCAAATCAGACTTTCTAACCCTTAAAACAGATCTGGAGGGCTGTATTAGTAGGCAAAAACGTTTAGAAAAGAGGGGGAAAAAGAGGGGGGAAAAAAGGGGGGGAAACATTTCAAGTTTCCCTCCAAAAATGGCCAAAAGGGAAAGTGGCAGCTACGGGTTTCAAACGGCCGAGAGTCCTTCAACAAAGTCGAAGAGGGGCTCAAAATAAGACGCTTTGTAGTTTACGACCAAGTCCAACGCAGCCCACAAGTACGCCTAAAATACCGTGCAAAAAGGCCCAAAAAGAGGTAAAAAAGGCAAGTGACAAATGGAGATGTCAAACAGTAAAAGGTCCTTAATCAAACATGAAACGGACCTCAAAATATGACTATCTCAAGTTTGGGTCGAAGCCCAAAAATGTATAATGAAGGCTCGGGAGCCGAAACACGTAATTCGGGGCCCCGAAAGTGGGCTGTTAAGCACCGGAAGTGGTGTCCGACCACGAAGTTGGTCTCGGATCACAAAGGTGTCCCTAAAAAGGAGTAAATAGGATGCATGCCAAAAATCGGGCAAACGGAGGTGGTTAGGCGTCCCAACCGAGGCACACGGCCTAACGGCTCAAAATCGGAACCGTGCTCCAAATGGGCAAAATGGCCTATGGCCATTTAAATGTAGCCTACGGCCATTGAGAGATGATCTACGAGACCTCTCCCTCCCTTCTCAAAGAGAAAACAGAGAAAACCGAGCCTGGTTCGCAAACCGAGGCAAAGCACAAAAGAGTCCGGAAGTCCAGAGGCAAGGCTCGTAACCGGGACTCCGCAACCTCAGAACGAGCACAATATGCAACATCACCAAGCGCTCAATCGGTGACGTCTGAGTCTTAAGGTCGGTCAAAAATAGGGTGTCTACAGTTGCCCCTCTTTGACAGAACTCGGAAGTCATAACAATGACGGGAGTGAGTGTCAAAGCCCAGAGACGTCCCATTTTTGACAAGGCCGAAGACTTAGACAAAGCAATACAAGCTACAGATGAAGATATGCGCCCGAAGGCGGGGGCAAAATGCAACTGACAATGCAAGAAGCCGAACACAACTTATGATCATGCAAAGAAACATAGGGACGTATCCCGGTGTTTGTTTGAAATGTATAAGCATTGGAACGTATTCGGATGCTCTTAACCAAAGATGGACACATGGGGACGTATCCGGTGTTTAGGACGATCCCAAAAGTTAGGGACGATCCCGGTGTTTTAGGACGTATCCCAAGGTTTAGGGACGATCCCAAAGGTTAGGACGTATCCCAAAGGTTAGGACGATCCCACAGATTAGGACGATCCCAAAGGTTCGGACGTATCCCAAGGCTTAGGACGATCCCAAAGGTTAGGGACATATCCCGAGAGATTAGGATGTATCCCAAAGATTAGGACGATCCCACGATTAGGGACGATCCCAAAGGTTAGGACGTATCCCGAGGTTAGGACGATCCTGAGATTAGGACGTATCCCAAGGATTAGGACGTATCCCAAAGGTTAGGACGATCCCGCAGATTAGGACGATCCCGTGATTAGGACGATCCCAAAGGTTAGGACGATCCCAAGGGTTAGGACGATCCCAAGGATTAGAAAAGAAGGAAACATAGGAACATATCCCGATGCTCTGCAAGGATTGAGAAACATAGGGACATATCCCGGTGTTCCGCAAGGAATGTGTAACATAGAGACGTATCCCGGTGTTCCGCAAAGACACGAGAAATGTAGGGACGTATCCCAAGAGTTCTGCAAGGAATGAGAAGCATACGAACGTATCCGGATGTACAGGAAAGAGAGGAGAAACGTAGGGACGTATCCCGTTGTTCCGGACAGAGGGAGAAACGAGGGACGATCCCAAGAGCCAGAAAGAGAGGAGAAACGAGGGACGTATCCCGGTGTTTCGAAAAGAGAGAGAAACGTTGGGACGCATCCCGATGTTCGGCAAGGAATGAGAAACATAGGGACGTATCCCGGTGTTCCGTAAGGAAAGGAGAAATGTAGGGACGTATCCCGGTGTTTCGGAAAGGGAGAGAAACATAGGGACGTATCCCGGTGTTTCGAAAAGAGAAGAGAAACGTAGGGACATATCCCGGTGTTTCGAAGAGAGAGAGAAACGTAGGGACGTATCCCGGTGTTTCGGAAAGGGAGAAGAAACGTAGGGACGTATCCCGGTGTTTCGAAAAGAGAAGAGACGTAGGGACGTATCCCGGTGTTTCAAAAAGAGAAGAGAAGCGTAGGGACGTATCCCGGTGTTTCGAAGAGAGAGAGAAACGTAGGGACGTATCCCGGTGTTCCGAAGACGAAGTGTGCATAATAATGCAAGATAGATGTGCATAATCAATGCAATGAATGAGCATAACAATGCTAGTGAAGTGGGTGCATAACAATGCAATTGGAATGGGCATCACAATGCAAGCATAAGAAGTGCATAACAATGCAGGTGGAAGGATGCATAACAATGCAAGTGGAATGTGCGTGACAACGCATAGTTGAAACAAAATGCCGAATAAGGAAATACAAGCCTTAATGAGACCAGATAAAAACGCGACCTCCGATTTACCTTTCGGAGGGGTTTGCAACACATTCAGTTCAAGAACGGGCACACCCTGTTCATATTAGAGAGAGATAACATCTGCTGCTGCTTTAATCGCCATTCTGACTTGAAGCAGGCTTACACTTGGGATAGAGGCACGCTCATTCTTCGGAACACTGACAAGGTCTGAAGAGGTACATACGGAATGCGATCTCGGAGCTTACCGAAGTTGGAACAAACTCAAATGCCCGACATTTTCCTCTTTCGCTTTTGCTTTGCAGTCCGGAACCATTATAGCTTCAGATAGGTCCTGGTTCTACTGTTCACACTTATCGGGGATGGACCCTGCAGTTTTCGAAAGAACAAATTCCTTTTTTTTTTTTTTGCACAAATGTGGAGAATGGCACAGCACTCTAAGCACACAACAAATCGTTTTTGAAATTGAGAAAATGAGTTCTCGACCGTATTGAGCCTACAATCGAACACAAAGAAAGACGACTCCAACAACGGAAAATAAAGGTAAACAACCTAAACACATCTAGTGACACTTGAAATGACTCAAAACAAGAATCGAGACAATCAAAACACAACGAAGACTCAAATGCGCACAGGGAGCCTGTTTCACCGGGTATTATTTCCCACCCTTTCTCATTTGTGATTCTCACATCACTCGGCATTCAATCTCTTGTTTTCTGAAAAAGCCCTTTTCTCATTTTTTCTCTCATCGCACATCTCTCTATTCTTCAATCTCTCATTTTTCAATCCCTCCCCTGGATGGTTGATGGATAAACTGCAAGTTGTGGGCTCGTGCCCCTAGCATTCTGCTAGATTCTTTTCTTTCGCACACGCCAGCCTAACATCGGTTGATGATGTTCTCACCGGGAGTTTGGACGTGGTTAGATCTGTCCGGATGAGGAAGTGGAACATCTTGATCCATTCCAGCTTGTGCCAGACTTGGCTTGATACCTCGTTGCTTGGAGGATGTTGAGAGCTTTCACCCTTTGTCGTTGACTTCGCCAGCCCTCTTACGGCGGTAGAGTGCCTTTCTCGCAAGTATGTTGATGATGGGGAAAAGACAGAAGCCCGACTCAATCGTGCCCCTAGTTCATCATTTTGACCATTTTTGTTTTTACTTTCTACTAAAACAGCTTTTGACCAACATGAGAGTTAGATTAACATGCTTGTTCGATTTTTGATTTGAAATCATGCAAGTCGCTATGAGCACCAAAATTTTCCTTTTTGGGTCCAAGAAATGGTCCAGCTTTTGGAAAAATGGAGTGGTTTTGAGAGAATAGTCAACCTCAAGAAAATTCTCAAAAACTGCTTTTGGCAAACGGCCATCGCTCAACAAGTACGGAACCTACCCTTGAGATGCGCAACCTCGAATCCATAACAATGGAAAATTGCCCTTGTCCAAGGATACCGCATGGCAAATGTAAAGTTGCCCTTGTTTGAATGGCACCACGTTGCATTGAATGGCAACGAAAGTTGCCCTTGTTTGAATGGCACTACAACAAGATCGTAGATACCCTCGAGTGATGAACACAACCAAACCCTCTGACACAGCGAAGGCGAAGATGGTCACAACAGTGCATGGACACAAATAATTTGAAGTGTTTACTACCGACTTCGTAATGAAGTTGCTCACGATCCCAAACATGGGAATCAAGCCTTACGAGTTCGGTTAAGGTACACCTGCATTTAACCTCCTTTTATGCTCTAACTTTTGCCAAGGCGCCCGATGCAGGTTTTCGACCTTGCGAGCTTCTTTTTCTTTCCTTTTCAATTCTTTTTCATTTTTTCTCTTTTTTTTTTCTTTTTCTTTTAGGCTCTAACTTTTGCCAAGGCGCCCGATGCGGGTTTTCGACCTTGCGAGCTTTTTTTTCTTTTTCTTTTTTTCTGTATTTTTTTTTTCTTTTCCTTTTGTATGTATTTTTTTGCTTGCTCTAACTTTTGCCTAGGTCGCCCTTCCGGGTTTTCGGCCCAGCAAGTCTCTCAAAGGGTAACAAGTGCAACAACTCCATGCCAAATGGTTTTTGAGATTGAAGCCCTCTCAGATCCCGGAGAGTGGTCAGTATCGATTTGCGTATGATCCCTCTTTGGCTCTTCGAGCACATCGGATATTTTTTGCCCCTAGTTCGAGGGGTGCTTCTGATCTAGCTTTGCAAGCTTCTTTTGAAAACACTTGAACTTCTTGATCTGACTCTCTTGCCCCTAGTTCGAGGGTTGCTTTGAATTTGGCCACGCAGGCCTCACGTTGTAGTTAACCGTTGAACATTCTGAGTTTGAGTCCAAGGTTTAAAAATGAGGGGTCGAGTCTCGAGGCTGAGAGCGATCCTAGGCTGCACAATCTCAAGAACGACTCCACACAAGTCTTCGCAGATCACAAGAAAACATTTTTGAAAGTTTTAAGAAAGCGACAAATCGCTATACCAAGACATGTAGAACCAATCGATCAAAGCTAGGGTCCTTCTCAAGACTCACACTAACAAGCATGATTTCATTCATTAAGGGCTTAGCACGCCTCTTTCTCTCGCTTGATCAAAGTTTTGCAAATCTCGAGGAATTCCTTCCTCTTTGTTTTCACCGCAGTTGTTCAAAAAGTTTTGAAAAACTCAGTCATTACAATGACTTCAAGGCACGTAAAAGACAGAGTTCTTAGTCAAATACTATCATTTCATTCGTAACTTCTAGCATAATCGCACAAGGCGTATAAATGCGAGAGCGTGAAAATCATCGCTATTTCATTCAAAATCATGACACAACTGCCCTCGCGTAAACAGACTCAAAAGAAAGCAAAAGGACAAACATGAAACAAAATGGTGATGCCCGAGGCAACACCCCTAATCACCCGACCTTAACAACAGAATCGACTCGATATAACGAGACAGACTCAACAGGTTGACTCGATACAACGAGACAGACTCAACATGGTCGACTCGATACAACAAGGCGCATTTAATACCCAAGTCGGAAGGTAGGATAAACAAAGATTCACAAATGCTCAAAATAGTGCGTGCCATCCATCACATCTCAAGTAAACCGAGCAAGCAATCGAAGAAGTGGTTCATCCTCGATCACATAACAACACAGTCCAGTACCCGAGGGATATAAGACCCTTCGAGCTATGGTTCCAGACTACCTAGCAAAGAGGAATCATGCAAAGATCTCACTGATTTCACCAAAACAGATATGAACAGAAGTGAACGATCAGGTTCTATTATCGATCACTGCTTCTCAAATCATCGCCCCAAATCAACTGATACCGCAGATATAATCGATTCTCAAAATACTAATATCGGTGCCCGCAGTCGGATACCTGCATTTGCAAACCGGTATATGCATTCCTCAGAGATACACTCTAAAAGCACATAGCAAGTAAATGAGAGCCAATACACCCTATGTTGGGGTAAGGTTTCCGCCCTATTTTGTCGAGCTAGGGTTTCACTACGCACGCAATGTTTCAAACAACCTATGATCGGGTAAGCAACCTGTCCTAGTTTGGAATGGTCACTATGGTTCCGAATATGCACTAGTTCGAATGGTCAAAGGGTGCCCCTAAAACCGGGTTTGTGTTCTATCGGCAGAGCCCGCAACCGTCGACCTTATGGTCATGCCTTGACAAGACAAGCCTCCAAAGAAACCGCCAGAATAGCAGATGGCCAACACGGTGTCCTAGGCGCACTAATGCACATGCAATGCAAAGAAACACATAAGTGTAGTCAAAACAGATATCACGACTTCGAGTCAAGCTCTCTAAAATCCCAAAGAGTCGCCAGAATCAGAGACGCTCGGGCTTCACTCTACGCCGACTCGATTTGTGTCACGCTTCTAAATCAACCAAAGAGTCCAACTCGCAAATCGCTTTTGAGAAAACTGATTTTTGAAAAGAAGTGCCAAACATGGACTGCTTTTGACATGAGTCGCCACCTAAATATTTTTTTTAAATGGGAAATTTAGGAAACCCCGACTCGGTCAAGGCCACGGTCCGCTATAACCAAAGTTGACTTGGCTCGGGAGCTTGGGTACGATCGGGAAGGTCACTATGAGCATTCTCTCGCCCGTCCGAAGACCGCCTCTACTAACCGTGATATCCGATTTTGAAAACATTACGTGTTCTTATTCCTATATTAGCCTAGATTTACTATGTTATGCGCACAGCAAATAAGTATAGACCAAATCGCCTAAGTTGGAACAAAACATTACGTGTTTGTTTTGAAAAATGATTTGCTAATCATAAGTAGGCTAAAATGCAGGTTTTGCCACTCTCAAGCGGGCTTTTAGAAAAGACGATTTTGCCACTATCTAGTGGGCTTTAAAACTCACAGTTTTAATGTGTTGTCCCAATTTAGGTAATTCAACCTCCATCCACAGGCATTCATGCGGTTATATCACATAAGCACTTATCCTCATGGTAAGCATGCTATCATGGCAACATTCACACACATGCGATATGCTAAAGCATAAAAGCTCACCTAGTACTCCAAGCCAAAACAGAAGCTTATTAGAAATCCATGCATGGACCTAAGCATACTGAAATGTCTAATGCAACACATGCAAAGATGTAATCTAGGCAGGCTCGGCTATCCTAAACATGGAATATGGAATGCTACAAATAACACGTATTCAATTTGGAATTGAAAGTACGATGCAGTTTGTATGATGTACCGAGTCCGATGCATGTAAACAAATGCATGAATGCATGCATGCATAGCATAAGGTATGCTAAAATTAAACGTGGCCTAATCTACCATCATAAGGTGTAAATAAAAGGAAGAAAGACGGGGTTGGAAGACATACACACACTCACACACCCTTATTACAATTATGCCCTCACCGGAGGGACCAAATAAATATACTGATCCCAAATAATAAATCAACTATCCTAGCTAATTAATTATTACGACCCTTAATTAATTAACAAATTAATTAAACTATCAAAGCGATAAAGGCCTCGGAAGAGGGATGCACGATGCTCGGATCCGACTTGCCCGAAAACCTACACCGCCTGCTTTTACCTGCCTCTCCAAAATTACCAAAGTTTCGTAAAAACCTTCCTTGAATGTCGCCAGACACCACCGGAGGAAGTTCGTGATCGGCCGCCTAGAAAGATCACCGGCCGCCTGAGTCCATCGGCCAAAAATGAAGTGCCGGCCGGCACTATTTATCACGGCCGCACAAAATTCTCGCAGGAGACAGTTTGGACAAAGACAAAGAAGCAGTATGGCATGGGTTTTGAGCATATATATGCATGGCTAATGCCCCTATCATGTAATAAACTCAAGGAGCACGGCCTTGACCCCGGGCCATCAATCACGATTTCAATGCATGATGGCCCAAAAGCCAAGTTAGCAACTTTGATATCAAATGAAATGCACATCAAACACACAAGTGAAACCCAACCTCTATCATACTCAATTCAAGAGGCAAGGCATGACAATGCACATGCAACCTAAGCATGCAAGCTAACATGCAAACATGCAATGCAACTAGACGGCACGCACAATGCTAACAACATAACATGCACAACGCATTGAAACATGGCATACACAATGCAAGATGGACTTACACCAATGTGAATGGGCCTCAACCACACTCACATCAGTGGCCATTAGAGGAAAATGGGATTCTCGAAATGCGTGCATGTATGCACGCAAACCGAGGACCGATCCTAAGGCACGAATGCCACTCTATCAAAGCATGGCAAGGCATGAAACATGACATATGAACATGCGATGCAATGATGGACTTAAACTAACATGGATGGCTCACAAGCATGCCAAAATCAGTGGCCACAAGATGAAAATGGGACGCCGAAATGCGCGCGACGTATGCACGCGAACCGAGGACATGGCATACGCAATGCAATGAGACTAAAATGGCATATACAATGCAATATGGACTTACACTAACATAAGTGGGCCTCAGCCACACTCACATAAGAGGCCATCAGATAAAAATGAAGTGCCTCGAAATGCGTGCACACGGGCACGCAAACCGAGGCAATGGCCCTAAGGCATGGAATGACACTAAAATGCAAATTGGACTTACACTAACATGAGAGAGCCTCAGCCTCACTCACATAAGAGGCCGATGGATGAAAATGAAGTGTCGAAATGATGCTGCACACGGGCACGCAAACCGAGGCAATGGCATAAAGCATGAAATGACATGGCAAATGATATGCAAACATACTAATGGAATTTCAGCACTGAAATGTAGGGGAAAACAGTCCCGAATCATGGCCAAAGTACACCCGATGCACGGAATAGTCCCGAAATGCGAATTTAGGCGCCCGAAATGGCCTATAGCTATACTAAATATGCACAATTGGTAGACGACATGCAAAACAGTAGCAAGGCAGCCCCCAAAATAGCATTTTTACAGTACAAAACATGGCCAAATAGTAAGCATAGATAGGACAACAATGGCATGCAAAAACGGGGGCCAAGAGAGGGGTATTGAAACAAGTGATGTATACGATATTCAAATGGAAAAATTTCCTTCTACAACACTGATGAGGGACCAAAAATATGCATATTTACAGTAGATGACATGCCTCAAATCAGTGTGAAAATATGCTAAGAATGCCATGCAAAAACTAGGATACTATAGGCCATAACATGAGGTACCCTAAACATTCATCCAACCAACAAAGACCCTTCATGAAATATGTCCATAAGGTCAAAATAAGACTCTTCCCAGACCTGATGATGGCCGAAAACAGAAGCTAGACAGACCAAACAAATCATGCAATTTTACGGTAAATATGAGAGATTACAAAGCAAGTGCATGATAGAGAGGCAAAACATGGTTGAGCCCTTCTTCAATGTTGAAGAAGGGCTCAAAATGAGCCTACTTACAGTTTATTACATGCTCAAAAACAGATTACAAATGAGCTAACAATAGCATGCAAAATAATGGCATTCAAAGAGGTATTGAAACAAGTGGTAGTAGCAAGTCCCAAATAGGTAAGAACCCTTAAGGGAAGATGAAAATAAGCTCAAAAAATGGTCACTTTCAGTTTTGGTTGGAGCTTAAAACAACAAGCAAAGAGGGTAGAAAAATGGTACAAAAATGGAGCTCAAAAGGGGAAATGAGTGCTTACCCTTGTAGACCAAAACCTTGGCTGCTTCTAGGACTGAAAATGGTGCCTATTAGCCTCTGAGATGAGCTCCAAGTCGCTGGAAATGGAGTGGTGGTGGTGGTGCTAGGTGGTGATGAAGAAAAGGGGGGAGAACTTGAAGGATTTTGGTGTTTTGATGGTTAGAATATATAGAGAGAGAGAGATACAATATATGAGCTCTCAAATCAGACTTTCTAACCCTTAAAACAGATCTGGAGGGCTGTATTAGTAGGCAAAAACGTTTAGAAAAGAGGGGGAAAAAGAGGGGGGAAAAAAGGGGGGGAAACATTTCAAGTTTCCCTCCAAAAATGGCCAAAAGGGAAAGTGGCAGCTACGGGTTTCAAACGGCCGAGAGTCCTTCAACAAAGTCGAAGAGGGGCTCAAAATAAGATGCTTTGTAGTTTACGACCAAGTCCAACGCAGCCCACAAGTACGCCTAAAATACCGTGCAAAAAGGCCCAAAAAGAGGTAAAAAAGGCAAGTGACAAATGGAGATGTCAAACAGTAAAAGGTCCTTAATCAAACATGAAACGGACCTCAAAATATGACTATCTCAAGTTCGGGTCGAAGCCCAAAAATGTATAATGAAGGCTCGGGAGCCGAAACACGTAATTCGGGGCCCCGAAAGTGGGCTGTTAAGCACCGGAAGTGGTGTCCGACCACGAAGTTGGTCTCTCGGATCACAGTGTCCCTAAAAAGGGAGTAAATAGGATGCATGCCAAAAACAGGGGCATGCGGAGGTGGTAAGGCGGCCCCGAACCGAGGCACACGGCCTAACGGCTCCGAAAACCGGGAACCGGGCTCCAAAATGGGCAAAATGGCCTATGGCCACGAAATGTAGCCTACGGCCATTGAGAGATGATCTACGAGACCTCTCCCTCCCTTCTCAAAGAGAAAATAGAGAAAACCGAGCCTGGTTCGCAAACCGAGGCAAAGCACAAAAGAGTCCGGAAGTCCAGAGGCAAGGCTCGTAACCGGGACTCCGCAACCTCAGAACGAGCACAATATGCAACATCACCAAGCGCTCAATCGGTGACGTCTGAGTCTTAAGGTCGGTCAAAAATAGGGTGTCTACAGGCATGCTTCTCGAAGCGAGCCTCCGGCAAACCGTTCAGGAATAGCAGACGACAAACACTATGACTTAGGCGTACCAATGCACATACAATGCAAAGAAACACATGAGTGTAATCAAAACAAGATATCATGAGTTCGAGTCAATCTCTCTAAACTCCCCAGCGGAGTCGCCAAAAACTGTAGACGTCCCCGAACGTCCCGGGAGGGAATCCCGTTTTGTTCATTTGGGCTCACTACAGCTCGGACTCAAATGTCACGGTCCTGTATCTAATCTCGCAGAGTGCAATGCAAGACCGATGAATCGTCAAAGAGTCCAAATCCGGCAAATCGTTTTGAAAACAAATTTTTAGAAAGAAGTGCCAAACACGGACTGCTTTGCCAGATACAGAGTCGCCACCTAAATATTTATTTTCGGGGGAATTTAGGAAATCCTGACTCGTTGCCTAAGGCCACGTGTCCGTCATCACCAAAGTTGCCTCGGCTCGGGAACTTGGGTACGATTGGGGAAGGTCACTTCGTGAGCACCCCCGCTCGCCTGATCAAACATTGGCCTTTACTAACCATGATATCTAGTTTTGAAAACATTATGCATTCTTATTCCGGTTAATTAGCTAATCTTACTATGTGATGCGCATAACACAGAAGTATAGACTAGATCGCCTAATTTGAACAAAGCATTGCATATCCGCTCGTTTGAAAGACAGTTTGAAATTTGCTACTCGCAAGTAGGCTAAAACACGGATTTCAACGAGTTGTTCCAACTCAAGCAATCCAACCTCCACCCACATGCATTCAGGTAGTAAATCAACGAAGCAGTTAGCCTCATGGCAAGCATGCTTTCATGTTAACATTCACACTCATGCGAGATGCTAAAGCGTAAGCACTCACCTAGTACTCCAAGCCAAAACAAGGAACATGTTAGTAATCAAATGTATGATCCAAGTCCATGTTAAAGTGACTAATGCATCGCAGGCAAAATACAGCTAGAATAGGCTCGGCTAATCTATGGATGGCATGTGAAATGCAGCAGATGGCATGTATTCAAGTTAGATTTGAAATACTATGCAATTAGCATGATGCGCCGAGCCCGGTGCATGCAATACAAATGAATGGATGGAAACATGCTATCATAAGTATGCTAATCAAAACATGTCCTAATATTAACCATCAAAAGCAGGTAAGTAAAAAGGGAGAAAGAAGTGGGGGTTGGAAGACATGCATCACACGCACGCACGCTTAATACACAATTCGCCCTCTCTCGGAGGGACCAAAAGAATAATACAAATTTAACTAACTAACAAGCCAATTAAATAGTTACAGACCACATAACTAGTTAAGCAAATTAACTAAGCTAATAAAGCGGTAAAACAACCTCGGGAAGAGGGTCCAATGTATGCGTTCCCAGCTCCGCTCGGAAATCCACCACCATGCACAAGCTGCCTCTGTTTGCACTATTTTATGCCTCTGGAGATTGCACAAGTCCCAAGGTTGGTTCTGGAACACTCCCTGAACACTGTGGGAGAACACCAGCCAAGAGGAATGGTCACCGACCCTGGAAAAGTGGTCATTGACCATCTATGATGCTCTCGGCCAGAGATTTGTGGTCGGCCGGCACTCTATGTGGTCGGTCGGCCATCTATGCCTACAGAACCCTGTTTTGACAGCAGCAGAGGGCAGACAAGACATGACAATGCATTTCAAAGCAAATGTTTGCACAACCACCCTCCCTATCATGTTTAAGACTCAGGGGACTATGGTACTCGACCCTCGGGCCATCAATCACGCATTTCGATGCATGATGGCCCAAGAAGTCAAGTTGTACATCTTGATATCAAATGAGATGCACACCAAACAAACAAAAGGCCTCCAACCTCTATCATAATCAATTCAAGAGGCAAGACATGCATGCAAAATGCAACCTAAGCATGCGAGCTAAGTATGCAACATGAACATGTGAACAGGCATGCAACTAATTCAAACATGTAACAAGCATGCGATAATATGTGACAACATATCAAGCATATGACAAGATGCAAGCTAACAAGCATGCAAAATGCAACTTAAGCATGCAAGCATGCGAGACATGTAACAACATGTGAGGGACAGTGCATGCAAATATGCAAAGCCACTTAACAAAAGCACGCCAAATGTAGTTAAACATGCAACAACATGTTAGTAGGCCAAGTATGTGACTACATGCAGGGCGAGCATGCAACAACATGTCATGGATTAAGCACACAACGAGGCACAATTGAACCCGCATGCTACAACATGTAATTCACCAAATATGCAACAAGTATGTGACAACATACAAGGCAAGCATGCAACAACATGCGAGGATAGACTTAAACCAATTTGGGCGGCTCTCAAATAGGCCCAAAACAGTGGCCAAAGTGTTAAAGGATAAGGGACAAAGTCATATACAAACATGCATGCAAACATGGTCCAAAACTTTAAGCACAAAAGAGGGACTTTTAAGCACACTTAAAAGGAACAAACATGGACAAATGGCATGCATTGTAAGCTCTGAAATCATGTTAGAAAAGGGTGCCAAACCAGTTAAACAAATCAAGCAAAACATGCAGCCAAGCCCAAAACTCAAGGCTAGCCAAAGGGGCTCAAGCCATGACCATGCCAACCAAGCTTCAAAGGGCCAAAGGGACTCAAAACAGTCCCAAGGCAGACCAAAACAAAGTCAAAGACACACTTAGATGACACCTAAATGTCCTACACATGATGGCATACACAAGGGTCTAAACATAGAGCATAAGACATCAACCTTTTAAAGCACTAAAGGAGCATCAAATGCAAGCATACAAGCATGCCATATGGACTGAGATGACATAACTAACGGTGCCAAACCACTAAAATGATGCAAATAGAGCATGCTAGAGAATCCAATACTCAAAGCTTACAAGGGAGATTGCATGGTAGCTATGCAAAGCAAGCCATGGATGACCCAAATAACCAAAATCAAACCTTAAGCACACTAAAACATGCATAAAATCTTCACAAAGCTAAGCCAAAATCATGCTAGAAAGTCATGGTACATCATGATGCATGTTAAGGCAATTTCATGGCATTACAAGACAAGTATGCAAAGCCTGCATGATGTGTCTAAACCAACTTGAAAAAGTGCTATAACATGGCAAAATAACCACAAATACCAACTAAGACATGGCCAACATGGACTTAATCAAGGTGCTCACACATGAGGCTAAAATGACAAGTTTTGAAGACAACAAGGAGAGGGGATGGCCCTCTCCTTCTTAGGACCTCAAAACACCATCCCCACCACTAAAATCCCTCTGGATTTCAGTGGTGAGGAGGCCAATACAAGGTGGTCCCGGAGCTCACCAAAAATAGCACAAAAAGGTGGCCAAACAAAGCTTAAGAGGGGGGAAACAACCCCAAACCTCAAAATAACCTTAAGCAAAGTTCAAAAACAAGTAAAATCAGAACTTTTACTAGTTATACACTAAGCTTAAAAACAGATGCAAGATAGGTCAAAACCTTGTGCAAAAATGGGGAATAAAGGGGTAAGGTTCTTACCCTTGAAGACCTTCTTCAAGAAGAGAGCTCCAGCACCTTCCTTAGGTCAAAACCAGCCCAAGAACTCCAAGAACAACCCTTTGGCACCTTAGCAACCAAGGTATGGTGTAACACTAGGTGCCTTAGTGCAAAACTAAGAACAAACACACCTTATACACACACAAATCAAAAGGAGAGAGAGATATAGAGATAGGATAGATACAAGACTCTAATCCTAAAACCAGACCTCTAGAACTTTTTTTGGAACCCTTGAGGAGGGAGGAGAAGCCCTCCCTTTATAGGAATTCCAATCTTGCAAAGCTTACAAAACAAGCTAAGCAAGAGTGAAATCCCTCCATACACGTGTATGGAGGGGGTGCATTGTGGATGCCAGCTATCACAGCTAGCATAAAATATCTGCAAAAAGCAGATGAACAGTGGTCGGCCAGCAAAAAATGACAAATTGACCAAATCAATGGTCGACTGACCAGAAAGAGTGCTGACCGGCCATCACCAATGGCCGGTAGCAACAAAACAGGGCCGGTGGCCTCAAGCCATGGCCGGTGAGGTGTGGGGATGGCCAACAAACCATTCCCTATCCTCAAAAGCAAAAAACATAAGTGTTTGGTCCATAACCAAGCACAAAACAAACAAGTCAAGAGGTCTTGAGACAAGGCGCGCGGTTGAAACCTCCGAGAACTCAAGACGAACATGAACATGGATAATCATCGAGTGTTCAAACGACGACATCCAAGTCTTGAGGACGGTCAAAAATGGGGTGTCTACACTTTGTTTTGGAGAATGTACCTGTGTTAAAATTAAAGTGAGTATTGAAAAGTTTCCTTTTTCAGAAATGGTCACCACTGGATACACACGGAATCAATCCTAAACTGTACAACCCCAAATCATAACTGCCCCTCAAATTGCATTGATCATTACTGCTTCATCCTGTGACTGACCTTTCTGCCCGAATGGAAGCATTCTGTGACTGACCTTTTTGCCCGAATGGAAGTAACACAACCAAGCCGACAAACGATGGAGAATGATGGATTGATACACTAAATGAACAGGACTGTTGAGTTGAAAATGGTTATGGCCTAACTTCGGGAAGAAGTTGCCTACATATCCCAAAGATGAGAATCAGGCCTCATTTAGTTCGGTGAGGGTTCACTCGAGTATTTATTCTCTCCTTTTGTGCTCTTACTTTTGCCAAGGTTGCCCTTTTGGGTTTTCGGCCTTGCGAGCTCGATTTTTCTTTATCTAATTTTTCATGCTCTAACTTTTGCCTAGGTTGCCGTTACGGGTTTTCGGCCTAGCGAGCCTCTTAGGGATAATATTTCTTCAACTTGTCCATGTTGATCGGTTGTGAAAACTCTAGGCCATCCAAATCCATAAGAATAATTGCTCCTCCGGACCAGATTGACTTGATGATATAAGGGCCAGTCCAATTTGGTCTAAACTTGTCCCTGGGGTCATAGATGGGGGTTCGATTATCTTTAAGCACCATGTCTCCTTCCTTGAGATTTTTGGACTTGACTTTCTTATTAAAAGCCCTAGCAATTCTATGCTGGTAACCTTGGATGTGATACAATGCCTTCAACTTCCTTTCATCGAACAACATCAATTCTTCAAATCTACTTTGTTGCCAATCCGTCTCTACTATCTGACATTCAGCCATAATTCTCAGTGACGGTACTTCAATCTCGATTTGCAGATCAACTTCCATCCCATAAACTAGAGAATAGAGGGTTGCCCTTGTAGATGTTCGGATTAACGTCTTGTAGCCCCAGAGTGCAAATGGCAATTTCTCTGGCCAGTCTCTGTAGGTTTCTACTATCTTCTGCAGGATTCTCTTGATATTTTTGTTTGCAGCCTTAACGGCTCCATTGGTCTGCGGTCTATATGTTGATGACTTATGAAAAGCCACATTATATTTCTCCAGTAGGTCTATCATCTCTTTCCTGAAATGTGAGCCATTATCTGAGATGATCTCGTTGGGCCCCCTATACCTACAGATCATGTTGTTTTTGATGAACTTGGCTACATGTGACGCTTTTAGCACGTAATAGGACTGGGCCTCCACCCACTTTGTGAAGTAGTCGATTGCTACTAAAATGAACTCGTGCCCGTTTGACCCCTTTGGCGTAACTGTGCCGATAACGTCGATTCCCCAAACTGAGAAAGGCCATGGCGAAGTCATATTGTAGAGCTTTGACGGCGGAATGTTTATGCGATTAGCATGTATATGAGATTTGTGGCATCGACGTACAAAGCCAATACAGTCTTCTTCCATGGTTGACCAGTAGTAGCCCTGTCTAAGGATTTTTCGTGCTAGTATTACATCGTTCATGTGAGCTCCGCACTCTCCCCCGTGAATAGCTTCCATAAGGTGCCTTGATTCTTTTTCCTCAACACACAACTTATGCATTCCCAGATGGCCTCTTTTGTACAACTTGTTTCCGCAGATGATAAATTGGATGGCTAGCCGCCGCATTCCCCTTTTGTCCTTGGCATTTGCCCCTGGCATTTGCCCCTAGTGGATATGCCTCTTTTTTTAGGAAATTCCAAATGTCGTAATACCAAGGGTCTGTATCTTGAACCTCACTTATTGCAGCGATGGTCTCATAAGTCGGCGTATACTTCTGTTCAATAATAATCGGACGCATCTTTACTCCAAGCGAGATGTCCACCATGGAAGATAGAGTTGCTAAAGCATCAGCAAACCGATTGTTCTCTCTTAGCAGATGGGTGAATGTTAATTTTTCAAACCTCGGAATTAGCATATCCAGGTTTTGATGATAAACCTTCATTTTCTCTTCTTTAACTTGCCAATCTCCGTTGGCCTGAGAGACAACCAAATTTGAATCCCCAATGATGTCCAACCTTATTGCTCCTAGTTCTAGGGCAACTTCCAAGCCAACATTACATGCCTCGTATTCTGCTTCATTGTTAGATACTTTAAACTGGAGTTTGAAAGCTGGAGGTATATGTGTTTCATCAGGTGCTATGAGCAATACACCTATCCCATAACCATATTGATTTGATGCTCCGTCAAAGTATATCATCCATGTTTTCTCTTCTATCTGTAGGATGTTTTCATCTGGGAATAAATACTCCACTGCTTCATCATCTCCTTCTGTCGGGTGTTTTGCCAGGAATTTCGCTACGGCCCTCCCTTTAATGGATGTGCACGTGACATACTTGAGGTCAAATTTGGAGAGAAGAAGTAACCAACGAGCTAGCTTACCTGTAAGTGCTGGTTTCTCAAAGAGATATTTGATGGGATCTAATCTTGAAACCAAAATTACGGAATACGCTAACAAGTAGTGTCTTAACTTCCTCATTGCCCAAACTAAAGCTAAGGAAGCTTTCTTAAGGTAAGTGTAGCGAGTTTCGTACTCCAGCATCTTCTTGCTTAGATAGTAGATGGCCTTCTCCACTTTAGCTTCTAATTCTTGCGCTAGCATGCACTCTATGGTCGAATCTGTCACTGACAAATACAAGATTAGTGGTTTTCCTGGTTCTGGTGGCGACAATACGGGTGGATTCTGAAGGTACTACTTCACCTATTCAAAGGCAAACTGACATCGATCATCCCATTGGAACTTCTTTCCTTTCTTCAATAGGCCAAACAGTGGTTCACAAATCAAGGTTAATTTTGAGATGAACCATCTTATGAATTGCACCCTGCCGAGAAAGCTGTGCAGCTCCTTTCAATCCTCGGTGATGGCATTTCTACAATGGCCTTGATTTTGGAGGGATCTACTTCAATTCCCCTTTGTGTAATCAAAAATCCCAACAATTTTCTTGCAGTCACGCCGAAGGTGGATTTCTGCGGGTTCAACCTTAATCTGTACTCCCTGATTGTAGACGTCCCCGAACGTCCCGGGAGGGAATCCCGTTTTGTTCATTGGGCTCATTACAGTTCGGACTCAAATGTCACGGTTCTTAATTTGATCTCGCAAAGTGCAATGCAAGACCAACGAATCATCAAAGAGTCCAAATCCGGCAAATCGTTTTTGAAAACAGATTTTTTGAAAGAAGTGCCAAACATGGACTGCTTTGCCAAATACACAGTCTGTCACGACCCGAAACCCGCCCCTAAAAGTTCGGGCATGACCTATGCAGACGTAAGCATGAAACCTGATATACTTAATATGAGGGGCCTGGACGGAAGCATTTAATAATACAAAACAACATCAAAACATATCCATTGAGCTACTATTAACATGCCAGGATCACATCATCACATCAAGTAAATAATATACAGAAAACCGACACACATGTATCTTGACTTAGCCCGCAATTGGGCGTAGGACAAAACATTTTAAGGAAAGACAACCAAGCATAAATCTCAAAAATATAACCACACTTTACACAATACACAGGCTTCAGTTAGTGCCTGGACACATCGTGGTTGACAAGAGGAGACGAATCTTAAGGGTTGGGGACTGCTTCTGTTGATGACCTCTGAAATGCATAAGATAATCGAATGAGAAAAACTCAGTGAATAATAGTACATGAATAATGTAAAGTACACCGGAAATAATAAAGTATATAACTGCGAAGCATATGATTAACTACACGCTGTAATTATATCTCAACAGACAAGAGTCCTGAAATATACATAGAGCGGCCCTCGGCCTAGAATGATACAGTACGTCACAAAATGGCCCTCGGCCCAGAGTGTTACACAGAATGTTACACATGTCACAAAATGGCCCTCGGCCCAGAATGTTACACAGAATGTTACACATGTCACAAAATGGCCCTCGGCCCAGAATGTTACACAGAATGTTACATAATGGCCCCCGGCCCAGACAGAATGTTACCAAACAGAATGTTACATAATGGCCCCCGGCCCAGACAGAATGTTACCACACAGAATGTTCATGAATTCTTTCCACAATTTCACTTACACCACGTTTCGGTCACGATTATATACTGTAGGAACTTACAGAAAACAAACATAAACAAAACATTACTGATAATTGTTATATCATTGTTCCCTACCATAACTCAATAGACCTCGGGACAACCCACAAAGCAGAAGAACTTTAAATAACTTTAAAACTGATTAATCTTAAGGTTGTACAGAGGCACTTAAATCCTTTCAACCATTACATGAGTTATGCAGTCAGTTTATAGCAATCGTTAACAACAAGTAAAGCATACTCCACAAATCATATATGTATCCTCACATTATTATTTGTAAGGACAAAACAGTTTACCTCACAGTAGTCTTGATTCATTAGTGACAAAGCAAAATGATTCACAATATCCAAGCATCGTTATTCTATTTGATTATCATGCGTCCTCCTTTCGCTTGAGTGCGCTAATACTCAATAAAACTTGTATCACATATAAAAACATAAGTATTGCGTAAAACCATATAAGTAGTCCAATCCATAATTCATTGGCAGAATGATTTTGTCGGTTCACAACTTCACAATTTGGCCCTTGGCCACATCATGTAATACCTTCACAATTTCTTTTGATGCTTTCATAATTCACAATGTTCCCCACATAGCATACACTTTTAATGTTTCCACAATTTCACAATATTTCTTACAACGGAGGATATAACGTCAATAACAATAATTATTAACAGTAAAAAAAAACATCGAGTACTATTACTCACAAAGTGGTCAGTGCTTGATCCACCCGCCGCTAACCCTACACAATTCACATAATTCAAACATAATCCATCATAATATAACATCATTTAGTTCAACATTATTCAACACAACATAACTTCAACAAAAGTCAACATTTAGTTCATCAAGACCATTTGTAATTTAACATAATTCAAATAAATCATTGAATCTCATTTCAACACTCCAAAACCAAGTTTATATCATTCACACTACTAATAGATTATTTCTCCAATTTTTCCTTTACATTATAGCATGAATTCCAACATTTATAGCACAATTCATTCGCAAATTTTAAACATAATTCCAAAACATTTCCAAATTCCAATTACACTTGTACATATACAATTCAATACCTCAATTTCATTATTCTACCTTCAATTTGGGCCAATTCATTAGTTATCATCATTACTCAACCTAGGGTTTTAAAGAAAATTGGGGGTTTTCCTCTTTTCTTAGTTAAATCTTTAAATCAACAATTACTATATATCAATATGCTAAAAACACACAACATCCTTTGAAAATTGGAGTGGAAGCCCCCTTTTTGTGAATAAACAACAAGCCATTAATGTTTCCAACCCATAATCAACTCAAACTTCCAAAATGTCAACAAAATCCCAAAGTGACAACAAAATTACTTCAAAACATAAACATTCAAGGCCAAGAGAACCCCCTACCTCAAGATTGGAAGCAAAGAAGCTAGATCAAAAGCGTCCTCTCCAAAATCTCAAAATCCAATCGGTTGGAAAAGTTGATCTTCACTCCTTCTTCATCCTTGATGCACGATCCATGGTGGTTTGTTGGTGAGAATGACCAAATCAAAGGTTTGAGGGTTAGGGTTTCGACCCAAGGAAGGGAGAAAGGAAGAGGGAAGAAGAAAAATGTAAGAAATGATCCAAAATCCCGTTTTTAACGCTGCTGTCCTGCAATTCCCGCTCGAGCGGACTGATTCCCGCTCGAGCGGACCTGCCCTCAGCACAGATGTCGAAACTTTGAACAGGTATAACTTTCCCATCCGGACTCCGTTTTAGGTCATTCTTGTGTCCAAATTGAAGCCCCGGAAATAAGCTTTCCAATGGTTCTAACCTCATATCCAAATTCAAAGTGTGGAAAAAGAAAAGGGCAAAAGAGTGACGGCTGATCGTAGGCGAATTATTCGAATTAAAGTTTTTGGTCCAATCTTACTTTACCATCACACCACTACCTCAATCAATACCCCAAAATAGATAGAACATTCTCAATTCCAATGGATATAGTTGAATTAAAACACATTAACCCCTAATTAAATAAGGACGACTTTTGGGGTCATTACATTCTCCCACCTTCAAGTTTGGTCCTCCAAACTTGATTCACCTTGCCACAAGTCCGATTTAAATCTGGACATATAGTATTTCTCAATCATTTACCCATTCACAAACCTATACAGTCAACTCTGATGGAATTACTCCCAAAATCACAACATCAAAACATCAAAACATCATCTCATGATTCATAATCTTGGACATTTCAATTTATTGATCCAAAGGTCATACCCTTCCAAATACTATAACAACTTAAGGACATTCAGAAATGGGTTTACTCAAGTATTCCCTTATATGTGACTCATCAGCTATCACACATAGTTCAAACTCTTTAGGTTCACAACAACCTCAATTATCATAATTCCTCAAAGGTTAAGGAAACATTTACTATATACTCATAGTTCAAAGGCATATGCTTCTTACAACAATTAAATCCAGAATAACACATAAGTTCTAAATCAACGACTTCGTTGTTCTTGCTCACTATCAAAATTAAACTTATCAGTTCAAATCAGATTCCTAACAGACTCCAAATAATAACTCAAATCCCATATCAAGGAATGACATGTTTAGAGTAGATTATTAGTAAAATCAAACGGATGAAACCTTAATGGTCACAATCAATTATCAAATGGAAAACTCATGCATGCATAGCAAAATATCTCTTTCAGAAAACTTGTCACATCCTGAACATTCGGAGTTTCGTAGCATATCTAGTTAATTTGGAGTAATTAGTCAGAAAGCTTATCATATCATAAACATGTCGGAAGTTCATAACGTTTTTATCATTTCAGAAAATACTTATCATGTAAGGCCTTCCGTAACCCACAATATAGATTTCATTAAATATCATATAGCATAGCCACTTTCAAAAGTATTACTCACTTAGGTCCATAATCAACTCACACAAGGTCACACTTTATTCATCTACGTCGGAAGTACCAAAGTTAATTGATGGTATGACATCTATCAATAACACGAATCACATAAGTTTCATTTCGATAATCACTCGTTCGCAGATCACATTAAAGGAACAAGCCTTGAATTAATTTTCATACAAATATTTCACAGTTTCCTGCAGAACAGTTTACATTAGAGCCTTTAAATATGAAATAGGGATCAGTTTGACAATTTGCAATGTCTACACAGAATTATATCACAGAATTGATTATTCAATCGTAAATTATCACTACACAGAAGCTGGATTCTAATTATCAGAATATCAATCATTTAGATGTGATATCAAATTCGTTAATGATTCTCTATTGTTTTGTGAGTGTCATATGGACAGACACGTATCATAAGCGGGGTTCCGCATGTCATTCGATTATTCCTTATAAGAAGTCTCAATTACAGATTACAGGTTACACATAAACAGAATAGATCACAAATTACGGATTTCAGATTGCAGTTGCGTGTTCTGAGGTGAGAGTACAGTCTGAGAATCTGATTCTCGCAATCACATCCCAAGTACACATAAACAATACTCATTAGACACCATCAATAATTCCCTATCAGAAGTCGTCGGTAATTTCCTTAGTTCACAAAATCATATTACTTACATACTGTCTCAAGGTCAATAACCATTTCCCCAGCATAGCTTATCTATTTAAACCGTCAGCAAGAAGCGAATTCACAATTTTAAAAGGGGTCGCTATATGCAGAAGTTCTTCTTATGGCCGGTCATACATCTTATCAAGATATTCCAATATAGTAGCTTCTCAGAATCACCGATCTAAACATTGTTATAGCAAGGGAGAGATAACAGGCCATGAAGGTAACACACATACAACATTTCCTTTAATCTTAGATATATCTTATACTTAAAATTTAATCAATTTACTCAAATAGGTGTGAAACAGCACAATTATATCACTATCATTTCCCATAGATAATGATCAACCGATAACACACATTTTATCTAATCATTTACATATAAACTGACTTACCGATCGGTTCAAATTCTTACCCCACCTCCGCATTGCAACATTGTTGACTTAATCCCATCTGCATGTCTTGCTTTATTCACCAATCTATATAAGATAAACAGAAGCAACAAAAGAATACACAACAGACATAGCTCATAATCATCAGAGTTAGCAACAAACAGTTAACGTTGCCATCAAATCTTTTCATGTATTTGCAGAATATTATGCATGATGCCTAAGTCTTTCTAGACATCCTAAAGCTCAATGGATTCGTGTGTGAGATGGCAACTCGTGCTCTGATACCACCTGTCACGACCCGAAACCCGCCCCTAAAAGTTCGGGCATGACCTATGCAGACGTAAGCATGAAACCTGATATACTTAATATGAGGGGCCTGGACGGAAGCATTTAATAATACAAAACAACATCAAAACATATCCACTGAGCTACTATTAACATGCAGATCACATCATCACATCAAGTAAATAATATCTGAAAACCGACACACATGTATCTTGACTTAGCCCGCAATTGGGCGTAGGACAAAACATTTTAAGGAAAGACAACCAAGCATAAATCTCAAAAATATAACCACACTTTACACAATACACAGGCTTCAGTTAGTGCCTGGACACATCGTGGTTGACAAGAGGGAGACGAATCTTAAGGGTTGGGACTGGCTTCTGTTGATGACCTCTGAAGCAGAGACAAGATACTGAATGAGAAAAACTCAGTGAATAATAGTACATGAATAATGTAAAGTACACCGGAAATAATAAAGTATATAACTGCGAAGCATATGATTAACTACACGCTGTAATTATATCTCAACAGACAAGAGTCCTGAAATATACATAGAGCGGCCCTCGGCCTAGAATGATCTGATGCGTCACAAAATGGCCCTCGCCCGTAGTGTTACGTAATGTTACACATGTCACAAAATGGCCCTCGGCCCAGAATGTTACACAGAATGTTACACATGTCACAAAATGGCCCTCGGCCCAGAATGTTACACAGAATGTTACACATGTCACAAAATGGCCCTCGGCCCAGAATGTTACACAGAATGTTACATAATGGCCCCCGGCCCAGACAGAATGTTACCAAACAGAATGTTACATAATGGCCCCGGCCGCATGAATGTTACCACAGAATGTTCATGAATTCTTTCCACAATTTCACTTACCCCACGTTCGGTCATGATTATATACTGTAGGAACTTACAGAAAACAAACATAAACAAAACATTACTGATAATTGTTATATCATTGTTCCCTACCATAACTCAATAGACCTCGGGACAACCCACAAAGCAGAAGAACTTTAAATAACTTTAAAACTGATTAATCTTAAGGTTGTACAGAGGCACTTAAATCCTTTCAACCATTACATGAGTTATGCAGTCAGTTTATAGCAATCGTTAACAACAAGTAAAGCATACTCCACAAATCATATATGTATCCTCACATTATTATTTGTAAGGACAAAACAGTTTACCTCACAGTAGTCTTGATTCATTAGTGACAAAGCAAAATGATTCACAATATCCAAGCATCGTTATTCTATTTGATTATCATGCGTCCTCCTTTCGCTTGAGTGCGCTAATACTCAATAAAACTTGTATCACATATAAAAACATAAGTATTGCAGAAACCATATAAGTAGTCTGAATCCATAATTCATTGGCAGAATGATTTTGTCGGTTCACAACTTCACAATTTGGCCCTTGGCCACATCATGTAATACCTTCACAATTTCTTTTGATGCTTTCATAATTCACAATGTTCCCCACATAGCATACACTTTTAATGTTTCCACAATTTCACAATATTTCTTACAACGGAGGATATAACGTCAATAACAATAATTATTAACAGTAAAAAAAAACATCGAGTACTATTACTCACAGTGGTCAGGTGCTTGGTCCACCCCTGTCGCTAACCCTACACAATTCACATAATTCAAACATAATCCATCATAATATAACATCATTTAGTTCAACATTATTCAACACAACATAACTTCAACAAAAGTCAACATTTAGTTCATCAAGACCATTTGTAATTTAACATAATTCAAATAAATCATTGAATCTCATTTCAACACTCCAAAACCAAGTTTATATCATTCACACTACTAATAGATTATTTCTCCAATTTTTCCTTTACATTATAGCATGAATTCCAACATTTATAGCACAATTCATTCGCAAATTTTAAACATAATTCCAAAACATTTCCAAATTCCAATTACACTTGTACATATACAATTCAATACCTCAATTTCATTATTCTACCTTCAATTTGGGCCAATTCATTAGTTATCATCATTACTCAACCTAGGGTTTTAAAGAAAATTGGGGGTTTTCCTCTTTTCTTAGTTAAATCTTTAAATCAACAATTACTATATATCAATATGCTAAAAACACACAACATCCTTTGAAAATTGGAGTGGAAGCCCCCTTTTTGTGAATAAACAACAAGCCATTAATGTTTCCAACCCATAATCAACTCAAACTTCCAAAATGTCAACAAAATCCCAAAGTGACAACAAAATTACTTCAAAACATAAACATTCAAGGCCAAGAGAACCCCCTACCTCAAGATTGGAAGCAAAGAAGCTAGATCAAAAGCGTCCTCTCCAAAATCTCAAAATCCAATCGGTTGGAAAAGTTGATCTTCACTCCTTCTTCATCATTGATGCACGATCCATGGTGGTTTGTTGGTGAGAATGACTGAAATCAAAGGTTTGAGGGTTAGGGTTTCGAACCTAGGAAGGGAGGAAGGAAGAGGGAAGAAGAAAAATGTAAGAAATGATCCAAAATCCCGTTTTTAACGCTGCTGTCCTGCAATTCCCGCTCGAGCGGACTGATTCCCGCTCGAGCGGACCTGCCCTCAGCACAGATGTCGAAACTTTGAACAGGTATAACTTTCCCATCCGGACTCCGTTTTAGGTCATTCTTGTGTCCACATTGAAGCCCCGGAAATAAGCTTTCCAATGGTTCTAACCTCATATCCAAATTCAAAGTGTGGAAAAAGAAAAAGGCAAAAGAGTGACGGCTGATCGTAGGCGAATTATTCGAATTAAAGTTTTTGGTCCAATCTTACTTTACCATCACACCACTACCTCAATCAATACCCCAAAATAGATAGAACATTCTCAATTCCAATGGATATAGTTGAATTAAAACACATTAACCCCTAATTAAATAAGGACGACTTTTGGGGTCATTACATTCTCCCCACCTTCAGAAGTTTGGTCCTCCAAACTTGATTCACCTTGCCACAAGTCTGATTTCGTCCTGGACATATAGTATTTCTCAATCATTTACCCATTCACAAACCTATACAGTCAACTCTGATGGAATTACTCCCAAAATCACAACATCAAAACATCAAAACATCATCTCATGATTCATAATCTTGGACATTTCAATTTATTGATCCAAAGGTCATACCCTTCCAAATACTATAACAACTTAAGGACATTCAGAAATGGGTTTACTCAAGTATTCCCTTATATGTGACTCATCAGCTATCACACATAGTTCAAACTCTTTAGGTTCACAACAACCTCAATTATCATAATTCCTCAAAGGTTAAGGAAACATTTACTATATACTCATAGTTCAAAGGCATATGCTTCTTACAACAATTAAATCCAGAATAACACATAAGTTCTAAATCAACGACTTCGTTGTTCTTGCTCACTATCAAAATTAAACTTATCAGTTCAAATCAGATTCCTAACAGACTCCAAATAATAACTCAAATCCCATATCAAGGAATGACATGTTTAGAGTAGATTATTAGTAAAATCAAACGGATGAAACCTTAATGGTCACAATCAATTATCAAATGGAAAACTCATGCATGCATAGCAAAATATCTCTTTCAGAAAACTTGTCACATCCTGAACATTCGGAGTTTCGTAGCATATCTAGTTAATTTGGAGTAATTAGTCAGAAAGCTTATCATATCATAAACATGTCGGAAGTTCATAACGTTTTTATCATTTCAGAAAATACTTATCATGTAAGGCCTTCCGTAACCCACAATATAGATTTCATTAAATATCATATAGCATAGCCACTTTCAAAAGTATTACTCACTTAGGTCCATAATCAACTCACACAAGGTCACACTTTATTCATCTACGTCGGAAGTACCAAAGTTAATTGATGGTATGACATCTATCAATAACACGAATCACATAAGTTTCATTTCGATAATCACTCGTTCGCAGATCACATTAAAGGAACAAGCCTTGAATTAATTTTCATACAAATATTTCACAGTTTCCTGCAGAACAGTTTACATTAGAGCCTTTAAATACGAAATAGGGATCAGTTTGACAATTTGCAATGTCTACACAGAATTATATCACAGAAATGATTATTCAATCGTAAATTATCACTACACAGAAGCTGGATTCTAATTATCAGAATATCAATCATTTAGATGTGATATCAAATTCGTTAATGATTCTCTATTGTTTTGTGAGTGTCATATGGACAGACACGTATCATAAGCGGGGTTCCGCATGTCATTCGATTATTCCTTATAAGAAGTCTCAATTACAGATTACAGGTTACACATAAACAGAATAGATCACAAATTACGGATTTCAGATTGCAGATTGCAGGTTACAGAGGTGAGAGTACAGAGTACAGAATACAGATTCTCGCAATCACATCCCAAGTACACATAAACAATACTCATTAGACACCATCAATAATTCCCTATCAGAAGTCGTCGGTAATTTCCTTAGTTCACAAAATCATATTACTTACATACTGTCTCAAGGTCAATAACCATTTCCCCAGCATAGCTTATCTATTTAAACCGTCAGCAAGAAGCGAATTCACAATTTTAAAAGGGGTATATATGCGAAGTTCTTCTTATGGCCGGTCATACATCTTATCAAGATATTCCAATATAGTAGCTTCTCAGAATCACCGATCTAAACATTGTTATAGCAAGGGAGAGATAACAGGCCATGAAGGTAACACACATACAACATTTCCTTTAATCTTAGATATATCTTATACTTAAAATTTAATCAATTTACTCAAATAGGTGTGAAACAGCACAATTATATCACTATCATTTCCCATAGATAATGATCAACCGATAACACACATTTTATCTAATCATTTACATATAAACTGACTTACCGATCGGTTCAAATTCTTACCCCACCTCCGCATTGCAACATTGTTGACTTAATCCCATCTGCATGTCTTGCTTTATTCACCAATCTATATAAGATAAACAGAAGCAACAAAAGAATACACAACAGACATAGCTCATAATCATCAGAGTTAGCAACAAACAGTTAACGTTGCCATCAAATCTTTTCATGTATTTGCAGAATATTATGCATGATGCCTAAGTCTTTCTAGACATCCTAAAGCTCAATGGATTCGTGTGTGAGATGGCAACTCGTGCTCTGATACCACCTGTCACGACCCGAAACCCGCCCCTAAAAGTTCGGGCATGACCTATGCAGACGTAAGCATGAAACCTGATATACTTAATATGAGGGGCCTGGACGGAAGCATTTAATAATACAAAACAACATCAAAACATATCCACTGAGCTACTATTAACATGCCAGGATCACATCATCACATCAAGTAAATAATATACAGAAAACCGACACACATGTATCTTGACTTAGCCCGCAATTGGGCGTAGGACAAAACATTTTAAGGAAAGACAACCAAGCATAAATCTCAAAAATATAACCACACTTTACACAATACACAGGCTTCAGTTAGTGCCTGGACACATCGTGGTTGACAAGAGGGAGACGAATCTTAAGGGTTGGGACTGGCTTCTCGGTTGATGACCTACAGAAACAGACAAGATACTGAATGAGAAAAACTCAGTGAATAATAGTACATGAATAATGTAAAGTACACCGGAAATAATAAAGTATATAACTGCGAAGCATATGATTAACTACACGCTGTAATTATATCTCAACAGACAAGAGTCCTGAAATATACATAGAGCGGCCCTCGGCCTAGAATGATACAGTACGTCACAAAATGGCCCTCGGCCCAGAGTGTTACACAGAATGTTACACATGTCACAAAATGGCCCTCGGCCCAGAATGTTACACAGAATGTTACACATGTCACAAAATGGCCCTCGGCCCAGAATGTTACACAGAATGTTACACATGTCACAAAATGGCCCTCGGCCCAGAATGTTACACAGAATGTTACATAATGGCCCCCGGCCCAGACAGAATGTTACCAAACAGAATGTTACATAATGGCCCCCGGCCCAGACAGAATGTTACCACACAGAATGTTCATGAATTCTTTCCACAATTTCACTTACCCCACGTTTCGGTCATGATTATATACTGTAGGAACTTACAGAAAACAAACATAAACAAAACATTACTGATAATTGTTATATCATTGTTCCCTACCATAACTCAATAGACCTCGGGACAACCCACAAAGCAGAAGAACTTTAAATAACTTTAAAACTGATTAATCTTAAGGTTGTACAGAGGCACTTAAATCCTTTCAACCATTACATGAGTTATGCAGTCACTTTATAGCAATCGTTAACAACAAGTAAAGCATACTCCACAAATCATATATGTATCCTCACATTATTATTTGTAAGGACAAAACAGTTTACCTCACAGTAGTCTTGATTCATTAGTGACAAAGCAAAATGATTCACAATATCCAAGCATCGTTATTCTATTTGATTATCATGCATCCTCCTTTCGCTTGAGTGCGCTAATACTCAATAAAACTTGTATCACATATAAAAACATAAGTATTGCAGAAACCATATAAGTAGTCTGAATCCATAATTCATTGGCAGAATGATTTTGTCGGTTCACAACTTCACAATTTGGCCCTTGGCCACATCATGTAATACCTTCACAATTTCTTTTGATGCTTTCATAATTCACAATGTTCCCCATAGCATACACTTTTAATGTTTCCACAATTTCACAATATTTCTTACGGAGGATATAACGTCAATAACAATAATTATTAATAAAGAAAAAACATCGAGTACTATTACTCACAAGGGTCGTGCTTGGTCCACCCGCCGCTAACCCTACACAATTCACATAATTCAAACATAATCCATCATAATATAACATCATTTAGTTCAACATTATTCAACACAACATAACTTCAACAAAAGTCAACATTTAGTTCATCAAGACCATTTGTAATTTAACATAATTCAAATAAATCATTGAATCTCATTTCAACACTCCAAAACCAAGTTTATATCATTCACACTACTAATAGATTATTTCTCCAATTTTTCCTTTACATTATAGCATGAATTCCAACATTTATAGCACAATTCATTCGCAAATTTTAAACATAATTCCAAAACATTTCCAAATTCCAATTACACTTGTACATATACAATTCAATACCTCAATTTCATTATTCTACCTTCAATTTGGGCCAATTCATTAGTTATCATCATTACTCAACCTAGGGTTTTAAAGAAAATTGGGGGTTTTCCTCTTTTCTTAGTTAAATCTTTAAATCAACAATTACTATATATCAATATGCTAAAAACACACAACATCCTTTGAAAATTGGAGTGGAAGCCCCCTTTTTGTGAATAAACAACAAGCCATTAATGTTTCCAACCCATAATCAACTCAAACTTCTAAAATGTCAACAAAATCCCAAAGTGACAACAAAATTACTTCAAAACATAAACATTCAAGGCCAAGAGAACCCCCTACCTCAAGATTGGAAGCAAAGAAGCTAGATCAAAAGCGTCCTCTCCAAAATCTCAAAATCCAATCGGTTGGAAAAGTTGATCTTCACTCCTTCTTCATCATTGATGCACGATCCATGGTGGTTTGTTGGTGAGAATGACTGAAATCAAAGGTTTGAGGGTTAGGGTTTCGAACCTAGGAAGGGAGGAAGGAAGAGGGAAGAAGAAAAATGTAAGAAATGATCCAAAATCCCGTTTTTAACGCTGCTGTCCTGCAATTCCCACTCGAGCGGACCTGCCCTCAGCACAGATGTCGAAACTTTGAACAGGTATAACTTTCCCATCCGGACTCCGTTTTAGGTCATTCTTGTGTCCAAATTGAAGCCCCGGAAATAAGCTTTCCAATGGTTCTAACCTCATATCCAAATTCAAAGTGTGGAAAAATAAAAGGGCAAAAGAGTGACGGCTGATCGTAGGCGAATTATTCGAATTAAAGTTTTTGGTCCAATCTTACTTTACCATCACACCACTACCTCAATCAATACCCCAAAATAGATAGAACATTCTCAATTCCAATGGATATAGTTGAATTAAAACACATTAACCCCTAATTAAATAAGGACGACTTTTGGGGTCATTACATAGTCGCCACCTAAATATTTATTTTGGGGGAATTTAGGAAACCCTGACTCGTTGCCTAAGGCCACGTGTCCATCATCACCAAAGTTGCCTCGGCTCGGGAACTTGGGTACGATTGGGGAAGGTCACATCGTGAGCACCCCCGCTCGCCCGATCAAAGATCGGCCTCTACTAACCATGATATCAAGTTTTGAAAATATTATGTGTTCTTATTCCGGTTATTAGCCTACAATTACTATGTGATGCGTGCAGTATACAAGTATAAACTGAATCGCTTGAGTTGGGACAAAACATTTCATGTTTGTTTTTGAAAGCGGTTTGTTACTCACAAGTAGGCTAAAATATGGATTTTGCCACCCTCAAATGGGCTTAGAAAACATGGTGATTTGCCACTATCTAGTGGGCTTAAAACTCGCAAACAATGAATTGTTCCAATTCAGATAATCCAACCTCCATCCACAGGCATTCAGGTAGTTATATCACAGAAGCACTTAGCCTCATGGTAAGCATGCTATCATGGCAGTCACTCACACACATGCAAGGATGCTAAAGCATAAAAGCTTACCTAGTACTCCGAGCCAAAACAAAAGCTAGTTAGTAATCAAATGCATGATCCTAACTCATGTTAAGATGTCTAATGCATCACATGCAAAAATGCAACTAAGATAGGCTCGGCTAGTCTAAGATGGCATGTGAAATGCTACAGATAACATGTATTCAACTTGGAATTGAAATACAATGCAATTAGTATGATGTGCCGAGCTCGGTGCATGCAAGACATATGAATGAATGCAAACATGCGAGCATAAGTATGCTAATTGAAACATGCCCTAATCTAACCACCGTAAGTAGGTAAGTAAAAGGGAGAAAGACGTGGGGTTGGAAGACATTCACACACTCACGCACACTTATTACAAAATTCGCCCTCTCGACGGAGGGTCCGAAAGAATAATACAAATTAACTAACTAACAAGCTAATTAATTATTACACAACACTCAACTAATTAAATGAATTAATTAAGCTAAGAAAGCAGTAAAGAGGCCTCGGGAAGAGGGATGAATGCATGCATGTTCGGTTTACAAAATCTATCGCCATACTCATGCTGCCTCTGTTTACACTGCTCTGCACTTCTGAAAACTGCACAAGTCTCCAGGATGTTTCTGAACCACCTTCTGAGCACTGTGGAAGGTCACCGGGAAAAAGACAAGGCGATCGGCCATGGGAAACTGGTCATCGACCATGTGTGAGGCTCTCGGCCAACAATGCATAGCCGGCCAGCACTGAAGATGGCCGACCGGCCATCTCTTTCTGTAGAATCCTGTTTTGCTGCAGCATAAGGCAAACAGAGCATGGCAATGCATTTTCAAGGCAATGTTTGCACAACCACCCTCCCTATCATGTCAAGAGCTCAAGAGAGTATGGTTCTCGACCCTCGGGTCATCAATCACGCATTTCAATGCATGATGGCCAAAGGAGCCGAATGTGCAATTCGATATGGAATGAAATGCACAAAACACATAAAGGGCCCCAATCTCTATCATGATTGATCAAGAGGCAAGGGATGCACACACAATGCAATGCAACCTAGGCAAGCAAGAAAGCATGCAAATAACTCAAGTATGCAACAAATCTAATACAACATGAGCATGTTAACATGTAATATGCAATAGGCAATAGGCATGCAACCTAAACACGTGGACATGTATAGCATGCAACAACATGCAAAATGAAACAAGCATGCAACAACATGGTGAGATGGACTTACACCAACATGGGTAGCTCTCAAGTATTCCAAAATCAGTGGCCAATATGATGAAAGTGAGACAACCGAAATACATGCAAACATGCACGAATGCAAAGGATCAATCCTAAGGCACAACATGCAACTCTAACAAAGCATGACAAATGATGAAATATGGCATAGAATGGCACGGTCACAAACCGAGGCGCATGACCGACGGCTCCAAAAATCAGAAATTGGTCTCCAAACGGGAACACTGGTCTACGACCACAAAAAGTAGCCTACAACCACTGAGAGATGGTCTACGAGACCTCTCCCTCCCTTCGGGAAGCAAAAATAGAACCTGGTTCACAAACCGTGGCAAAGCACAAAAGAGTCCTGAAGTCCGGAGGCAAGGCTCTCAGCCAAGACTCCGTAACCTCAGAACGAGCACAATATGCGCAATCACCGAGCACTTAATCAATCATGTCTGAGTATTAAGGTCGGTCAAAAATGGGTGTCTACACTGATTTGCTCAAATTTTTTTCTAATGCGGTGTAGTGGCCTCGTCGCTTTTTAGACTTGACAATCATATTGTCAACATACACCTCGACCTCCTTGTGGATCATGTCATGCAAGATAGTGGTCGCAGCTCTCTGATATGTAGCCCCAGCATTTTTCAATCTAAAAGGCATAACTCTATAACAGTAGGTACCCCATGGTGTGGTGAAAACAGTTTTCTCTCTATCATCTGGTGCCATCAAAATCTGATTGTACTCAGAAAATCCATCCATGAATAAAAACAAAGCATGGCCAGCTGTAAGGTCTACTAGTTCATCGATATGGGGTAATGGAAAGTCATCTTTCGGGCTAGCTCTATTCAGATCCCGAAAGTCAACGCAGACTCTGATTCTGCCGTCCTTCTTTGGAACTGAAACGATATTAGCCAACCAAGTCGAGTACTCAGATACCATTAAGAAACCCATATCAATCTGTTTGGTGACCTCATTTTTAATCTTCAATGCCCAGTCTGGGCAAACTCTACGCAGTTTCTATTTGATGAATCATGCTTCAGGATTAAGAGGGATCCGGTGTTGTATAATCTCAAGATTGATTCCAGGCATGTCTTTATAGGACCACGCAAAAACATCTTTGAATTCTTTTAATAAAGTGATTAAACACTCACGTTCCTTTGAAGACAGCGTGGATCTGATCTGGACCAAATGGGGATCCTCCTCAATACCCACGTTAATTGCAATGATTTCAATTGTGCAGGGTTTAACACGCCTTTCCACCTCTTGGTCAACCAAAATTTTCAAAGCCCAAGGAATTTCTTCCTCTTCATTTAAGTCGAAATTTTGAAAATCAAGATTAGTACAACAAACTAAAGGCACAGAGAAGTAAGCAAAGTCTACAACATTTCCATTAGTACAGTCTGGGTCCTTGGTTATAGTTGACTCAAAAGAAAAGCTAAAAGACGACTTTGACAGGACTTTGGTACCTAGGTTACCACCCCCGGAAGTATAAGACTTAGAAGAACTCAAATTTGACTCAGACTCAGTGGAATCAGATTCAGACTCGTCATCCGATTCAGAACTACTGATGATGATCCCCTTTTCAAATTTCCAGACTAGGTGCGGAGCCTCAGACTCAGTTCTAACCATAGAACTCGTTGATAGGTCAGCCAATGTTTTTCCGAATAGTTCTTCTTCTTCAACATCCATATTTGCGGTCATGCCTTGATCTGTATTAATGTTCAGGTGCTTCTGCTCATCTTCCTCTTCTGGTAACTGTTGCCCAAAGAAGATCTCGAACCCGGGACACATTGTCTTTGTCTCCTGGCCAAACCAAGGCTCTGGAAATCCACAAAAAGGGAAATCTTCGCCTTGGCGGACAAAGTGTCCGTTCAAGGTTCCCCGTATTGGCTTGTGGACTAACTCGTACTGTTTCTCAGTCTTTTTTGCATTAACTTTTCCTCTCAACTCAGCTCCCTTCCTTTGCCAATCTTCTACAATAGGTTTGTATCCCAACCCAAAAACATGAGGATTGTGAATCATCTCCTTGGCGACAGGACCTCCATGCCTACCACTCCTGCCTAGTCCTGATCTAGGCATGTGTCCCTGCTCATTCATCATATAGATGGACTGAGCGCTCACATAAGTTCCGTCACCTTCTGCCATGATGGTTTGAACTACCCGGGCCTCTGCCAGTGAGAAGCCAGAAAGGAATACATCCACTCCCCTATGCATGATTTCCAACACTAGTGTGGTAGTACCCTGGGGAGGATGGATTGCAGAATTACCGTACACAGTAGTAATTCCACCTTTAAAAGGGTATTTTACCAACTGATGAACTGTTGATGACACAGCCTTTATGTGATGTAACCAAGGCCTTCCCAGCAGTAGATTGAAAGTTGTCAGTAAATCCATTACATGGAATTCGACCTCATGTTCGGAGGGGTCGATCAGGATTTGGCTTTTGAACGTTCCCATAACATCCCGGTTCGTGTTGTAATAAGCTCAAACGGATTGGGTTGTGGGCATGAAGTCAACAAGCCTCAGACCTATGGCATAAGCAGTCCGTACCGGGCACACATTAATTGCTGATCCAGTATCGACTAACACCACCGGAATCCACTTTTTTCGGCTCTCCAGAGTCACGTTCAAGGGTCGGTTGTGGTTGGCACCCTCAGGTGGCAGCTCTTTATCTGTGAAAGATATCACTGGCGTAACATCTCAAGACGTGACTAACGACACTAGTTGATCAGTGGTAGTGTCAATAGGCAGCTTGATTCAATTCATTGCCTCTAGCAGTGCTTGTCAATGCTCCCGAGAGGCCATTATCAGTCCCCAAATTGATACATCTGCCTGAATCTTCTTGAGTTTCTTCAAGACCAGGTTCTCTTCACAATCCTTCTCTTTTATGTTCACAACCTCTTTGTAGGAGGATTCTGGTTGATCTAAAGTCGCAGGTTTGAAGTACCGACCACTTCGAGTCATGTGATTGATCTCGTCCGTATACCACGTATCGTCGGGGGTATCAGATTTCCACCCTTCGTCCATGTATGTGTAACTCAAATCATTATCTTGCCACCACTCCCCTACAGTAATGGCTAGGTGTTTATCAGGCTTTACGTGGAGCATGTTCACATCATGCCTCTCATCAACAACATGTCATTCCTTTTCCACTATGGTTTTGGTTTCTGCATTCCAGAATGGCATTGTTTTGTTGTCATTTCCTCACTCGGAGGCCATCTTCCTTTGGATTGCTTCCATTCTTTCCTGCTGGAATTGTTCCAGCACTTGGTCTGTGCTAATCAAGGATGTAGCCTCGGCCTTTTCCTTCTTGATTCCTCTTGTCTGTTCTGCCTCATCCAGCTCTTCGGTACTGAGCCAATCGTTGTTTGTTTTTGGCTAACTTGAATCCCACTAACCTATCTGGACACTGCTTGTATCCTCTTCGTCAAAGAAGTAGAGATTGGCTAGGTCTTCTTCCATATGGGCTAGGTTTTTCTCCTGCTCGGCCAAGTCATTTAGGCTTTATTCAGGCTAATCGTCCTAATGTTTCCCTAATTGGCCGTCCCTAATAGCATTGACACTGAGAACATCTGGCAATATGACGATTGGTTTTGGCTGATCAATGGCCACAATGTAAAAGTTGGGATCATACTCTTCTGTAAGTGATGCCCCCTTTTTCTATGACATAGGTATCAGACAGCCCAGTTTTTGGTGTATTCTCCTATTTCTCTGTTCTTGTCACCACATGCTTGGGTTAGATTTGTGGGGTTAAGTCTATCATGCACATGTCCGTGTCTTCTGAAATAACCACCTTCAGTTTTGGTAGGTGGGACGAGGTAATATATGTGCTAGGGTTGAAGGTAGGTGGTTGTGTTTGGATATGATTAATATTTCTGGGAGGGGGAGGGGAACTTGGTTGTGTACGGGAAGTGGGTTGGTTGTCACATTTGGTTTAGGAGGGGCGATGACTTTGTTGTCAATGAGATTCTGGATCTCAAGACGTAGACAAATGCATGAGTCCGTAGGATGGCCATGTTGTTGGTGGAAGGAACAATATTGAGTTGGGTCGTGTCTAGCTGGCAGCGGGTTTGGGAGAGGTCGTGGATCGTGAGGCTTGAGATGTCCCCTTTCCAGCAACATCTTGAGGGCGAGGGTTAGACTCATATAGAGAGGGGTAAAAGTTCTTTGGAACCAAGGTTGACCATTTTGTGCAGTTTGTGAGTTTGTAGCAGCAGCAAAGGGATCAGCCATCTTGGCTGACGATGTAGCCAAGGTACTAACATCTACAGACCGTGAAATAGTGCTAGTACCAACATTTGTACTCTGAGTGAATGGCCTTTTTGAGGGTTCACTAGTTCTATAGATAATCCCCTTCTTGAATGCACTTTCAATTTGGACCCCCAACTCGTGTAGTGAAGCAAATGTAGATAACGGAGTCACTATCATCCTTTGTAGCATATCAGGCTTGAGATTATGGACCACTAGCCAGACTTACTCCCTTTCAGAGGGTCTGTTTATCATCTGGGCTGCCTTTGCTCTCTATCTAGCAACAAAGTCAATAAAAGGTTCTTTGGGGTTCTGGGTAGTTGCCTCCAACTCACTGATGGTTACCTCGATTTGAGTGTTATATGAATATTGGTTGACAAACCCCTCAGACAGTTCTTCCTAGTTCTGCTTCATAGAATCCTCCAGTTTTGCATACCAGATGGCCACTACATCAGACAGAGTCCTGCCAAACAAGGACAGTTTCTGAGCAAGAGAAAGGCCCATTGGCTTCACAACATCTGAAAACAGGCGGACATGCACAATTAGATCCCCACTTCCATCGAATCTATCGATGTGGGGCATTTTAAACTTCTCTGGTAGTCTAACTGAAGCCTCAGTGTACTCATCTTCAATGTCTGGATTGGAATTGAAGCCCTGGGATTTTTTTAGCACCTTCTCTAGCCTGGCAATTTTTATCATGGCTAGATCATCATTGATGTCAAAGGGAGGGAGCTTCCCTTGTGGTTGTGCCAAGGGCCTATAAGCTGGAGCCTGTGGAAACACCTCTTAGGGATTTGGGGATTTTTCACTGGTGGAGGAAGATCGGGATTTGGCTGAGCAGTAGGGATTGGATGTACTGTAGATGTAGATGCCCCAGATGGGCGTCGCAGATCGATGATGACCTCATCCTGTGCAGCCATTCGTTGATTTACGGTATCCATGGTTCTATGAACAGCTGCCATCATGGCAGCAAGTTCTTCTCCATTCTGTGCCATCCTTGTTCTAGGTGGGTGAAATGGTGGTGAATTATGTGCACGAACAGGTGTCGGCGGAGCGCTTTGTACCGATGCTGATGCTTGTTTGTTCCTTCTTCGTTGAGTAACTGGCAGGAGAGAAACTAACACTGGCTGACTGTTAACAAGATCTTGAGTTTTACACAGTCTGCGGGAACGAGTCCATACAACTTGAGGAATATCGGGTTGTTCTGAAGTTATGATGAAAAACTACCTAGCAAAAGCAAGAAGAAAAAAAAAATCAAAAAAATCGGACAGCACTTCGGCCCCAATTTTCAATACAACACGCAGCTGAACTATGAGCCCTACTAAACTTTTGTTGACTACTCATTTGTAACACTGATATGAACCACCCTGTACAGTTTCACTGTAAAAAGCAAATACCATGTAAAAGAACCAAAACACCCCTATAAGGGGGTAGGGTTACCCTGTCCTAGACTTTGACATGATCTAGGTTGTACTATTTCAAGTAAATGGTTTCATAACATCCCGTATGGGGTGGCATCCTGTCCTAATTTGGAATAGTCACTAGAGCGTACTATATGCATTAGGTCAAATGGTCACAGAGGGTACCACAGCAAGACTACCTAATATACCTCTCACACCTAACACCGAGAAGTGAAATGATGATTAAACGGTACGGCAGTAATCCAGATCCAAGGGTTGTATTCCCAACATGGCAGAGCCCATGACTGGTTAGCCTTTTGGCAAGCTTTGTAGGCAAGCTCCAACAAACCATCCAAGAATAGCAGATGGCAAACACAGGGACTTAAGAACACCGATGCAAATGCAATGCAAAGAACATATAAATGTAGATAAAAAATTCACATCATAAATTTCAAGTTAAGTTCTCTAAATTCCCCAGCAGAGTCGCCAAAAATTGTAGCTCGGCTTTTCACGCTCCCTTTCGGAAGGATGAATAGCCCTTACAGTTCGGACTCCACTTGTGTTGGTTCTGAATATGATTTCACAAGTGCAATGTGAAACAGTGGAAACACAAAAAGAGTCCAAATCCGGCAATTGTTTTTGGAAAATCGATGTTTGAATCAAATGCCAAAAATGGACTGCTTTTCCAGATTTCAGAATCGCCATCTAAATATTTATTTTGGGAAATTTAAGAAACCCGTGACTCGTGCCAAAGGCCATTAGTCCGTCGATACCAAAGTGTCTTGGTTCAGGAACTTAGGTATGAAAGGGGAAGGTCAATAATGAGCACCCCACTCACCCGATCAAAGATCGATATCTATTAATTATGATGTGATTCTTATGTATAGTATATGTTCTTATTTTATCTTTAACATACAAGTATAGAATAATTTCACGAACAGTTGGAACGTTTGATTTCATGTTTGTTTTGGAAAAGTGTTTTGAATATGTACCACTTCAAGAAGTGATCTCATATATATACATTAATCAAAGTATCCCAATGTCAGTGAATAGCCTTCATCCACATGCATTCAAATAGTTCATCATTTAAGCAATTAGCCTCATGGTAGTATGTTTGGTACAATAACAATCACACTTATGCAATATGCTAAAGCATAAAAACTTACCTTGTACTCTGAGCCAAAAAAAAGAACTAGTTAGAAAAAAATGCATAATCCTAACTATGTATTATGACTAATGCAACACATACAATATGCAATTAATAAGCTCGGCTACTAGCATGGCATGCGAGTCAATTCAAGGCATGTGATAGCGCATGTATTCAAATAAAGAGTTTGAATTTGACATTTGAATAATATAATAAGCTGATCTTTTATGCATGCAATACAAGTAGATGCAAACATGAGTATGCTAATTTAAACATGATGTCCTTAAACTAACCATTATAAGCAGATAAATAAAAGGGAGAAAAAATGGGGGTTGGAAGACATACAACTTATTAAATATTTGTCCTCGCGAAGGAGGGTCCGAATGTCCAAGTGTGCAAATAATTAATTATTACAAACCCGAATGAATAATAATGAAATGGGGTTGTCTAATTTATTACAACAAATAATATGTAATGATTGCGCGATGCTCCTCAGGAATTACTCTGTCTGCCTTGTTGAGATTTGTTCTGTTTCACCTTATCATTGCTTTCGACCAAAAGTGTATTGTTTGCAATTTATTGGAGCCTTGCTGACCTAAAACAAGACTTGGTCGAGCCCCAAATAAATCCAAGCATACCTTGTTGTCTGTTTTTTGTGCCTGAGGTGAAATAGTGCAAGCATGCAGACAAGGTATTCCTAACCATGTTTGTCTCTTCTACTCTTCTCTATCATGGAAAATGCTCAAGAGAGGAGAGAACTCGGTTCCCAAACTATCTATGGTTGTGTAGACACCCCATTTTGACCGGCTCTAAGACTTGGGCGCTTTCTTTTGATTACCCGATGATGACAATTAGAATGTGTTTCTCGCAGAATTCTCAGTAAAAGAAAATGGAATTTGACCTTTAATCCCAACCTTCACCATTATGGCCAAATTATTTTAAAATATTGAATATTTCATTAAATTAGTATTTTTGTAATTTTTCATAATTTTATGTGTTTGTTCATATTTTTCGTGTATTTTATATAAAAGAAAATAATAAAACACATTATCTTATGTGTTTAGAATTATTATATTATATGTTTCGTATTTTATATAAAATTATATTAGTATATTATATGTTTAGTATTTTGGTATAAATTATATATTTTAGATATTTTCTATATTATATTATATTATATATATTATAAAATCAAAATAATAAAAAACTAAATGTCGGCAGCCACTGAACGCACCATATGCATATATATATTATTATATTTATATTATTATATTATTAGCATATTAGATTATTACATTATTATTATTATTATATTATTATTATTATTATTATTACTATGCCATTTGCCTATATAAGGCAAGGAGGCTGAGCAAAAGTTGGAGAGAATTCTGAGGCTGAGCAGAGAGAGAATTCTGAAGGAAAGAGAATTCTGAAGGCAAGGGAGGAGAGTTTAGAGAGCAATTCTGAGGGAGAGGCTCAGGAGGGATAGAAGGATTAAGAGGGAGAAAGAAATAAAATATTTTCTTTAATATTTTTATTTCCATTTCATCAATACACCATTCAAAAAACAACCACTAAAGTTATAATTCCAAATTTTGGATTGAGAATTGAGAACACATTCCACAGACTTGAGAGTAGTCAAAAGAAAGTTTGTGACTCAGAAAATTCATCATTTCCCCAAAAGGTGAGTTTTCGCAAATTGTCATTTAATTTAAAAATGTGATATAATTTGTTTAAATACTTTATTTACTTCGTTTTATAACTATTTTTTTTTTATTATCGCTTTAATGGGATGGCTGCACCATTGCACCACCTACATATCTGCTGTAATTTAAATATTGTATATAAATTGTTGTAATTTATTTAAATAAATATCCCGGCGGTGAATAGCACCTCCGGCGGTGAATAGTAACCCCGACGGTGCATAGTACCAAATTTGTTTAAATACTTTATTTACCTCGTTTTATAACTTTTTTTATCGCTTTAATAGGATGGCTGCACCACTGCACCACCTACATATCTGCTGTAATTTAAATATTGTATATGAATTGTTGTAATTTATTTAAATCAATATTCCGGCGGTGAATAGTAACCTCCGGCGGTGAATAGCACCTCCGGCGGTGAATAGTAACCCCGACGGTGAATAGTACCTAATTATAACTTTTTTTTATCGCTTTAATGGGATGGCTGCACCACTGCACCACCTACATATCTGCTGTAATTTAAATATTGTATATAAATTGTTGTAATTTATTACTTTAAATAATCTGTCCCGGCGGTGAATAGTAACCTCCGGCGGTGAATAGTAACCCCGACGATGAATAGTACTTCCGGCGGTGAATAGTAACCCCGGCTATTTAATTTTGCTCGTTTTATTATATGCTATTTAGGGGGCTGTTTAATTTATTTCAACGATTTATATTTTAAATATCAAGTTTGTTTGTACTAACTAATTAATCAATTTCGCATAATCATCTCTGCAACCTCCCTCCATTCTTTTCGATTAAAAAGTTATGAAAAATTAAGATTGTGATTTAAGTATAAGAAAGGAACTCTTCCATGCTTAATGGTTTAATCTCTTAGGAGGTTCATTACCAAAGGTATAAAACGTTCTATGCTTAATGGTTTAATCTCTTTGGAGATTTATTACCATGACATAAAACGCTTTTATACTTAAGAGATTCATTACCAAAAGTATACAACGTTCTATGCTTACTGATTTAATCTCTTAGGGGATTTACCACCAAAAGCATAAAAACGTTCTATACTTAACGGTTTAAATTCTTTGGAGGTTCACTACCCCAAATGTATACATGTTCTTATACTAAAGCACAATCTTTCATTTTTCATTTCTCTTTATTCATCAGTGTGTTGACTTTTAAGGGACTAATTGACCCTTGGAAATCACCAAGGAAAGTGTCATTATCACTTATCATCAAGTTTGATTTTTAAGTCAGTATCACTCAAGTTTGGGTTTTCCTAAGTCATTATTACTCTGTTGAGTTTGACTAGTCCTTGTTGCACATCTTGAGTTTGACTTGAAATCCCTAACTTGTAAATAAGTTTGACTCTTCCTTTGTAATTTCCCCCGAAGAATCTATCACCTGTTTGTTTACTGTTAAGGGATTAATTGACCATTGGAAATCACCAAGAAAAGTGTCATTATCACTCATTATCAAGTTTGGATTTCAAGTCATTATCACTCAAGTTTGGGTTTTTCTAAGTCATTATTACTCTTTTGAGTTTGACTAGTCCTTGTTGCACATCTTGAGTTTGACTTAAAATCCCTAACTTGTAACTCTTCCTTTGTGATTTCCTCTGAAGAAAATAAGGTTTATTCGGGTTAAGTCGACACTGATTTTCCTTTATTGCATTTCAAACTTAGTGGATGTAAATATCACTTTTGCACAAACAGGAGAAAATATAAAGAAATTGACAGGTAATAAAAAAGGCTAATAAAATTGGTTAAAATTGGATTACAACCGACATAAAGAACCAATATGATTAATTGAATTCGGTCGGACGTTATACCGAATTTATTGTGTCAAGGCTTGCCTTACATCAATTATTGTAATAAATTAGACAGCCCCTTTCATTTATTATTCATTCGGTTTTGTAATAATTATTTATTCGGACACTTGGACATTCGAACCCTCCTGCGTGAGGGCGCAGTAATTCATTCGGACCCTCCTTCATGAGGACAAATATGTAATAAGTTGTATGTCTTCCAACCCCCATTCTTTCTCCCTTTTATTTCACTGCTTATGATGGTTAGATTAGGGACATCATGTTTAAATTAGCATTTTCCATGATTTGCATCCATTTGTTTACATGCATAAAAGTTCGGCTCGTCATATTATTCAAATGTCAAATTCAAACTCTTTACTTGAATACATGCTCTATCATATGCCTTGAATTGACTCGCATGCCATGCTAGTAGCCGAGCTTATTACTTGCACGTTGTATGTGTTGCATTAGCCATATCGCATTAAATAGGATCATGCATTTTTTTCTAATTGTTTACTTTCTTTTGACTCGCCTTCGCTTCGGACATAAGGTAAGTTTTACGCTTTAGCATATTGCATAGGTGTGATTGCTGTCATATCAAACATACTACCATGAGGCTAAATGCTTACTTGATATACCTGTTTGAATGCCTGTGGATGAAGGCTAATCACTTAAATTGGGATACTTTGATTCATGTATATATGAGATCACCATTTTCAGTGATACATATTCAAAACATTTCTTTCAAAACAAACATGGAATCAAACGTTCTAACTTTTCGTGAAATTAGTCTATACTTGTATGTTATATGTAAAACAAGAGCATATATTGTACATAAAAACCACATCATGATTAGTAGAGGCCGATCTTTGATCGGGTGAGTGGGGTGTTCAATTATTGACCTTCCCCTCTCATACCTAAGTTCCCGAACCAAGACACTTTGGTAACGACGGACTAATGGCCTTTGGCACGAGTCATGGGTTTCCTAAATTTCTCAAAAATAAATATTTAGGTGTCGACTCTGATATCTGGCAAAGCCGTCCATTTTTGGCATTTGATTCAAACATTGATTTTCCAAAAGAATTTGCCGGATTTGGACTCTTTTTGTGTTTCCACTGTTTCACATTGCACTTGTGAAATTAGATTCAGAACCAACACACAAGTGGAGTCCGAACTGTACGGGCTATTTCATTCTTCCGAAAGGGAGTGCGAAAAACAGAGCTACGCTTCTCACTGGGACTTAGAGAACTTGACTCAAACTTCATGATGTGAATTTTTATCTACATTTATATGTTATTTGCATTGGTGCGCCTAAGTCCCTGTGTTTGCCATCTGTTATTCCTGGACGGTTTGCCGGAGGCTTGCCTACAAAGCTTGCCAAAAGGCTGACCGGTTATGGGCTCTGTCAAGTTGGGAACACAACCCTTGGATCTGGATTACCGCTGTACCGCTTGATCCTCTTTTCACTTTTCGGTGTTAGGTGTGAGAGGTATATTAGGTAGTCTTGCTGAGGTACCCTTTGTGACTATTTGACCTAATGCATATAGTATGCTCTAGTGACCATTCAAATTAGGACAAGATGCCACCCGTACAGGATGTTATGAAACCACTTGCTTGAAATAGTGCAACCTAGATCATTTCAAAAGCTAGGACAGGATAACCCCACCCTCCATAGGGGTGTTTGTTCTCTTTCCTGCTATGTGTTCTGTGCAATTTATTGGATCTATACAGGGGTTCTCAAATTACGGCGATGGTTCGCATTTTAGTTTGTGGGGTTGAGTTCAAGTGTCAATATGAGTTAGCGATGTCGGTGATCGGTTGAGTCAAACACCACTGCTAAAATTACGATTAGGGTCCCATTGTTTTTGTTTTGCAAGGTAGTTTGCAAACATGGCTTCCAAACCAAAAATAAAAACAAAAAAACAAAAAAAAACAAAAAAAAAAAAACAAAAAAACAAAAGAAAAAAATAAAAAAGAAAAAAAAGAAAAAACTAATACCAAGTCAACTAATTTTATTTGTGTTGTTATTTTACACCCAAAAAAATAAAAAATAAAAAAATCATCATTGATTGTGTTATTTTAGTAATTGTTGTTTTTAACAAAAAAAAAAAAAAAAGGGAATGGGGTTTGTTTTTTTTTTTTTTTTTCATATAAAATGTGTTTTTGTTTTTTGAGTATATATATTTTTAAAAACAAAATCTAATATCCCACAAGTCCACTAGTGTAAATAATAGAACTTGTGGGATATCAGACCATTTCTGTAATTGGGGAGTGACCACTTGTTGATTACACAAGCTTTATCTTGAATGTTGTGGATGGCGCACACTTTGACTGGCAATTTGAGAATGGTTTTATTTTGAGTTCTGAATTGAGTATTAAGTCTAAGTTTGATTTCACCAATTTTGTAGAATTGGGATCAGACTCGAGTCATTCTAGTGAGTCAAAGTCTGTTGATTTCAAGAGTGCTAAATCTAGACACTTATGTCCTGTCTAGATCTTCTTTGTCTTTTTCTTTTGAGTTTGTTATCATTGCTGAGTCATAGTCTCTTTCCAATAAACCAAAAAAACAAAAAAAAAAAAAAAAAAACAAAAACAAAAAAACAAAAACAAAACAAAATGCCATAGAGTCTGCTTACTTCTCTGTGCCTTTAAATCATTGCATTGACCAAAGTTTTTCAAAACTTTTTCCAAAACTCTGATAAAACCAAAGAGGAAGAATTTCCTCGGGATTTGCAAATTTTGATCAACTGAGAAGAAGAGAGGTATACTAAGCCCTTGATGAATAAAATCATTTTTGTTAATGTAGGTACTGAGAAGGATCCTGACTTGGTCCAAATTAGTTCTATCTTGTCTTCGTAAGAGTACGAGTGATTAGTCACTTTGTGAAAAGATTTCAAAAAACTGTTTTTGCATGGTCCTACGAAAATATGCCTGGAATTGATTATACAGCATAGGGTCCCTCTTGACTCAAGGTCCGACTTCCTTAGCTCCTTAGCTTTCAAACCATTATTCGAAGTATTCAATGATCAATCAAAGTGTAAGGCTTACACACTCGAATTGGAAATAGCCCTTGAACTAAAGGCCATGATGTGATTCAAATGAAGGCAGCCCTTCAACTAGGGGCAATAAGGTCGAATGTGATTCAGATTTGAAACAGCCCTTGAACTAAGGGCAAAAGTGTGAGGCTTGCATAGTTGAAATGGAGGCAGCCCTTGAACTAGGGGCAATAAGGTACCACCCTTGAGAGGCTCGCTGGGCTGAAAACCCGGAAGGGCAACCCAGGCAAAAGTTAGAGCACAAAAAAAAAAAAAAAAGAAGAAAGAAAAAAAAAATGGAGAGCTCGCAAGGTTGAAAACCCGAAAGGGCGGCTTTGGCAAAAATTAGAGCGTAAAAGGAGAGTGTTAATACCCGAGTGAACCTTAGCCAGAACTATGTAGGACCTGTGATTCAGATTCGAAACAACCCTTGAACTAGGGGCAAGAAGGTCAGATGTGAGTTAGATTTGAAGCAGCCCTTGAACTAGGGGCAAAAGGTTGGAGGTGATCAAAGAGTTAAAACTGAATTGTTTCCCTAATGAAGACCGCCTAGAAAGGCAAAACCCAGAATGTGAGAGAATGAATTTTATTATTGAAGGATAGTCGAGTTCCTATCCACTACACTAGGGGCAACACTAGGGGCAAATTCGGACCCAATTAGCCTAGTCCCTACATCATCATATCTACTGGTCAAGTGTAGTAGTTGTTCTGATAGATGGCCTAGAGATTTCACACCCAATCAACATGGACAAAGTAAAATGAAAGTAACCCTTGAGAGGCTCGCTGGGCCGAAAACCCGAAAGGGCGACCTAGGCAAAAGTTAGAGCAACAAAAACAAAAAATTAAAAAAAAAAATGAATGAAAAAAAAATATATAGAAAAAAAAAAACAAGAAAAAAAAAATGAAATGATGATGAAACAAAAAGGAGAGTGTCAATACCCGAGTGAACCTTAGCCGAAACTACGATGGCCTGATTCCTATCTTGAGGATACGTAGGTAGCTTCATCTTAAATTTCGTCCATGTTTGATTGGTGTATCTTTAGTCGACTTGGTTGTCCTATCCGTGTTTGATTGGTGTATCTTCATTCTACTCAGTTCAGTTGGTTCGATTCAACTTGGTTCAGTTCGGTTCGGATTGGCTTGGTTCGGTTGGCTTGGTTCGGATATCACCTTTGATTATCTAGTTTGGGACTATGCACCCCAATGGTGGATTCCATGTTAGTTGAGTAGTGGCCATTTGCAAAAATAGGTTTTGATTAATTTGAATTATGTTGACTGATTTTCTCAAAAATTATTCCATTTTTGCAAAACTTGGACCATTCTTTGGATTTGAAAAGGGAAAATTTTCAGTGCTCACAATTTAGCTTACATGATTTGAAACAGAAAATGGAAGAAGTATGCTAATCTAACTCTTATGTTGATCAAAACATGTTTACAAAAAAATCAAAAGGTCAAGGCAATGAACTAGGGGCATAGTCGAGTTAGAGATTCTGTCTTCTCCATCGCTTGAGTCAACTATTCAGTATATAGTGTGTATTCATACCAGTCAGTATATTTATACCGATTGTATTTATACTAGTCAGTATATATAAGTGTGTTTGGAACGTTTTGCTTCGTTCTTCTTTCGTTAAGTCATTCTTTGATTCAAATCAGTATAGAATCAATGTTCAATTCAGAATTCAAAATTTAATCACTTTCAAATTCAATCAAACAAAGAATGTTCTCAAAGTGATATGTCAGTCACGCCAGTCACGCCATTGATGTGCAAAAAAAAAAAAAAAAAAAAAACAAAACTTATTTTATTGAAGTAAATATATATGTGCATGTAAATATCTGTGTATTATCCTGCCTGTGTTTGCAATGAGTTCCTATGAGACCAACTGGGACGGTGGAAACTAGAGTTCGAATGGCAAAGCCTAGAACGCAAAAGGTTCGGGATTTTCGAGACTAAAGTCTGGTTTAAATACCCAGAGGTGCATCCAAGGGTGCATTCTCGGCTTGAAATCTGTATGGTAGCCCCATAGGTTGAGATAGCTTATATGCGTCTCAATTCTGGATACTGAACCAACCTAGTCTATCACCCCGTTGGAGAATAGGGAAAGTTGTAAATATGATCAGGAAGTAAAGCGGCATCCATGCCCATTCAATAGGTTACAAACAACAGGTGCGCCTAGTGTTCTTTTTCCGGTCTAGGAGACCTTACATCCACTGAAGGTGTAATTCCTTTGGTGTTTGTCGTGCCCAAACGACTTCAGAGGTCTAGGAGATCTTAATTCCTCTAAAGGTGCAATTCCTTTGGTGTTTGTCGTGCCCTAACGACTTAAGGTGGTCTGGTATAGCCACCTGCCTGTGATTGCAATGAGTTCCTATGAGACCCACTGCGACGGTAAACTAGAGTTCGAATAACAAAGCCTAGAACGCAAAAGGTTTGGGATTTCCGAGACTAAAGTCTGGTTTAAATACCCAGAGGTGCATCCAGGGGTGCATTCTCGGCTTGAAATCTGTATGGTAGCCCCATAGGTTGAGATAGCTTATATGCGTCTCAATTCTGGATACTGAACCAACCTAGTCTGTCACCCCGTTGTAGAATAGGGAAAGTTGTCAATATGATCAGGAAGAAAAGGGGCATCTGTGACTTCTACATATAAAGGTTACCCCTTGTCAGCAAGAAATCATTCTACCATACCTTCTTCCATTCGCGTAAGACGCGTTTGGACTTCGAATTTACCTTCGCTCATTTCATGTTAATGATGCTAGATTTGATGTTTACCTAGTTAAAACCTTCACCCTTTCCTCTCGCGTAAGACGCGTTTGGATTGCAAATCGGTTAAAAACAGCAGGTGCACATGTCTGTTTACACCACGCCACCTCCTCTCGCGTACCGTGGATTTCAAATACTCCTCTCGCATACCGCGCGTTTGGATCTCAAATACTCCTCTCGCGTACCGCGCGTTTGGATTTCAAATACTCCTCTCGCGTACCGCGCGTTTGGATTTCAAATACTCCTATCGCGTGAGACGCGTTTGGATCTCAAATACTCCTCTCGCGTATGACAGACGCGTTTGGATCTCAAATACTCCTCTCGCGTACCGCGCGTTTGGATTTCAAATACTCCTCTCGCGTATGACAGACGCGTTTGGATCTCAAATACTCCTCTCGCGTACCGCGCGTTTGGATTTCAAATACTCCTCTCGCGTACCGCGTGTTTGGATCTCAAATACTCCTCTCGCGTACCGCGCGTTTGGATCTCAAATACTCCTCTCGCGTACCGCGCGTTTGGATCTCAAATACTCCTCTCGCGTATGATAGACGCGTTTGGATCTCAAATACTCCTCTCGCGTACCGCGCGTTTGGATCTCAAATACTCCTCTCGCGTATGACAGACGCGTTTGGATCTCAAATACTCCTCTCGCGTACCCCGCGTTGGGATCTCAAATACTCCTCTCGCGTATGACAGATGCGTTTGGATCTCAATCTCAAATACTCTTCTCACGTAAGACGCGTTTGGATCTCAAGTTCACATCCTCCTCTCGCATAGGACGCGTTTGGATCTCACATTCACTACATCTACCATTTATGCTTTCAGTCAGTGTCACATCATTGTCTTGATTGCGTTTCATTGCATGATCATAAGGTTTTTAAAAATACCCGGCTTCGCGAAGCGTATAAGTTCAACTCTCAAAACCATTCTGCATATTATTAGCATCTTGCCCCTGAACTACGCTGGTTTGATTCCTTGCAAAGGGATACGTAGGCAACCTTCTGGTTCAACCACTTACATTTGCACATTTGTTTGTTTGCCCAAGTCTTACGGCCTTGTCAAAAGGGTCGTCTTCGGGCTTTGACATTCACTCACGTCATGAAATGACTTCGAGCTCACAAAGAGGGCAATCAGAGACACTCCATTTTGACCGCCCTAAGACTTGGGCGCCTTCTTTTGATTACCCGATGATGACAATTAGAATGTGTTTCTCGCAGAATTCTCAGTAAAAGAAAATGGAATTTGACCTTTAATCCCAACCTTCACCATTATGGCCAAATTATTTTAAAATATTGAATATTTCATTAAATTAGTATTTTTGTAATTTTTCATAATTTTATGTGTTTGTTCATATTTTTCGTGTATTTTATATAAAAGAAAATAATAAAACACATTATCTTATGTGTTTAGAATTATTATATTATATGTTTCGTATTTTATATAAAATTATATTAGTATATTATATGTTTAGTATTTTGGTATAAATTATATATTTTAGATATTTTCTATATTATATTATATTATATATATTATAAAATCAAAATAATAAAAAACTAAATGTCGGCAGCCACTGAACGCACCATATGCATATATATATTATTATATTTATATTATTATATTATTAGCATATTAGATTATTACATTATTATTATTATTATATTATTATTATTACTATGCCATTTGCCTATATAAGGTAAGGAGGCTGAGCAAAAGTTGGAGAGAATTCTGAAGGAAAGAGAATTCTGAAGGCGGGGGAGGAGAGTTTAGAGAGCAATTCTGAGGGAGAGGCTCAGGAGGGATAGAAAGATTAAGAGGGAGAAAGAAATAAAATATTTTCTTTAATATTTTTATTTCCATTTCATCAATACACCATTCAAAAAACAACCACTAAAGTTATAATTCCAAATTTTGGATTGAGAATTGAGAACACATTCCACAGACTTGAGAGTAGTCAAAAGAAAGTTTGTGACTCAGAAAATTCATCATTTCCCCAAAAGGTGAGTTTTATGCAAGTTGTCATTTAATTTAAAATTGTGATATAATTTGTTTAAATACTTTATTTACTTCGTTTTATAACTGCTTTTTTTATTATCGCTTTAATGGGATGGTCGCACCATTGCACCACCTACATATCTCTTTGTAATTTAAATATTGTATATAAATTATTGTAATTTATTTAAATAAATATCCGGCTAGGTGAATAGTAACCTCGTGGTGAATAGCACCTCCGTGGTGAATAGTAACCCGACTGCATAGTACCTAATTTGTTTAAATACTTTATTTACATCGTTTTATAACTTTTTTATCGCTTTAATAGGATAGTCGCATTTAACGCACCATCTACATATCTGCTGTAATTTAAATATTGTATATAAATTGTTGTAATTTATTACTTTAAATAATCTATCCCGGCGGTGAATAGTAACCTCCGGCGGTAAATAGTAACCCCGACAATGAATAGTACCTCCGGCGGTGAATAGTAACCCCGATGAATAGTACTTCCGGTGAATAGTAACCCCGGCTATTTAATTTTGCTCGTTTTATTATATGCTATTTAGGGGGCTGTTTAATTTATTTCAACGATTTATGTTTTAAATATCAAGTTTGTTTGTACTAACCAATTAATCAATTTCGCATAATCATCTTTGCAACCTCCCTCCCTTCTTTTCGATTAAAAAGTTATGAAAAATTAAGATTGTGATTTAAGTATAAGAAAGGAACTCTTCCATGCTTAATGGTTTAATCTCTTAGGAGGTTCATTACCAAAGGTATAAAACATTCTATGCTTAATGGTTTAATCTCTTTGGAGATTCATTACCAACGGCATAAAACGTTTTATACTTAAGAGATTCATTACCAAAAGTATACAACGTTCTATGCTTACTGATTTAATCTCTTAGGGGATTTACCACCAAAAGCATAAAACGTTCTATACTTAACGGTTTAAATTCTTTGGAGGTTCACTACCCCAAATGTATACATGTTCTTATACTAAAGCACAATCTTTCATTTTTCATTTCTCTTTATTCATCAGTGTGTTGACTTTTAAGGGACTAATTGACCCTTGGAAATCACCAAGGAAAGTGTCATTATCACTTATCATCAAGTTTGATTTTTAAGTCAGTATCACTCAAGTTTGGGTTTTCCTAAGTCATTATTACTCTGTTGAGTTTGACTAGTCCTTGTTGCACATCTTGAGTTTGACTTGAAATCCCTAACTTGTAAATAAGTTTGACTCTTCCTTTGTAATTTCCCCCGAAGAATTTATCACCTGTTTGTTTACTGTTAAGGGATTAATTGACCATTGGAAATCACCAAGAAAAGTGTCATTATCACTCATTATCAAGTTTGGATTTCAAGTCATTATCACTCAAGTTTGGGTTTTTCTAAGTCATTATTACTCTTTTGAGTTTGACTAGTCCTTGTTGCACATCTTGAGTTTGACTTAAAATCCCTAACTTGTAAATAAGTTTGACTCTTCCTTTGTGATTTCCTCTGAAGAAAATAAGGTTTATTCGGGTTAAGTCGACACTGATTTTCCTTTATTGCATTTCAAACTTAGTGGATGTAAATATCACTTTTGCACAAACAGGAGAAAATATAAAGAAATTGACAGGTAATAAAAAAGGCTAATAAAATTGGTTAAAATTGGATTACAACCGACATAAAGAACCAATATGATTAATTGAATTCGGTCGGACGTTATACCGAATTTATTGTGTCAAGGCTTGCCTTACATCAATTATTGTAATAAATTAGACAGCCCCTTTCATTTATTATTCATTCGGTTTTGTAATAATTATTTATTCGGACACTTGGACATTCGAACCCTCCTGCGTGAGGGCGCAGTAATTCATTCGGACCCTCCTTCATGAGGACAAATATGTAATAAGTTGTATGTCTTCCAACCCCCATTCTTTCTCCCTTTTATTTCACTGCTTATGATGGTTAGATTAGGGACATCATGTTTAAATTAGCATTTTCCATGATTTGCATCCATTTGTTTACATGCATAAAAGTTCGGCTCGTCATATTATTCAAATGTCAAATTCAAACTCTTTACTTGAATACATGCTCTATCATATGCCTTGAATTGACTCGCATGCCATGCTAGTAGCCGAGCTTATTACTTGCACGTTGTATGTGTTGCATTAGCCATATCGCATTAAATAGGATCATGCATTTTTTTCTAATTGTTTACTTTCTTTTGACTCGCTTCGCCGGACATAAGGTAAGTTTTACGCTTTAGCATATTGCATAGGTGTGATTCTTTGTCATATCAAACATACTACCATGAGGCTAAATGCTTACTTGATATACTGTTTGAATGCACGTGGATGAAGGCTAATCACTTAAATTGGGATACTTTGATTCATGTATATATGAGATCACCATTTTCAGTGATACATATTCAAAACATTTCTTTCAAAACAAACATGGAATCAAACGTTCTAACTTTTCGTGAAATTAGTCTATACTTGTATGTTATATGTAAAACAAGAGCATATATTGTACATAAAAACCACATCATGATTAGTAGAGGCCGATCTTTGATCGGGTGAGTGGGGTGTTCAATTATTGACCTTCCCCTCTCATACCTAAGTTCCCGAACCAAGACACTTTGGTAACGACGGACTAATGGCCTTTGGCACGAGTCATGGGTTTCCTAAATTTCTCAAAAATAAATATTTAGGTGTCGACTCTGATATCTGGCAAAGCCGTCCATTTTTGGCATTTGATTCAAACATTGATTTTCCAAAAGAATTTGCCGGATTTGGACTCTTTTTGTGTTTCCACTGTTTCACATTGCACTTGTGAAATTAGATTCAGAACCAACACACAAGTGGAGTCCGAACTGTACGGGCTATTTCATTCTTCCGAAAGGGAGCGCGAAAAGCCGAGCTACAGTTTCTGGCGACTCTGCTGGGGACTTAGAGAACTTGACTCAAACTTCATGATGTGAATTTTTATCTACATTTATATGTTATTTGCATTGGTGCGCCTAAGTCCCTGTGTTTGCCATCTGTTATTCCTGGACGGTTTGCCGGAGGCTTGCCTACAAAGCTTGCCAAAAGGCTGACCGGTTATGGGCTCTGTCAAGTTGGGAACACAACCCTTGGATCTGGATTACCGCTGTACCGCTTGATCCTCTTTTCACTTTTCGGTGTTAGGTGTGAGAGGTATATTAGGTAGTCTTGCTGAGGTACCCTTTGTGACTATTTGACCTAATGCATATAGTATGCTCTAGTGACCATTCAAATTAGGACAAGATGCCACCCGTACAGGATGTTATGAAACCACTTGCTTGAAATAGTGCAACCTAGATCATTTCAAAAGCTAGGACAGGATAACCCCACCCTCCATAGGGGTGTTTGTTCTCTTTCCTGCTATGTGTTCTGTGCAATTTATTGGATCTATCTGAGGGTTCTCAAATTCGACGATGGGTTCAGGCATTTTAGTTTGTGGGGTTGAGTTCAGTGTGTCAATATGAGTTAGCAGTAATCAGTGATCAGTTGAGTCGAAACACTGCTAAAATTCTGATTGGGGGTCCCATTGTTTTTGTTTTGCAAGGTAGTTTGCAAACATGGCTTCCAAACCAAAAAAAAAAACAAAAAAACAAAACAAAACAAAAAACAAAAAAACAAAAAACAAAAAGAAAAAATAAAAAAGAAAAAAAAGAAAAAACTAATACCAAGTCAACTAATTTTATTTGTGTTGTTATTTTACACCCAAAAAAATAAAAAATAAAAAAATCATCATTGATTGTGTTATTTTAGTAATTGTTGTTTTTAACAAAAAAAAAAAAAAAAAAGGGAATGGGGTTTGTTTTTTTTTTTTTTTTTCATATAAAATGTGTTTTTGTTTTTTGAGTATATATATTTTTAAAAACAAAATCTAATATCCCACAAGTCCACTAGTGTAAATAATAGAACTTGTGGGATATCAGACCATTTCTGTAATTGGGGAGTGACCACTTGTTGATTACACAAGCTTTATCTTGAATGTTGTGGATGGCGCACACTTTGACTGGCAATTTGAGAATGGTTTTATTTTGAGTTCTGAATTGAGTATTAAGTCTAAGTTTGATTTCACCAATTTTGTAGAATTGGGATCAGACTCGAGTCATTCTAGTGAGTCAAAGTCTGTTGATTTCAAGAGTGCTAAATCTAGACACTTATGTCCTGTCTAGATCTTCTTTGTCTTTTTCTTTTGAGTTTGTTATCATTGCTGAGTCATAGTCTCTTTCCAATAAACCAAAAAAAGAAAAAAAAAAAAAACATACTAAAAACAAAAAGACAAAAACAAAACAAAATGCCATAGAGTCTGCTTACTTCTCTGTGCCTTTAAATCATTGCATTGACCAAAGTTTTTCAAAACTTTTTCCAAAACTCTGATAAAACCAAAGAGGAAGAATTTCCTCGGGATTTGCAAATTTTGATCAACTGAGAAGAAGAGAGGTATACTAAGCCCTTGATGAATAAAATCATTTTTGTTAATGTAGGTACTGAGAAGGATCCTGACTTGGTCCAAATTAGTTCTATCTTGTCTTCGTAAGAGTACGAGTGATTAGTCACTTTGTGAAAAGATTTCAAAAAACTGTTTTTGCATGGTCCTACGAAAATATGCCTGGAGTTGATTATACAGCATAGGGTCCCTCTTGACTCAAGGTCCGACTTCCTTAGCTCCTTAGCTTTCAAACCATTATTCGAAGTATTCAATGATCAATCAAAGTGTAAGGCTTACACACTCGAATTGGAAATAGCCCTTGAACTAAAGGCCATGATGTGATTCAAATGAGGGCAGCCCTTCAACTAGGGGCAATAAGGTCGAATGTGATTCAGATTTGAAACAGCCCTTGAACTAAGGGCAAAAGTGTGAGGCTTGCATAGTTGAAATGGAGGCAGCCCTTGAACTAGGGGCAATAAGGTACCACCCTTGAGAGGCTCGCTGGGCTGAAAACCCGGAAGGGCAACCCAGGCAAAAGTTGGAGCACAAAAAAAAAAAAAAAGAAGAAAGAAAAAAAAAAATGGAGAGCTCGCAAGGTTGAAAACCCGAAAGGGCGGCTTTGGCAAAAATTAGAGCGTAAAAGGAGAGTGTTAATACCCGAGTGAACCTTAGCCAGAACTATGTAGGACCTGTGATTCAGATTCGAAACAACCCTTGAACTAGGGGCAAGAAGGTCAGATGTGAGTTAGATTTGAAGCAGCCCTTGAACTAGGGGCAAAAGGTTGGAGGTGATCAAAGAGTTAAAACTGAATTGTTTCCCTAATGAAGACCGCCTAGAAAGGCAAAACCCAGAATGTGAGAGAATGAATTTTATTATTGAAGGATAGTCGAGTTCCTATCCACTACACTAGGGGCAACACTAGGGGCAAATTCGGACCCAATTAGCCTAGTCCCTACATCATCATATCTACTGGTCAAGTGTAGTAGTTGTTCTGATAGATGGCCTAGAGATTTTACACCCAATCAACATGGACAAAGTAAAATGAAAGTAACCATTGAGAGGCTCGTTGGGCCGAAAACCCAGAAGGGCGACCCAGGCAAAAGTTAGAGCAAAAAAAAAACAAAAAAATTCAAAAAAAATGAATGAGAAAAAATATATAAAAAAAAAATGAAATGATGATGAAACAAAAAGGAGAGTGTCAATACCCGAGTGAACCTTAGCCGAAACTACGATGGCCTGATTCCTATCTTGAGGATACGTAGGTAGCTTCATCTTAAATTTCGTCCATGTTTGATTGGTGTATCTTTAGTCGACTTGGTTGTCCTATCCGTGTTTGATTGGTGTATCTTCATTCTACTCAGTTCAGTTGGTTCGATTCAACTTGGTTCAGTTCAGTTCGGATTGGCTTGGTTCGGTTGGCTTGGTTCGGATATCACCTTTGATTATCTAGTTTGGGACTATGCACCCCAATGGTGGATTCCATGTTAGTTGAGTAGTGGCCATTTGCAAAAATAGGTTTTGATTAATTTGAATTATGTTGACTGATTTTCTCAAAAATTATTCCATTTTTGCAAAACTTGGACCATTCTTTGGATTTGAAAAGGGAAAATTTTCAGTGCTCACAATTTAGCTTACATGATTTGAAATAGAAAATGGAAGAAGTATGCTAATCTAACTCTTATGTTGATCAAAACATGTTTACAAAAAAATCAAAAGGTCAAGGCAATGAACTAGGGCATAGTCGAGTTAGAGATTCTGTCTTCTCCATCGCTTGAGTCAACTATTCAGTATATAGTGTGTATTCATACCAGTCAGTATATTTATACCAGTCGGTGTATTTATACTAGTCAGTATATATAAGTGTGTTTGGAACGTTTTGCTTCGTTCTTCTTTCGTTAAGTCATTCTTTGATTCAAATCAGTATAGAATCAATGTTCAATTCAGAATTCAAAATTTAATCACTTTCAAATTCAATCAAACAAAGAATGTTCTCAAAGTGATATGTCAGTCACGCCAGTCACGCCATTGATGTGCAAAAAAAAAAAAAAAAAAAAAAACAAAACTTATTTTATTGAAGTAAATATATATGTGCATGTAAATATCTGTGTATTATCCTGCCTGTGTTTGCAATGAGTTCCTATGAGACCAACTGGGACGGTGGAAACTAGAGTTCGAATGGCAAAGCCTAGAACGCAAAAGGTTCGGGATTTTCGAGATTAAAGTCTGGTTTAAATACCCAGAGGTGCATCCAAGGGTGCATTCTCGGCTTGAAATCTGTATGGTAGCCCCATAGGTTGAGATAGCTTATATGCGTCTCAATTCTGGATACTGAACCAACCTAGTCTATCACCCCGTTGGAGAATAGGGAAAGTTGTAAATATGATCAGGAAGTAAAGCGGCATCCATGCCCATTCAATAGGTTACAAACAACAGGTGCGCCTAGTGTTCTTTTTCCGGTCTAGGAGACCTTACATCCACTGAAGGTGTAATTCCTTTGGTGTTTGTCGTGCCCAAACGACTTCAGAGGTCTAGGAGATCTTAATTCCTCTAAAGGTGCAATTCCTTTGGTGTTTGTCGTGCCCTAACGACTTAAGGTGGTCTGGTATAGCCACCTGCCTGTGATTGCAATGAGTTCCTATGAGACCCACTGCGACGGTAAACTAGAGTTCGAATAACAAAGCCTAGAACGCAAAAGGTTTGGGATTTCCGAGACTAAAGTCTGGTTTAAATACCCAGAGGTGCATCCAGGGGTGCATTCTCGGCTTGAAATCTGTATGGTAGCCCCATAGGTTGAGATAGCTTATATGCGTCTCAATTCTGGATACTGAACCAACCTAGTCTGTCACCCCGTTGTAGAATAGGGAAAGTTGTCAATATGATCAGGAAGAAAAGGGGCATCTGTGACTTCTACATATAAAGGTTACCCCTTGTCAGCAAGAAATCATTCTACCATACCTTCTTCCATTCGCGTAAGACGCGTTTGGACTTCGAATTTACCTTCGCTCATTTCATGTTAATGATGCTAGATTTGATGTTTACCTAGTTAAAACCTTCACCCTTTCCTCTCGCGTAAGACGCGTTTGGATTGCAAATCGGTTAAAAACAGCAGGTGCACATGTCTGTTTACACCATGCCACCTCCTCTCGCGTACCGTGGATTTCAAATACGCCTCTCGCATACCGCGCGTTTGGATCTCAAATACTCCTCTCGCGTACCGCGCGTTTGGATTTCAAATACTCCTCTCGCGTACCGCGCGTTTGGATTTCAAATACTCCTATCACGTGAGACGCGTTTGGATCTCAAATACTCCTCTCGCGTATGACAGACGCGTTTGGATCTCAAATACTCCTCTCGCGTATGACGACGCGTTTGGATCTCAAATACTCCTCGCTGCATCGCGCTTGATTTCAAATACTCCTCTCGCATCGCGTGTTTGGATTTCAAATACTCCTCGCATCGCAGCGTTTGGATCTCAAATACTCTCTCGCATCGCGCGTTTGATCTCAAATACCTTTCGCGTGCCGCGCTTTGGATCTCAAATACTCCTCTCGCATCGCGCGCTTTGGATCTCAAATACTCTCTCAGCGTATGATAGACGCGTTTGGATCTCAAATACTCCTCTCGCGTGCCGCGTTTGATCTCAAATACTTCTCGCGTGATGATGACGCGTTTGGATCTCAAATACTCCTCTCGTACAGCGTTGGGATCTCAAATACTCCTCTCGCGTATGACAGATGCGTTTGGATCTCAATCTCAAATACTCTTCTCACGTAAGACGCGTTTGGATCTCAAGTTCACATACTCCTCTCGCATAGGACGCGTTTGGATCTCACATTCACTACATCTACCATTTATGCTTTCAGTCAGTGTCACATCATTGTCTTGATTGCGTTTCATTGCATGATCATAAGGTTTTTAAAAATACCCGGCTTCGCGAAGCGTATAAGTTCAACTCTCAAAACCATTCTGCATATTATTAGCATCTTGCCCCTGAACTACGCTGGTTTGATTCCTTGCAAAGGGATACGTAGGCAACCTTCTGGTTCAACCACTTACATTTGCACATTTGTTTGTTTGCCCAAGTCTTACGGCCTTGTCAAAAGGGTCGTCTTCGGGCTTTGACATTCACTCACGTCATGAAATGACTTCGAGCTCACAAAGAGGCAAATCAGAGACACTCCATTTTGACCGGCCCTAAGACTTGGGCGCTTTCTTTTGATTACCCGATGATGACAATTAGAATGTGTTTCTCGCAGAATTCTCAGTAAAAGAAAATGGAATTTGACCTTTAATCCCAACCTTCACCATTATGGCCAAATTATTTTAAAATATTGAATATTTCATTAAATTAGTATTTTTGTAATTTTTCATAATTTTATGTGTTTGTTCATATTTTCCGTGTATTTTATATAAAAGAAAATAATAAAACACATTATCTTATGTGTTTAGAATTATTATATTATATGTTTCGTATTTTATATAAAATTATATTAGTATATTATATGTTTAGTATTTTGGTATAAATTATATATTTTAGATATTTTCTATATTATATTATATTATATATATTATAAAATCAAAATAATAAAAAACTAAATGTCAAGTAAATTATCGAATCTAATTCATATGCATATATATATTATTATATTTATATTATTATATTATTAGCATATTAGATTATTATATTATTATTATTATTATATTATTATTATTACTATGCCATTTGCCTATATAAGGTAAGGAGGCTGAGCAAAAGTTGGAGAGAATTCTGAGGCTGAGCAGAGAGAGAATTCTGAAGGAAAGAGAATTCTGAAGGCGGGGGAGGAGAGTTTAGAGAGCAATTCTGAGGGAGAGGCTCAGGAGGGATAGAAAGATTAAGAGGGAGAAAGAAATAAAATATTTTCTTTAATATTTTTATTTCCATTTCATCAATACACCATTCAAAAAACAACCACTAAAGTTATAATTCCAAATTTTGGATTGAGAATTGAGAACACATTCCACAGACTTGAGAGTAGTCAAAAGAAAGTTTGTGACTCAGAAAATTCATCATTTCCCCAAAAGGTGAGTTTTCGCAAATTGTCATTTAATTTAAAAATGTGATATAATTTGTTTAAATACTTTATTTACTTCGTTTTATAACTGTTTTTTTTTATTATCGCTTTAATGGGATGGCTGCACCATTGCACCACCTACATATCTGCTGTAATTTAAATATTGTATATAAATTATTGTAATTTATTTAAATAAATATCCCGGCGGTGAATAGTAACCTCCGGCGGTGAATAGCACCTCCGGCGGTGAATAGTAACCCCGACGGTGCATAGTACCTAATTTGTTTAAATACTTTATTTACATCGTTTTATAACTTTTTTTTATCGCTTTAATAGGATAGCTGCACCACTGCACCATCTACATATCTGCTGTAATTTAAATATTGTATATAAATTGTTGTAATTTATTACTTTAAATAATCTATCCCGGCGGTGAATAGTAACCTCCGGCGGTAAATAGTAACCCCGACAATGAATAGTACCTCCGGCGGTGAATAGTAACCCCGGCGATGAATAGTACTTCCGGCGGTGAATAGTAACCCCGGCTATTTAATTTTGCTCGTTTTATTATATGCTATTTAGGGGGCTGTTTAATTTATTTCAACGATTTATGTTTTAAATATCAAGTTTGTTTGTACTAACCAATTAATCAATTTCGCATAATCATCTCTGCAACCTCCCTCCCTTCTTTTCGATTAAAAAGTTATGAAAAATTAAGATTGTGATTTAAGTATAAGAAAGGAACTCTTCCATGCTTAATGGTTTAATCTCTTAGGAGGTTCATTACCAAAGGTATAAAACATTCTATGCTTAATGGTTTAATCTCTTTGGAGATTCATTACCAACGGCATAAAACGTTTTATACTTAAGAGATTCATTACCAAAAGTATACAACGTTCTATGCTTACTGATTTAATCTCTTAGGGGATTTACCACCAAAAGCATAAAACGTTCTATACTTAACGGTTTAAATTCTTTGGAGGTTCACTACTCCAAATGTATACATGTTCTTATACTAAAGCACAATCTTTCATTTTTCATTTCTCTTTATTCATCAGTGTGTTGACTTTTAAGGGACTAATTGACCCTTGGAAATCACCAAGGAAAGTGTCATTATCACTTATCATCAAGTTTGATTTTTAAGTCAGTATCACTCAAGTTTGGGTTTTCCTAAGTCATTATTACTCTGTTGAGTTTGACTAGTCCTTGTTGCACATCTTGAGTTTGACTTGAAATCCCTAACTTGTAAATAAGTTTGACTCTTCCTTTGTAATTTCCCCCGAAGAATTTATCACCTGTTTGTTTACTGTTAAGGGATTAATTGACCATTGGAAATCACCAAGAAAAGTGTCATTATCACTCATTATCAAGTTTGGATTTCAAGTCATTATCACTCAAGTTTGGGTTTTTCTAAGTCATTATTACTCTTTTGAGTTTGACTAGTCCTTGTTGCACATCTTGAGTTTGACTTAAAATCCCTAACTTGTAAATAAGTTTGACTCTTCCTTTGTGATTTCCTCTGAAAGAAAATAAGGTTTATTCGGGTTAAGTTAATCGATTTTCCTTAATTGCATTTCAAACTTAGTGGATGTAAATATCACTTTTGCACAAACAGGAGAAAATATAAAGAAATTGACAGGTAATAAAAAAGGCTAATAAAATTGGTTAAAATTGGATTACAACCGACATAAAGAACCAATATGATTAATTGAATTCGGTCGGACGTTATACCGAATTTATTGTGTCAAGGCTTGCCTTACATCAATTATTGTAATAAATTAGACAGCCCCTTTCATTTATTATTCATTCGGTTTTGTAATAATTATTTATTCGAACACTTGGACATTCGAACCCTCCTGCGTGAGGGCGCAGTAATTCATTCGGACCCTCCTTCGTGAGGACAAATATGTAATAAGTTGTATGTCTTCCAACCCCCATTCTTTCTCTCTTTTATTTCACTGCTTATGATGGTTAGATTAGGGACATCATGTTTAAATTAGCATTTTCCATGATTTGCATCCATTTGTTTACATGCATAAAAGTTCGGCTCGTTATATTATTCAAATGTCAAATTCAAACTCTTTACTTGAATACATGCTCTATCATATGCCTTGAATTGACTCGCATGCCATGCTAGTAGCCGAGCTTATTACTTGCACGTTGTATGTGTTGCATTAGCCATATCGCATTAAATAGGATCATGCATTTTTTTCTAATTGTTTACTTTCTTTTGACTCGCCTTCGCTTCGGACATAAGGTAAGTTTTACGCTTTAGCATATTGCATAGGTGTGATTGCTGTCATATCAAACATACTACCATGAGGCTAAATGCTTACTTGATATACCTGTTTGAATGCCTGTGGATGAAGGCTAATCACTTAAATTGGGATACTTTGATTCATGTATATATGAGATCACCATTTTCAGTGATACATATTCAAAACATTTCTTTCAAAACAAACATGGAATCAAACGTTCTAACTTTTCATGAAATTAGTCTATACTTGTATGTTATATATAGAACAAGAGCATATATTGTACATAAAAACCACATCATGGTTAGTAGAGGCCGATCTTTGATCGGGTGAGTGGGGTGTTCAATTATTGACCTTCCTCTCTCATACCTAAGTTCCCGAACCAAGACACTTTGGTAATGACGGACTAATGGCCTTTGGCACGAGTCATGGGTTTCCTAAATTTCCCAAAAATAAATATTTAGGTGGCGACTCTGATATCTGGCAAAGCAGTCCATTTTTGGCATTTGATTCAAACATTGATTTTCCAAAAGAATTTGCCGGATTTGGACTCTTTTTGTGTTTCCACTGTTTCACATTGCACTTGTGAAATCAGATTCAGAACCAACACACGAGTGGAGTCCGAACTGTACGGGCTATTTCATTCTTCCGAAAGGGAGCGCGAAAAGCCGAGCTACAGGTTGCAAGTTGATTTGCAAGATGATTTTGGACATGATAGGACAAAGATCAATAAATGCAATGCATAGCAACCACCCTTCCCTCCTATCATGAAGTAAATTCAAGAAGGGAAGTAGAGACACTTCAAGATTCATCAAAACATTATGGACTAATGTAAGACAAGCCTTGACACAATAAACTCGGTATAACGTCCGACCGAATTCAATCAATCATAGTGGTTCTTTATGTTGGTTGATTCATTTTAAGCTTAATTTTATTAGCCTCTTTTATATTACCTTCCCTTTTCTTTAATCCATTAAGTCCATAGTGATATTTTCATCCACTAAGTCTGAAATGCAATAAAGGAAAATAAGTGTCGATTTAACCCGATTAAATAACCCTTATTTTCTTCGGAGGAAATTACAAAGGAAGAGTCAAACTTATTTACAAGTTAGGGATTTGAAGTCAAACTCAGGATGCGCAACAAGAACTTGTCAAACTCAGAAGAGTGATAATGACTTAGAAAAACCCATAGTGAGCAATAATGACTTGAAATCCAAACTTGATAATGAGTGATAATGACACTTTCCTTGGCGATTTCCAAGGGTCAATTAATCCCTTAATAGTAAACACACTGATGATAAATTCTTCGGGGGAAATTATAAAGGAAGAGTCAAACTTATTTACAAGCGATAAGGGATTTCAAGTTGTGAGGGCCGAATAAATCGATTACGTACGGAGGCCGAATAGCTTGAGGAAAGAAACCAAGTTGAGTATTATATGGCTCTGTCCCGGAGGGACGAAGGCCGAATAACCAGATCGGCTGAATAATCAGCTGTAGACCTGGCCGAGTACGAACAGTTAGCCAAATGAGGGATTATTCATTGGAAGAAAGGTGGGCCAAACCATCAACATCAAGAAGAACTATAAATAAGGAGAGTATTAGCTAAGAAGAGGCATGTAAGAACAAGTAAGTTTAACTTAAGATATAAGCAACCAAGAGAGTATACATTGACTTATCCGTCGGAGTGCCAATTCTGGCACCCCCAATCGGAGTGTTCATTCCTTTTTAGGTGACTAGCTGAGGATCTCGAGCATCCCATTAGATCCAAAGAGTATTTCCAAACCACTTCTCCACAATTGGCGCCGTCTGTGGGAATACTCCAACACATCCATGGCCGGCGTGACGAAAGATCCTCCGGTAGTCACTGACGACCTTACACCACGAGTTGATACCACACCAAGCAACATGCTTGGACCAGAAAACATTGCCGCACGAAGAGCTTGAACTTTGACTCAGCTGCCCAGACCTCACCCTCGACACCAGCACATGAGACAATGCAAGCAATTATGGATTAGGGGAAACAAAACGAACAGAGGTTGGAAAACATGATGGCTGAGAACGAGCGCCTTCAACAGGATTTGGCCTTGGAGGTGGAAAAATCCCAACAGGCCGCGCGCCAAGATCCGAGATGACCTCTGAGAAAGGATGGTCGACAACCTCGAATTCAGAGACAAGATAGTAGCAGTGATTTTGACTCATCATCCTTAGAATCCAAGAAGAAGGGACGAGTCAAAGTCTCCAGTTCTTCCTAAAGGAGTCCGCGTGCAAGAAATAAACGAAGAAGAAATGATTCAGATGAAGAGGATCAACATGACCCATTTGTGCGACGGATCGCAAGGGCGGTACTACCCAAAAAGTTCAAAGCTCTATCGTTCACCCTATATGATGGAAAATTAGACCCCACCGATCACATCCGTTATTACAAGCAAACCATGACACTACATGTAGACGACGAGGCCCTCATGTGTCAAATATTTCCTAGCAGTTTGGGACTATTGGCCGTCAGATGGTATTATAAATTGGAAACGGCATCAATCAAGAGCTTCCATCAACTTCAAAAATCCTCCAGGGTAAGGTTCATCACCAATGAGGTCCAACCGAAGCAAGCCAATTCTCTCTAGGTAATGGAAATTCAACCAGGGGAAACCCTACGTGCTTATTCGACGCGCTATTGGGAATGTTTTAATCTCGTAGATGATATCTGCAATGACTCCATGGCCATTACCACTTTTCAAATGGGGTTGAACCCTGATAGTGCCCTCTGTAGCTCCTTGACCAGAAGGCCCCCCAAAACAGTCTGGTCACTAATGAAGAAAGTCGAGGAATACTGCAAAGTGGAGGATGACGCCTGGAGGGTTAAAGCCGGGCACAAGGACAACAAGACGGCCCCATTTGAGATTGTTCAGTTGATAAATTCTGTACCCTCACGGACCCCTGAACCACGGAATCAGGCTAAACGAGACAAAAGACGAGATTTGTGCCGATCAAATGATTGATGTTCGTAACGGGCTAATGAACAACTTCAAGTGGATAGCAGGCGCATCAGGCACGTGGACAAGAAATATATGAAGTTGTCGGAGCCGATCAGTACGGTTATGTCTAAAATTCAATATCTTCCGTTTTTCAAATGGCCATCCAAGATGGTGGGACCTCCCGACACGAGGAGACGGGATAAACGGTGCGAATATCACAAAGATCACGAACATGATACCGACAGTTGTTATGCCTTGAACAATCATCTTGAAGAGTTGGTACAAGATGGTCGGCTTAAGCAACACATGTGAAAGAACAATTCAACCAAAATAGTTGCTTTACGGCAAGACTCACCCCCACTTGGCGTAATCCATATGACATACAGCTTGTCGATGGCATCCGTGGTACATACAATTCAGTCGCATTCTGACCCATAAAAGCAAATCACACCAGCAAAACGGCCCCATGAAGCTCCGAGTCTTACTTTCGACGATTCTGATTTGGTCAGCGTAACGCTGCCCCACATTGATCCCTTGGTCATCGAACTACGCATAAACTGATTCACCGTAGAATGCGTTCTCATTGACCAGGGAAGTACTTCGGAAGTTATGTACTACAAGACCTTCATCAAAGTCGGGTTCACTGAGTCGGACCTATCTCCAGCTCATTATCCGTTGTTCGGCTTCAACGCCAACCCAGAATATTCGTTGGGCAAAATCACGCTACCAGTTCGAGCGGGCTCCCGATCAGTGGATGTGGAATTTTTGGTTGTCAAGCTTCCTTCGCCGTATAATCTCATCATGGTACGAACTTGGCTGCATGCCAAGCACCTATCATCAACTACTTCGCTTCCCGACATAACGCAGCATTGAACAAATCCATGGTTCCCAGAAATCAGCACAAGCATGTTATCTCATTGCCGCAAAGACACCACGAGAGCTGGATGTGAATTCTATTGAGGTGCCGGACCGAGAGAGCCTCGATGATGTTGGGTGGCTCCCAAATAAAAAGGAAACCGAAGCCCTGGATCGAGTTGAAATTGAAGGGAATCCTGACAGGTTCTTCATGGTCGGCGCTTCCCTGAATAAAGTTGACAGGCAGCAGTTAACTTCCTTCCTACTCGGCAACCTTGATGTATTTGCGTGGTCACCATATGAGATGCCAGGGGTGGATCCATCTGTTTCACAACATCATTTAAACGTTGACCCCAAATGTAAGCTGATTATTCAGAAAAGCCGGCGGTCAACCGTAGAACACACTGCTGCTGTTGTTGAAGAAGTTGACCGGTTGCTTGATGCCGGGGCAATATGAGAAGTGACCTATCCTACATGGCTGTTGAATACCATGGTTGTAAAGAAGAAAAATGGGACTTGGCATGTTTGTGTGGATTTCACATACTTAAACAAAGCTTGCCCCAAGGATTGCTTTCCCCTTCCCAGAATAGACCAACTCGTAGATGCCACGGCACATCATCAACGTATGAGCTTCCTGGATGCCTACAGACGCTACCATCAAATTGCCATGCATCCGGAGGACCAAGACAAAATTGCATTTCTCACCCCAAGAGGAACCTATTGCTATAAGGTTATGCCTTTTGGGCTGAAGAATGCAGGGGCAACTTACCAAAGACTAGTCACTGCCATGTTCAAAGAGCAACTCGGCCGTACTATGGAAGTGTACATTGGCGATATGGTGGTCAAGTCCAAAGAGGAGCAAACTCATCTAGCCGATCTAGAAGAGACATTTGGCATTTTACGCAAATACAAAATGAAGCTGAACGCTTCCAAATGTGCATTTGGGATCGGATCCGGCAAATTCCTTGGCTACATTGTTAACCACCGCGGAATCGAAGCCAACCCCGAGGCAAATCAAAGAAATTCTGGAACTCGGCTCTCTTCGATCGATCAAGGAGGTTCAAAAGTTGATGGGGATGGCCACCACACTCAACAGGTTCATCAGTCGTTCCACAGATTGCTGCTAATAATTCATTCATACCCTACGGCAGGGCAAAGCTTTTGAATGGACCTCTGAGTGCGAAGCTACTTTGAACGGTTTGAAGACTTACCTCTGATCAGTTCCACTCTTAACAACACGTTCGGTAGGTGATCCGCTCATTTTATATCTGGCAGTTTCCGACGAGCCGTTAGTGCCGTACTGTTAAAGGAAGAACTTGGGGAGCAGCGACCAGTGTATTATGTGAGCAAAGCAATGGTTGACGCCGAAACACATTACCTTCCATTGGAAAAACTCGTCCTTGGCAGCAAGAAAACTGATGCACTACTTTCAGGGCCATACCATTGGGGTACTAACGGACTACCTCCTCCAGTTAGTACTTCGTATTGCAGAAGCATCGGGGCACGTTTCAACGTGGGCTTTCGAACTTGGCCAGTACGACATTCAATTTCTATCTAGGACCTTAATCAAGGGGTAAGTGCTCACCGATTTTGTGGCCGAATTCACTGGTGGCCTCGTTGACTTCAAGTCTGATCAGATTCAACCTAAGCTGAACTGGAGAATTTATGTTGGGGACATTTGGCAGTTGTATTGTGACGAATCGTCCAACCAACATGGTAGTGGGGCGGGCATAGTGATCATGGCTCCTGACGGGGCAATAATTGAGCAGGCAGTCAAATTGGGCTTCGATGCATCGAACAATGAGGCTGAATACGAAACATTATTTACCAGCTTACGGAATGCACATCTCATTGGTGCTTGGCATCTTCTTATTTTCTACGATTCAAAGCTAATCATCAAGCAATTGAAAGGGGAATACGCAGCCAAAAATGACGATATGGCAGCTTACATGAAAACGACGAATTCTTTGCTGGCAAAATTCGACCATCATGAACTAAATCAAATAACCCGGGATCAGAACACACATGTAGACGTCCTGGCCTGCCTAGCCTCCGCCATCAACTCAGAAATCAAACAGACAATTGAAGTAGGATTCTTCCCTTAGCCGAGCATTGGCCCCTCAAAGTCAATTCAAATTGATGTCATAGAATCAGGTCCAAGTTGGATAGACCCTATCACTGCATTCCTATCTTTTGAACAGCTCCCGGCGGATAAGAAAGAAGCACACAAATTGTGAAACAAAGCCCTGCGATATTACTTGGATCCGCAAGGAAAGCTCTACAAAAAATGCCTTTTGGTCCGTATCTAGAATGCGTTCATCCAGACAAAGTCGAAGAACTCCTGACTAAAATACATGAAGGTAGTTGTGGTGCCCATTCCGGTGGGCACTCTTTGGTTCATCGAGCTGTGACACAAGGGTATTATTGGCTAACAATGAGAGCTGATGCCGAGTGTTACGTCAAGAAATGTGAACAGTGCCAGAAGTTTTCCCCTTTAACCCATCTGCCTGCTGAAGAGTTAAGCTCTATGACCAGTCCTTAGCCATTCGCCCAATGGGGACTTGACATCATCAGACCACTGCCTTGTGCCTCGGGCAACAATCCATTTTTGATTGTCACGACATATTACTTCACAAATTGGGTCAAAACGGAGGCACTAACGCACATTCGAGATTCTGATGTTAAGCGTTTTGTATGGAGAAATATCATCACACGATTCGGCATTCCAAGAGCACTTATTTCAGACAACGGCACCCAGTTTGATTATGGCGTCTACCGGAAATTGTGTAGCATTGTGGATGCGCCCAGAGGGCCATATGCTACCACAGTTCGGACTCAAATGTCACGGTTCTTAATCTGATCTCACAATGTGCGATGTGAGACTGATAAATCACCAAAGAGTCCAAATCCGGCAAATCGTTTTGAAAATTTGATTTTTAAGAAAGAAGTGCCAAACATGGACTGCTTTGCCAGATATAGAGTCGCCACCTAAATATTTTATTTTGGGAAAATTTAGGAAACCCTGACTCGTTGCCTAAGGCCACGTGTCCATCATCACCAAAGTTGCCTCGGCTTGGGAACTTGGGTCCGATTGGGGAAGGTCAGCTATGAGCACCCCCGCTCGCCCAATCAAAGATCGGCCACTACTAAACGTGATATCAAATTTTTGAAAACACATGCGTTTCTTATCCCGGTTAATTGGCTTAATATTTACTATGTGATGAGCACAGCAAAACAAGTATAGACTAGATCGCCTAACTTGGAACAAAGCATCGTATATCCGTTTGTTTGGAAATGGTTTTTGAATTTTGCTACTCACAAGTAGGCTAAAACACGGATTCCGATGAATTATTCCAATTCAAGCAATCCAACCTTCACCCACAGGCATTCAGGCAGTTATATCATATAAGCAATTAGCCTCATGGTAAGCATGCTATCATGTCAACACTTACACACATGCAAGATGCTAAAGCATAAACACTCACAGTGTACTCCGAGCCAAAACAAGAAACTAGTTAGAAATCATGCATGATCCTAGTTCATGTTAAGATGGCTGATGCAACACGTGCAAAATGCAACTAGAATAGGCTCAGCTAATCTAAGAATGGCATGTGAAATGCGACAACTCGATACACGTATTCAAGTTGGAATTGAAATACTATGCAATTAGTATGATGCTTGAGCCCTATGTGCAATACGAATGAATGTATGCAAACATGCTGACATAAGATGCTAATTAAAACATGACCTGAAACTAACCATTTAAAAGCAGGTAAGTAAAAGGGAGAAAGACGTGGGGTTGGAAGACATTCACACACGCACGCACACTTATTACAGAATTCGCCCTCTCGATGGAGGGTCCGAATAAATAATACAAACCGAATAATTAATCGACTACCGTAGCTAATTAAATATTGCAAAACCTTTAATTACTTAACAAATTAATTATAAAACAATAAGTATGAAATTAAAGAGGTCGCTGCAGCTTCGCCTCGAAATGATTGGATGATGCATGCTCGATTCGCCTTGCTTGGAAACCCGTTGCCATGCCACATGTTGCCTCTGTTTGCACTGTTTTATGCCTCTAAAAACTGCATAAGTCCCAAGGCTGCTTCTGAACGACTCCCTGAGCACTGCGGGATGTCACCGGCCAAGAGATAAGACCACCGGCCATTGGAAAATGGTTATCGACCACTTGTGAGGCTCTTGGCCAGAAATGCATAGCCGGCCGGCACTGAAGATGGCCGACCGACTATCTCTTCCTGCAGAATCCTGTTTTTGCTGCAACAGAGGAAAGACAGTGCATGGCAAGGCATTTACAAGATAATGTGTGCACAATCACTCTCCCTATCATGCTATAAACTCAAGGGAGTATGGCTCTCGACCCTCGGACCACCAATCACGCATTTCAATGCATGATGGCCAAAGGTGCCAAGTATGCAAATCATTGTGGAATGAATGCAACAAAACAAATGAATGCCTAGAGCTCTATCATGCTTGATCAAGAGTGTTAGCGATCGAGGATTGAGGGACGTTTCGTCACTTCAAGTACGAACGTCCCTCGTTCCTCATGTTTGGTTTGACACCCCAAACCAAACAAAATGCAATGCATGTATGCCAAACACAATGCAAAACATGCAACTAATGTAATGCGACATAAGCATGCCAAATGCAATATGACTCGAACATACACTCGGGGTTAAGGTAGCAAACATGCCAAATGTAATGCAACCTAAGCTAACATGTGACAAGATGCAAACTAAAAAAAAATGCAAGAGGCAACCTAGATATACGAACATGTATGGCATGCAAAGGTAGACAAGCATGCAACATTGAACAACATGATGAATGGACTTAAACTAAAGATGGACAGACCTCAGTAATGTCCAAAATCAGTGGCCAAAGTGATGAATTAAGGCACCGAAAGGGCAAAGCACACATATACACACATTGATCCATAAACTATGCAACAATACACAATCCTCAAACATGAGAGAGATGTAATAAACATGAGAATGACAATGCAATAAGCTCTGAAATCATGCAAGCAGTGGTGCCAAACCACTCAAACAAGTCAGGCAAAGTATGCAAGAAGGCTGGAAGCTTAAGGTTTACCAAGGGACTTACACTATGACCATATCAACCAAGCCCCAAAGGGCCAAGGTGACCCAAAATAGTCCCAAGGTAGACCAAAATGAAGCTAAAACATATATGGAATAAGGCCGAAACATGCTAGAAAGGTGAGCACAAAACAAGGCGCATACAAGGCCAAAAGGGGTGCAATTGCACTACACCTATTACAACCAAACATGGCATGGATTATGCAATGAAAAACAGAGTTATAATATGTCAAAATAAGCCCCAAAACCCAATGAGATGGCATCCCAAAGACCTAATCAGGAAGACATACACAATGACCCAAAGATGGAGCATAAGACACCAACTCTCCAAAGCATTGAAAGGATGGCAAATGCAAGCATACAAGCATGAAACATAGACTGAAATAACATGACAAGTGATACCAAATCACTGAAATGGCCCAAATAAAGCATGCTAATGACTCACACACCCAAAGCTAACAAGCTAGAATGCATGGTGGCTATACAAAGCATTGCAAGCATGACCAAGACAACCCCAAACAGAGCTTAAGCACGGTGAAACAAGGCTAAAAACTTCTCAAAGTTAAGTTAAAACATGCAAGCATGATAGTCGAAATGCAAGATGCATGTTATGCAAACATGCAAGATTACTTTAAAAGTATGTAAAGCATGCAAGATGCCATCAAACCAACATGGAATAGAGTTAAGGAAGGTCCTAAAAACCACCGAAAAGTGCTGAAATAGAACCAAGACGTGCTAAGTAAACATGCTACCCTTATAAGCCAACAACACAAGCAAATGAGACACAAAGGGAGAGGGGTGTCCCTCCCCTATACAAGACCTCAAAACCACTTCTCCACCACTGAAAATCCTTTGGATTTCAGTGGTGAGAAGGTCAAAACAAAAGGGTTCCAAAGCCCAAAGAGGAAGGCACAAAAAGAGGCCAAACAAGGCCTAAGAGAGGGTAGACAACCCCTAACCCAAAAATAACCTTAAACAAACATATTTAGCATACAAAAATAGAACTTTTTCTAGTTTAGAGTCAAGCTTAAAACAAAATAGAAGTATGTGTAAAAGCTTAAGCCAAAATGGGGTATCAAAAGCAAGTTGACTCACCCTTGAAGAACACTTCAAGAACGCCAACTCCAGCACCCTTTTTGGATCAAAACCAACTTAAAGACTCTGAAATCAATCTTGTAGTGCCTCAGCAACAAAGGATAGTGTAGTGCTAGGGTTTGTGTGCAATAGTAAGAACAAAACACACTTTTGAGCTCAAACACACACACAAATCTAGAGAGAGGGAGATATAGAGAGAGAGGTATATCTAACTTCTATATCAGTTGGCTGAACCTCTGGAAAGGGAGGGGAGGCCCTCCTTTTATAGAAATTCAATTTTGCAAAGCTTCTAAGAAAAGCTAAACAAGGCTCAAATCCCTCCATACACGTGTATGGAGGGCAGAGTCTGTGCTCACCAATTGGCACAGCTGGCATGCACAATGCCTGAAAAAGGCAAAGAAAAGGCCTCGGCCAGAAAAAGTGGCCAATCGACCAAAGAAATGGCCGGCTGACCAACTAAAGTGCCGATCGGCCAACAATCTTAGCCAATAGCAAGAAAACAAGGTCGGTGGCCTCAGGCCATGGCGGGTGGCCTCAGGCCATGGCCGGCGGGTTAAGGTGATGGCCAAAAAGCCACTTCCTACACTCAGGTGCAAAAACCACAAGTCCTTGGTCCACAACCAAGCACAAAATAGTCAAGCTAAGAGATACTAAGGCAAGGCACGTAGCCGAGACCTTTGGAAACTCAAACCGAACACGAGCATGGATGATCCTCGAGTGTTCAAACGATGACGTTCAAGTCTTAATGACAGTCAAAAATGGGTTGTCTACAAGCATGTATGGTATTCGGCTTTATTTCTCAACGTTGGCTTATCCATAGAGCAATGGCCAAGCCAAAGCCTCCAACAAAGCCATCGTGGACGGCATCAAGAAGAGACTGGAGAAAGCCAAAGGTAGATGGGTCGAAGAATTGCCGAGTGTGTTGTGGGCTCATCGCACTACGCCGAGGCGATCCATTAGGGAAACACCGTTTGCTTTATGCTTTGGAACCCAGGCAATCATCCCCCTGGAGATCGGCCTCCCAACCTTGAAATCGAAAGTTTTTGATATGGGCCGAAATGACATGATGTTGGCCTCGGATTTGACTCTGATTGAGGAACGACGAGACCGTGCCCTTGCATCCATGGCACGGTACCAACAACAGCTTGCTAAGTCGTATAATCAATGTGTTCATCTATGCCGTTATACACTAGAAGAATTGGTCCTCAAAAAAGTACTCCCAACTGCCAGGAATCCGACTGACGAAAAACTGGGTCCTAACTGGGACAGCCTCTATCAAATTGATTCAATCGCGGGAACAGGGGCATATCAGCTCAAAGACATGTCCAGAAGAAGTCTGCCGCGTCCTTGGAATTCCAGGTATTTGCGTAAATTCTATCGTTAACCCAACTTGTGGGGCATGATGATTTATTCTGAATGTTCGCCATGTACAAACTTTCACTTTTATAATGAAAGATTACTTATCTCACTACATAAAATTTTAGTTTGAAGTTAAAAGCCTCCGAATTCGGAGCCCCATCAGTGAATTACACTTTTGGACCGAATAAGACTCTAGATTCAGAACGCCTTTCGTGGATATCACGATTGGCCAAGATAAAAGCCTTCAAATTCGGAGCCCTGTCAGTGATTGACACTTTTGGGCCGAGTAAGCCTCCGGATTAGGAGCGCCCTTCGTGGACTTCATGATTGGCCAAGTTAAAAGCCTCTGAATTCGGAGCCCCATAAGTGAATGACACTTTTGGGCCGAATAAGACTCCAAATTCGGAGCGCCCTTCGTGAATATCACGATTTGCTAAGATAAAAGCCTCCGAATTCAGAGCCCCGTCAGTGATTGACACTTTTGGGCCGAATAAGACTTCAGATTCGGAGCGCCCTTCGTAGATATCACGATTGGCCAAGATAAAAGCCTCCAAATTCAGATCCCCGTCAGTGAATGACACTTTTGGGCCGAGTAAGCCTCCAGATTCAAAGCGCCCTTCGTGGATCTCACGATTGGCCAAGCTAAAAGCCTCCGGATTCGGAGCGCCCTTCGTGGACTTCACGATTGACCAAGTTAAAAGCCTTCAAATTCGGAACCCCATCAGTGAATGACATTTTTGGGCCGAATAAGACTCCAGATTTGGAGCGCCTTTCGTGGATATCACGGTTGGCCAAGACAAAAGCCTCCAAATTCGGAGCCCCGTCAGTGAATAACACTTTTGGGCCGAATAAGACTCCGGATTCCGAGCACCATTCATGGATATCACGATTGGCCAAGATAAAAGCCTCCGAATTTGGAGCCCCATCAGTGATTGACACTTTTGGGCCAAATAAGACTCCGAATTCGGAGCGCCCTTTGTGGATATCACAATTGGCCAAGATAAAAGCCTCCGAATTCGGAGCCCCATCAGTGAATGACACTTTTAGGCCGAATAAGACTCCGGATTCGGAGCTCCTTCGTGGATATCATGATTGGCTAAAATAAAAGCCTCTGAATTCGGAGCCCCGGCCAATGAATGACACTTTTGGGCCGAATAAGACTCCGGATTCGGAGCGCCCTTCGTGGATATCACGATTGGCCAAGATAAAATCCTCCGAATTCAGAGCCCCGTCATTGAATAACACTTTTGGGCCGAATAAGACTCCGGATTCGGAGCGCCTTTCATGGATCTCGCGGTTAGCCAAGTTAAAAGCCTCCGGATTCGGAGCACTCTTCGTGGACTTCACGATTGGCCAAGTTAAAAGCCTCCGAATTCGGAGCCCCATCAGTGAATGACACTTTTGGGCCGAATAAGACTCTGGATTCGGAGCACCCTTCGTGGATGTCATGATTGGCCAAGATAAAAGCCTCCGAATTCGGAGCCCCGTCAGTGAATGACACTTTTGGGTCGAGTAAGACTCCGGATTCGGAGTGCCGTACGTGAAAGCCTGGTTGGCACGAAAGTGCATCCGAATTTGGAGCCCTCTTCTTGAATATTGTGATTGACACATGAAAGATAATCGTAGCTGAATCTATAAACATAGACTGAAATAACATGTAAACGTTTAAAATAATACGTTTAATTAAAATAATTGAGAATACATAGTTCGCTTCCAATTCATGTTAAAGCGGTACATTACATTCAGTTTTGTTCGGCATCACCCTCGTTGTCGCTTTTCTTGACTTCGAAAACCGAAAAGGGAAAATGATGACCCTGATACAACCGCGACGCCGAATCAGCGTCTGCTGCTCGGAGAGCCTCCGCAGCTTGGAGAGCCTTGACTCATTCATGCTTGAATCCACGATTCTCGCATTGACAGATCGGCGAGCTTTTCCTTCATTTTCTCTATCCCAACTTTTCGGCCTACATGAAAGCCTTGTTCATAAGCCCAGGTCTTTGCAGCTTTTATCACAAACATGTTTGTCGTATCGCGATTGGCAATCGTGTGACTTATAAGAAGCTGGGTCACCCTTTCCTTCACAATCGAGTTAGCTAGGCCGGCCAACTGAGTTTCGGCAGTTTTAACTTTTCTTAACTCCCGCTCGGCTTTCTTCGCGCGGGCCTCTAAATTACGAATGCGTTCATCTTTCTATTTGATCTCACGCCGCGCGGCATGAAGGCGCATACCAATCTCATAGGCAGTGTATAGTCCTTTCATTGCTCCGTGAACGCCCTCTCGAAACACTTCGAAATCTTGTCGACCAATCATCGACTGCTGGACTTTCGGCGGAAAAATCTGTCGTGCAAATTCGACTGCCATGCTTGGATCTCAAATGATCGAATTTGCTTCCATCATTGGTTTGTTCCTGATAAAGACTGAAAAACTCAGCGGGTGCGGTGTCCCACTGGCCTCGCTTTGCGAATGAGGGGAGTTCCCCCCTGTTATTTCTCCCTTCTAGGTGACCTGCTTCGACGACGTGGAGAGTGACGCCTCTCCCGCTCGCCAGATGTCCTACTTCCTGTTCATGAAGGTCTCCCACCTCGATTCATCGCTGAGTCCAGCTCAGCCAGTGTCCTACCTTCTTCTCTGCTGTTGAAGAATAGTCTACCTAACATTCACACTTATTTAACCTTCTTCGACATACTGGATTGAGTTGAGTCTGAACACGCTAATGGGACCTACGCGTACAAAGCAACCCCCCCTTTTTATTAACCATGGGTGCACCACTCCCAAAGCGATCCCTTCAACGCTGCCCCAGCTAATTCATAAATGATTGATAATCAGTGGCAACGTTCACTAATCCACTGGGGCAAAGGAGATTAATTAATCTATTTGGCCTTATGTAAGTCTTTGGCCGAACAAACAGGCTGCCCCAGCCATTTCGTTAACGACTGATAATCGTTGGTTGCCTTCACTAATCCGCTGGGGCAAGGGCATATTAATTAATCTATTCGGCCTTACGTAAGTCTTTGTGTCGAACAGACAGGCTACCCCAGCCAATTCGTGAACGGCCGATAATCGTTGGTCGCCTTCATCAACTTGTTGGGGCAAGGGCAGATTCATCAATCCATTCGGCCTAAATATCAGAGCTCCTTGCCGAATATCCATTGTGCCCTAGTAAACACCTACACTGCCGCTTTTAGGCAGCCTTGTTCAACTCGCTCGGGCAAGGGTAGATTTATCAATATATTCGGCTAAGTTGCAGTGCTATACAATTATTTTTGCGCTGGCTTAATTAAGTAGTTTGTTCCATTCATTTCATGATTTTGCAACTTACTTAGCCATTAACAAGCACATTCATCAGGCAGAAAGGAAAAAATAATAAGTTACAGTGCTATACAGATATTTTTGCGCTGGCTTAATTCAGTAGTTTGTTCTATTCATTTCATGATTTTACATCTTACTTAGCCATTAACAAGCACATTCATCAGGAAGAAAGGCAAAAGTAATTTTCATTCATAAACTAAGCACAAACATAAGTCATTTTACAAATGAAAACCATCCTACGTCAGCTTCTCACAAAAATCAACAGTCAAAACCTAATAACTCCAACAAAACCTACATACACACACCACCAAAAACAAAAAAAAAACAAAAAAAAAATGAAAAATACTGGACTCTAGATCAATCTTCGGGGTCAGACTCCAACGGCTCAATGTCTACCTGCTCGTACGGAATCGGCTGCTCCAATACCACGTTAACGGCAGCCAAGGCTTTGAGCCAACCGTGCTTGAGACCCCTGTTCTCGAACTTTGGCACTTCTTTTATGTAGTCCGCCAAGGCCACATCCTTGCCAGCCAAGAATGACTTGGAAATCTTGGACTCAGCGTTTGCCATCGCCATCTTCGACTCTTCCAAGTCGGCCTCTAGCTTGGCAATTGTCTCGTTGGCCAATTTGAGAGCTTTTTCGTGGGCATTCACCCTTTCCTCGGCGGCCACTCTCAATTCGTCAGTAGTCTTGGCCTTATCAGCTTCAGAGTCGGCCCTAACTCTCTCTGCCGCCGCTTTCATGGCCTCGGACTTGGCCCGGAGAGAGGCCTCTGCTGCCTTTCCCTTCTCATTTTCCAACTCGGCTGTAAGAAAGCCGATCTGTTCGATAGCGTCGTGTTGGCAACAGCCAGTTTCAGCTATCCTCCCCGCCGCCTGCAAAACAAGGGATCAATAAGGTAATATAGAAACCTTTCTTTTGGTTAGCCTTGCAAATTTATAAGGACACGTACCAATATTGCCGATTAAGCGGCTAATGCGATGGCTAACAGATCGGCCTCTGCCCTAAAAGTTGCTCTGTCAACCGGCAGAGAAATGGAGGATGCCAAGCTCAAGGCCACGGCTAGGTCTCTTATAGCCGATGCATCAGAGGCAACTGGCATGTTCTTTATCCTTGGTTATATTGTAAACGGCACAACCAGGTCAGATTCTTCTATTCTTGGCCGTTTATCAATTGGGCCTTTCGAATAATCGGCTTTGTGCTCGGCCGGGCATTTTTCTCCCTTGTGCTCCGTCACTTCACCCTCCTGTTGATCGACAACAGGTTCCGTTTCAGCCAATTCGGTCTCAACCTCCTCAACAGGAGCAGGTGAAGGAGTTCCTTCCCTAACGTCGGGTGGAGGGGGTGGATGTTCGTTTTGCTCGGCTTCGACTCTCTTACGTGCAACTATCCTCTCAGTGTTTTTCCGTCTGGCCAATTGAGTGAGTGACTCACCAGCCATGTTGTCAAGATACGAGCCGGGTAGGTCCCCTAAATTGGTAAAAATATCTTCGAAGGACACGTCCGCTCAGCTAGAAGTGAATGGAGGATTGAGGCCGACTTCTTCAAAAGCCAAATCTAGTGCCGCGTCAACCTCCTTCTCTAGTCCGTCGGATATGTCTAAGATGGTTGATTCAGCTGCTCAGCGACTCCTTCGGCAACTTGTTCGCCCGCCAGCTCTGAGTCTGAAGCCTCAAAATCGATCTGCCTAAGGTTCTTGAAGCTCGGAAAAATAAGCGCCGTAAAGTGCTGTTCGCCCCTTGGAATCGGAATATTTTCTGCGGCCGAAAAAGTGGCATAGGTCGGCTCGTATCGCAGGAGAATGTAGGCCGCCCTCCCCTGTTTCTGGAGATTCGGACAGCCAACGAACTGGAGTACCGTTCTAATCTGCGCAAGTATGGCATCGTCGGCCGAAACTAGAACTTTCTTCAAATTGTTTCCTGCCCAATTAAAACGGTAAACACATGGAATTTGAACTGGAAATATTTAATAAAAATTCATGGGGGGTTAAATGGCCACCTGGTTCGCCCCTTTGCCTGGGCACTGGATCTTGACGATCTTCACCCTTGCCGAATTCCCAATTTCCACGGACAACAACCATAACATCATCAACACGCTTGCCAGAGCTGGCAAGCATAGTGACCAAATGATGGTCGGTGTTCCTTGGCCTTGAGATAGTAGCGCCCCTGCCGGCTAGAGGACTTGGCCAAGGCATAACAATGCCGAATGGTAGGGACTCCAACGTTAAGCCTAAGGTGCCGGTTTAGTTCTACAATTTCCATTATTATTCGGAAAAAGTTTACGTTCTGCTGGGAAGGGATTAAACCCCAATGGCGAAAGATAGCCCTCAAAAGTGGATGAAGGGGGAAATAGACTTCGTTCTCCGCGATTAATAGGAGAGGAAAGACGATTATACTCTCATCAGTCTTTTCTCTGTCAATCACGTTCTTTGCCAAAAGTGACAGATGAACGTCGTCAGGGATAGAAAAGTGGTGACGGAAACCAGTGACTCGCTCCATAGAAAGAAGGGCTCTCAAATGTTTAGCCATCACAACATGAAAAACGAACACTCTACACAGCAAAAAAGTAAGGAAAAGGGAGTCGAGATGGAAGAAAGAGACACTTACAAGAAATGAGGAGGACAATGAAGAGCGGAAAGAAGTTGCAGAGGGCGTGAAGCGAGGGAGTTGAACTGATAGGCAACGAGAAACCTTGAGCATTCAAGAAAGAACATACAAACAAAAAGGTAGCACGGTTTTAAATCATATTAAATGAATAAAGTGTACGAAGGGGCGGGAAATTGTAATGATGCTAAAAAAAAAGTAGGCGTCCTAACGCTTGCATTGGAATAAGGAAAACCGCCGTATTTTCTGACTCCCTAGGTCGAAGGATCAAACATGCCAACTAACTGACGTTTATAGGATGTTTGGGGGCAATTGTGGGCGCTGAATAAATCGATTACGTACAAAGGCCGAATAGCTTGAGGAAAGAAACCAACTTGTGTATTCTACGGCTCTATCCCGGAGGGACGAAGGCCGAATAACCAGATCGGCCAAGTAATTAGTTGTAGACCTGGCCAAGTACGAACAGCTAGCCGAATGAGGGATTATTCACTAGAAGAAAGGTGGGCCCAACCATCAACATCAAGAAGGACTATAAATAAGGAGAGTATCAGCTAAGAAGAGGCATGTGAGAACAAGTTTAACTTAAGATATAAGCAACCAAGAGAGTATACACTAACTTATCCGTCGGAGTGCTAATTCTGGCACCCCCGACCGGAGTGTTCATTCCTTTTCAGGTGACTAGCTGAGGATCTTGAGCGTCCCATTAGATCCAAAGAGTATTTCCAAACCACTTCTCCACACAAGTCAAACTCAAGATGCGCAACAAGGACTAGTCAAACTCCAAAGAGTAATAATGACTTAGATAAACCCATAGTGAGCGATAATGACTTGAAATCCAAACTTGATAATAAGTGATAATGACACTTTCCTTTGTGATTTCCAAGGGTCAATTAATCCCTTTAAAGTAGACACACTGGTGATAAAAAGAACTGAAAAATACATGATTGTACTTTAGTATAAGAAATTTTTTATGTCATTGATAATGAACCTTCGGAAAGATTAAACCATTAAGCATGAGAAAATTATATGCCTTTGGTAATGAACCTCCTAAGAGATTAAACAATTAAGTATGAGAAAAGCTTCATTCTTATACTTGAACCATAATCTTAATTTTTCACAACTTTTTAATCAAAATCATCAAAGAATGGAGGGAGGTTGCAGAGGTGGTTATGCAAGGTTGATTAATTGGTTAATATAACACAAATAAAATATGTAAAACAAACCTATTAAAGTAAATTAAACAGTCCCCAAATAACATACAATAGTGCTGAAATTAAACTATAGAAGGTGTACAATCATAGAGAGATTAAAGCTAATATAATTATGAGGAAGGGTGGCTAACCCCTCCCCACTTTTACAACTTCAGATCACATGGTTTAGATGTTGAAAAATAGCTCCAAAATAGTCCCAAATCAGCCCCAAAACAATGGCAAAAATGAACAAAAACAAATGGGAAACACAAGGATTTAAGCTAGGAGTAAGGTTCAAGCAAGGGAGATTAACCCTTCCACCTTTGGGTAGCTTTGAATCACAAGTTTCAGCCATCAAAATAGTCCAAAAATAATATGGAAAGACAAGAAAAAGATGAACAAAGATTGAAATAAAAGCAAGAAGGCTTTACCTCTTGTAGAGAAGGTGTTCTTGTTGTAAATCAAACTTGATTCCAAAGCACCCTCAAGTTTGAGTATGATTTTCAATTCTCAAATCAAGTTCAAGTTCAAGCTCTTGTATGGTATGAATGGATGACATGAGAGCTTCAAGGCTTGTGGAAGAACAAGAAGGGTGATAGCTTTGATCTTTTCTATCTCTTGAAATTTCTAACTCACTCTTGGTATTTCTAACTCCCTTGATATTGATTTGATCTCCCTAACCAAATTCTATATGTGTTTTTCAACATCTATACAGCAGTTTGAACCCTACTATATATAGGCCCCGAGCAGGTTTGATCAAAATATCTGCAAAATTGGGCAGCTGGCAGAACACTGCTGAATCTATGTGAAAAGTCAAGATGTCCGGCCGGACATTGGTATATTCGGCCGGATATCACTTAGGTCCGGCCAGACTTCAATGTATTTCCACTATATTTTACTTTCAGGTTCAATACAAGTTGATACAAGGTGCAATACTGAAGTTCCGGGGTAGAAATACAGTGGGTATGGAAGGTTGGAATTGTCTAGAGCTCGAACTCAGATTCTTTTAATGAGAATTTAAACCACTGACTCAATGTAATCGTCATCATCGAATGCTCATAATCAAGTGCCTAAGTCTTACGAGCGGTCAAAATTGGGGTGTCTACAAGAGTGTAAAGGAACCAAGGGTTGAGCTATAAAAATAGGTGCAAGTAAGGGTGTTAACCTTACCACCTTTGGTAGCTTATCCAAACCCAGGTTCCAATGCTTAAAATGGGTGAAAAACAGCCCAAGGATACTAGAAATAAGCAGAAATGAAGTAAGCAAAGGCAAGAACAAAAGTTACAAGTTTATACCTCTCAAAATGGAGTAAGCTTTGGTTGATGATCAAACTCACTCTTGACACACTCTCGAGCTTGAATTATGTTTCTCAAGGGTTAACCAAGGCTCTAAGATGTTGAGCCAAGGTTGTGTATGGTGTACATAGATTATATAAGGAAGGTAGGTTAACTCAAAGGTAGCTTACAATGGAAGAAGGAGGAAGAATGAGCTCTCTCTATGTATATAGGCTTTCTTTCAATTGTTTAACCCCCAAAATTGAGGCATATGGTCGTATTTATAGAATTTGAGCGAAAGACATCATAAATGTCTTCAAAAATTTCTAGCTAGTGGCCTCCCACCAAGAATAGTGTTTCTCGCTACTGAAGCCCGGTCGGCCCTCAATAGCTATGGCCGGACCTCAATGAATTCCCCTATCTTCTGTTTCAGCCTCAACACAAGGTGACACAAGGTGTGAAAATGAATTTCTTGGGTATGATCAGTGGGAATATGGAAGGTTTGAGGTTGTTTCAAAGCTTGAACAAGACTCTTTCGTTGGAACCTCGAACCACGCACAATGCCATTTTCATCATTGAGTGTTCCGAGTAAAGAACTCGAGCCTCGCAGGCGGTCAAAAAAGGGGTGTCCACAGTTGCCCGTCTTTGACAGAACTCGAAGTCATAAAGTGACGTAAGTGAATGTTAAAGCCTAGAGACAACCCATTTGACAAGGCTGCAAGGCTCGGGCAAGAAATCAAGACATCAATGCAAAAACAAAATACAACAAATAACTTATGATCATGCCATGAAGCAATGCAATGAAACATAATGTAAATGAAGCAATGAAACAATGGTACAATCTAGACAAGAATGCAAGGTTCGAAAGACAATGAAAAAAAAGCAAAATAAACCTCGCCGTGTTTCATACGGAATGAAGTGAATAAACTGACATGCATCGCGTGAAAAGCACAAAGAAAGCACAAATCAATCTACATCTCATGTAGAAAGGATGTAAGAAAATACAGGCCTAACTACACCTTGCGTAGAAAGGGGAAAGGGCGACCTAACCATCGAGCGCACCCGAGGTCTCAACCGAGATCCTAACACGTCTCATGCGATAGGAGGAGGGGTGGTGTAAACAAATAGGCGCACTCGATGTTTTTAACCAAGGTAAACAATCCTTACACGTCACACGTGAGAGGAGGAAAGGTGGTGTAAACAAACAGGTGCACCTGGTGTTTTTAACCAAGGGTACAATCCTAACGCGTCACATGCTAGAGGAGGAAGGGTGGTCTGAACACCGGGCACACTCGATGTTTTTAACTGAAGGTACAATCCTAACGCGTCACATGCAAGAGGAGGAAAGGTGGCGTGAACACCGGGCGCGCCTAATGTTTTTAACCAAAGGTTCAATCCTAACGCGTCACACGTGAAAGGAGGAAAGGTGGTGTGAACACTGAGCGCACCCAACGTTTTTAACTGAAGGTACAATCCTAATGCATCACATGCAAGAGGAGGAAAGGTGGGGTGAACACCGGGTGCACCCGATGTTTTTAACTGAAGGTACAATCCTAACGCGTCACACGGGAGAGGAGGAAAGGTGGTGTGAACACTAGGAGCACCCGATGTTTTTAACTGAAGGTACAATCCTAACGTGTCACACACGAGAGGAGGAAAGATAGTGTGAACACCGAGTGCACCCGACGTTTTTAACCAAAGGTACAATCCTAACGCATCACACACGAGAGGAGGAAAAGTGGTGTGAACACCAGAAACACCCGACGTTTTTAACCGAAGGTACAATCCTAACGCAGCGCACGCGCGAGGAGGAAAAGTGGTCTGAACACTGGGCACACCTAGTGTTTTTTACCCAAGATACAATCCTAACACGTCACACGCGAGGGGAGGAAAGGTGGTGTGAACACTAGGCGCACTTGATATTTTTAACCGAAGGTAAACAATCCTTATGCATCACACGCGAGAGGAAGAAAGGCGGTGTGAAAACCGGGTGCACCTGACGTTTTTAACTGAAGGTACAATCCTAACGCGTCACACACAAGAGGAGGAAAGGTGGTGTGAACACCGGGCACACCCGATGTTTTTAACCGAAGGTACAATCCTGACACGTCACACGCGAGAGGAGGAAAGGTTGTGTGAACACCGGGCGCACCCAATGTTTTTAACTGAAGGTAAATAATCCTCATACGTCACACGCGAGAGGAGGAAAGGCGTTGATGAAAGAACAAACAAATCGCATAAGTACAAATCAAAACAAACAAAGCAGTGAGAAAGCTAATTTACCGATGTGTTGAAACAATAAACACATCGCACCATGTTTCAAATGGGTTGTGAAATGGATGATGATTTTACTGTGGCACGATTGATTTCATCTGGAACTCCTCTGAATGAACCGTACATACAATATCGTCTGGTTAGAGAACATAATAACTGAAGGAACTATGATTTTAGACAAAACAAATTATAAACTACTCGGAATAGTTTAAACAAATTACAAGTTTTGAACAAATGAATGTAAACAAGCAAACTTTAAACAAATTAAATCAAGAATCAAACACCAATGCGCTCACATAATAAATATATATATATAAAAAAAAAAACCTTTCTTTTCTTTTTCACTCTCTTTATATTTATTATTTTCTTTTTCACTCTCTTATCTTTGGTTTTTTTTCTTTCTTGTTTTTTTTCTTTTTTTTTTCCTTTGCCTTTCTTTCTCATTTTTTTTGGGGTTTTTTTTTCTTTTCTTCTTTTCTTTTTCTTTTCTTTTTTTTTTCTCTCTTTATATTTGTTATTCACAGTTTTTTGTTTTGAACTCTATTATTTTCAACTCCATAAAACAAGAAATAAATAACAAAAAGAAAGAGAAAGAGGGAAATAACAAAACTGTATTGTGTTGTCATTGAGAGCCGACCGGGCCTCAATGAAGCATGACCGGGCATTGAAACAGCCAGCCGGGCCTCGATAGCGGCAGGGGCAGTTTCGGCCTTTCCATGCGATTTATGTGTTTAAAAGAAATCCAAACCCTATTTCCTCACACCTTCTCATCCGAAATCATTCTCTTTCTCTCTCTCTCTCTCTCTCTAGATTTCCTCTTTTCCTTGCGTTTATCAACAAACTTCACCACTTTTTCTTCAAAACCCTTCATTTCCTCCACATTTTGAGCCAATTGGATTTTGATTCGGTTAAGTTTTAGGGTTTCTCATTGTTTTTGCTTTATTTCTCATGAGTTTTCTTGGTTTTTTGGGGACTCACTCTCGTGTTTTCACTTTCTCCTCTCATTTTCTCTCTCCTAGGGTTTAGCCCCTTACATTTTCTTGCTTTCTCTTCATTTTCTCCATTCTTCTCCATGGCTAGTGACGAAGTTCCCATTCCAGACCCCACCATTGGTATTGGGGCTACCCTAGGCACAGACATGGAGGCCGGGGACACTCCCTTATGGATAGGCCATTTGATGCGGCCACATACCGACCACACACGCACGGTCCACCCCCGGGTGGGATTTTGAGATTCGAGGGCCTCATCTCCAGGATAGATGAGGATATCTTGCTGCGAGAGCCCACAGAGCACTTATCTGCCGATGCCTCAACGGTAAGCAACTTCCCTTTGTTTTGATGCATTTTCGAAGCACACAAGTAGACCACTAGTTAAATGACATTATATTTCCCTTTTGCAGGTGATAACCAGGAGGATTGGAGAATACGGATCCCTATCCGGCCCTTGGTGCTGGTATGAGAGACTGCCCGCAGAGGTCCGTGCATTAGTTGACGCAGTTGGCTTTGGACCCTTCTTCTCAGGGCTTATATGGATGAGATCCAAGTCATTGTTATATGAGGCCCTAGTTGAGAGATAGTCGGACACCACAGACTCATTTCACTTCTCATCGATTAGGGAGATGACCCTGACCTCGTATGACTTTGTGTTGCTCACTGGCCTGCGAGTTAGAGTTGGCGGCCCGATTCTATGAGATCCTAACATGACGTAGTGGAGTGCCGCACTACGTCATCTTCTTGGAGCAATCCCAGACGCTACCAGCCATAAGATGGTGAGGTACAGCTGGTTCTTTAAGTACTTCTTCGACTTTTAGCCCACTACGCCAGATAAGGTCGCCCAGTACACCCGCGACTTCCTTATGTATCTCTTCGGTAGGATCCTATTTGCGAACAAGGAAAATACCGTGGGGCTATATCTTCTGAGGGCACTGGTGCACCTCTCCTAGGTGGCAGAGTACGATTGGGGTGGCGCTAGCTTGGCCACCTTATACTGCTACATGAGCTCCGTTTCTCGCCGCAAAGTGGATTCACTTGGCGGCTATTGGAGGTTTTCGGAGGTATGCCTCACACTTTTCTTTTCCGTTCATTTTGTTCATTCTGCATTTTCTGCTCACTTGTATTTCATTTTCTGCTTATTAACTTCCTCGTCTTTTTTCTATTTGCAGCTCTGGGTTTATACCTACTTCACCTCTCTGGCTTCGGTCTCGATGAGGCCGATAGAGTTGCCAGTACCCCGCTCGCGGTACTACAACTCCTGGTTTGAGCGCCGTTGTCGTGTAGACCGAGATTTCCCCTACTTCTGTCGCTTCTTTGACACGATCACTACGGACCAGGTAACAAAATAACACCCTTCAACTGTTACATGCTGTAAGCAAACTGCACTGTTTCCCACACTACACGGTCATTCTCATACTGTTGCTTCTATACCGCACTGTCATTCTCATATAGCGCAGATTTCTGACCCTGCACTGATTTCTAACATTGCACTGATTTCTATAGGTTGACTGGCATCCTTAGGAGGGCATTCCCCAAGTGTTGAGGATGACCTACGCCGCTTCATGGCATGCCTCCACTATGCAAATTCTATTCAAGGGCCCTTTTGGCTGAGCTTACTACTTGGGGAAGAGGTTCATCTGCCAGACGCAGGGCATCGCTGACCCCGACATCCGCATCCCCCTCCTCCGATTATGAGGGTAGTTGGTGAGCTGCAGGACAGTCCTTAGATTGACTTCCTGATGTTAGGTGAGGATGGCAATCATCATCATGAGCCTGGAGACTTCAGTACCTTCTTACACACTCGGGTGGTGGCGCCTCTTACCCAGGGCATAGCTCGAGCTGTGCCGAAGGTTGCTACTGTTGTGGCTGGTGATGCGTCTACTGGGGGTGCCCCTATTGTTGCTCCCATTCTTGGATTTCCTGTGATCCCCACTGAGATCTTGTACATGCGTCTGGATGGAGTGATCGAGCAAATCCAGCTTAAGTGCATCGAGGAGAGGGATCGCAGGCTAGTGTTCGCTACTGGCATTGAGCAGGTATACATTCCTTTATGCTTCTACTTACTACACTTTAGCTTGTTTTCTACCATTTCTGTTCATTGTTCTCTATTACTTCTGTCTACCCTTTTCAAATTTTGTTTCTTTTGTAAGTACCCCGGGCATATGTTGATCGCCTCCTTCGTACGATCGACTGACTGCTCCTCATGGTAAGGAAAAGGCAGACCGCCTTAGTCACCCATGGTATCGAGGTATATTTTATCTACAATTTACTGTTGTTGCTATACTCTACACTTCTATTAATTCATTTTGATACCTGTGTTTGTTTTAGCTTGATCTGGTGCCAGCGGTGCCTGCAGGACCTTTCGCAACCAGTAGACGGAGACGAGGCCCAATGAGGGGCCGAGGAGGAGTCGATTGAGGGAGAGGCCGAGTGAGGCCGTGCTCGCCTTCCGAGGAGTCTTTTGACGAGTCTACGACCCCCGAGGACGAGGGAGAGGAGGTTGACTTGTAGTCCAGCAGCCCTAGCGACGACAGTGATGCACCCCCTCCACAGCCGAGGAGGAAGAGGGCGAGGATGGGCTATCGACAACGGCAACAATTTTGTTTTAGTTTTAGTTTTTGTTGTTTTTTCTTTGTAGTTAAAGACTAGCTTCAGATAGATCCTTTTGTTTTGTTTGAAAGATTTTTTGTTTTTTGTTTTATTGCTCTGTAAAACAATGTCGGGATTGGACCTGCTAGTTATAAAAGACAAGTTTTGTTGAAAGCTTCCTTGTACAATGTGATGGATGGTATTTGCATGTGATGAATGGCATAGCTCTTGTATGATAGCTTTACGTAAGACTTGCTCTTGTATTCATTTGAATAGGATAACTACCCATAACCGAACAAAATTGTGAAATACAACTCGATAATAGGCAAAACAAAATAAAAACAACTCGAAAAAAAAAAAAAAAAACACTTGGTACAAACAAAACAAGACTCAAAATACAACTATGGTATGTCAAGGCAAATGTTGGCCTTTTCTACAACTGCACTGATTCTGAAACATCATTTAGACCCGGCTGAGCCTAAATATGCACGGCCAGGCTTCACTGAGGCACGGTTGGGCCTCAATGTGAGGTCGGTTAGTGCTACCCAGCTGTCATGTACTGCTCCTTCTTATCCCCTACAAATAAGGCTCCCATGCTATTTTTCTGGTGAAACAACAATTCTTTGATGTTTTGCTCTCAAGATGGAGACATTGTACAATAATAGGCTCCGAGATTGGATAGCCACTTTGGACGGCTCGAAAAAGGTGAAGTTTTGTGGTTTTGGCCTAAATGCCATTTTTCCTCTAAGCTGCACTTCTCTTTGCCTTCCATTCCTACATGCCGCTGTTTGATGTTGGAACCCGATCACACATGGGTTTCAATTCGGAGGACAAGAGGTGTGTCTAACACCCGAGGAATTTCAAGCCTTAATGGAGTCCCGGCACGACAAAGAAATCATACCATAGCCCCGTTTTGGCCATGCCCAACCTTTGGGATGGATGTGCCAGTTATCATTACATGAGGCTCGGTCTTTGGCACTTGATGGGGAGCTAGACATCCCCGGTTTAGTCCATCGATTTTTCGCCATTGGAGACAGGAGTGATCTTCTTTGGCGAAGCCACCAGCAACATGCTCTCTGTTTATGCCTTCTTGCACAATTCTACCTTGTCGTTAGTTTCGGCAGAGCTAGCATTCGGTTGATCAAAGTAGCTCAATGTCTGAAATAGGATAAGAGTTGCATGGGTTTGTCACTGGCTGAAACCTTGATGGGTGTAGATGTTTTCCGCCAAGGAGAGACCACGCGGCTAGCAGAGAGTCCGCTACTTCTCCAGGTATTATTTTCCACCCTTCTAATTTATGATTCTTACATCACTCAACACTCATTCTCTGTTTTTCTCTTATAACCTTTTTCCTCACTTTTCTCTCATCGTACACCGCTCTATTCTTTAATCTCTCTTATTTTTCATTCCTCCTCAGGTATGGCTTATGGATAAACTGCAAGTAGCTACTCCTTGTCTCGAGTATTCGGCCCGAGCTTACTTCTTTCATCAATGGCTAGTGGATTTGCCCTCAAAGGGTTTTTGGTGTGATTGGATGTGCAACTAGTCCGCAGTTGATATATCTTGGTGTTGTCCCTGGCTTAATTTGGCAGAGATGAGCTACAGCATATCCTGACAGTCGGGTGTAGAGTTGATTGGCCTCACACATTGCGTATTCTATTTTACTCTCCGGTTCCGAAGCTAATTCGGGAATGATCAAATACGTCCAGAGGAGGGAGTGGAATATATAGCTTCATTTCCAGTTCACGCCTCGCACCTACCCCGGTATCTTGCGGCCTGGAGGATGAGAGAGGTTCTGGCCCCTACCATTAGTTTCAGTTACACCTTGTCTGAGGAGTATTTGACTTGGCTTGAAGAAGAGGCAGAGGTTGGGCCATCTTTGGTATAGAGCCACTTAACTTAACTGTGCCCCTAGTTTTATGGCTTTTATCTTTTCTTTTCAAGTTTAAGATGTAAAAAACAACTTTGATCTAAATCAAAGAGTTTGGGAAATGTACTTGTGTTGAAATCAATAAAATTAAAGTTGCGAGTATTGAAAATTTTCCTTTCAGTCCCAAAAATGGTCCAATTCGTAAAAGGGTAAAATCTTGAACAAAATCAACTTTTATTAAAACTTTTCAAAACAATTTTTAGAAACAATCACCATCTAACACGCATAGAGTTGATCCTCAAGATGTACAATCCCGAATCAAAATAAATCATAACTGCCCCTGATTGCATATCACTACCGTTCTATACTGTACTTAGATTTTCTTCCTAAGATAAAGAGTGCAATCGAACTAATAGATTATGAAAAAGGATGAGTTGATCAAGAAAACGGATAGGATAGTTGAACTGCAGATAGTTACAGTCGAACTTCAGGATGAAACTGCCTATGTATCCTAAAAATGGGAATCAGGCCGTACATAGTTCGATTCAGGTTCACTCGAGTATTAATTCTCTCCTTTTATGCTTTAACTTTTGCAAAAGTTGCCCTTTAGAGTTTTCAACCTTGCGAGCTCAGTTTTTCTTTATTTCTAATTTTTTATGATATAACTTTTGCCTAGGTTGCCCTTTCGGGTTTTCGGCCTAATGAGCCTCTGAGGGATAGTATTTTTTCAACTTGTCCATATTGATCGCTTGCGAGAAGTCCAGGGCATCCAAATCCATAAAAATAACCACCCCTCCTGACCAGATTGACTTGTTGATGTAAGGACCAACCCAGTTAGGTTTGAATTTGCCCCTAGGGTCATGAATGGGAGCTCGGTTGTCTATCAGTACCATGTCCCCTTCTTAGAGATTCTTGGGCTACACTTTCTTGTTAAAACCCCGGGTAACTCGGCGTTGGTAGCCCTAGACATGATACAGTGCTCTTAGTCTTCTCTCATCAAACAATATCAACTCCTCAAACCTACTTTGCTACCAATCTGCCTCTGTTAGTTGACACATGGCAAATAATTCGTAGCAAGGGCACTTCAATTTCGATCGGCAAAACAACCTCCATCCCGTAGACAAGAGAATAAAGGGTCGCCTCTGTAAATATTCGGATTGAGGTTATGTAGCCCCAGAGCGCAAATGGCAATTTATCTGGCCAGCCCCTATAGGTTTCCACCATCTTCTGCAGAATTCTCTTGATATTTTTCTTTGCAGCTTCAACAGCTCCATTTGTCTACGGCCTGTAGGTTGATGACTTATGGAAAACCACATTATATTCCTCAAGCAGGCCTATCACCTCTTTCTTGAAGTGCGATCCATTATCAGAGATAATTTCATTGGGCACACCATACCAACATATGATGTTGTTTTCAATGAACTTAGCCACATGCGATGCTTTCAATACAGAGTAAGACTGGGCCTCCACCCATTTCGTGGAGTAGTCGATTGCTACCAAAATGAACTCATGCCCGTTTGACCCCTTTGGCATAATTGCGCCGATAACGTCTATCCCTCAAACAAAGAATGGCCATGGTGAAGTCATGTTGTAGAGCTTCGACGGTGGAATGTTCATGTGGTTGGTATGAATCTGGCACTTGTGACATCGCTGAACCAATATAATCCTCTTCCATGGTTGACCAGCAGTAGCCTTTTCTAAGGATTTTTTGGGCAAGCATCACACCGATTAGGATATTGCTTTTGAACGTTCCCATGACTTCCTAGCTTGTATTGTCATAAGCCCGGACAACTTGGGTAATAGGTGTAAAGTCAATCGGCCTCAAACCGATGGCATATGCAGTTCTCACTGGGCACACATTGATCGTCGATCTGGTATCTACTAACACCACCATAATCCATTTTTTTTGACTTTCCAAGGTTACATACAAAGGCATGTTGTGGTTGTCACCCTCGAGAGGCAATTCTTTATCCGTAAAGGATATTACTAGCATAACGTCCCCATAGGTGACCAACGACACCAATTGGTCAGCGGTGGTGTCAATGGGTAGTTTGGTTCAGTTTATTGCTTCGAGTAGGGCTTGTCTATGTTCCCGACATGCCATTATCAGTCCCCAAATGGATATGTCAGCCTGGATCTTCTTGAGCTACTTTAAGACCATGTTTTCCTCAATATCCTTCTCTTCTGATCTCTCAGCCTCCTTATTTGAGGTCTCTGGCTAGTCTACCGTTGCGGGTTTGAAGTACCGACCGCTCTGGGTCATGTGATTGATCTCATTGGTATACCAAGTGTCTTCTAGGGTATCAGCTTTCCAACCTTCATCAGTGTACACATGACCTAGGTCACTGTCTTCCTACCACACTCTCGAAGTCATGACCGGACTAGCATCGGGTTCCATCCAGAGCATATTAACATCACACGCCCCATCATCATACCATTCTTTTTCTACCACAGCTCAGGTTTTAACATCTTGGTACTTTCTGAGTTTCCTCAACATCCTCTTTCGGTCATTGGGATCCCATTCAACTTTTTTGGTTATCTGGGCATCACCTACCGTTGCTTCAGGCTCTTCTTTCCCTTTTCCTTTGCCTTGTTCTGGGGCTATTTTCGCTTGGATCTCCTCTATCCTTTCCTTTTGAAATTGTTCCAGTGCCTATTCCTTCTCAGTTAGAACTGCAGCCTCAGCATCACGAGCCTGGTGACTTCACTACCTTCTTACGCATCCTGGTGATGGCGCCTCTTACAGCGGGCATGGCTTGAGCTATGCTGGAGGTTGCTGCTGCTGCTGCTGGTGATGCGCTTGTTGGGGGGTGCCCCTACCGTTGCTCCCATTCTTGGATTTCCTGTGATCCCCACTGAGATCATGTACATGCGTCCGGATGGAGTGATCGAGCAGATCTCGCTTGAGCGTATCGAAGAGAGGGACCATAGGCTAGTGTTCGTTCCTGGCATTGAGCAGGTATACATTCCTTTATGCTTCTACTTACTGCACTTTAGCTTGTTTTTTACCATTTATGTTCATTGTTCTCTATTACTTTTGTCTGGCCTTTTCAGATTCTGTTTCTTTTGTAGGAACTCAGGGCATATGCTGATGACCTCCTTCGTACGATCGACCTACTATTCCTCATGGTATGGAGGAGGCAGACCGCCTTAATCACCCATGGGATCAAGGTACATTCTATCTATAGTTTACTATTGTTGCTGTACTGTACACTTCTTTTAATTCATATTGATACATGTGTTCCTTTCAGCTTGAGCAGGTCCCAGTAGTGTCTGTGGGACCTTCCGTAGCCAGTAGACGGAGACGGGGCCCGGTGAGGGGCCGAGGGGGAGCCGATTGAGGGAGAGGCTGAGGGAGGCAGCGCTCACCTTCTAAGGAGTCTTTTGACGAGTCTACGACCCCCGAGGACGAGGGAGAGGAGGTTGACTTGCAATCCAACAGCCCTAGCGGTGACAGTGATGCACCTCCTCTGCAGTCGAGGAGGAACAGGGTGAGGATGGGCTATTGACAACGGCAATGATTTTGTTTTAGTTTTAGTTTTTGTTGTTTTTGCTTTGTAGTTAAAGACTAGCTTCAGATAGATCCTTTTGTTTTGTTTGAAAGATATTCTTTTGTTTTATTGCTCTGTAAAACAATGATCGGGATTGGACCCACTAGTTATAAAAGACAAGTTTTTGTTGAAAGCTTTCTTGTATAATGTGATCGATGGTATTTGCGTGTGATGAATGGCGTAACCCTTGTATGATAGCTTCACGTAAGACTTGCTCTTGCATTCATTTGAATTGGATAACAACACATCACCGGACAAAATTGTGTAATACAACTCGATAACAAGAAAACAAAATAAAAACAACTCAAAAATATTAAAAAAATACTTGGTACTAACAAAACAAGACTCAAAATACAACTGTGGTATGTCAAGGCAAATGTTGGCATTTCCTGTAACTGCACTGATTCTGAAACATCATTTAGACCTGGCTGAGCCTAAATATGCACGGCCGGACTTCACTGAGGCACGCCTGGGCCTCAATGTGAGGTCGGTCAGTGCTGCCCAGCTATCATGCACTGCTCTTTCTTATCCTCTATAAATAAGGCTCCCATGCTGTTTTTTTGGTGAAACAACAATTCTTTGATGTTTTGCTCTCAAAATGGAGACATTGTGCAACAGTAGGCTCCGAGACTGGATAGCCACTATCGACAGGTAGGAAAAGGTGAATTTTTACGGTTTTGGCCTAAATGCCCTTTTTTCACTAAGTTGCACTTCTATTTGCCTTCCATTTCTATATGTCGTTGTACGATGTTGGAACCTGATCACACATGTGTTTCAATTCGGAGGACAAGAGGTGTGTCTGACACTCGAGGAATTTCAAGCGTTAATGGAGTCCTGGCGCGGCAAAGAAATCATACTGTAGCCCCATTTTGGCCATGCCCAAACTTTGGGACGGATGTGCGGGTTATCATTACATGAGGCTCGGTCTTTGGCACTTGATGGGGAGCTAGACATCCTCGGTTTAGTTCATCGATTTTCTACCATTGGAGATAGGAGTGATCTTCTTTGGCGAAGCCACTAGCAACATGCTCTTTGTTTATGCCTTCTTGCACAATTCAACCTTGCCCCTAGTTTCGGCGGAGCTAGTATCCGGTTGATCAAAGTAGCTCAACGTCTGAAAGAGGGTAAGAATTGCATGGGTTTGTCACTGGCCGAAACCTTGGTGGGTGTAGATGTTTTCCGCCGAGGAGAGACCACGCGGCTAGCAGGGAGTCTGCTACTTCTCCAGGTATTATTTTCCGCCCTTCTAATTCATGATTCTTACATCACTTAACACTCATTCTCTATTTTTCTCTCATAATCTCTTTCCTCACTTTTCTCTCATCGTACACCTCTCTCTTCTTTAATCTCTCTTATTTTTCATCCCTCCCTAGGTATGGCTTATGGATAAACTGCAAGTAGCTGCTCTTTGTCACGAGTATTCGGCCTGAGCTTACTTCTTTCGTTAACAGCTAGTGGATTTACCCTCAGAGGGTTTTTGGTGTCATTGGATGTGCAGCTGGTCCGCAGCTAACATATCTTGGCATTGTCCCTGGCTTAATTTGGCAAAGATGAGCTACAGCATGTCCCGACAGTCGGGTGTAGAGTTGATTAGCCTCACACATTACGTATTCTATATTCCTCTCCGGTTCCGAAGCCAGTTCAGGAATGATTAGATATGTCCAGAGAAGGGAGTGGAATACATAGCTTCATTTCCAGTTCATGCCTCACACCTGCGCCGGTATCTTGCGGCCAGGAGGACGAGAGAGGTTTTGGCCCTTGCCATTAGTTTCAGTTACACCTTGTCTGAGGAGTGTTTGACTTGGCTTGAAGAAGAGGCAAAGGTCGGGCCGTCTTTGGTATAGAGCCACTTGACTTAACTATGCCCCTAGTTTTTTTGCTTTTATCTTTTCTTTTCGAGTTTAAGATGTAAAAAGCAACTCTGATCTAAATCAAAGAGTGTGAAGATTGTACTTGTGTTGAAATCAACAAAATTAAAGTTGCAAGTATTAAAAATTTTCCTTTCGGTCCCAAAAATGGTCCAAGTCATAAAAGGGTAAAATCTTGAACAAAATCAACTTTTATTGAAACTTTTCAAAACAATTTTCAGAAACGATCACCACCTAACACACACAGAGTTGATCCTCAAGATGTACAATCCCGAATCAAAAGAAATCATAACTGCCCTTGATTGCATATCATTGTCGTTCTTCCTGAGATAAAGAGTGCAATCGAACTAATAGATGATGAAAAAGGATTAGCTGATCAAGAAAACGGATAGGACAGTTGGACCGGAGATAGTTACGGCCGAACTTTAGGATGAAGTTGTCTACGTATCCCAAAAATGGAAATCAGGTCTTATGTAGTTTGGTTTAGGTTCACTCGAGTATTAACTCTCTCATTTTATGGTCTAACTTTTGCTAAAGTCGCCCTTTAGGGTTTTCAACCTTGCGAGCACAGTTTTTCTTTATTTCTAATTTTTCATGCTCTAACTTTTGCCTGGGTCGCCCTTTCTGGTTTTCGGCCTAGCAAGTCTCTGAGAGATACTATTTCTTTAACTTGTCCATGTTCATCGGTTGCGAGAACTCCAAGCCATCCAAATCTATAAGAATAACCACCCCTAGACATGATACAATGCTCTTAGTCTTCTCTTATCAAACAACATCAACTCCTTAAACCTACTTTGCTGCCAATTTACCTCTGTTATTTGACACTTGGCCATAATTCGTAGCAAGGGCACTTCAATTTCGATCGGCAAAACAATCTCCATCCCGTAGACAAGAGAATAAAGGGTTGCCCCTGTAGATGTTCGGATTAAGGTTCTATAGCCTAGAGCGCAAATGGCAATTTATCTGGCTAGTCCCTATAGGTTTCCCCCATTTTCTGCAGATTCTCTTGATATTTTTGTTTGCAGCTTCGACAGCTCCATTGGTCTACGGCCTGTAGGTTAATGACTTATGGAAAGCCACGTTATATTTCTCAAGCAAGTCTATCACCTCTTTCTTGAAGTGTGACCCATTATCGAAGATAATTTCATTGGGCACCCCATACCAGCATATGATGTTGTTTTTGATGACCTTAGCCACATGCAATGCTTTCAATACAGAGTAAGACTGGGCCTCCACCAATTTCATGAAGTAGTGGATTGCTACCAGAATGAACTCATTCCCGTTTGACCCCTTTGGTGTAACTGCGCCCATACCCCCCAAACAGAGAATGGCCATGGTGAAGTCATGTTGTAGAGCTTCGACGGCAGAATGTTCATGCGGTTGGCATGAATCTAGCACTTGTGACATCACTGAACCAATACATCCTCTTCCATGGTTTACCAGTAGTAGCCTTGTTTAAGGAGTTTTAGGGCGAGTATCACGTCATTCATATGGGCTCCACACTCTCTTCTATGGATGGCCTCCATAAGGTGCTTTGATTCTTCTTCCTCAACACATAGCTTGTGCATTCCTAGATGGCCTCTTTTACATAGCTTGCCTCTGCAGATGATAAATTGAATGGCCAAACGCCGTATTTCCCTTTTGTCCTTAGCATTTGCCCCTGCCGCATACGCTTCCTTTTCCAAGAAATTCCTAATATCGTAGTACCAGGGGTTCTTTTCTGAAGCCTCATCTATTGCGGTAATGGTTTCATAGGCTGGCATGTACTTCTGTTCTGTAATGATCGGACGCATCCTGACTCCCAATGGAATATCTACCATAGAGGATAGAGTTGCTAGTGCATTAGGGAATCGGTTGTTCTCTCTTAGCAGATGGGTAAATGTCAACTTTTCAAACCTTGAAATTAGCATATCCAAAGCCTGATGGTAAACCTTTATTCACTCTTCTTTTACTCGCCAATCTTCGTTGGCTTGAGACACAACCAAGTTTGAATCCCTAATGACGTCTAACCTTTTTGCCCTTAGTTCCAGGGCGGCTTCCAAACCAGCAATACACGCCTCATATTCTGCTTCTTTCTTGGATACTTTGAATCAGAGTTTGAAGGCTAAGGGTATATGGAAATCATCAGGTGCTATCAGTAACACACCGATCCCATAACCGTACTGATTGGCTGCTTCATCAAAGTACATCGTCCATGTTTTCTCCTCGATTTACAGAATATCTTCATGTGGAAACAACTACTCCACTACTTCATCCCCCTCTACTAGGTGATTTGTCAGGAATTCCGCTACAGCTCTCCCTTTAATAGACTTGCGTGTAACATATGTAAGATCAAATTCAGAGAGAAAAAGCAACCAACGGGCTAGCCTACCCGTAAGTACTGGTTTCTTAAAGAGATATTTGATGGGATCTAATCTCGAAACCAGGATTACAGAATAAGCTAACAAGTAGTGCCTCAACTTCCGACCAGTCCATACCAAGGCTAGACAAGATTTCTCAGGGGAAGTGTAACGGGCCTCGTAATCTAGTATTTTTTTACTCAAGTAGTAGACAGCTTTCTCCACCTCGACCTCTGACTCTTGAGATAACATACACCCCATAGTTGAGTTTGTCACTAACATGTACAAAATTAGTGGTTTTTCCAGTTCTGGCGGCAATAATATAGGCAAATGCTGCAGGTACTGCTTGTCCTGTTCAAAAGCGAACTGACAGCAATTATCCCATTGGAACTTCTTTCCTTTCTTTAGGAGACCAAATAGTGGTTCACAAGTCAAGGTTAGTTTGGAAATAAACTGTCTTATGAATTGTACTTTATCCAGAAAGCCACACACCTCCTTTTCAGTCCTTAGTGGTGGCATTTCTAAGATGGCCTTGATTTTGGAAGGATCTACCTCAATTCCTTTCTGTGTGATTAAGAATTCCATCATTTTTCCTGTTATTACACCGAAACTGCATTTTTGCGGGTTCAACCTCAGTCTATACTCTCTGATCTTTGGACACGACAATCATATCGTCCACGTACACCTTAATCTCTTTGTGGATCATGTTGTACAGGATGGTAGTTGCAACCCTTTGATAAGTGGCCCTAACATTCTTCAACCCAAATGGCATGACTCGGAAGCAATAGGTCCCCTACGGAGTAGTGAAAGCATTCTTCTCCGTATCCTCGGGTGCCATCAAAATCTGGTTATGCCCGAAAAATCTGTCCATAAACGACAGCAATGCATGACCCGTGGTGAAGTCTAACAACTCATCAATATGCGGCAGTGGAAAATCATCCTTCGGACTAGCCTTATTCAGATCTCTAAAGTCAACATAGACTCTAATTGTGCCATACTTCTTTGGGACTAGAACAATATTGCCCAACCACGTTGGATACTCAGATATAATCAAGAACCCTGCCTCAATTTGTTTGGTAACTTCTTTCTTAATTTTCAAAGCCCAATCTAGATAAACTCTACGCAACTTTTGCTTAACTAGCTGGGCCTCAGGGTCAAGAGGGATCCGATGTTGTACAATATCAGGATTGATTCCAGGCATGTCTTCATAAGACCACGCGAAAACATCTTTGAAATTTTTTAATAAAGCGATTAAACGCTTGCGTTCCTCCGAAGACAGCGTGGACCCAATCTGGACCAAGCGAGGATCTTTCTTAATACCCACGTTAATTGATACGATTTCATCTGTATAGGGCTTAACACGTCTCTCCTCCTCATGATCAACCAAAATTTTCAAAACCCGAGGAATTTCTTCCTCTTTGATTGTGTCAAAATTTTGAAAATTAAGATCAGTACAACAAACCAAAGGCACAGAGAAGTAGGCAACATTTACAGGATTCACATTCAAAAAGTCTGGATCCTCGGTTACAGTGGATTCAAAAGAAAAGCTAAAGGATGACCTGGATAGGACTTTGGTATCCGAGTTACCACTCCCATAAGTACTAGGCTCAAAAGAACTCGAACCTGACTCCGACTCAACAGACTCAGTGGAATCAGATCTGGACTCACTATCCGATTCAGAACTGTTGATGACGCCTTGCTTAAGCTTCCAGACCAGGCATGGAGCCTTAGATGCATCCACAATAAGATTGGAGAAATTCGCTGTTGGGGTTTCCCTGATCATTGAGATAGTAAAACTATCCCCCAAGTTGGTGGTCTTAGCTCCAACAGTTGAACTCATCAGTAAGTCAACCAGTGCCTTTCCCAATCACTCCTCCTCTTCGATGTCCAGGTTTGCAGTCCTTCCTTGATCCGTACCAGTGCTTAGGTTTGCCTGCTCATCTTCCTCTTCCGATAACTAGTGCCCGAAGAAGATTTCGAACCCAGGATACCTAGTCTTTGTCTCCCAGTCGTACTAAGGTTCCGGGAATCCACAGAATGGGAAATCTTCCCCTTGGCGGACAAAGCGTCCGTTCAGGGATCCGCATATAGGTTTGTGGACTAATTTATACTACTTTCCAGTCCTCTTTGCCTTTAGCCTTTCTCTCAACTCCTGCCATTTCCTTTGCCAATCTGCAACGGTAGGGTTGTATCCCAACCCGAAAGCATAGGGTTTATGACTCAACTTCTTAGCAACAGTACCTCTCTATCTTCCACTTCGGCCTAGTCCCGACCCAGGCATATGCCCCTGTTTATTCATCATGTGTATGGATTCTGCACTCACCTAATCTCCATCACCCTCTGCCATAATGGTTTGGACCAACCGGGCTTCTACCAGAGAAAACCTAGAAAGGAACACGTCTTCTTTCCTATGTATTATTTCCAATAATGGTGCAGTGGTTCCTTGGGGAGGATGGATCGCAGAGTTATCGTACACAATGGCAATCCAGCCTTTGAAGGAGTACTTCACTAACTAATGGACTGTTGATGATACTGCCTTCATCAGGTGTAGCCAGGGCCTTTCCAGTAGTAGATTGAATGTAGCCGGAACATCCATGACTTGGAAATCCACCTCATGCTCGGATGGGCCGATTAGGATATTGCTTTTGAATGTTCCCATGACATCCCGGCTTGTATTGTCATAAGCCCGAACAGCTTGCGTCGTGGGTGTAAAGTCAATCGGCCTCAAACTGATGGCATAGGCAATTCTCACTGGGCACACATTGATCGCCGATCCAGTATCTACTAACACCACCAGCATCTGCTTTTTTCGACTTTCCAAGGTTACATACAAAGGCCTATTGTGGTTGGCACCCTCCGAAGGCAATTCTTTATCCGTAAAAGATATTATTGGCATAACATCTCCATAGGTGACCAACGACACCAATTGGTCAGTGGTGGTGCCAATGGGTAGTTTGGTTCAATTCATTGCTTCGAGCAGGGCTTGTCTATGTTCTCGAGACGCCATTATCAGTCCCCAAATGGATATGTCGGCCTAGATCTTCTTGAACTGCTTTAAGACCATGTTTTCCCTAACATCCTTCTCTTTTGATCTCTCGGCCTCCTTGTTAAAGGTCTCTGGCTGGTCTACCGCTGCGGGTTTGAAGTACCGACCGCTCCGGGTCATGTGATTGATCTCATCGGTATACCAAGTGTCTTCTAGGGCATCAGCTTTCCAACCTTCGTCAATGTACGCATGACCTAGGTCGTTGTCTTCCTACCACACTCCCGAAGTCATGACCGGACTGGCATCGGGTTCCAACCGGAGCATATTAACATCAAGCGCCCCATCATCATACCATTCTTCTTCTACCACAGCTCGGGTTTCAACATCCCGGTACTTTTTGAGTTTCCTCAACATCCTTTTTCGATCATTGGGATCCCATTCAACTTTTCTGGTTACTTAGGCATCACCCATCGTTGTTTCAGGTTGTTCTTTCCCTTTTCCTTTGCCTTGTTCTAGGGCTATTTTCACTTGGATCTCCTCTATCCTTTGCTTTTGAACTTGTTCTAGCACCTGTTCCTTCTCAGTAAGAAGTGTAACCTCAGCCTCACCCTTAACAACAACTTCCTCTTCTCCCCCGGTCTCTCCTATCTGTTCCTCCACATCGGACTCTTCCTCACTCAACCACCCATTGTTTGTTTCTGGCAGGCTTGGATCCCACCATCCCATCTGCACACAACTTGTATCTTCTTTCTCGAAGAAGTAAAGCTTCTCCAAATCCTCTTCTAATTTTGCTAGATCCTCCTTTAGGTTTGCTAAGTCATTCAGGGCTTGCTCTGGCCACTCATTCCGATTCTGCGTTATTTGGTCTTCCCATATAGCATTGATGCTGAGAAAGCCCAATAGTATAACCACTGGCTTTGGCTAATCGATGGTAACAATGTATAAACTAGGATCGTACTCCGCTTCGAGCGAGACCCCCTTCTCTATGACATGGGTGTCAGACGACCTTGTCTTCAGTGCATTCTTCTCTTTCTCCACTTCTACTGTCACGAGCTTGGCTTGGATTTGCGGTGTCAGATCTATCATGCACATGTCTGTGCCTTCCGGAATGACCATCTCCGATTTTGGTAGGTGGGACGAGGTAATGTATATACTAGGGTTGAAGGTGGGTGGTAGTGTATGGATGTGGTTAATATTTCTGGGCGGAGGGACTTGGTTGTGTGCAAGAAGTGGGTTGGTCATTACGTTGGGTTTGGAAGGTGGGGCGATAACTTCGTTGTCAATGTGAGCCTGGATCTCATGACGTAGACGGTAGCACATGTCTATGAGATGGCCATGTTGGTAGAAGATACAATACTGGGTAGGGTCATGTTTGGGTGGCAATGGGTCTGGAAGTGGATAAGGATCGAGAGGCTTAAGATGCCCCTTTTGCATTAACAGCTTGAGAGCATGGGTTGAGCTCATATGAAGGGGAGTAAAAACTCTTCGATTTCGGGATGGACCAGTATTTTGTGAAGGTTGTGAGGTTATGGCAGTAGCAAACAGATCCGCCATCTTGGCCGTTGTGACAACATTGCCGACATCTGTAGGCCGCGGAATAGTGTTACTGCTAGCATTGGTATTCCGGGAGAACGACCTTCTTGCAGGTTCACTTGTTCTATGGATAATACCCTTTTTGAATGCACTCTCGATATGGACCCCCATCTCATGTAAGGAAGCAAACATGGACAACGGTGCCACTATCATTCTCTGTAGCATGTCTAGCTCTAGGTTTTGGACAACTAGTCGAACTTGTTCTCTCTCGGCAGGACTATTTGTTATTCGGGCTACCTTGGCTCTCAACTGGGCAACAAAATCGATGAATGATTCTTTTGGGTTCTGGGTAGTAGCCTCTAGCTCACTAGTGGTTACTTCTATCTAAGTGTTATATGGATACTGATTGATAAACACCTCAGGTAGCTTCTCCTAATTTCATTTTGTAGAGTCCTCCAATTTAGCGTACCAGATGGCCGCCACATCAAACAAGGTTCTCCCAAAAAACGAAAGCTTCTGTGCCCAAGACAAACCCATGGGCCTCAATACATCTGAAAACAACCAGACATGCACAATTGGATGCACACTCCCATCGAATCTGTCGATGTGGGAAATCTTAAATTTCTTTGGTAATCTGACCGAAGCCTCAGTGTACCCATCTTCGATATCTAGAATGGAGTTGAAGCCTTGAGATTTCTTCAATGCTTTCTCCATTCTAGCAATCTTGACGAAGATTGGATCAATTTCATTGATATTAAAAGGAAAAATCCCTGGAGGAGGTTGAACCGGAGGACGATAAGCTGGAGCTAGGGAAAACATGTCCTGAGGATCTAAAACTGGTAGATTTTTTGCTGGTGCGGGGTATATCCGGGTTTGGCTAAGAAGTAGGGATCAGATGCATGGTTGATGCTGATGCCCCAGATGTACGCCATATATCGGCAATGACTTTCTCTTGTGCAGCCATCGTCTGGTTTACAGTGTCCATATTCCTTTGGACAACAGTCATCATAGCAGCGAATTCCTATGCGTTCAGTGTTGTGTTCTGTGCCATTGCTAATCCAGGTGAACTAGATGCTGGTGAATTGATCGACTAAGAACGGGTAGGTGTTTGTGAGGTGCTTTGTATTGATGTTACTGACCGCCTGTTTCTTCTCCGTCGAGTGACTGGAAGAAGTGAGACTAGCACGGGGCTGACCACCAACAAGGTCTCGAGCTTTACATAGCCTGCCGAAGCGAGTCCACACAACTTGGGGAATATCGAGTCTTTCTAAAGCTATGATGGTAAACTACCTAGCAAAAAGAAAGAAAGAAAAACAAAATCAAAATCGGACAACACTTCGGCCCCAATTCACAATAGTCAAAACACATAGTTGAACTGTAATCCCCAGTAAACTCTATTTTCAAACATTATTGGCATGAACCATCCTGTACAGTCTCACTATAAAAGCACATATCAAGTAATAAGAACCAAAACATCCCTATGAGGGGGTAGGGTTACCCTGTGCTAGATTTTTGGCATGATCTATGCTACACTAATTCAAACAATAAGTTTCACAACATTCTGCAAATGGGTGGCATATTGTCTTAAGTTGGAATAGTCACTATAGCTTCACCATATGCAACTAGGTCAAATGGTGAAAATGGTACCACATCAAGAATACCTAATATACCACTCACACCTAACACCAAGAGTGAAATGTGGATCAAACGGTACACCGGTAATCCAAACCCGAGGGTTGTGTTTCCAACATGGCAGAGCCCATGACCAATCAACCTTTTGGCAAGCCTTTTGGGGCGAGCCTCCGGCAAACCACCTAGGAATACCAGTCGGCAAACACAGTGACTTAAGCGCACTAATGCAAATGCAAATGCAAATGTAAATGAAAGAACATATAAGTATAGATAAAAATTCACAGCATGAGTTTGAAATCAAGTTCTCTAATTCCCCAGCAGAGTCGCCAAAAACTGTTGCTCAACTTTTTGTGCTTCTTTCGGAAGACGAATAGCCCAACAGTTCGGACTCCAATTGTGGTTCTGAATCTGATTTCACAAGTGCAATGTGAAATGGTGAAAACACAAAAAGAGTCCAAATCCGGCAATTCTTTTTGGAAAATCAATGTTTGAATCAAATGCCAAAAATTGACTGCTTTGCCAGATTATAGAGTCGCCACCTAAATAATTTTGGAAAATTTAGGAAACCCGAGACTCGTGCCAAAGGCCATTAGTCCGTCATCACCAAAGTGTCTCGGCTCGGGAACTTAGGTACGAGAGAGGAAGGTCATGAATTGAGAACCCCACTTGCCCAATTAAAGATTGGCCTCTACTAATCATGATGTGTTTCTTATTTACATTATATGCTCTTGTTCTGATTCATTAGTTATTTTTGCTATCTGATGCGCACACAAGGTATAGACTAGTTTGCAAGAATTGGAAAACTTGATCTCATGTTTTGGTTCAAAATCATTTTGTGAATTTGCCACTTGATAAAGTAGGCTAAAATGGACATTTATTGAAGCCATCTCAATTCAAGCAATTAGCCTTCATCCACAGGCTAATTACTAAAGCAATAAAAAGCTCACCTAGTACTCCAAACCAAAACAAAGCAAAATAATTAGAAAAATATGCATGCTCCTAATTAATGCAATATGACTAATGCAACACACACATTATGCATTGTTATAGGCTCGGCTATGAGCATGGCATATGATTGCGTTCAAGACACGTATTTAAGTAATGAGTTTGAATAATTTGATATTGGATTAGCATGATGAGCCGAACCTTCGATGCATGCAAGACAACGGATACAAAGCATAAGAATGCTAATGAAACGTGATGCCGTATACTAACCATCGTAAGCGAATAAGTAAAAGGGAGAAAGACATGGGATTGGAAGACATACAACTTATTACAACATTGCCCTCACGTAAGAGGGTGCAAATCAAAGTCCAAAAGTCCGAATTAAACTAATTACTAGAAAACCGAATGAATAAATAAACGAGGTTAATTAATTAGCTAACTATGCTATTACAATTGGGATAACTACGATAAATAAACTAGCTCTCTAAGCTAAGTAACCACAACATTTACAAAGGGACAATAATAACAATTACAACACTAAATAATTAACGTGACTAATTACAATAAACAATATTAAATTATTTACAACAACAATCATAATGTAGGCGAGGATGCGTAAGAATTGCATGCATGCACATGCACAATGTTCAAGAACAACTCTGTCTGTCCCAGGCTTGCTCTGTTTCACTTCAATAGCTGCCCTCTATTTTCTGCAAAAAGACACTGCTGGCCTGACATTGAGGATCAATCAACCGTCAATGAAGCCTGGTCGGGCCTAAAGAAGGCCGGTCGTGCCTTAATTTTGTGCAAAACTCTATTTTGTGTTCTGGAGTGAAAATAGTGCAGACAAAGTTGTTTAAGCTCTGTTTATCCCTTTCTTCTTTCTCTATCATGGGAAAGCCTTGGGAGAAAGTTAGAATTGTTTCCAAAACCATCAATGATCAAATTGATTGCTTGATGATTTCGGATACAATTTTGGACAAAAATCAATGAATGTAATGAGCATGACCGTTCCTACCTCGTTATCTTGGAATGAGCTCAAAAAAGGGAAATAGTGACACTTCAAGAATTATCAAAATGCCATGAATTAACGTATGACCACTCTTGACTCAATAAACTTGGCGTAACGTCCGGCCAAGCCCAAGTAAGATTATTCATTTTCTTTATGTGTGTTGGTTGCTTTTAAACCAATTCTTTTAGTCATTTCCATTCTTTAATCCATTTGTCTGGAGTGATGATTAAGTCCTCCAAAAGAAAGAAACGTCAAACGGGAAGTAATTCTCAACATGAAAGAGAGACTATACTGTTGACAATGAATCTCTGTAGAGATTAAGCCATTAAGCGTGAATCTCTAGTTCATGTGTTGAATGACCGTCAACCGATTGAAACAACTCTCAAATGAAACAAAGGAGTGGCAAGTAGATTCTTAAAATGAGGTTATTACCATGAAAGTTAACCAAAGAAAGGCTAAGAACAACATAATACAAGCTATGTATAAAGACCAATGCTACAACAAAAGAACTAATCAAAGCTTAAATCAATTAAATAGATTAGGACAGTCCTAAAATAGCCTCTAATAAGCCAAAATAGTGGTTGAAAATGCGAGAAAAGAACTCAAAAAGCTAAACAAAAAGTAAAGATTCTAAAGTTATGTAAGCAAAAACAAGGAGAGGTGGCCAACCCCTCTAATTTCAAGACTTCAAACCATGTTTTTTGGCCTTAGTCCAACTCTGAAAATCAGTTCAAAAATCAAAGGAAAAGAGTGTAAAGGAACTAAGGTTTGAGCTTTAAAAATAGGTGCAAGTACGGGTGTTAACCTTACCACCTTTGGTAGCTTATCCAAACCCAAGTTCCAACGCTTAAAATGGGTGCAAAACAGCCCAATGATGCAATAAATAAGTAGAAATGAAGTAAGCAAAGGCAAGAACAAAAGTTATAAGTTTATACCTCTCAAAATGGAGTAAGCTTTGGTTGATGATCAAACTCACTCTTGACACACTCTCAAGCTTGAATTATGTTTCTGAAGGGTCAACCAAGGCTCTAAGATGATGAGTCAAGGTTGTGTATGGTGTGTATAGATTATATAAGGAAGGTAGGTTAACTCAAAGGTAGCTTACAATGGAAAAAGGAGGAAAAAGGAGCTCTCTCTATCTGTATAGGCTTTCTTTCAATTGGTGAACCCTAAAAAATGAGGCATATGGTCGTGTTTATAGAATTTAAGCAAGAAACATTATAAATATCTTCAAAAATGTCCAGCTGGCGGCCTCCCACCCAGAACAGTGTTTCTCGCTACTGAAGCTCGACTGGCCCTCAATAGCCACGGCCGGCCCTCAATAAATTCCCCTATTTTCTATTTTAGCCTTAACACAAGGTGGCACAAGGTGTAAAAATGAATTTCTTAGGTATGATCAGAGGGAATATGGAAGGTTTGGGGCTGTTTTGAAGCTTGAAAAAGACTCTTTCGTTGGGACTTCGAACCACACACAATACCACTTTCATCATTGAGTGTTCCGAGTATAGCACTTGAGCCTTGCGGGTGGTCAAAAATAGGGTGTCCACACCAGCACCTCCCATTTCTGGCTTGCCGTCCACTTGTGTGCTGGGCAGTGTTGGCAACCTGGTTTTTGTCTTGATCTTTGTGTTTTGAGGTTTTGTTTTGTGTCTTTTCGTTTTAGCAAGTGTGTTTGTCTGTGTTTGAGTTGTTTTTTCTTTTCTTATCGAGTTGGTTATTGGTCGGCTCATTACCCAATTAAGAACATCATGCCAATACAAGTTTTCATTTGCAAACTCAGTTCCATTTCCATTCCATGAAAATATGGTGCTCATGATGTCAAAACAAAAACACTTTTCATAAAAACTATGAGGTTTTATTCCGATCATGGTTTTTACAAAAGGGAGTACAAGTTTCAAAAGCAAAAGTAAAACCTATCTAAAGCTATACATGTGCTAAGCTACCAAACAAAAAGAAACTAAGCAAAAAAGTACAAAATCGAAGCTAGTCATCTCAAGCTCGAGAGGCCCTCTTTGTTCTCTTCCTCAGAAAGGACTCAGGGGCACTCTCTCCATCGGTACTGCCGTTAGAATCAGACTCCAAGCTAGAGCCAGTCTCATCGTCTCCACTCCGTACCTCAGAGCCCGCCTCAGCGTCATCTCTACTCCTGGACCCCGAGCCAATATCATCATCTCCGCTCTCAGATGACTCAGAATGTCGACTCGCTGCCTCCTCGAAGTCGCTGGTCTCGGCATCATGGCCACTCAAAATGGGCTCCGAGGGACTGCTCTGCCTCGAGTACACCTGTCCTTTCCTCGACCACGACGTTCATCTCAGCCACGTACTGGGGCCTGTCTCTCTCTCCTCTCTACTGTTGGAGAAAGTACTGCTGCTGCCACTGGTACCCTCGGAATCTGAAAAAATAGTTGTCAACATATCAGCAACAATGTCAGTATCAGGTATAGGCATAGTATGTAGAATGGGCGTCATGAAGAAACCAAATACAATATGAGTATGAATATAGTATGCCAATGCAGTGTATCAGTGCGGCTTAAGGGAAGACACAGTGGGAATGCCAATATATCAGTCAGGAATATGGAAGTACGGTGCACAACAGATTAAGTAATGAAACGCACGTTGAAATGCAGGAAATTACCTAAATACTGTGGAGACCAAGCAGTGTCTCTCTCATCTGCACCATGCCAATCAGAGAAGCGACCAACTCGAAGAGGCTCTCTGTACACTCCGTAGGTGCCGGCAAGTGCATTTAACTGATCAATATTTGGAATAAACATATCTGAAATGGAAAATATGGGGTGCAAATTGTGAAGTGTGGTCCATACTTGAGGTGCGCCTCGAGCTCTGATATATCCGGGTCCTGCCTCTGCTGGCTCGATCGAAATTTAGTAAGCTGTCCCACTCGGCTGCCAACATGTGAGCATAGTAGGAATCTCTGGCTAACTGGCAACCTGCCCAGTGGGGGGGGACCCCTCTGATACTAGCCTCGGCCTCCGAAGCAGCCTCACCCACCACAGGAGCGCCTGTTGCCTTGCCCGTGCGAATGTCTATCAGAGGAGGCATGAGATGTGTCTGGATGAATGTCGCATAGTCGCCCTCCCCTCTAAAGAAGTCAGCATCTAGGCCCACCATAAAACTAGATCATCGCCTCAACTGGGAGGCTATCCGCTATCCTCATAGACTTTGGGGATGGCACGGAAATGATTGGATCGGGCGAGCCCACAGTCTGGCGTACAAGCCGCTCACTCAAAAACCAGGCCTAGTTGTAACATGCCTGGGGGGTACCCGCGCGCATTAAACAGTTTGGACTCCCGAGATCTCTTTGATCTAGCCTCACGAGTGCAATGTGAAACATAGATGAGAGTCCAGATTTGGCAACTTTTATTAAAAATCCATTTTATTGCAATTTTGTCAAAAATTGACTGCATCATCAGATCTTAGAGTCGCCACCTAATATTTTGGGGAATTAGGAAACCCATGACTCAGTGCCAAGGCCACTGTTGGTCGTAACCAAGGATGCTTGGCTCGGAACCTTAGGTATGAGAGGGGAAGGTCAATAATGAGCACCCCCGCTCACCCGATCAAAAGATCGGCCTCTACTAAACCATGATATGAATTTTATTTTCTTTATATGTTTATGTTTTAATTATTGAATAAATCCTAAAATTTACTATGTGAAGCATACAAGTATAGACTAGTTTGCTCAAATTGGAACAATTCAATTTCATGTTTTTTTTCGAAAAGGGTTTGAATTTGCCACTTGACAAAGTGGGCTTAAAGTTTGTGAATTTGCCACTACAAAGTGGGCTTAAAACGTACATTTATTGAATTATTCCAATTCAAACAACAAGCCTTCATCCACAGGCATTCATACAGTTATATCAAGTAAGCAAGTAACCTCATGGTAGAATACTAACACATAGTAAGAAAAACACACACAAATGGGATGCTAAAGCATAAAAACTCACAGATTGACCGACGTCCCTCGAACAACTACAAAACAAAGTTAGTAAAATATGCATGATCTTATATACAGAATCGTAATGCAATTCACTCATGAGATGCTGCTAAAGATTCGGCTTCTAAGATATGACATGTGAAACATTGCAAAACATGTGATAGCGCAGAAAACCATGGGATAATCAATTAAAGCATAAAGATGGAAATTTAGCCGAATCTTAATGCATGGAACATGGATGTAAAGCAGGGATATGCATGACATGTCAAGATATATACATATGTACAGTTAGAGAAAGCGATTAAAGAATGGGATAGAAAGAAGCGGGGTGGGAAATTATTACAACATTTTAAATATTACAGATCCAAATGAGGGAGAGAGGAGGGAATAATAAAATAAAATAAAACCTCACAAACACTCAAAATAAAAATAAAAGTTTTAAACCCCGGCCATTTCGCAACTAGCAAAGATCCATGTGTCTTCAATCCAATCCAGCCTATGTACATTCACTTAGCCAAACTCAATACCAACCCATGATTTGACAAAATTATCGTGGGCCCGTTCACCCCATTTGCAACTGAATAGCACATATTAACCTCAGCCCATGTAAACCGTAAACCATTAAAAACTAAACTCGTCCACAATTAGACCCACATGCCTCTTCTCCTTTCAAATAATAACCCATGCTTAGCTCTGCATCAACAAATTGGATCACGCATGCATCAGCATGCATGAAACTCACGTCCAGCTGCAAATCTCCACCGGAACAACGACACCGACAACACACCACCGTCCACACCACGGCAACGCACCAGCGGAGATACGGTGTTAGTGTAACACCCATGCAATTTCACGTCTGAAACAAGAGAACCAGCATCGACACCTTGTTTGGACTCGGGGTCAGGTTTCTTCTTGAGGTTATGGTTTTGGGTGGTGGTTATGTCATTGTTGGTATTCAATTGGAAGTGAAACAACTCCTGATGATACTCAACAACTGTATCCTCAATTCTCAGACAGCAATGAAGATGAAGAGGAGAAGCAACTTGTCAAGAGGCTAAAGAAAGTGCTGGTTGTGGAGGCTGAGTTGCAAGTTTGGTTGCGTGTGTCCACAACCAAAATGAGTTGGTGGTCATACATTCATGGCTTTGAACTTCATCGATAACTCTGTGTGTCCGAGAGCCCTCTGTGTGTATTTATCTCAAAACCCATACCCTGTCCTCCTCCCCTCCTCCTTCTCCCCCTCCTCCTCCTCCTCCGAGAGAGAGAGAGAGAGAGAGAGAGAGAGAGAGAGAGAGAGAGAAAGAAAGAATTTGGTGATCATTTTTTTTGGGTCTGTCAATGGAGGTTCTGATCTGAGTGAGAGAGAGGTGCCGAGAGAAAAGAGAGAGAGTCAGTGTATCTCCATGTGTCTTGTGTGTTTGTATCGTATGTGCATGTGTATGCATGTGATCGGAGAGAGAGAGGTCACAGTGGGTGTGTGTGCTGTGTTGATTATTGAGTGTATGGTGTGTTGAGTGCATGGTGTGTTTTTGTGTGCATGGCTCTGTCTGCTGGGTGTGTGTGCTATGTGTCTCAGTCTTCTCTTTTCTTTTTTCTTTTTTTCTTCATGGCTTTGTTCCTTCTCTCCCCCGAAATCTGTGTGTGTGTGCTGCTATCTATGTATGTCGTGTGTGTGTGTGCTGGGTGTGTGTGTGTTTCTTACATTTTCTCCCCACCCCAATGTGTGTGTGTCGAAGCTCCAAAGGAAAAAAATGCTGCTGTGTCTATCTCCTCTACCTCAAAAGTCTGTCTGTCTCCCTGAGAAAGTGTTGATGAATCATTTTATTGATGAAGTCTTCTGTGAAATCAAGAAGATGAGAAAGACCAAATTGGAGAGAGAGTGCATGTGTGTATTGTTTATTTACCAAAAAGATAGAGAGAGCACATGGAGTCTCCTCTTCTTTTTTTCTCTCTTTGTTGGACATGTGTGTGTTTTTGTGGCCCTCCCCCACCGAAAGTTGAGAGAGATGTATATGTTTTATTTTCAAACTCCTCCACCACTTTTCAAACCCACTTCACCAAATTGGGCCCCACTCTATCGAGTTATTTTCCACCAAAAACTTATCATCACAATGTCCACTCTGTTCCCCTTTGAATCCAACAAAAACAAAATCCTTTTCCATCCTAAAACCCATTATCCTCATCTGATCCTCTCTTTTTCTTTTATTTATTTTATTTTTCATTTTTTATTTTTTTTGTTTGTTTTTTATTATTTTATATAAAAAAGCACCTAAAAATGTGTACACACACATAAAATTAGATAAAAATTATAAAACACTACAACTTGATAAAATATTAGTGATATAAAATAATTTGACCAAAATAGGTGAGGTTTGGGATTAAAGTAGCTTCAATTTGATTTTTCGGCTGAGAAATTCATAAAATGACATATTCCAGTTTTTATTAGCAGGTGGTTAAAAGAAAGTGCCCAAGTCTTAGGGCCGGTCAAAATGAGGTTCCTACAGTTGCCCCTCTTTAACAAAGCTCGAAGTCATTTCATGACGTGAGTGAATGTCAAAACCCGAAGACGACCCTTTTGACAAGGCCATAAGACTTGGGCAAACAAACAAGATGCAATGCAAGTGGTTGAACCCGAAAGTTGCCTACGTACCCTTTTGCAAGGAATCAAACCAGCGTAGTTCAAGGGCAAAATGCAAATGATATGCTCAAAATGTAGTTTGAAAGTTGGACTTACATGCTTCGTGAAGCCGGTTGTTTAAAAATTCATGATTTATGCAATGCAATGCAAAGTCATGGAGTGATGATAAAGATATGAAGATGACAACATAGGAGGCGAGCTTAGAGCAAAACACACGAAGCAAGCTATATTTATACCTGGCTATGTTTGCAACTTTCCCTATTCTCCAACAGGGTGACATACTAGGTTGGTTCAGTTTCCAGAGTTGAGGCGCATACAAGCTATCTCAACCTAAGGGGCTGCCATATAGATTTCAAGCCGGGGATACACCCCTGGGTATTTAAACCAGACTTTAGTCTCGAAAATCCTAAACCTTTTGCGTTCAAGGCATCGCCATTTCAACTCTAGTTTCCACCGTCTTAGTTGATCTCCTAGGAACTTATTACAAACATAGTTAGGTGGCTATACCAAATCGATTGAAGTCGTTCGGGCACGACAAATACCAAAGGAATTACACCTTTAGAGGATTTAAGGTCTCCTAGACCACTGAAGTCGTTCGAGCACGACAAACACCAAAGGAATTGCACCTTCAGAAGGATTTAAGGTCTCCTAGACCCAAGGGAGTGCACAAGATGGTGCGAAGCGCAAGATAGTGCGATTAAATTGAAATTGCACAAGACAGTGCGATGGAATCGAAATTGTGCAGTAGCTGCTTTATTGTGCGATAGATGCATAGAATGTAAGGAGGAAAGATGGTGTAAACACCAAGCGCACCTACTATTTTTAACCGATTTGCAATCCTACCGCGTCTCACGCGAAAGGATGAGGGGTGGTGTAAACAGACAGGCGCACTTGCTGTTTTTAACCGATTTGGGTGGTGTAAACAGACAGGCGCACCTGACTGTATTTTAACTGGGGTGGTGTAAATAGACAGGCTCACCTGACTGTATTTTAACCGGGGTGGTGTAAACAGACAGGCTCACCTGACTATATTTTAACCGAGGTGGTGTAAACAGCCAGGCTCACCTGACTATATTTTAATCGGGGTGGTGTAAACAGACAGGCTCACCTGACTGTATTCTAATCGGGGTGGTGTAAACAGACAGGCTCACCTGCTGTTTTTAACCGGGGTGGTGTAAACAGACAGGCGCCCCTGACTGTTTTTAACCGATTTGGGTGAATGCACAAGATAGCGTAATGAAGGTACACAAGACAGTGCGAGTGGGGGGGTGCACAAGATAGTGCAACGTAGGAATGCACAAGATAGTGCGATTGATTTGAGATGCACAAAACAGGACGATGCCCAAGGCAGGGCGATTGAATTTGATGCACAAGATAGTGCGTTGCCCAAGACAGGGCAATTGAATTTGATGCACAAGACAGGGCGATTGATTTTGATGATGCACAAGACAGTGCGATGCCTAAGACAGGGCGATTGAATCTAATGCACAAGACAGTGCATTGCCCAAGACAGGGCGATTGAATTTTATGCACAAGACAGTGTGATGCCCAAGACAGGGCGATTGAATTTGATGATTTATGTGGTAAGTGCATGAAGTGAGATTATTGTGCGATAGATGCACCGAATGAAAGAAGGAATTGTATGTTCGAACCAAATACCATATACGTATACCATGTACAAACAAAATACATATGAATACGGCAATATACACAGACAAATAATAGACCTATACACAGACATAGACATATATAGTATATATATAGGTATATATGACATAGACATATACGGACATATACACAAATATATACAGGTGGGGAATATTTCGCTTGCGACTGTCAGTAGGAAGATGTCGTTACTGAGAAGGCATATTCTGTTTGCTGACGTTAGCACATGTACACAAAAAAAGAAACGAAAATCACAAAATCCATGGATACGGGGGTTCGACCCTCTGATCTCAAGCTTAGTCTTCTAGTCCTCAACCATTGAGCCGAACCATTGAACCAAGCCACTTTTGTGACAAATAATTCAAACATATATATATATATATATATAATACATAGGTATACGAGACATATAGATATATAACCAAACGAAAACGAAAGAAACATTTGTTGTGGGATTCGAACCCCTGACCTCGGGCTCAGCCTTCCATCCTTCAAACGTCGAATCAGACCACTTCACCAAGTCACTCTTGTGACAAAAATAGTCGAATAAATGTATATAATACATAAATATACAATACATATACACATATATATGCAACTCTCCCGCCTCTCCTATTTTTGTCCCACTCTCTCTTCCTTCATCTTCTTCGAGCGTCGTGTCTGTCGCGCGATTTCAATAATCGCGATGCCTAACCGACAGGCTATCCAACCCTACCTCGATTGTCAATGATCGTCTCGAGCCTTCCTCTCTCTTTGTCTTCTTCTTTGGTTTCATCCTCTTTTTAAGTTGAGGCCTGCGAAAGAGGGAGGCAGAGCAAAAGCCTGCAAAGTTTCTCTACCACCACTCTGCAACCTCTTTCTTTTGCATTACTCTTCTCTGCCATGGCCTCTTCACAAGGTTCTCTCATTCTTTTTCCATACCTAAACGAGTCCACGATGGAGATGACCGATTCCGACTCCCCTGAACCTCAACCACGAGCTCTTCCTCCTTCTCCTGTTTTTAACTTTCCAGCGATGTCAGTTGAACAAATCATGGCAGCACAGTCTGACATCGAAGCAAACTCGTATACACTGAGGTCATGTGTGGAGACCGTGACTGCGGTCTCCAATTTGTCCCGTCGACTGCAAAACAGGACGTATGAGGTACATCAGTTAAATGTACAACTCTCCCTCCTCCAACGTATGTACAAAGACACTCGAGTAGAAATTAGTGCGCTGAAAAAGCAAAGCAAAGAGCTGAAACGACAGGCCACCTCCGTGGCTCGATTCGGAGTTCCTTCGCATAACCAAATTGATGGCCAGCAAGGAGTAATCTCCTTCAGAAGCTCTGCCAAGGCCGAGGCAGAGTCTTCAAGTGCTTTGAAGAAGTAAAGATGAAACGAGGGAGTTGATGGTAAAGTCAGGCAACGAAGTTGTGTGCAAATGAAACCGGTTGTAATCTTCGCCGTCGAGCTACTGCCGGAAAACTGAGAAAATGCTACTCTCTCTTTTTGCTTTTTTTGTTTTGTTTTTTTGTTTTTTTGTTTTTTGTTTTTGTTTTTGTTTTTGTTTTGTGTCTCTGTGATCGGTGATGTCCTCCCCTGACTGTAATAAAATAAGTTTAGTTTTTACACATCAATGACGTGACTGGCATATCACTTTGAACTTGAAAACATTTTTGTTTGATTGAATTTGAAAGTGATTGAATTTTGAACTCTGAATTGAACATTGATTCTATACTGACCTGAATCAAAGAATGATTTAATGAAAGAAGAACGAAGCAAAACGATCCAAACACACTTATATACACTGAATGGTATGAATACACCGACTGGTATAAATATACTGACTGGTATGAAAGGAACACACCTATATACACTAACTGGTATGAATACCCTAATTGGTATGAATACACTGACTGGTATGAATACACACTTATATACACTGACTGATATGAATACCTTCACTGGTTTGAATACACACTTATATACACTAAATAGTTCACTCGAACGGTGGAGAAGACAGAATCTCTAACTCAACTATGCCCCTAGTTCATTGCCTTGACCCCTTTTTTTTTTTTTTTTTGTAAAAATGTTTTGATCAACATAAGAGTTAGATTAGCATACTTATTCCATTTTCTGTTTTGAAATCATGTAAGCTAAGCTGTGAGCATTGAAAATTTTCCCTTTTTAAATCCAAAGAATGGTCCAAGTTTTGAAACAATGGAATAATTTTTGAGAAAATCAGTCAACTTCATTCAAATTAATCAAAAATATTTTTGCAAATGGCCACTATTCAACCAACATGGAATCAATCATTGCGATGCATAGCCTTGAACCAGATAATCAATGGTGATAATCGAACAAGCCGATCCGAACCAAATGAAGTCGAGCGGAACCGGACCGAACCAAACCGAACCGAACCAAGTTGAATCGAACCAACTAAACTGAACAGAACGAAGATACACCAATCAAACATGGATAGGACAACCAAGTCGAGTAAAGACACACCAAGCAAACATGGACGAGATGAATGAGTTCAAAAATTATTAGGGCCGAACTTCGAGATGAAGCTACCTACGTATCTCAAAGATAGGAATCGGGCCATCGTAGTTCCGGCTAAGGTTTACTCGGGTATTGACACTCTCCTTTTGTGCTCTAATTTTTGACAAAGCCGCCCTTGCGGGTTTTCAACCTTGTGAGCTTTTCATTTTTTTTTCTTTTTTTTTTTTGTGCTCTAACTTTTGCCTGGGTCACCCTTCCAAGTTTTCAACCCAACGAGCCTCTCAAGGGTGGTACCTTATTGCCCTTAGTGCAAGGGCTGCCTCCATTTCAGCTATGCAAGCCTCACACTTTTGACCCTAGTTCAAGGGCTGTTTCAAATCGAAATCACATTCTCTGCCCTGAGTTCAAGGTCTGTTTCCAATCTGGATCACATCATTGCCCCTAGTTCAAGGGCTATTTCCAATCTAAATCATATTCGACCTTATTACCCCTAGTTGAAGGGCTGCTGTAGATACCCCAATTTTGACCGCCCTCAAGACTCGGACGTCACCGCTTGAACACTCGGTGATCATCCATGTTTGTGTTCGTCTTGAGTTCCCGGAGGTCTCGGCCACGCGCCTTGCCTCAGGATCTCTCGACTCGATTGTTTTGTGTTTGGTTTTGCACCAAACACTTGTGTTTTGCTTTTGAGGGGCAGGGAATGGCTTGTTGGCCATCCCTACACCTCACCGGCCATGGCTTGAGGCCACCGGCCATTGTTTTGTTGCCACCGACCATTGGTTATGGCCGGCCGGCACCGGCCAGCACTCTTTGTGGCCGGCCGACCATTATTTTGGTCAATTTGGCATTTTTGGCTGGCCGACCACTGTGCATCTGCTTTTGCAGATATTTTTATGCCGGCTGTGCTAGCTGGCATACACTTTGCCCCTCTCCATACACGTGTACGGAGGGATTTCACTCTTCCTTAGTTTGATCAGTTAGCATAAAAATGACCTTTCCCAATCGTACCCAAGTTCCCGAGCCGAGGCAACTTTGGTGATGACGGACACGTGGCCTTAGGCAAACGAGTCAGGGTTTCCTAAATTCCCCCATAAAAAATATTTAGGTGACGACTCTGTATCTGGCAAAGCAGTCCATGTTTGGCACTTCTTTACAAAAATCTGTTTTCCAAAACGATTTGCCGAATTTGGACTCTTTAGTTCAGATTAAGAATCGTGACAATCGAGTTCGAACTGTGGTGTGAGGCCCTACGCGGGCACGTCCACAGCTGCCTCCATTTAAATCACATCATGGCCCCTAGTTCTAGGGCTATTTCCAATTTGGCTACGCAAGCCTTACACTTTGATTGATCATTGAATACTTCTAATCAAGGTTTGAAAGCTAAAGAGCTAAGGAGGTCGGACCTCGAATCAAGAGGGATCCTATGCTGTATAATCAATTCCAAGCATGTCTTCGTAGGACCACGTAAAAACAGTTTTTGAAATCTTTTAACAAAGTGACTAATCACTCGTACTCTTACGAAGATAAGATTGAACCAATTTGGACCAAGCTAGGATCCTTCTCAGTACCCACATTAACAAAAATGATTTTACTCATCAAAGGCTTAGCACACCTCTCTTCTTCTCAGTTGATCAAAATTTGCAAATCCCAAGGAAATTCTTCCTCTTTTTGTTTTTTAGAGTTTTGGAAAAAGTTTTGAAAAACTTTGGTCAATGCGATGATTTAAAGGCACAGAAAAGTAGGCAGACTCTATGGCATTTTTTTTTTTTTTTTTTTGTTTATTAAAAAGAGACTATGACTGAGCAATGACAACAGACTTTTGACAACATACTCAAAAGAAAATGACAAAGAGGACCTAGACAGAACAGAAATGTCTAGGTTAGCACTATCGAAATCAACAGACTCTGACTCATTAGGCTGACTCGAGCCTGACTCCAACTCTACAAACTTGGTGGAGTCAAACTTAGACTCAATACTCAATTCAGAACTCAGAATAAAACCATTCTCAAATTGCCAGTCAAAGTGTGGGCCATCGACAACATTCAAAATAAAGCCCGTGCAATCAACAAGTGGTCACTCCCCAATTACAGAAACAAAACGGAACTTCCAATTATGCCCTCACTAAAAACACACTGAACCCCACAAACTGAAATGCCTAAACCACTCACTTGAATTTGAGAACCATTGTATAGATCCAATACATTGCACATAAATAATAGCATGAAAGAGAACAAACACCCCTATGGAGGGTAAGGTTATCTTGTCCTACGCTTTTGAAACGATCTAGGGTTCACTATTCAAACAAGCGGTATCATACATCCTAGAAATGGGAGAGCGTCCTGTCCTAATTTTGAAAGGTACTATAGCTCATTATATGTACAAGGTTGGCTTTACTTTAGGGGTTAAAGTCAATGTGACATTACCAAAGAGTCCTTTGGGCCATAACCAATGAAGATATTAGAAAATCAGAAGAGTCAATATAGTCTCTCTTCAAAGTCTGAGAACCTTTAGATCTCAAAAGATTATAACACAAGGCCTCCAAAGTAACGTAGAGATAGGTGTAGTGTCACAAAAAGTATGCCTGTGCTACCACCAGCATCTGGGCGACACAGGGACTTTAAGTGCACCAATGCATGCAATGCAATAAATATATAATTGAAAATAAAAGTCATATCATGAAGTTCGAGTCAAGGTTTCATAAAATCCCCAGCAGAGTCGCCAGAAACTGTAACATGCCCGAGGGGTACCCGCGCGCGTTAAACAGTTCGGACTCCCGAGATCTCTTTGATCTAGCCTCACGAGTGCAATGTGAAACATAGATGAGAGTCCAAATTTGGCAACTTTTATTAAAAATCCATTTTATTGCAATTTTGTCAAAAATGGACTGTGTCATCAGATCTCAGAGTCGCCACCTAATATTTTGGGAAATTAGGAAACCCATGACTCAAAGGTTGTACATGCTCGTCAGAACCAAGGATGCTTGGCTCAGAACCTTAGGTATGAGAGGGGAAGGTCAATAATGAGCACCCCCGCTCACCCGATCAAAAGATCGGCCTCTACTAAACCATGATATGAATTTTATTTTATTTATAGGTTTATGTTCTGATTATTGAATAAATCCTAAAATTTACTATGTGAAGCATACAAGTAGACTAGTTTGCTCAAATTGGAACAATTCAATTTCATGTTTGTTTTTCGAAAAGGGTTTGAATTTGCCACTTGACAAAGCGAGCTTAAAGTTTGTGAATTTGCCACTACAAAGTGTGCTTAAAACGTACATTTATTGAATTATTCCAATTCAAACAACAAGCCTTCATCCACAGGTATTCATACAGTTATATCAAGTAAGCAAGTAACCTCATGGTAGAATACTAACACATAGTAAGAAAAACACACACAAATGGGATGCTAAAGCATAAAAACTCACAGATTGACTGACGTCTCTCGAACAACAACAAAACAAAGTTAGTAAAATATGCATGATCTTATATACAGAATCGTAATGCAATTCACTCATGAGATGCTGCTAAAGATTTGGCTTCTAAGACATGACATGTGAAACATTGCAAAACATGTGATAGCGCAGAAAACCATGGGATAATCAATTAAAGCATAAAGATGCAAATTTAACCGAATCTTAATGCATGGAACATGGATGTAAAGCAGGGATATGCATGACATGTCAAGATATATACATATGTATAGTTAGAGAAAGCGATTAAAGAATGGGATAGAAACAAGCGAGGTGGGAAATTATTACAACATTTTAAATATTACAGATCCAAATGAGAGAGAGAGAGGAGGGAATAATAAAATAAAATAAAACCTCACAAACACTCAAAATAAAAATAAAAGTTTTAAACCCCGGCCATTTTGCAACTAGCAAAGATCCATGTGTCTTCAATCCAATCTAGCCTATGTACATTCACTTAGCCAAACTCAATACCAACCCATGATTTGACAAAATTATCGTGGGCCTGTTCACCCTATTTGCAACTGAATAGCACATATTAACCTCAGCCCATATAAACTGTAAACCATTAAAAACTAAACCCGTCCACAATTAGACCCACATGCCTCTTCTCCTTTCAAATAATAACCCATGCTTAGCTCTGCATCAACAAATTGGATCACGCATGCACGAGCATGCATGAAACTCACGTCCAGCTACAAATTTCCACCGGAACAACAACACCGGCAACACACCAGCGTCCACACCACAGCAACGCTGTGTCTACACCACGGCAACGCACCAGCGGAGATACGACGTCAGTGTAACACCCATGCAATTTCACGTCTAAAACAAGAGAACCACCGTCGACACCTTATTTGGACTCGGGGTCTGGTTTCTTCTTGAGGTTATGGTTTTGGGTGGTGGTTGTGTCATTGTTGTTATTCAATTGGAAGTGAAATAGCTCCTGATGATACTCAACAACTGTATCCTCAATTCTCAGACAGCAATGAAGACGAAGAGGAGAAGCAACTTGTCAAGAGGCAAAAGAAAGTGCTGGTTATGGAGGCTGAGTTGCAAGTTTGGTTGTATGTGTCCACAACCAAAATGAGTTGGTGGTCATACATTCATGGCTTTGAACTTCATCGGCAACTCTGTGTGTTTGAGAACCCTCTGTGTGTGTACTTATCTCAAAACCCATGCTCTGTCCTCCTCCCCTCCTCCTCCTCCTCCTCCTCCGAGAGAGAGAGAGAGAGAGAGAGAGAGAGAGAGAGAGAGAGAAAGAATTTGGTGATCATTTTTTTTGGGTCTGTCAATGGAGTTTCTGATCTGAGTGAGAGAGAGGTGCCGAGAGAAAAGAGAGAGAGTCAGTGCATCTCCATGTGTCTTGTGTGTTTGTATCGTGTGTGCATGTGTATGCATGTGATCGGAGAGAGAGAGATCATAGTGGGTGTGTGTGCTGTGTTGATTATTGAGTGTATGGTGTGTTGAGTGCATGGTGTGTTTTTGTGTGCATGCCTCTGTCTGCTGGGTGTGTGTGCTATGTGTCTCAGTCTTCTCTTTTCTTTTTTATTTTTTTCTTCATGGCTTTGTTCCTTTTCTCCCCCGAAATCTGTGTGTGTGTGCTGCTATCTATGTATGTCGTGTGTGTGTGTGCTGGGTGTGTGTGTGTTTCTTACATTTTCTCTCCACCCTAATGTGTGTGTGTCGAAGCTCCAAAGAAAAAAATGCTGCTGTGTCTATCTCCTCTACCCCAAAAGTCTATCTGTCTCCCTGAGAAAGTGTTGATGAATCATTTTATTGATGAAGTCTTCTGTGAAATCAAGAAGATGAGAAAGACCAAATTGGAGAGAGAGTGCATGTGTGCGTTGTTTATTCACCAAAAGGAGAGGCAGAGAGCACATGGAGTCCCCTCTTCTTTTTTTTCTCTTTGTTGGACATGTGTGTGTTTTTGTGGCCCTCCCCCACCGAAAGTTGGGAAAGATGTATATGTTTTATTTTCAAACTCCTCCACCACTTTTCAAACCCACTTCACCAAATTGGGCCCCACTCCATCGAATTGTTTTCCACCCAAAACTTATCATCACAATGTCCACTCTGTTCCCCTTTGAATCCAACAAAAACAAAATCCTTTTCCATCCCAAAACCCATTATCCTCATCTGATCCTCTCTTTTTCTTTTATTTATTTTCTTTTTCATTTTTTTATTTTTTTTGTTTGTTTTTTATTATTTTATATAAAAAAAACACCTAAAAATGTGTACACACACATAAAATTAGATAAAAATTATAAAACACTACAAATTGATAAAATATTAGTGATATAAAATAATTTGACCTAAATAGGTGAGGTTTGGGAATAAAGCTTCAATTTCATTTTTCGGCTGAGAAATTCATAAAATGACATATTCCAATTTTTATCAGCAGGTGGTTAAAAGAAAGTGCCCAAGTCTTAGGGCCGATCAAAATGGGGTGTCTGCACTAGTAGACTGGGCCCTCCAGCAAAATCTAGAAGCAAGATGTGGCCCAGGCCCCAGCATACTGGTCCCTCACACCAGTCGGCATCGCCGCCTAAGGCTTCCATGTGATCTGCAAACAGAGGATGTACGAAGTATTAGTTGCCGCCAGTTGTCGACATATGAATTACAGCAGTAGTAAAGCAAAAGGACTGTGAGTTTCGAGTTACCTCGCCAGCAGCCACCGTGTCGAGATATTGACGGAAGAAGGTGAAGTCGTGTCGTCGTGGCTCCGACGTCGACACCGACCGTCATACTGTCGCGAGTATGGCACCATGAGAGGAATCTCCTCCATAGGCTCGGGAGTCAGAGCGGGAAAGTAGGCATAAACCCACAACTGCATGGAGAGGGTAGTGGTGTTAATGCATGAACAGATATGAAGCAGAAAATGCAAAACAGAAAGCACAATGCATGAACAAATATAAAGCAGAAAGTGCAAAGCAAAAAGCACAAGTTGTGAACGTATGTCAAAACAGAAAGTACAAAGTTAGAAAGGTGTGGTGCATACCTCCCAGGCTCTCCAGTAGCCTCAAATTCGCTCTCTCCTCATCCGGGAAGTGAAGCTCATGTAGCCGTAAAGGGTGGCGAGGCCAGCTCCATCCCAGTCGTAGAATCGTACCTGGGGCAGTGTCACTAGGGCGCTCAGCAAATATAACCCCACAGTGTTCCAACTATTCAAAAATAGGGCGTACCAAGGACAAACAACAAGAAGCCACGAGCGTACTGCTCTATCTCCTCTGGTATCTCGGGCTCACTCCTGCGAAACTGCTCAGAGAACCAACTACATCTCACCATCGCCAGTCTGTACAGAGGTGGACGTGCTCCCAGCAGGTGGATCCATAAGGCCTCCCACTCGTCCATATCCGTGTCGAAGGGGATTGGATCACCCCCTACTCTTAAACCTGTGAGCATGGTGAAGTCATACGGAGTCATTGTCATCTCCTCGGTGTCACGCGTCTTGAGATAAAACACCCCTAGGGCCGCGCTTCACGAGTCATGAGATAAAAGAAAAATTGCTCGGGATCGCGTTTCATACGTCCAGAGATAAAACATGCCCAGGGTCGCGTTTCATGCGTCCTGAGATAAAACACGCCCAGTGCCGAACTTCACGCTCCAAAGATAGAAAGAAAAATCGCTCGGGCTCGCATTTCACGCGTCCCGAGATAGAAAAAAATTACTCGGGGTCGCATTTCAAGTGTCCCAAGATAAAACCCACCCAAGGCCGCGCCTCACGTGTCCTAGGATAAAAGAAAAACCACTCGGGGTCGCGTTTCATGCGTCCCGAGATAAAACACGCCCATGGCCGCATTTCACGCGTCCTGAGATACAAGCAAAATCGCTCGGGGTCGCATTTCAAGCGTCCCGAGATAAAACACACCCAAGGCTACGCTTCATGCGGCTTGAGATAAAAGAAAAATTGCTCGGGGTCGCATTTTACGCGTCCCCAGATAAAGCAAGCCCAAGGTAGATTTCTACGTGTCCTGAGATAAAAAAAAAAAAAACCATTCGGGCTCGCGTTTCACGTATTTCGAGATAAAAAAATGCACAAGGCCATGCATCACTGTAGACACCTAATTTTTGACCGCCCTTAAGACTTGGGCGCCACTGATTGTTACTTGATGGTGCAAGCTATCTTGTTGCAAAGGTTCAATTTGTTCGACAAGGAGAGCGTCAAATCCCAACCTCACACCCCTTTTTTGGATCAAAACTATTTTGACCAAAGATTTTGGACTTTAAAACCCTCCCTTTCAAAATATTTTTGAAAAAAAGTTCCTACGATGTTCCAAGGCTCGCATTTTGTTAAATGTTGCGCTTTTTGGTAAACCGAGCAAGGATGAAGCGGAAATGAATGGAAGAGAGGTGAACTCTTTAAAAAATCTTTCAAAACACCCTATTTAGAGGTATGGGGTTGAAGAAAAGAGGAGAGGAGAGAAGAAAACTAGTTTGGGAGAAGTTCGGCATGAATTCGGGAAGGATCGAAACTGAGCGGCTTCACTAAAATAAGCATAACTTTTTGCACACTTGGAATTTTGATGTGAGGCCTACCAAATGAGCATGTATTTCTCCTTTTTTGAAGCTTAGTTCAAGCATGTTTTTGGCCTTATTTTGACTTGCTTTAACTCTGTTTTTAGCTGGTTGGGTCACTTGTGGCTTGATTTTGGTACTTGTAGTGCAATCATGCTTACTAGCTTAACATACTTGATGTTTTAACCTACTATTCTAGCATGTGTTGGCTCCACTCCAGCATGTTTTTGGCCTTCCTTTGACATGCTTAAACTCTATTTGAACCAGTCTTGGTCCTTTGAAGCTTGCCTTGTATGTCCATAGTGTGAATGCCTTAACTAGCTTTGAGTTTTAGGGCCTCTAGCATGCTTTGCTTGTGATGTTTTCATGATGTATCATCATTTAGCATGTAATTTCAGAATATATTCCTTTGTCACACTCTCACATATTCTGCTCTTTCATTGTTTTTTAGAGTTGTTCCTTATGTCTTGTTTATGAGCCAATCCACGAGCATGTTTTTCTTGCTTTTCATGCTGCCATCTCAGCTCATTTCAGCCACTGTTTTGGCATGTTTTGGGTCTGTCCAAAGCTGGTTTGGTCATTTAAGCTATGTATTGCATGCCTCTTGTGTAATGCTCTTTACTAGCTTTGATGTTTTTAACCCTCAACATGTTATGCTTGTATTGCTTGCATGCTTTAAGGTCTTTAGCATGCCATTTCAGCACTAAATTTCTGCCACCTCCCTCATTTCTTCATTTTTCCATTTAATTTGAGAGTTGGTTGGCCTTGAGATTGTGTTTAAGCTTGGGATTGAGGCTTGTGCTTAAATGGCTTTAACCCTCTTTTAAGGGTTCCTCCTAGTCAATCTTTTGGTTGACCTCCTCTCCTTAGAGGACTTGTACATTGTGCTTAACCAATTAAGGAATGGCTTGGTAAGTCAAAATGTGTAAACAAGAATTGAGCAAAGTAAAACATGTGAAAGATAAGCATGTTGTTTGCATTGCATTGTGTTTGGATTGGGCGTTAATCCAAACACAAGAAATGTGGGACGTTTCACACTCAAAGTGATGAAACGTGTCACATTTCTTGGTCGCTAACTCCCTTGATCATGCATGATAGAGGTGGAGGCTCGTTGTGTATTTTGTGTGCATTCACTAAACTTGTGCAAGCTTGGTTTTTGGGCCATCATGCATTGAGATACTTGGTTAGTGGCTCGAGAGCTGAGTGCCACTCTCCTTTGAGCTTGAGACATGATGAGAAGTGTGGCAATGCATACATCTTCTTGCAAACACATTGTTGTGCCTCTATTGTCCTCTGTTGTAGCAAAACCAGAAGTCTGGAATAACAGGTGGCCGACAGGCCACTTTCACTAGCCGGCCGGCCAGTTCAGGTTGCCGGCAGCCACTTTTTGTGGCCGATCGGCCACAAATCCAATTTTGTGTAGAAAAGGTCCCGTTTTGGAGCAGAAACAGTGTGGAGGTTGGTTCAATGTTCAGAAACCAAGGCACGTGCAAACAGAGGCAATTGACGGCAAGGCAATGGATTTCCGGGATGACGCCAACCGAGCATACATATCTCCCTCGCCCACGAGGCCTTTCCATTGCTTATGATTAGTTTAGTTTGTGTAACTAGTTAATCATTCAAGTGTTGTAATATTCTAATTAGCTTAGATTGGCTAGTTATTCATTTGGTTTGTAATAATTAATTTGCTAGAGTTAGTTAATTAGTTGGTTTGTAATAATGAGCTTAGCTTAGTGTAGCTTAGGTTATTTATTCGGACCCTCCGTCGAGAGGGCGCACTGTTGTAATAAGGGTGCATGTGTGTGTGCATGTCTTCCAACCCCACGTCTTTCTCCTTTTTATTTAACCGCTTTCGATGGTTAGTTTAGGGCATATTTCAATTAGCATACCTTACGCTTGCATGTTTGCATCATTCATTTGTCTTACATCCACCGGGCTCAACGCATCATTCAAACTGCATTGTATTTCAATACCTACTTGAATACGTGTTTCAAAGCATGTTATCAAAGTATTGCATTCATATGACATCTTAGATAGCTGAGCCTATTTAGTTGCATATTGCATGTATTGCATTAGGCATCGTGTATAGTTAGGATCATGCATATTTCTAACTAGCTTTTGTTTTGGCTTGGAGTACTCTGTGAGTTTTACGCTTTAGCATCTTTGCATGAGTGTGAGTGTTGCCATGTTTAGCATGCTTGCCATGAGGCTATTTGCTTAAGTGATTAACTGCATGAATGCCTGTGGGTGAAGGCTTTATTGCTTGAATTGGAACAATCCAACAGGATGTGAGTTTTAAGCCCACTTTGCGAAGTGACAAATCATCATGTTTTAAGCCCACTTGAGGGTGGCAAATCCGCGTTTTAGCCTACTTGTGAATAGCACCTTTAAACCATTTTCAAAAACAAACACGAGTTGTTTTCTTCCAACTTGAGCGATTTAGTCTATACTTATATGCTGTGCGCATCACATAGTAAAGCTAGATTAATAAATGGAACAAGAACACATGAGGTTTATAAAACAACATATCATGTTTAGTAGAGTCCGATCTTTGATCGGGCGAGCGAGGGTGCTCATTTCAGGACCTTTCCCTCTCGTACCCAAGTTCTCGAGCCGAGGCAACTTTGGTGATGACAGACACGTGGCCTTATGCATGAGTCAGTGCTTCCTAAATTTTCCAAAGCAAAATATTTAGGTGGTGACTTTGAAATCTGGTAAAGCAGTCCATGTTTGGCGCTTTTTGATTAAAATTGATTTTCCAAAACGATTTGCCGAATTTAGACTCTTTGGTGATTTATCAATCTTACATTACACTTTGTGAGATTAGATTCAGAACCGTGACAGGAGTCCAAACTGTAGCAATAAGACCAATTCGCGCACTCTCCGAATGGGGGGCTGTAGACACCCCATTTTTAACCGACCTTAAGACTCAAACGTCTTCAATTGAGCACTCGGTGATAGTGCATGTTGTGCTCATTTCGAGTGCCCGGAGTTTTGGCCGAGTGCCTTGCCTTTGGGCCTCTGAACTCTTTGTGCTTCGGCTCGGTTTACGGACTAGGCCTTGTTTTCCTTGCCTTACGGAGGGAGAAGTCTTGTAGATCATCGTTTTGTGGTCGTAGACCACTTTTCGTGGTCGTAGGCCACTTTTCCTGTTCGGAGACTAGTTTCTGGTTTTTGAAGCCTTCGGTCGCGCGCCATGTCTCGGGACAGCTTAACGTTCTCCGTTTGGTATGGTTTTTGAACCACACCTTGGTTCCTTGGCCTAGAGGGCCACTGTGGTTTGGGAGACCACTTTTGTGGTCGTAAACCACTTTTTGTGCTTGTCAGTTAGTTTTTGAGGTTCCCGGCTACGCGCTTTGCCTCTCGAACTTTTGTCTTGCATCCGTTTTGGTTTGTTTTGGTACAAACCTTGTTTTCCTTGTTTGGAAGGTGGTACAAGGGTGGGAGACCAGTATTTCCCCTTGGAGACCACTTTTCTTCCCACCAGCCAGTTTTTTGTTTTGATAACTGGTCTCCTTTGTTTTTGAGCCATCTTTTCTGGTCAGCCACCCCACCCCTGGCTTGTTTTCAGTGTCGTGATCATCTCCCCACCATGGCTAACCACTTGTTGTCTTGGGAGACCACTTGTGGTGGTCGGCCGACCACTTAAAGCAACTGGCAGACCACTTCAAGTGGTCGGTTGCTTTTTGCCACCTTTTTGAAGATATTTTCCTCCAGCTGGCACAGCTGGAGGGCACTGAAGCCGTCCTCCATACACGTGTATGGAGCAATTACCTTGAACCTTAGCTTCTTCAAGAAGCTTTGCTTTTGGTTCTCTGTAAGAGAGAACCACCTCCTCCCCCCTCTAGGTTCAGAATTTTGGAGCTTGAGTGATAGATATCAACTTGTATCTATACTTCCTTCTTTCCTTGATTTTTCTACCTTAAAGTGTAGTTTTGTCTTACTTTAACACACAAACATACACTCAAGCACCATCCTTTGGTTGTTGAGGTGCTTAGGAGCTGGTTTTGGTGTTCTTGGGTTGGTTTGAGCTTGAAAAACCTGCTGGAGTTGTGTTTTTGAAGGTGGTCATCAAGGGTGAGTTTCTAACCCTTAAAACCCCCTCTCTTGCTTAAGCTTTTAGCCTTACTTGCATGCTGTTTTGAGCTTAACTTCCTACTACTAAAAGTTCTCTTTTCGTGTGCTTAAGATCTTTGTTTAAGGTCACTTTTGTGTTTGGGGTTGTTTACTCCCTCTTAGGCCTTGTTTGGCCTTGCTTTTGTGCCTTCTTTTTAAGGCTTTGGGACCACCTTGTTTTGGCCTTCTCACCACTGAAACTCAGAGGAATTTTAGTGGTGGGAAGGGTGTTTTGAGGTCCCAAAAAGGAGAGGGTCATCCCCTCTCCTTGTGTCTTCAATACTTGTCTTGAATGCCTCATGTGTGAGCATGTTTGTTAAGCTTATGTTGGCCATATCTTAGCATGTATTTGTGGTTATTTTTCTGTGACATGCCACTATTTTCACCTGGTTTTGTCACTCAATGCATGCTTAATACACTTGTAGTGTAAATCACACAAACTAGTCTTGTATGCTTCATGAAGTAGCATTTCATTCTAGCTTGTTTTCTTTCCATTTCAACATGTTTTTGGTGGTGTTTTGCCATGTCATACCTCTGTTAGATTTTGGTTTGGTCACCTCTTGCATGCTCCATGCACTTGTAGTGCAATTCCATGAAATAGCCTAGTGTGTCTCATGCTTTAACATGTCATTCTAGCATGCTTTTGCCTTAACTTCAAGAAGCTTTTGTCCATGTTTTAACATGCTTTAGCTCTGATTTTGGTTGTTTTGGTCATGCATGCCTTGCTTTGTATAGCTATAGTGCATTCTAGCTTGTTAGCTTTGTGCATCAAGGCCACTATCATGCATTACTTGGACTATTTGAATGATTTGGCATAATTTATTATGTGATTTCAGTCCAGGTTTCATGATCATGCACTTGCATTTATCACTCATTCAATGCGTTGGAGGGTTTGCCTCTTTATGCCTTAACATGAATCATTGCATATGCCTTCATGCCTAAGCTTGCGAGCTATCATTTCGATGTGTTTTTTGGGTTAGTTTGCCATGTTATGACTCTGATTTTTGTTGGTTAAGTCATCCCATGCTTGGTCTTAATAGGTGTAGTGTAATTCACCTTATTTACCTTGTATGCATCATGCCTTATGCCCCTCATGCTAGCTTATTTTGGCTTCCTTCCATACATGTTTTAGTATCATTTTAACATGTTCTAGGACTGTTTTGGGTTGCCTTTGCCATATGCTTCATGCTTTGTATAGCTGTAATGCAATTGGCCTTGCCAGCCTTGTGTTTTGATGACTCATGCATGCTATCTTTGAGCTATTTAGATGATTTGGCATCACTTAATACTTCATTTTAGAGCATGTAGCATTGCCATGTTCCCACTTCATTCACTCTTTAAGTGCCTTTGAGTGTTGTGCATTGTTGCCTAGTTTATGGCCTAGTGTGTATGCTTGCATGCCTAGGTCCTTGAGCCTCCAACTCAGCATGTTTAGGTCCTTGTTTTGACCTACTTGAGCTCTGTTCATGGTTGGTTCATGCATATTTGCCATGTATTGCATCCCTCCTTTGTAGTCCTCTTTACTAGCTTTAATGCTTTAAGGACCCTAGCATGCTTTACTTGCATTGTTTAAGTGATTTGGCATCATTTCTTGTCTAAATTTCAGTGCACTTAGTGTTGTTGCACTTTCACTTTTGTCACTCTATGAGCACTCTTGAGAGTTGTGCTCTTAGGCCTCTTTGATAGGCCATTGCATTGTGCATGCTTATATATGCTTTTGGTGCCTTTGCTTTTGTGTTACGGCCACTGATTTTGGCATGGCTGAGGTCTACCCCTTTTGGTTTAAGTCCATTTAGCATGTTTGTTTACATGTTGCTTGCATACTTATCTTACTTTGCATTGTGTATGCTATGTAGTCCTTTGCATTGTGCATGCCAAGTTGTTCCTTGCATTGAGTATGCATGTCCCCAGCATTGATAAGTTGCCCTTGTTGCATTGCATTGCGCATGCATTACATTGTGTATGCCATGTAGTTCATCGCATTGTGTGTACCATATTGTTTCACTACATTTGTGTATACCATATTCATTGCATTGTGTATGCTAGTTGTTCTTAGCATTGTGCATTGTGCATGCCATTAGCCTTGTTAGGTTGTTCATCTTGCATTGCATATTTGCATGCTTGTGTTGCATTGCATTTTTGCATACTCCATGTTACATAGCATTGTGTTTGGAATAGGTGTTAGTCCAAACACGGGAAAAGAGGGACGTTTCATACTTGAAGTGATGAAACGTCCCTTAATTTCCAGTCACCGATGCTCTTGATCATACATGATAAAGTTCTAGGCTTTATGTGTTTACTTGTGCATTCATTTTATATTGAATTGTGCAACTTCGCCTCTCGGCCATCATGTATTGAAATGTGCGATTGGTGGTCCGAGTGTCGAGAACTACACTCCTTTGAGTTAATGACATGATAGGGAGGGTGGTTGTGCACACATATCGTGCAAATACATTGCCATGCCCTTTCTTGCTCTCTATTGCAGCAAACTGGAATTCAGCAACAACAACTGGTCGGCCAGCCAGGAAAACTAGTTGGCCGACCACTTTTTCTGGCTTTCAACAAAGACAGGTGGTCGGCCAATGGCTGGTGACACCCATAAGTGGTCGACCACCCTCCCATAGGTTCTCAAGGTGGAGTTTCAGCTTTCTGGAGCTTTGTGCAAGGTTCTGAGGACAATTGCAAACAGAGGCAAATTGGGGCATCGCGACGGATTTCCGAACGAGGCGACCGAGCATGCATCCAGTCTTCTCCCTCTGAGAACCTCTTGTTTTATTACTTTATGTAGCTTCTTTACTTAGCTAGATTAAGCATTCGTTTTGTAACATAAGTAGTTAATGAGTTTAGCTGCTTAATTGTTTTGTAATAGTTAGTTAACTAGGGTTAGTTAATTAGCTTATTCGTTGTGTAATAATTAGTTTAATTAGCTTAGATTAGCTAGTTAGCTTCTTATTCAGACTCTCCCTCGAGAGGGCCAACTGTTGTAATAAGCATGCATGTGTGTGATGCATGTCTTCCAATCTCCATTTCTTTCTCTCTTTTACTTAACCGCTTACGATGGTTAGTTTTAGGGCATGTTTCATTTAGCATACCTTATGCTCGCATGCGTGCATCCATTCATCTGTATTGCATGCATCGAGCTCAGCGCATCATACTAACTGCATCGTATTTCAATACATTTACTTGAATACGTGTTCAACAGCATGTTATCAAATTGCATTTCACATGGCATCTTAGAATAGCTGAGCCTATTTCAGATGCATTTTCGCATGTGTTACATTAGCCATCTTAACATGAACTAGGATCATGCATGATTTCTAACTAGTTCTTTGTTTTGGCTCGGAGTACACTGTGAGTGTTTACGCTTTAGGATATTGCATGTGTGTTAATGTTGCCATCTCATCATGCTTGCCATAAGGCTAACTGCTTATTTGATATAACTGCCTAAATGCCTGTGGGTGAAGGTTGGATTACGTGAATTGGGACAATTCATCAAATCCTCGTTTTAGCCTACTTGCGAGTAGCAAACTTTAAACCATTTTCAAACAAACGGATATGCAATGTTTTGTTCCAACTTAGGTGATCTAGTCTATACTTGTATGCTGTACGCATCACATAGTAATTCTAGGTTAATTAATGGAATAAGAACACATGTGTTTTCAAAAACAAAATATCATGCTTAATACAGACCAATCTTTGATCGGGCGAGTGGGGGTGCTCATTGCATGACCTTCCCCTCTCGTACCCAAGTTCCCGAGCCGAGGCAACTTTGGTGATGACGGATACGTGGCCTTAGGCACGAGTCAGGTTTCGTAAATTCCCCCAAAATAAAATATTTAGGTAGCGACTCTGTATCTGGCAAAGCAGTCCATCTTTGGCACTTCTTTATAAAAATCAATTTTTCAAAACGATTTGCCAGATTTGGACTCTTTCGTGATTTATTGGTCTTACATCGCACATTGTAAGATTAGATTCAGAACCATGACATTGAGTACGGACTGTAGTAAGCCTAATGAACAAGACAGATTTCGCGCCTTTCGCGTGCGAAGCCCGTGTCGTTCGGGCGCGTCTACAGTTTCTGGCGACTCTGTTGGGGACTTAGAGAACTTGACTCGAACTCATAATATCTTGTTTTGTTTACACTTATGTGTCTCTTTGCATTGCATTTGCATTGGTGTGCCTAGGACACCGTGTTCGTTGTCTGCTATTCCTGAACGATCTACCTAAGGCTGTATGCCATAAGGTTGACCGGTTACAGGCTCTACCACGATGGGAACATAAACCCCAGTTATTACCGGGGCACCCTTTTGACCATTTGACCTAGTGCATATCAAAATCCGTAGTGACCATTCCAAGCTGGGACAGGTGGCTTACCCGATTATAGGTTGTTTGAAACCGCTGCGTGCATAGTAAAACCCTAGCTCCTGACAAAGTAGGACAAGGAAAGCCTACCCCAACATAGGGGTGTTTTTGGCTCTCACTTGCATGATATTTGCTGTCAGAGTGTGTCTCTATAGGGTTGTGTGTATCAGATTACAAGTCTGAGTATCAGGCCTGAGGGCATCAGTGTTTGGGAATCAGTTTTATCCGAGGATATCAGATTTGGGGCAGCCATTTGGGCACAGTAAACAGCATTTGAGAACAGTGTGTTCAACTTACAAATACCGACTGTGTGTTGTCTAGCCAAATTGTGTGTTGTCTTTAATCTATCTAGCTCATAACATAGCACACTGCACTTTCGGATTGTTTGTTTCCTTATTATGCTTTATTTATCTTTTTGCAAGGCAGTTTAGCACAATTGCATCCGACCAGGCAGATATTCCCTGAGCACTCTGGGTTAGAGTACGAAGACTTAATTGATCCAGGGATCTGATAGACGGACAAGCAGCGTTTCTTTCTTTACCCCCGGTTACTAGGCAGAGGTCAAAAAGGCACAGTGTATCAGTAAAGAAGTCGCTAGATCAGTGGTCCTTGAATAGTCAAGCTGACGTCTCAGTTTCTACTGCAGAGGCAGATATACCGGTTGTTCAGATAGACCAGCACAGTATGGCAAGTATGGAAGAGATGATGCGTCAGCTCCAAGAGAGTATGCAAGCTATGCAACAAGATGCTGCCCGTCAGGCAGAAGTATCTGCACGTCATGCAGAAGTAGTGACCCAGCAGGTAGAGTTAATTGCCAGGCTACAGCAGCAAACCGGGGCATCCGTTTCGTACACACACCCTCTTCCACCAAGAGTTCCAATACTCAAGGAGACACCCAACGTCCAGGAAAATACAGACGTTCTAACGGGGCCAGCTCCGCCCCCAATCCTACCGTAGCTATCTAAAGCACCCACCAATCTAGTTGATTCACCGTTTGAGTTTGAGGCTGATCCAACGGCGCTAAAACTAAGCAACCTAGAAAAGCTTTTCAGGAAGTCTCAAGGTGTGAAATTCATTCCGGATATAGAGGATGGATATACCGACTCGGCCGTGACTTTGTCGGACTGATTTAAAATGTCGCACATAGACTGCTTCGATGGGTCTGGAGATCCTATGGTGCACTTGCAGCTGTTTTCAGACATCTTAAGGCTGATAGACCTCTCCAGATTACAGAAGCTTTCCCTGTTTAGCCGGACCCTATTGGGTATAGCGGCCATTTGGTATGCAAAACTAGAGGACTCCGTTAAGAGAAGTTGGGAGGAGATGGCTGAGGCCTTCATAGCTCAATATTCCTATAATACACAGATCGAAGTCACAACTCGTGATCTCGAGACCACCAGGTAAGAACCAAAGGAGAGCTTCTCCGATTTTGTGACCCGCTGGAGGGCTAAAGCCTCGATGATGACCATCAGGCCCGTTGACAAAGATCAGATCCAGATGGTTGTGCGCAACCTCCAGTCCAAGCCCATGCAAAAGATGATCGTTCTCCCCCTCCTCACCTTCGCAGATTTACATGAGATTGGGGTGCAGATCGAGGACGCGATGAAACAAGGTCTGATTGATTATGAAAAAGAGCAGCCCAAGAGGGCATTCAACCATAGTACGAATGCAGACACAAGCAGTGCAGAAGCTGCCAGCTCTTTAGATATGGGAATGGTCACCACCACCCCTCCCAAAACTCTTGCAGCTACACCCTTTACCGGTATGTCCAGAAGTAGTTCGCAAACAACCAGATATGCGCCCAGAGGCCAAAGAACCTTCACCCCACTATATATGCCCTTGTCCAAGGCTTTAGGGGTTTTGATCAAGAAAGGGCACTTGAAGCCCCTAGAGCTGCGACCCTTACCAGAAAAACTTCCTCCTACCCATAACTCGGCGAAGTACTGCGCCTATCACCAACAGCATGGTCACGAAACCGACCAGTGCTTTCGATTACGTCGTGAGATTCAAGATCTCATCGACAACAGGGTGATCGTGCCTCCGGAGAAACTGAATGTTACAACCAACCTTTTCCCAGCACATAACCAAGCTCCACCTCCCAAACGCATCAACTTCATCCAAACCGGGGTTGTGTCATATGACCCAAGCATATATATCACCCTTTCCCACCTACCCAAGCCGGAGGTGTTCATTCCGGATAGCACTGACTTGTGCATGTTAGACATCTCCCAAACCCAACCTGAACTGGTGGTGGTGACCATCGAAGATAGAATTGGGATCATTATTGAGGCAGACGGGAATGATCAGTCAGAGCCTGAGGGGTCTGCAAACTTTGAGTACAACTCGAGCGGTTATATTACTTTAATGGATCAGTTTAGAACAAGAGTTGAGCTCCCGGTCGGGGCAGAGATCTGTGTAGTTCAAGAGGATGGACCTAATCAGGGGCTAGATGACCTAGCGGAACTAGAAGAGGACATTACGAATCTAAAATTCTTTGAAGAACATGATTCAGGGGACGTGACTGTCAACTGGTTCGACATGGAATGGTCAGCAGAAGTTACTAGGTGACTCAGCGATGAGCCGGATGTTGTTGAGGTACATCAGTCAGAGCAAGGACTGTTAGAAACGGGGACATCAACAGTGGCCGGAATGGCTGGGAATCAGGAGACACCGCTGGAGAGCACCGGTGTTAAGAATTTTGCTCGGGATCAGGGCATTTTGAGTACAGAAGATGCTGAGCGACAGGATGCACTGAAACAGCTTGAGCAGGAAAAGATCGAAGATCTAGAGAGGGCTAGAAGGCCAAAGCCCCTGTGGGGATAGAATGTGCTGTGAGCACGGGAATGGAATGTGATGTGGGTACAGAAACAGTTGTAACAGAACCAGATAGCTGTTTGTCGATGGTCAACAAAATGTGGTGGGAGCACGGTGACCCGTGTCTCACCCACACAGATGAAGATTGGGGGAACAACCAACCGGATGATACCTGGTATCTTGGAGAGGTGGATCACACGACTAGGAGTGGGCAATACTTTAAGCCCCCACACCTAGATACCAGAGGCATCCGGGAAGGATAAGGAGGTAGAAAGGCAGAAGGAAAAACTGCTCGAGGACGAGGCTGTACTGAGACAGCTTAAGAAGATACAAGCAGCCATCTCCATTTGGGGACTGATTATGGCCTCAAGAGTTCATAGATAGGTTGTCCTTTCTACAATGGACAGAGCCAAACTTTCAATTGATACCACGCCTGAACAGCTGGTAGGGTTAGTCTTCCTGGGAGGTGCTTTCCCGATGTTAACCTTCACTGATAAGGAGTTGCCGCCTGAGGGCTCAAACCATAACAAACCACTCTACATCTCTTTGGAGTGTAGAGACAAATGGATACCAGTAGTTCATGTCGATACAGGATCCGCCAACAACGTATGTCCGTCAAGGACGACATATGCAATCGGGTTGAAGCCCGTGGACTTCGTACCCACTGTCCAAGTGATTCGGGCATATGACAATACTAGCAGAGAAGTGATAGGGACTGTGCAGATTCAGACTAGGGTCGGTCCAGGACAACACGATATTGACTTTCATGTCTTGGACATTCCCGCGACCTTCAATCTACTCCTAGGGCGGCCGTGGCTGCACCAGGTAAAGGCAGTCTCTTCCACCCTACATCAGATGTTGAAGTACCCCCACGGGAAGGGGGTGGCTATAGTTTTTGGGAATTCTTCAATCCATCCGCCGCCAGAGGTGTCTATGCCGGTTCTGGAGATCGAACATGGCGTAGAGGATGTGGTCCTGTCAGGATTTACCCTAGCTGAGGCTCGGGTCGTATAGAACTTACTAGCTATTGACGAGGGGTTATATGTCAGTGCACAGTCTGTGTACCTCATGAACAAACTCCAGCACATCCCCGGGATGGGATTAGGAAAAAGTGGCCGGAAAGGCGTTGCAGCATCGGCCAAAGTGCCGCATAACCCGCATACCTTTGGCTTAGGTTATCTGCCTACCAAAGAGGACTGAGTGAGGAAAGGCAAGGAGATGGCCGGAAGGGCCAGAGCTAAGCGAGCCGAGAAGCCTTATGAGTTGGTGCACCAGCCTATCCAGGGTACCCTAAACGGATGCTTTGTCCAGGAAGGGGAGGACTTCCCATTCTGCGGCTTCCTAGAGCCATGGCTAAACGCAGAAAGACGATGGTTACTGGGGTTTGAGATATTCTTTGACTTGCACTTGTCTTGGGATGATGTTGCTGAGGAGTAGACAAACCCACCAGCTGAGGTTGAGCAGTGTAGAAAGGAGGATTCCGAGAGCGCAGAGATTGAAATAGGAGTGGCATTGGCTTGTCTACTTTCAGATCCTCCGATCGTACATGAGTGCTTGCGGGATAACTTCTCGGTGTCCATGATCGGGAATGAAACGGCTGCGAGCCCATCTTCAAACATTCTAGATGCATCCATCGCACCCTCCCTCGTCTAGCAATATGAGGAAGGATTCTTACCGAGCAGCACTGGGTCAGGTAGTGAGCCGAAATCTGATTCCACTGAGTCTGTAGAGTCGGAATCAGGTTCCAGCTCGTTTGAGTCTGAGTCCGGTATTCTTGGGGGTGACAACCCGGATGCCACAGTCCTGTCTAGGTCGTCTTTTTCTTTTTCCTTTGAGTCTGTTGTAACAGAGGAAACAGGCGACTTGGAGGTACTTAATGAGAATTGTGCGACTGTAGCCTTTGAATACTTTTCTGTGCCCTTAATTTATTACATTAATCAAGATTTTCAAAATTTTGATGAAAACGACGAGAAAGAAATTCCTCCGGTTTTGTAATATTTGCTTGATCAAGAGCAGGAGAGGTTTGTAAAACCCTTGGTTGATGAAATCACCCAAATTAATGTTGGTACTGAGAAGGACCCGCGGCTGGTCCAGATCAGGTCCACGTTGTCTTCGGAGGAGCGCGAGCGCTTAGTCGCTTTGTTAAAAGATTTCAAAGATGTTTTCGCGTGGTCCTACGAAGACATGCCTGGGATCGATCCTGAGATTGTATAGCACCGGATCCCTCTTGACCCAGAGGCCCGACCTGTTAAGCAGAAGCTTAGAAGGATCCGTCCAGACTAGGCTCTCAAGATTAAAAAAGAGGTCATCAAGCAAATTGACCCAAGGTTCCTGCTGGTATCTGAATACCCAACTTGGTTGGCCAATATAGTTCCAGTGCCGAAGAAGAACGGCAAGATTCGGGTATGTGTGGACTTCAGGGATTTGAATAAAGCCAGTCTGAAGGACGACTTTCCTCTGCCGCATATTGATGAGTTAGTGGACTTCACTGCTGGGCATGCGTTGCTCTCATTCATGGACGGGTTTTCAGGCTACAATCAGATATTGATGGCACCCGAAGACTGGGAGAAGACTGCTTTTCACCACCCCGTGGGAAACCTATTGTTATAGGGTAATGCTGTTTGGGCTGAAGAATGCTGAGGCTACGTATCAACGGGCTGTGACCACAATATTACACGACATGATCCATAAAGAGGTAGAGATGTACGTGGATGACATGATTGTCAAGTCCAAGGAAAGAGAGAGCCACTACACCGCCTTGCAGAAGTTCTTTCAATGGCTCAGAGAGTATCGGTTGCGACTGAATCCTCAAAAGTGTACGTTTGGTGTTACAGCAGGGAAAATGCTGGGGTTCTTGATCAGACAAAGAGGTATCGAAGTCGACCCTTCCAAAATCCAGGCCATCTTAAAAATGCCACCACCGAGGACTAAAAAGGAGGTGCGAGGCTTTCTGGGTAAAGTGCAATTCATAAGACGGTTTATTTCAAAATTAACCTTGACTTGTGAACCACTCTTTGGTCTCCTGAAGAAAGGAAAGAAATTCCAATGGGACGGCCAATGCCAAGCTGCTTTTGAACAGATCAAACAATATTTACAGAACGCACCTGTGTTGTCTCCGCCTGAGCCGGGGAAACCATTGATTCTGTACCTTTCGGTGACTGAAACTACAATGGGCTGCATGCTCGCGCAAGAGTCTCAGGACAAAGTAGAGAGAGCTATCTACTACCTAAGCAAGAAAATGCTGGACTATGAGACCCGTTACACTCCACTGGAGAAGGCTTGTTTGGCCTTGGTATGGGCTACCAGGAAGTTGCAGCACTAGCTATTAGCTCACTCTGTAATACTGTAGACACCCCATTTTTGACCGTCCTCAAGACTTGGACGTCACCGCTCGAACACTCGGTGATCATCCATGTGTGTGTTCGTTTGGAGTTCCCGGAGTTCTCGGCTCGCGCGCCGTGCCTCAGGACCTCCGGACTCGACCGTTTGTGTTTGGTTTTGCACCAAACACTTGTGATTTGACTTTGAGGGGCAGGGAATGCCTTATGAGGCATCCCCACACACCACCGGCTGGGGCTAGAGGCCACCGGCTGGCTGTAGTTGTCACCGGCACTATATTGTGCCGGTCGGCACTATTTTGTGCCGGTCGGCACTATTTTGGGCGAAATGACCAATTTGCCCAGCCGACCACTGTGCACTTGCTTTCTGAGATATTTTCAGACAGCTGTGTGCAATTGTCTTTCCCTCCATACACGTGTATGGAGGGATGAGCTTGCTTAGTGGCTAAGCTTGTAAGCTTTTGGCCTATAAGAGGGAAAGCTCTTCCCTTTGCTCAAGGGTTGGAATTCTTGAGAGGTTTCAGCCATTTTTAGAGGGAACCAAGCTCTGGTTTTAGGGTTAAGATAGATACACATCCTATATCTCCCTTTCTCTTTTGCTTTCTAGGTGTTTTAGTTCATATTATTGCACTAACACACCTAGTCTTCCACCTTTTCTTGGTATTCTTGAAAATCAGAGCTTATTCTTGAAGTTCTTGACTGGTTTTGAGTCCAAAGAAGCCACAACATCAAGCTTTGTGAAGAGGCCTACAAGGGTAAGAACTTTACTCCCTTTTTACCCCATTCTTGCACCTTCTTTTTACCTAGCTTAGGACTGTTTTTGTGCTTAGCACATAACACAAAAAAGTTCTGATTTTTGACCCTCTTTATTGTATATTAAGAGTGTTTTGTGGTTTGGGGAAGTTTGACCCCCTTTAGGCCTTGAAAAGGGTCCCTTTTGTGCCATTTTGGTAGAGATCCGAGATTTTGGTGATAGGATCTCTTCACCACTGAAATCTTGAGGGATTTCAGTGGTGAAGAGCATGCCTTGAAGTCTCAAAAAGGGGAGGGCCACCCCCTCTCCTTGATGTCCTTGAAAAGGACAAATTTTGCTTCCTTAAGGAGCTCCATGCTTGAGTGTGTGTTGAGCATGTTTGACTTGTTTTCCATGCTTATATTGCCATGTTATAACATGATTTCAAGTTGGTTTTAGTACTCTTTGCATGATTTGCATAGTTACTTTGTAATGCCTTAATATTGCTTAAACATGACTAGCTTGTTAGCCTTAGCTTCTAACATGTTTTAGACTTGTGTTTGTGAAGCTTGTGTACTCATTTTGCCATGATTTAACTCTGCCCATAGCCATTTGGGTCGATCCCATCATGCATTATGTAGCTCCTTTGCATTTGGCTTGTTGGCCTTGAGAGTATGAGTGTATAGCATGCCATGCTTACTTCATTTTTGATAGCTTGGAACCATCTATCATGTTATTTCAGACTTTTTGGTGTGCTTGTATGCATGCTTTAGTTGCTTCTTTAATGCTTTAAAAGCTTGTGTTGAATGCTTCATGTTTTGGTCATGTTGCATGCCTTTGTACTTGAGCCCCTTAGATGCCATCTAGGTGCTCCTTAGGCTTTGTTTAGGTCTGCTTGTGACCTATTTTGAGTCCCCTTAGCCTTGTGAGGCTTGGTGGACTTGGCCTTGGTTTAAGCCTTCATGGCTTGTTTCAAAACTTGGGCCATTTGTTGTATATTTGGCTTGCTTCATTACATGTTTTGGCATCATGTTTAACATGGATTTCAGAGCTTTTCATGCATGCTATTAGCCCATGTTTGCGTCTCTTAAGTGTGCATGAGAGTGGCTTTTGTATGCCTTGGGTTTAGGCTTTAACATGTGCATGTGTGTGCGTGTGTTTAGTCTCATTTTCTAGGCACTTTGGCCACTGTTTTGAGCCTTGTTAGAGCTGCCCAATTCATGTGTGAGTCCATCTCATTGCTTAGTTTGTATACTTGCCTTGCACGCCTACTTGTATGCTTATATAAGTGCCTCGCATTGTCCATATGGCATAGTAGATAACACGCTTAGGGCCTTGTTGCATTGGCATGCATGTTGGGCCTCTTGAAGTGAAGTATGACGGAGGTTTGGCACCTTTATTTGCTTGTTTGCATTGCATGCATTTGACATTGAAGTTGCACTCTTGGTTCCCTGTGCCATCACGCATGGAAATCTGCGCAGTGGTCCGGGAACCGAGGCACATGCCCTCTTGAGTCCATAGCATGATGTGGGATGTGTTTGGTGCATACATGCCTTGAATTACATTGCCATGCATAGTTTGTCCCCTGCTGCTGTGAGTTGCAGGATCTGCAGAACATTTTGTGCCGACCGGCACTTCTCGATGCGACCGGCCGTTCATTCCCAGGCGATGAAACAATTGATTCGATGGCCAAATCCTTGACCGGTGGAAATTACATGCGGCGATGATGATCTCCAAGATAAAGAAAGTGTTTCTAGGACTTTGGTAATTTTCGAGTTGGATAGCGAGAAAAGCGAGGCATACTTGCATGGCAGTGCGATTCCGAGCGAGTCCCGGGCACGCGCGCTGCAGTTAGCCCTCATCCCGAGGCATTTAATGTTTAATTAGATTAATTATTTAATTTAATTAATTTAGTTGATTTGTAATATTTAATTAGCTAGTTTAGTTAATTATTTATTCGGCCTGTATTATTATTTTAATCCCTCCGAGCGAGGGCAAAAATGTAATAAGTGTGTGTGAGTGGGTGTATGTCTTCCAACCCCCATTTCTTTCTAACCCTTTTATTTACCCGCTTATGTTGGTAGAATAGGGCATGTCTATTTTAGCATACCTTATGCAATGCATGTGTGCATTCATGCATTTGTTTACATGCACCGGGCTCGCTACATCATACAAAGCGTGACATAATTTTCAATTCCAAAATTGAATACATGCTATTTGATCGCATTTCACATGCCATATTTAGGGTTAGCCGAGCCTACTCTAGATTGCATTTCTGCCTGTGTTGCATTAGCCACTTACCATGAACTAGGTCATGCATGTTTGCTAACTAGTTCACTGTTTTGGCGCGGAGTACGATGTAAGTATTTTACGCTTTAGCATATCGCATGCGTGTGAATGTTGCCATGACAGTATGCTTACCATGCGGCTAAGTGCTTACGTGAAATAAACTGCTTGAATGCCTGTGGGTGGAGGTTGGATTGCCTAAGTTGGAACAATTCATTGAGATCCGTATTTTAGCCTACTTGCGGGTAGCAAAAGAAAACAACACGTTTTTCGAGACAAAAACGGATATGCAATGTTTATTTCCAAGTTAGGCGATCTAGTCTATACTTTTGTGTTGTGCGCATCACGTAGTAATTCTAGGTTAATAACCGGAATAAAGAAGCATAAAGTTTTCAAAAACGGATATCACGGTTAGTAGAGGCGGTCTTGGACGGCGAAAGGGGTGCTCATAGTGACCTTCCCGATCGTACCCAAGCTCGAGCCAAGACCACTTTGGTGATGACGGACACGTGGCCTTGACCGAGTCGAGTTTCTAGATTTCCCATTTTAAAAAATATTTAGGTGGCGACTCTGTAATCTGGCAAAGCAGTCCATGTTTGGCACTACTTTTCAAAAAAATATGTTTTCTCAAACGATTTGCCGGATTTGGACTCTTTGGTTCAGATTTAGAACCGCGACAAACAAAATCGAGTCCGAACTGTAGAGCGAGGTCCCTCGCGGACGTGCTACAGTTTCTGGCGACTCTGCTGGGGATTTTTAGGGAGCTTGACTCGAACTCGTGATATCCGGTTTTGACTACACTTATGTGTTTCTTTGCATTGCATGTGCGTTGGTGCGCCTAGGACACCGTGTTGGCCATCTGCTATTCCTGAGCGGTTTGCCGGAGGCTTGTCTTGTCAAGGCATGTCCATAAGGCTGACCGGTTGCGAACTCTGCCGATATGGGAACACAAACCCGGTTTTACCGGGGCACCCTGGCCATTCGACCTAGTGCATATTCGATCCATAGTGACCATTCCAAATTAGGACAAAGTTGCTTACCCGATATAGGTTGTTTGAAACATTGCGTGCGTAGTGAAACCCTAGCTCGACAAAATAGGGCGAAACCCTACCCCAACATAGGGGTGTATTGGCTCTCATTTACTTGCTATGTGCTTTTAGAGTGTATCTCTCTGGTAATGCATATACCGGTTTGCATTTGGGCATCGAACTGAGGCACCGATGTCAGTGTTGTTGTGGATCAGCTATATCTGCGGGTATCGGACTCAGATTTGGGACAGTGATTTTTGGGAACAGTATTCAGTAGTAGAGTGCAGTTGTTCGACTACACTTGTGTTTGATCTGTTTGAAATCTTGCTTGTTTTCGTTTGATTTAGAGGTTCGGAGAGTTAAGTCGAACAGCTAGTATCTTCTCCTCGTTGGCGGGACCCGAACATGATCTGCGAACTCAAGAGATTGTGGTCATGATGGCGCGAGTCAAGGAACCACCCCGCAAGATGAAGCTACTGTTGATATGCCGCATCCGCCTAGGTCGCCCGCTGCACACCCAGTCTGGACCCCTCAGTTCTATCAGGCTCGCGAGCCCACTACATTCGAGTTAATGGGGATGATAGGTGATCTCCAGAGGTCCGTGGCGGATCTCGCTTACGGAATGTCAACCTCGCCACCGGTTGCGTATCTTTGGAAATTTCGAACCCCAGAGCCCCGTCTTGGCGGATTGTGATTGAGCTCAGTCAGTCGGAGATGACCTCCACCCACAACAGTGATGTACCAGTACCAACCCAAACCTCTCACCAGGCTGAGGCCAGAGGCAAAGACAAAGTGAAGGTGGATGCCGATCCCGTGGAACAACTGCTGTGGGCAGTCCAGGCTTTGAAAGCCGGGGGAATGAGCAAACAACAGGTATCCGCGATTGTAACCAAAATTGTGGATGATGTTTTCCCTACTCACGAGAGGGCGGTTCGATCGGTCGGAGAATCGGGATAGGCCCGTCACACTAAAAAGGTTCTTCCGCTCCCAATCTTGCACCGGGAAAGATCGAAATCGAGTTCGCTGCGATCCGTTAAGCTAGTCGTCTAGCAAGAATACCACGAGTCCCAAGTACACGGGCGCAGGTCTTCCATCCTCTTTATATGCCTTTGTCTAGGGCACTTCGATTTTGGCCAAAAGGGCATCTCACCCCTCGATCCTAGGCCACTCCCCAAGCCCCTTCCGAGCCATGATGCCACTCAAGATCTTGTCGCGTACCATCAACATGGCCATACTACCGACAATTGTTCCGCCCGGCATGAAGTGAGATTTGATTGATAACAAGGTCATCCTCCGCCTACCTCGGCCGTCGGTCCTCTGAGTTCTTGGATTGTGAGGACACGAGATCTGAGGACACCGACATCTGCGAGTATGTAATCGATTCAAGCACTGCGGGCAATATCTGGTACATTTTTGGATATGGCGTTTGGCGCGCATTTTTGAGCACCTGCCGATGCTAGTTTTGTGAAACCTGACTTGGGTGTCGAGTCAGTCTTTTGATTTGTCTTGAGTCTGTCTCATTATTTTGAGTCAGTCCTTTTGTTTAAGGGTCTGTCTAATTGTAATGAGTCAGTTCCTCTTTTGTATAAGAATACTAGATGACTTCGGGGTTGTTGCCTCAAGCACCGTTTTGTTTTGTAATTACTTCTTTTGCTTTCTCTTTGGGTCTGCCTCTGCTGGAGCCAATTTACATCCGGGGAAATCTGAACGAAACAGCCGTGGCTACCGTGTTTTCATATTTATTGATCATGTTGGGCTAGTTGTGCCAGAGAATTCGAATGGGGTGACAGTGCATTCCACCTACTCTTTTGTGCCTTAAAAATCATTGCAATGACCTGAGTTTTTCAAAACTTTTTGAACACTGCGGTGAAAACGAAGGGGAAGGAATTCCTCGGGATTTGCAAAACTTTGATCGATTGAGAGAAAGAGAGGCATGCTAAGCCCTTAATGATTCAAATCATCTTTGGTCGGCGTAGTCTTGAGAAGGACCCTGGTTTAATCCAGACCGGTTCAAGATTGTCTTGACACGACGATTAAATCGCCTCTTTAAAAACTTTCAAAAACAAAATGTTTTGCGCCGTCCTGCGAAGACCTGTGTGGAATCGCTCTTGAGATTGCGCAACTTAGGATCGCTCTCAGTCTCGAGACTCGACCCTTCATTTCCCAAACCTTGGACCGGCATCCAGAATTTAGTTATTAATGCAAGGCCTGTGAAGCCAGACTCGAAGCAGCCCTCGATCAAGAGGCACCGAAATCCGAGCAAAAGATTAGACTTCACCAAAAGAAGTTTGCAGAGCAACCATGATGGAATCCCTGCAAACCATCGCAACCGTCTTTCTCCCGGAAAAGGGGAGGCGTCAATCCCAAAACCATTTGGCATGGATTTGTTATACTTTTACCCTTTGAGAGGCTCGCTGGGTCGAAAACCCGGAAGGGCAACCCAGGCAAAAGTTAGAGCAAGCAAAAAATACATACAAAAAAAATACAGAAAAAAAAGAAAAAGAAAAAGAAGCTCGCAAGGTCGAAAACCCGCATCGGGCGCCTTGGCAAAAGTTAGAGCCTAAAAGAAAAAGAAAAAAAAAGAGAAAAAATGAAAAAGAATTAAAAAGAAAAAGAAAAAGAAGCTCGCAAGGTCGAAAACCCGCATTGGGCACCTTGGCAAAAGTTAGAGCCTAAAAATAGTGAAGGTTAAAATACCCGAGTGTACCTTACCCGGAACTACGTAAGGCTTGATTCCCATGTTTAGGATCGTGAGGCAACTTCATCCTGAAGTCCAAATTTAACGCTTTCATAGCGTCTCAGTCCATGTAATGGTTTTGATCACCTGTGCCTTCTTCCGAATCTGATATCTCGGTTGCAACGACTGGAGTTGCGTGATCAACTTCCTCCTAGAACCCAGCCACCAACGCTTTCAAGGTGACTATGTCCATATATTGTTTGTGGCCGTCTTCATCCTCTCCGTGCCCGAGAGCCTGGTCGAGATCAATCGTTGACGAGCATGCTGCGGCATTGTCCAAACAAGGGGCAACTTTCCGTTGCCTCGCATTGCCATAAAGATTGCCCTGAGTTGCCGCCTAAACTAGGGGCAACTTTCCGTTACATCGCCCCTTCAAGCAAGGGGCAATTTTCCCAAATTGCCTCCGATCCAAGGTTGCGTATCTCGAGGGTAGGTTCTGTGCTTGTTGAGCATTGACCGTTTGCGAAAATAGTTTTTGAAAATTTTTACTAAGGTTGACTATTTTCTCGAAAACAATTCCATTTTCCAAAATTGGGCCATGTCTGGACCCAAAAGAAAAACTTTCAGTGCTTGCAACCTGACTTGCATGATTTTGAAATCAAAAATTGCCCAAGCACGCTAATCTGGCGTTCATTTTGATCAAAACTGTTTTAGAAAGAAAACAAAGAATGGTCAGAGTAATGAACTAGGGGCACAGTCGAGTCAGGTGTTCTGTCTCTTCCTTGTCATCAATGCACTCGCCAGAAAGACACTCTATTTACCAGAAGGAATAGCCGCGAGCTAACTGTATCAGGCACGAATCCCCCGCTTTCTATCCATCTATCAACCACCCAGGGGAGGGATATAAAATGAGAGATTAAAGAATAGAGAGGTGTGAGTTGAGGGAAAAGTGAGAAAAAGGTTTTTTTTTTAGAGAAAAGAAATCAAGCCTGAAGGGCCGAGCGACGTGAGAATCACACAAATCAGAAAGGGTGGGAAACTTGCCCAGAAGAATTGGCTCCTCAAGGTCTTTTGTTTTCAAACACGTCCGTGTCGTGTCTTTTGGTTTGATAGTCCCAACTCAGTTTTGAGTCTTTTCCGAGTATGTCTCGTTGTGTTTAGGTTGTGAGCCTTTTACTTTCTGCACTTGAGTTCTCCGGCGGTGTCCGGTTGTAGGCTCGATACCCAGGTTAAAAAACCTCTCTTTACCTCAAGATTGTCTGTGCTCAGAATGCTGTGTCATTCTCTACATCCATGCGAGGTAAGAGAAGAAATGGAAAATTTGGGACATCCGAGTGTGTTTCAATTTCAGTCGATTCACTTTGCCGTGATCCGCTTGTCGTTAATTGTTTGTTCAAAGTTTTTGTGTGTAGAATAAAATCTTGAGTTGTCTTGTGTGCAGATGATCCCCAATGAGAATCTGCGGGCCATTTGCCAAGTTTGAGCAAAGGATTTGTGCAGGTTGCTTCTTTGTTAGTTGGGTGGTTATCCGAGTATTACAGTGCAAATGCTCCATTGTCAGACAACAAATCAAATTTCATTTACATTGAGGTGTAATATGATGCAATGCAGTGCAAAGTAGGAGATATGTAAACATAACACTTTTCAGATAAAAAGTTTGTTTTATATAATCTCTTTCAAAGTACAAACTTTTGAAGAAAGCAAAAACCTGCCTGCGGCAGTACATAGTACTCTATCTACTAAAAAAAGAGAAAAGTACAAGAAAAGAAATAAAGAAAAGAAGCAGCAAAAATCATCATCATCAGCAGTAGGCCTAATGCCTAAGGGTCAGTCCTCGCCCTCTTCCTGGGCAGAAGCTCGACAGCATCGTCGGAGCCGCCACTATCGGAGCCCGAAGCTATCCGGCCTCCTCATGAATGACTCGTCCCGCCTCCGACTCACCATCTCCTGGAACTGGAGCTCGTGAGCTGCTCCCCACGTGACCACGTCCTCCTCTAGTACGAGGGAAGATCCTGCCATCCCGAGTAGAGAGGGGAGGCTCACCGAGCAACCCAATCGGAGGGATCGGGAAAGGAGGCTGAAAATACAAAGAGCAAACGCATCAGAAAGCTGTGAACAGTTTATCAGTATAGAATGCAGTGTATGAGTACAGTGTGTGAAAGCTGTGAACAGTGAATCAGTATAGAATGCAGTATGATGTAAATCAGTGTGTGAATCTTGTGAACAAATAATCGCTGCAAGATGCAAGTATGAGTACAGGTATGAAAGCCGTGAGCAATTTATCGTGTTCTTGTGCAAGATAGCGTAAAAGCAGAGTATGATTTGAGGCGTGGTCGATAGAACATACCGGCAAGCCGTAGACGCCAAAGCGTCGAGAGTCATTGCGCAGATCCCATCGAGGCATTCACTCCTGGTGTGGACGTATACTCGGAGGAAGCCGGCAAAAGTATTAAATACATCAATATTCTGTGGGATATCTGAATGAACTGAAATGAAATAACAGTGCAAGATGCAGAAATAAAGTAATACATACCGGAGGTAAGTCAGGAATACCGGCCAACTCGTGACCAGCCGGAGGAGGAGCAAATGGGATCTGGTAGGCCTCCCCACTCTGTCCCCTGTAAGTCAACATGGTAGGCAGCGGGCCGGCCGTCCCTCGCCTCCCTCTCCCTTGACTCGAGCTCAGGCCTCTGTGATGGCCCGCTCCTCGCCTCTCTGCCGCTGCTGCTGGCGCCGCAGTTCACTGGATCACTCGAGCCCTGCTCAAAGGCCGCATCAAGAAGGTCCGGACGTACTGAGTAATCGCCCTCGCCCTGTCAGCATCTACATCCACGGCCCAAGGGTGTAGTCCTCCATCTCTTTAGGCTGCCCTCGTCCCTCATGCGCTCGGGAGGATGGATCGGAACTATCTGCCGGCAATCCTAGGGTCTGGCGTGTAAACGCCACCCAGTACCAGTTCGACATCGGGCCCTCCAGAGAATCCGTGGCCGAGGTCTCGATGGCGCCGGCATACCGATCTCGTATCACCGCTGGTAGTGGAGCCCACGGCTGCCAGGTGACCTGAAATGAAATACAATTGATTATCTACTGATGCAGAAGTATCCACTTGAAAGCGAAGCTTAAATGGACTGTAAGTAAAACATACCTCGGTGGGGGTGATGGTGTCGAAGAAACGGCGAAAGAAGCTAAAAGTGTCCCGGGGCCTCCGGACGCATCGCCCGTCGTAGCGGCGAGAAAAGGGGACGACCAGAGGGGTCTCCGTCTCCCAGCTCTAGCTCAGGAAAGTAGGCGTACACCCACGGTACCAAAAGCAGACGTCGAGATGATTATCGTAAAGCGAATCTGAGGATAAAAGCGAAGCTTGAGCCGTGTGTTGTGCAGTGTGTTGAGCAAAGTGTGCAGAGTGAACAGCGTCTGACGATTAAAGCGAAATATGTGTGTGCCATGTATACGATGTCTGATGTCGTAAAAGCGGACAACGGTTTATGCGATTCTGCAGAATCTGAAAGTCTGAGCGAAATGAAAAGCGAAGAAGACATACCTCCGGGCTCGCAAGAGCCTCCTAGCGGTATCCTTTGCCACGAGAGGTGATCTCATATAACCGTAAAGGGTGGCCAAAGCCGCGCCTCCCCAGTCATACTGCACAATCCTCTCGACATCCACCAAGGCGCTAAGCAAGCAGAGGGGCACGGTGTTCGCCCGGTCGGCAAACAAGGTGGTCCCCAGCAAAAACATGAGAAAGCCGCGCGCATACCTCTCAGCGGCCTCCTGGGTCATCGGAGCTGCGTCCACCAGCATGGTCCGCACTTTTCAGCTACCTCGAACCAGAGTAGCGGGCCGAACCTCAGACGAACAAGTGGCGGCGCCTCACCGAGCAAATGAACCTGAGCGGCAATCCACTCGTCCATATTCAGATCGAAGGGATCGGATCACCCCACCCGTCGGTGAGCATCGAGAAGTCATAAGGGGTCATCGTCATGTCCCCGGTCGCTGATAAATGAAAAGAATCGGTGGTGTCCCACCACCTCTCTGCCAGAGCGGCAAGAAGAGGTCTGCAAGCAGAAAGCCTGGAAAGTCCCCTGCAGAAGGTACCGAAGCCGGCCCGATCCACGATGCGGCTAACGGCGTCAGGCAGCTCGGCGTACCACTCGCGAGCGATAACATTCCCATACCCGCGGAGAGTATGGGAGTCTCCCTGTAGTCAAGAAATTGCAAAGCCATATGAAGATATGCACTCGGTACAAATCTGGTATGCGTGCAGATTTTTAATAAAGAAACTGGGTGCCGGTGTGCTTACAGTGAACTACAGGCGCGTGATGCGTCAGTGTACTGTAAATGCTCCAGTGTAAACTTGGTGCATGTGTGCACGTTCTTCAGATTCAAACAAAAACCGGGTGCCGGTGTGCTTACAGTAAACTACAATGTGCGATGCGTCGGTGTGTTTTTTCGTTTGAACGGTACAAATCTGTGTAAGCATCGTGCACGTGTGTACGTTTCTCAGATGCAAGCAAATGTCAGGTTTCAGTATACTGCGGTGGACTACGGCCTGTGATGTGTCAGTATGTTTTGTGAGAAATAGCATACAGATATGGTGCACGTGTGCGCATTTTTCAGATTCAAGCAGATAACGGGTCATCGTGTCTGCAGTGAGTTACAACATGTAATCTGGCGTGTTCGAGTGGTTCGATTCGATGTAAATCTAGCATATGTGCGAGTTTTGATTCAAATAAGCACCGGTGTCGGCGAATTGGTATCTGATGTGTGCGTGTTTGGGTGAGTCGAGCTAGTGCGGTGTGCGTGCATGTCGTCGGTCCTAACAGATGTCGATTATGAGTTTGTCTACAATCAACTAGTACAAGATACATCGAACTAGCGTTAATGGGTTCGATTAGCTACGGCGGTTGACAGAAATCCTACATTGCGTAAAATAAAAGACCGAATGTTACCTCGGCGCCCGAAGACAAGTGAGAGGCGGCTCGCAGCCAGGCTCGATCCAAAGCCCTATCGGCCGCGGAAGTGGCGAGTCCGTCGAGTGGTAATCGTGAATGGCAGGCGATAGGTCGCCGGATCGAATGGGCTTCGCTCAACGGGAGGAGCTTCGACCGGGTCCATCTCATGGTCGGGGAGTCGACATGTGGAACATCATCGGCCATAGCAAAGGAGATGAGAAAATAGCGAAAAAGGGAAAAACGGGCGAATCTGAAAAGTCAATCGACAAAGTCAACCCCGAGAGGGTCGGAAATGGCCGGAAGGGTCGGAATGTGAAAAGACACGAGAATGAAGAGAAAATCGAGGGGAACAAGTCCCGAAAAGGGGGAAATGGCGAAAAATGCACCGAAACAAAGTTTTGTTCGGTCGAAAATGTCCGAAACGCGACGAATATCGCGAATCCGACGAGAAAACAAGCGTGGCGCGGAAATCGATGAAAAAGTGAGGGAAAACACTTTGGAGAGGGAGAGCAAAGATTTTCGGTGGAGGCAAAGTGAGGGAAATAGGGTTTCAAACCCTATTTTAAAAGGCCCAAGGTGAAATGGCAGAACTGCCCCCGATCAGCAACTTTTGGCCGGTCGGCACTATTTTGTGCCGGTCGGCACAATATTGTGCCGATAGATGAGTTTATGCAGCCGGTGGTAGCCGGTGACCACCCCACCCAGCCGGTGGTGTTCCCAAGGCCCTTTTTAGGCAAATTGAGGAGTTTTGGGTCTTCATAGCTCAAGAAAGTGCAAGAAAGTGCATCCCCGATGCTCAACCGGTCTCCGTTTTGACTTCGGACCGTCTTTACTGTGCGTGACGCTCAAATTCAAGCGAAGATTGTATCCTTTTGTATCCTTTTGTCTTTTATAAGATTCAAAAGTTGCCCCGTGTGCGTCACGCGCATCCATCACATTGTCCGGCGCATCGTATCGCGCCATCTTGCACGTCCCTTGCAACTTGCACCATTTTGCATTGTCGTGTGGCATGCGTGTCATACTCCTTCATCTTGCATCTCATAATGATTCACGTGGGGTGTACTACCTCACGTGCTTCATTTTGCATCTCATAATGATTCACGTGGGGTGTACTACCTCACGCGCTTCATTTCGCATTTCATCTTGATTCACGTGAGGTGTACTACCTCACGCGCTTCATTTTGCATCTCATTTTGAGTCACGTGAGGTGTACTACCTCACGCACTTCATTTTGCATCTCATTTTGAGTCACGTGAGGTGTACTACCTCACGTGTTTCATTTTGCATTTCACCTTGAGTCACGTGAGGTGTACTACCTCACGTACTTTGTTTTGCATTTCATTCTCCATCCAATGAGGTACGCGTGCCTCATGTGCATTTCATTTTGCCAACGGGTCCGGCGGGACCGAAAACACGCACGGTCCGGCGGGACCAAAAACACGTGCGGTCTAGGAGACCTTAAATCCTCGGGAGGTGCAAGACCTTCGGTGCATTAAGGTGCACCTCGTTACATTCATTTCGCATATCGTTGCATCTCGAGGCACGACGTCGCCTCGTTTTGCACTCCATTTTCCTGCAAATGAGGACCGTGTGCCTCATTTCGCATCTCGTTGCATCTCGAGGCACGTACGCCTCGTTTTGCACTCCATTTTCCATCAAATAAGGTACGTGTGCCTCATTTCGCATTTCATTGCATCTCGAGGCACGTACGCCTCGTTTTGCACTCCATTTTCCATCAAATGAGGTACGTGTGCCTCATTTCGCATTTCATTGCGTCTCGAGGCACGGTCGCCTCGTTTTGCACTTCATTTTCCATCAAATGAGGCATGTGCCTCATTTCGCATTTCATTAAGCCTCGAGGCACGTACGCCTCGTTTTGCACTTCATTTTCCATCAAATGAGGTACGTGTGCCTCATTTCGCATTTCATCGCATTTCGAGGTGCGCGTGCCTCGTTTTGCATTTCATTTTTCACCAATGAGGTATGCGCGCCTCATCATGGTTCATTTCATTCTCATTTGCATTGTTCTGCACCCCTTGTGGCACGCGTGTCACATTCGCATGGTGGCCCCATACCGGTCCGCGGGACCAAAACACGACGGTCTAGGAGACCCTAAATCCTCGGGAGGTGCAGACCTTCGGTGCATCGAAGTTGCCCCTCATTGCATTTGGCATGCATTTCATCGCGCCGTTTGGCGTACCCTCATTGCACTTCATTTTCCATCCTTTGAGGCACGTGTACCTCATTGCACTCCATTTTCCATCTTTTGAGACACGCATGTCTCATTCGCCTCATTTACAGCCGTGTGCGTGTCTCATTTGCATCATATGCACTTTAAGTGTTGTGTAACAGCTTGCCCCTGTGTCCGCGAGACCTAAAACACGCACGGTCTAGGAGACCTTAAATCCTCGGGAGGTGCAAAACCTTCTGCATTAAAGCACCTCATTGCATTTTGCATGCATTCCATAGCGTTGTTTTGATTTCATCGTTGCCCGTCGGGTCCGGGCGAGACCTTAAACACGCACGGTCTAGGAGACCTTAAATCCTCAAGATGCAATTCCTTCGGTGTTTGTCCCGCCTGAACGACTTTCGGTGGCGGTAAAGCCACCCGTCAGATTCTTGTAAGTTCCTAGGAGACCAATGGGGACGGTGAAAACTAGAGTTTAAACGGCTTATGCCTAGAACGCAAAGGTTCGAATTTCGAGACTAAAGTCTGGTTTAAATACCGGGGTATACCCTCGGCTTGAAATCTGTATGGAAGCCCCATAGGTTGAGGCGGCGTGTTTACGTCTCAATTCTGGATACTGAACCAACCTAGTATGTCGCCCCGTTGGGAGAATAGGGAAAACTGCAATCATAGCCATTGCATCAACATGCATCCCACGCATCATTTGTAAATATTGCATATGTCATGCATTTCAAAACAAAAACAAAACAAACCATGCATATGTCGTGCATCATCATTTTAATATAGTGTATGTGTCATGCATTTTGTGTAAAACACCTAGTCCATTGCATTGTAGCTTGCATGCATCCATTGCATCACCTCCATCTATGGCTTGCACCTTTCCTTGTTGAGCTTGGTCTGGTATGTGCCCATATTTTTCGTGTTGAAACACAGTTGTCGAGCTTTTGTGTCCGAGCCTTGAGGGTAGCGGCACCGCTTCTGTGTTAGATACGGCTTGTATGCGTACATGCCTTTCCTAGGCAAAATACGGTTTGGCCCGCGTGCCATATCCATTGTATCCATATCCATTGCATTGTAGCTTGCATGCATCCATTGCATCACCTCCATCTATGGCTTGCACCTTTCCTTGTTGAGCTTGGTCTGGTATGTGCCCACACTTTTCGTGTTGAAACACAGTTGTCGAGCTTTTGTGTCCGAGCCTTGAGGGTAGCGGCACCGCTTCTGTGTTAGATACGGCTTGTATGCGTACATGCCTTTCCTAGGCAAAATACGGTTTGGCCCGCGTGCCATATCCATTTGTATCCATTTCCATTACATTATAATGTAGTCATTGCGTCCGGCATTAGGATCATTCTTCTCACCCCAAATGTCGCTTTCCCCTTATGTCATTCCACCCAATACTTGTTCTTGTGTCCGTATGCGAAGTACCCATAAATCAGACATCGTTCTATGGGAGACGGACTTGTCACCACCACCAATCTATTTGACATTTGTGTGGTTTGAACCGCTCGGTTTGAATCACGATTCAATTGCCTCGCATGTAGTTCGCATTAGTTTTAATTGCACTACATTTTCATTTGCATTATTCATACATAGTTTTGTATATATTGCATATCATTCATCATTCGCATTGCATATGTCATGCATGTTGCTAACAATATTGTACTGTTAAGTTTACTTTCTTTGCAGCACGATATTGTATGTCTGATTCATTTATCACGGCAAGCCGGACGAGCCGCATTGTATTGTATCCTCCGCGTGAGACGTTTCGAGAATTGCATAATTCTCTTACATCCTTTCTGCATTGTAGTGTAGATTGGCGTATGCTAGCTTATAACTGTTGCATGTGTGCTTCATTACAGCTTTCTTTGCATGATCATAAGCTATGCCCGGCTTCTTGCATTTTCAGTTGCATTTTGCCCCTGCCTTCGGGCGCATATCTTACTTGTTTTGCATGACTGTCTAAGTCTTCGGCCTTGTCAAAAATGGGTCGTCTCTGGGCTTTGACATTCACCCCCGTCATTGTTATGACTTTCGAGTTCTGTCAAAGAGGGGCAACTGTAGACACCCCATTTTTGACCGTCCTCAAGACTTGGACGTCACCGCTCGAACACTCGGTGATCATCCATGTGTGTGTTCGTTTGGAGTTCCCGGAGTTCTCGGCTCGCGCGCCGTGCCTCAGGACCTCCGGACTCGACCGTTTGTGTTTGGTTTTGCACCAAACACTTGTGATTTTCCTTTGAGGGGCAGGGAATGCCTTATGAGGCATCCCCACACACCATTTGGGGCTAGAGGCCACCGGCTGGTCAGAGTTGTCACCGGCACTATATTGTGCCGGTCGGCACTATTTTGGGCGAAATGACCAATTTGCCCAGCCGACCACTGTGCACTTGCTTTCTGAGATATTTTCAGACAGCTGTGTGCAATTGTCTTTCCCTCCATACACGTGTATGGAGGGATGAGCTTGCTTAATGGCTAAGCTTGTAAGCTTTTGGCCTATAAGAGGCAAAGGTCTTTCCTTTGCTCAAGGGTTGGAATTCTTGAGAGGTTTCACCATTTTTAGAGGGAACCAAGCTCTGGTTTTAGGGTTAAGATAGATACACATCCTATATCTCCCTTTCTCTTTTGCTTTCTAGGTGTTTTAGTTCATATTATTGCACTAACACACCTAGTCTTCCACCTTTTCTTGGTATTCTTGAAAATCAGAGCTTATTCTTGAAGTTCTTGACTGGTTTTGAGTCCAAAGAAGCCACAACATCAAGCTTTGTGAAGAGGTCTACAAGGGTAAGAACTTTACTCCCTTTTTACCCCATTCTTGCACCTTCTTTTTACCTAGCTTAGGACTGTTTTTGTGCTTAGCACATAACACAAAAAAGTTCTGATTTTTGACCCTCTTTATTGTATATTAAGAGTGTTTTGTGGTTTGGGGAAGTTTGACCCCCTTTAGGCCTTGAAAAGGGTCCCTTTTGTGCCATTTTGGTAGAGATCCGAGATTTTGGTGATAGGATCTCTTCACCACTGAAATCTTGAGGATTTCGGTGGTGAAGAGCATGCCTTGAAGTCTCAAAAAGGGGAGGGCCACCCCCTCTCCTTGATGTCCTTGAAAAGGACAAATTTTGCTTCCTTAAGGAGCTCCATGCTTGAGTGTGTGTTGAGCATGTTTGACTTGTTTTCCATGCTTATATTGCCATGTTATAACATGATTTCAAGTTGGTTTTAGTACTCTTTGCATGATTTGCATAGTTACTTTGTAATGCCTTAATATTGCTTAAACATGACTAGCTTGTTAGCCTTAGCTTCTAACATGTTTTAGACTTGTGTTTGTGAAGCTTGTGTACTCATTTTGCCATGATTTAACTGCCCATAGCCATTTGGGTCGATCCCATCATGCATTATGTAGCTCCTTTGCATTTGGCTTGTTGGCCTTGAGAGTATGAGTGTATAGCATGCCATGCTTACTTCATTTTTGATAGCTTGGAACCATCTAGCATGTTATTTCAGACTTTTTGGTGTGCTTGTATGCATGCTTTAGTTGCTTCTTTAATGCTTTAAAAGCTTGTGTTGAATGCTTCATGTTTTGGTCATGTTGCATGCCTTTGTACTTGAGCCCCTTAGATGCCATCTAGGTGCTCCTTAGGCTTTGTTTAGGTCTGCTTGTGACCTATTTTGAGTCCCCTTAGCCTTGTGAGGCTTGGTGGACTTGGCCTTGGTTTAAGCCTTCATGGCTTGTTCCAAAACTTGGGCCATTTGTTGTATATTTGGCTTGCTTCATTACATGTTTTGGCATCATGTTTAACATGGATTTCAAAGCTTTTCATGCATGCTATTAGCCCATGTTTGCGTCTCTTAAGTGTGCATGAGAGTGGCTTTTGTATGCCTTGGGTTTAGGCTTTAACATGTGCATGTGTGTGCGTGTGTTTAGTCTCATTTTCTAGGCACTTTGGCCACTGTTTTGAGCCTTGTTAGAGCTGCCCAATTCATGTGTGAGTCCATCTCATTGCTTAGTTTGTATACTTGCCTTGCACGCCTACTTGTATGCTTATATAAGTGCCTCGCATTGTCCATATGGCATAGTAGATAACATGCTTAGGGCCTTGTTGCATTGGCATGCATGTTGGGCCTCTTGAAGTGAAGTATGACGGAGGTTTGGCACCTTTATTTGCTTGTTTGCATTGCATGCATTTGACATTGAAGTTGCACTCTTGGTTCCCCAGGCCATCACGCATGGAAATGCGCGCTTGGTGGTCCGGGAATCGAGGCACATGCCCTCTTGAGTCCATAGCATGATGTGGGATGTGTTTGGTGCATACATGCCTTGAATTACATTGCCATGCATAGTTTGTCCTCTGCTGCTGTGAGTTGCAGGATCTGCAGAACATTTTGTGCCGACCGGCACTTCTCAGTGCCGACCGGCCGTTCATTCCCAGCCGATGAAACAATTCAGTGCCGATGGCCAAATCCTTCAGCCGGTGGAAATTGCGTACCGATGATGATCTCCAGATCAAAGAAAGTGTTTCTTGGACTTTGGTAATTTTCGAGTTGGATAGCGAGAAAAGCAGAGGCATACTTGCATGGCGGCGATTCGAAGCGAGTCCGCACGCCAGTAGCTTAGCCCTCATCCCGAGGCATTTAATGTTTAATTAGATTAATTATTTAATTTAATTAATTTAGTTGATTTGTAATATTTAATTAGCTAGTTTAGTTAATTATTTATTCGGCCTGTATTATTATTTTAATCCCTCCGAGCGAGGGCAAAAATGTAATAAGTGTGTGTGAGTGGGTGTATGTCTTCCAACCCCCATTTCTTTCTAACCCTTTTATTTACCCGCTTATGTTGGTAGAATAGGGCATGTCTATTTTAGCATACCTTATGCAATGCATGTGTGCATTCATGCATTTGTTTACATGCACCGGGCTCGGTACATCATACAAACTGCATCGCAATTTTCAATTCCAAAATTGAATACATGCTATTTGATCGCATTTCACATGCCATATTTAGGGTTAGCCGAGCCTACTCTAGATTGCATTTCTGCCTGTGTTGCATTAGCCACTTACCATGAACAAGGTCATGCATGTTTGCTAACTAGTTCACTGTTTTGGCGCGGAGTACGATGTAAGTATTTTACGCTTTAGCATATCGCATGCGTGTGAATGTTGCCATGACAGTATGCTTACCATGCGGCTAAGTGCTTACGTGAAATAAACTGCTTGAATGCCTGTGGGTGGAGGTTGGATTGCCTAAGTTGGAACAATTCATTGAGATCCGCATTTTAGCCTACTTGCGGGTAGCAAAAGAAAACAACACGTTTTTCGAGACAAAAACGGATATGCAATGTTTATTTCCAAGTTAGGCGATCTAGTCTATACTTTTGTGTTGTGCGCATCACGTAGTAATTCTAGGTTAATAACCGGAATAAAGAACGCATAAAGTTTTCAAAAACGGATATCACGGTTAGTAGAGGCCGGTCTTCGGACCGGGCGAAAGGGGGTGCTCATAGCTGACCTTCCCCGATCGTACCCAAGCTCCCGAGCCAAGACCACTTTGGTGATGACGGACACGTGGCCTTCGGCACCGAGTCAGGGTTTCCTAGATTTCCCATTTTAAAAAATATTTAGGTGGCGACTCTGTAATCTGGCAAAGCAGTCCATGTTTGGCACTACTTTTCAAAAAAATCTGTTTTCTCAAACGATTTGCCGGATTTGGACTCTTTGGTTCAGATTTAGAACCGCGACAAACAAAATCGAGTCCGAACTGTAGAGCGAGGTCCCTCGCGGACGTGCTACAAATACTAGTTTAGAGATTATATCCCATCAAATATCTCTTCGAGAAATCGGCACTTACGGGTAAGCTAGCCCGTTGGTTGCTTCTGTTTTCCGAATTTAATCTGAAATATGTGACACGCAAGTCAGTAAAAGGAAGAGCGGTAGCGGAGTTCCTAGCCGATCACCCAGTTAAAGGGGATGAAACTGTTGAGTACCTATTCCTAGACGAGGCCATCATGCATGTCGAAGACAAAACTTGGATGATGCGTCAAACCAATATGGGTATGGGATAGGGGTGTTGCTGATAGCACCTGACAATTCTCGCATACCTCTAGCATTCAAACTCCGGTTTAAAGTATCGAACAATGAAGTAGAATATGAGGCATGTATTGCCGGTTTAGAAGCTTCCCTAGAACTAGGGGGAAAACGGTTGGATGTCATCGGGGACTCAAACCTTGTTGTATCTCAATCTAAAGGAGATTGGAAAGTCAAAGAAGAAAAGATGAGAATCTACCACTAGACCTTGGACGTGCTGATTCCTTGGTTTGAGAAACTGAATTTCGCTCATCTGTTAAGAGAGAACAACAGGTTCGCTGATTCATTAGCAACTCTATCTTCTATGATAGACATTCCTTTCGGAGTCCGGATGCGTCCGATCATCATCGAACAGAAATTTGTGTCGGCCTACGAGCTAATCGCCGCCATAGATGAAGTACAAGATGAGAATCCTTGGTATTACGATGTCTGGAACTTCTTGGAGAAAGAAACGTATCCACCAGGGGCAAATGCCAAGGATAAGAGGGCAATTAGAAGAACAGATCCTCAGTTCATCGTCTGCAGAGGTAAACTGTACAAGAGAGGTCATCTCGGGATGCATAAGCTGTGTGTTGATGCTGAAGAATCCAAGCGCCTAATGGAAGCCATCCATGGAGGAGAGTGCAGAGTGCACATGAACGGGGTGATGCTAGCTTGGAAGATCCTTAGACAGGGTTATTACTAGTCCACCATGGAGGAGGATTGTATTGGCTTTGTCCGGCGATGCCACAAATGTCAAATCCATACAAACCGCATAAACATTCCGCCGTTGAAGCTATACAACATGACTTCGCCATGGCCATTTTCAGTCTGGGGGATTGATGTGATTGGAGCTGTCACTCCGAAGGGGTTCAATGGGCATGAGTACATTCTGGTAGAGATAGATAACTTCACGGAGTGGGTTGAGGCCCAATCTTACGCGGTGTTGAAGGCATCGCACGTTGCAAAGTTCACCAGGAACAACATCATCTGCCACTATGGGGTCCCGAACGAGATTATTTCATATAATGGTTCCCACTTCAAGAAGGAAGTGATCGACTTGTTGGACAAGTACAACGTGGCTTTTTATAAGTCATCTACTTATCGGCCCCAAACCAACGGAGCAGTTGAGGCCGCCAACAAGAACATCAAGCACGTTCTACAGAAGATGGTGGAAACCTACCGGGACTGGCCAGATAAGTTGCCTTTCGCTCTGTGGGGATACTGGACTTCAATTTGAACTTCTACTGGGGCGACTCCGTATTCCTTGGTTTATGGGATCGAGGCTGTTCTGCCTATCGAAGTTGAGGTTTCGTCATTACGGGTATTGGCTAAGTGTTAGCTAGCTGAGGTAGATTGGCAGCAAAGTAGGTTCGAAGAACTCACGCTGTTTGATGAGAGAAGGCTGAAAGCACTGTATCATGTTCAGGGTTATCAACGAAGAATTGCCAGGGCTTTCAACAAGAAGGTTAAGTCCAGGAATTTGAAGGAAGGGGATCTAGTGCTCAAAGACAACCGAGCTCCCATTTACGACCCTAGGGGCAAGTTCAGACCCAATTGGACTAGCCCTTACATCATCAAGTCCATTTGGTCGGGTGGAGCTATCGTTCTGATGGACCTAGATGGCCTAGAGTTCTCCCAGCTGATCAACATGGACAAGTTGAAGAAATATTACCCCTGAGTGGCTCGCTAGGCCGAAAACCCGAAAGGGCGACCTAGGCAAAAGTTAGAGCACAGAAAATTTGAAATAATAAAAACTGAGCTCGCAAGGTTGAAAACCCAGAAAGGGCGGCCGTGGCAAAAGTTAGAGCGCAAAAGGAGAGTGTTAATACACAAGTGAACCTGAGCCGAACTACGTAAGGCTTGATTCCCATCTTTGGGATACGTAGGCAACTTCATCCCGAAGTCCAGCCATAAACACTTCCCCGATCAACTTTGTCCGTGTGATCATGTTGGTCATCTTTGTCTATTCTGCATCCAAGAGCTCGGTTGTGATCTCCAGTGCAGTGCTATTCAGACTAGGGGCAACTTTCCAGTTGCTGGAATCCGGGGTTGTGCATCTCAATGACAAATCTCAGGCGTGTCTAGTTCTGATCCATATCGAAAATGGTTTTGAAAAGTTTTAATAAAAGTTGATTTCGCTTAAATTAACCTTTTTACAACTTAGACCATTTTGGACCAAACGGAAAATTTTCAGTACTCACAACCTTCAATTTCATTGATTTCAATACAAAGTTCTCCTACTCTTGAATACAAATTGAAGTTGCTTTTTATTACATTCATAAAGAAAACTTGAAAGTACTGATAAAGTAAATAAATTCGGGGCATAGTCAGGCGTTCCTGCGTCCCCTCCTAGAGCTGGTCGAAGCCTCTGATATCAAAGTAGGCCCAATCTGCGTCTCCTCAACAAGCCAAGCTATACACTCATCAGAGAGGGTGCAACTAAAAGTAGGAGCGGGGGCCAGAAGCTCTCTAGTCCTCCATGCCGTGGCATACCGAGCTAGCTGTGCGCCTTGGACCGGAAATGCAGCAGGATACTCTATCCCCTCCTCTGGGCAAGTCTGATCATGCTCGAACTGGCGCCAGAATCAGAAAGGAAAGTAGAACACGCAGTGTGTCAGGCCAATCAACTAAATCCTGGTCTGTCGGGACATCCTGTAACTCATCGCCGGTAGATTGAGCCAAGGACAGCGCCAAGCAATGCGGTTTGCGGACAAACTGCACATCCAGTCACACCACCAACCCTCATCAAGGGCATCGACTAGACGTCGCCAGAAGAAATAGCCGCGAGCTGAGTATGCTGGGCATGAGTCCACAACCTTCAATTTGTCCATCAACCATATCTGGAGAGGGATAAAAAAAATGAGAGATTAAAGAATAGAGAGGTGTACGTTGAGAGAAAAGTAAGAAAAGGGTTTTGAGAGAAAAATCGAGCCTGAGGGCCGAGTGATGTGAGGAATATACGTGAGATGGGGTGGGAAACATTACCTACAGTAGTAATGGACTTCCCGTGAATCTGGTCGTCTCTCGGCGATGAAAAGCATCTAAACGCATCAATGTCTCAGCTAGTGTCATGGCAATGCAGCTCTTGCCCTCTCTCAAGCCCTCAGCGATCTCAATCAAACGGATGCTAGACACTCCGAAGCCTGAGGCAAACAAGAAATGAGATAGCATGCACAAGCAAAGCGCATGTCACCGAAAACCCTGCCAATGATGATCTCCGCGGTCATCGGCATCAAAAAACTGATGAACTAAGCAGGGGATGTCCAATGCTCCATTGCGGATCAAAGACCGAGCATCATGCATAGTAAGCCCGCACATCCATTCTAAGGCTTGGATGTGGCCAAAGCGAATTTGCAGCAAAATTTCTTCATCGTGCTCGGATTCCATTAGAGCTTGGAAGTCTTCGAATGTGGGACATACCTCTGGTCCACCGAAGCTAAAGACATGTGTTACCGGATTCCAAAACCTTGCCACGACATGAAGAAACGGAAAACGCAGCGGCGTGCAACCCAGCGTGAATAGTGCATTTATGCTGAAGTCCTGGAAATTCACCTTTTCCAAGTCATCCAAGGAGGCAATCCAATTTGTGAGATTTTGGATGAAGAACGCCTTCATTTTGGTGCAAAACTGAGTTAGAATGAGGGAACCACGAAGCTGGAACCTTTATAAAGGATAAGAGACTGTTTGGAGGACAAGTGTCACAAAACTGGAGGTCCCTGGGCCAACTGGTCGGCCGACCACTTTTCCTTGTTGGCCAGCCAATTTTTCTGGTCAGCCAGCCACTTTTCTAGCCTACAGCAGGAAAAAGTGGTCGGCCAGCTCCTATGATGGTCGGCCATGTGCAAAAAGCTGGTCTCCAACTGTTTCTTGTCTCCAGAAGGGAGTCTGTAGCTTTCCTGTGTGCTGAGAGTACTGAAGGTCTGAGTTTACCTCTGTTTCGGATGCGTTCTATCGCTCTGATTGTCTAAAATGCATTTGCTTATCGAGTTGTTAAGGTTTTCTTATTAAGTTGTTGCTCTTTGATTATCGAGTTGTTGCTCGTTGCTTATCGAGTTGTAAACTTGCTAAGGTTTTGTTGTTTCTTAGTAAGTTAAGTTGTTTAGTTTGTTGTGTCGGTTCATTACCTGACTTGGTAATACACGATGTTCAAATTCTATTCAATTCCTTTTTTGTGCAAAATAATGTGATGTGATGCTTAGAATGTAAAGTACAGCACTTTTGAACAAAAAGTCGTTTTCATTTTGTCATAGCTTCTTTTTACAACATTTTACAAAAGACTACAAGTTTTGAAGAAAATAAAACCGCCTAAGCTGTACAATGTGCTACAACTACATGTAAAAAGAAAAATAAAGCAGGGAGCATCTGCATCAGTTCTATCAAGCTCAACACCAAGAGGCCCTCTTCGTCTTCTTCGGCTGAGCAGCCTCTGCACCACCACCATCTGAATCGGAGTCACCATCCTCGGAATCCTCCTCGGCGTCACCTTTGTCCTCAGAACCAGAATCGGAGTCATCATCCTTGCCTGCAGATGTCTCTGACTGCGGGTACGCTGACTCCTCCTCCTCGCTGGACTCCTCGTCGTATCTGACAGATGCTCTGCATCTCCCTCGGCCGCGAGTCGAGCTCCCTCTCCCAGCTACTCGGGAAGGCCTGGATGGCCTGGGCCACGACAGTGGAACCTAAAAAGGGCAGTTTGAATACATCAGCCAGAATATGTATATCATATGCAAGTATGATGCGTGGAGTTTGTGCATGCAAATATAGTGTGTGGATGTGATGTGTCAGATGTGCTCTACATGTGCAATGAATCAATATGGTGAAATGATCAGTTTCAATATGTCATCAGAAGTATGATAAATACAAGGACATTGAAAGGTACCGGAATACCGGCAGCGTACAGCATCGTCTCCCTCCGCAAGACCATGCTCTCGAGTGAGGCCACCACTCCGAGTAACCCCTCAGTATAATCTCTGGGAGGCTGCAGATACAAGTTCAAGTCATCAGTGAATGAATGAATGTCTAAATATCTGAGTGATAAATGAAAACTATAAAACATACCAATGGTCGGGCATCGGAGGCTCCAGTGGAATCGGGTAAGAAGTCCCATACTGCCAGCCCGTCAGCTCGGTCGGAAGATCTGGCCACCCAGCATAATGACAAGTCGAGGGCATCCAGCTAGCCATACCCCTCGATGTACCGGCCCTGCTAGTGGAAGGGACGTCTGCAGCTCGAGCGCGACTCGATGATGGCATATCAGCAGCCCTCCTCATAGGGGTATGGACACCTGTCAATGGAGGCATCAAGTATGTATGGCGGTATGTCACGTAATCCCCCTCCTCCAGGAACAGAACTACGTCAACACCCAACATAAGGTCCTCAACCTCCCGGGGAGTGAGCTTCTCCGTGGACTGCATTTCCAATGGAGGCGCTGAGGAGACCTTCTGATCGGCATTGCCCATCGTCTGACGCATGAAACGATCCCCAAGAAACCAGGCTTTGCCGGCTGGTCCCTCAAACAGAACCCTATATCGGGAGGCGGCCCATGCCCCAGGGAACTAAAACTGTAGAGACCTGGGCATCACAATCCAAGGCTGCTAAGTAATCTGCGGATAGCAAGTGCACAAACTGATTAGATGTCATAAATATGCAAGATGAATCAAAGCTGAAAACATGAAGAACTGAGAGTTCTGGCTTACCTCGGATGCCCGCACAGTGTCAAAGTACTGCCAGAGATATGGTAGAGTCTCCCGGGGCCTGGACCGGTACCGATCCTCAAATCTACGCGAGTAAGGGATCTCAAGAGGTGCCTCGAGCTCGAGCTCGGGAGCGAGTGTCAGAAAGTAGGCATAAACCCACAACTGTGAAAGGCAAGATAGTGGCTATCAAAATGTAGAATGCGGAGTGTAGAATGCTATGTGCAATGTACAGATAATGAAAATCAGAAAAAGTAGAATGCTGAGTGCAGAATGCTTAGTACAAAATGCTGTGTGCGGTGTACAGATAATGAAAATAAGAAAATATAGAATGCTGAGTGCAAAATGCTATATACAGTATACAGGTAATGAGAAGCAAAAATGTAAATCAAGAGGGAAGAATGTACCTCACAGGCTCGCCAGTAGCCCCCAACTATGGTCCCCCGCTCGCGGGAGGTCGCTCCCATGTAGCAATAAAGGGTAGCAAGGGCAGCGCCACCCCAATCAAAGTGTCAGACTTGTGATAGGTCTACTAGAGCACTGAGCAGATAAAGCCCAACTGTGTTCCCCCTATCGGACAACAGAGTGGTCCCGAGCAGGAACATCAAAAATCCTCGGGCGTACTGCTGTATGGCCTTAATGATCTCCAGCATAGACCCTCTGTAATGCTCAGCAAACCAGGTGTACCTAACCCTACCTGATGATCTGTCGATCAGTAGACGAGCTCCGAGTAGATAAACCCAAGCTGCCTCTCACTTACCCATATCTGTATCGTATGGGATTGATCGGCCCGCCACGTCGAGGCCCGTCAGCATGGAGAAGTCATACGAGGTCATCGTTATGTCCTCGGTAGCTGAGAAATGAAAGGAGTTGGTGGTCTCCCACCATCTCTCTACCAGTGCGCCCATAAGGGTCCTGCTCGCTGGATGACGTGACAACCCCATATAGAATCGGCCAAATCCCACCTCATCCACAATATGTCAAATGGGATCTGGGAGCTCCATGTACCACTCCCTCGCAATAATAGACCCGTAACCCCGTATGAAACGGGAAGATACCTGCATTCAGAATGAAATGTATGAGATGTGTGTTCAAAAACAAAATGTACGAGCTGTGTGTTCAGAATAAAAAGTATGAGCTATGCGTTCAGAATGAAAAGTATGAGCTGTGTGTTCATAATCAAAATGTATGTGTTCGGAATGAAAAGTATAAGCTGTGTGTTCAAAATGAAAAGTATGAGTTGTGTGTTTAGAATGAAAATGTATGAGCTGTGTGTTCAGAATGAAAAGTATGAGCTATGTGCTCAGAATGAAAAGTATAAGTTGTGTGTTCAGAATCAAAATGTATGAGCTGTGTGTTCAAAATGAAAATGTATGAGCTGTGTATTCAGAATGAAAAGTATGAGCTACGTCTGCAGAATGAAATGTATGAGCCGTGTGTTCAGAATCAAAAAGTATGAGTTGTGCGTTCAGAATCAAAATGTGTGGGCTGTGTATTCAAAATGGAAAATATGAGTTGTGTGCTATAAAACTGAATACCGTGTTATGAACTGCGTGTTCAGATTGAGCGGTGTGCTATGTTATGAAAAAGTGTATTGCGTTATGGACTGCGTGTTCAGATTGAGCAATGTGCTATAAAACTGAATATCGTGTTATGAACTGCGTGTTCAGATTGAGCAGTGTGCTATGTTATGAAAAAGTGTACTGCATTATGGACTGCGTGTTCAGATTGAGCAATGTGCTATAAAATCGAATACCGTGTTATGAACTGCGTGTTCAGATTGAGCGGTGTGCTATGTTATGAAAAGTGTACTGCGTGTTCAGATTAAGCAGTGTGCTATAAAACTGAATACCATGTTATGAACTGCATGTTCAGATTGAGCGGTGTGCTATGTTATGAAAAAGTGTACTACGTTATGGACTGCGTGTTCAGATTGAGCAGTGTGCTTTAAAACTGAATACCGTGTTATGAACTGTGTTTTCAGATTGAGCGGTTGTAGACGCGCCCGAACGTCCTGGGAAAATCCCATTTTTGTTCATTAGGCTCACCACAATTCGGACTCAAATGTCACGGTTTTTAATCAGATCTTGCAAAGTGCAATGCGAGATTGATAAATCACCAAAGAGCCCAAATCCAGCAAATCGTTTTAAAAAAACTGATTTTTAGAAAGAAGTGCCAAACATGGACTGCTTTGCCAGATACAGAGTCACTACCTAAATATTTTATTTTTGGGAAATTTAGGAAACCCTAACTCATGCCTAAGGCCACGTGTCCGTCATCACCAAAGTTACCTCTGCTAGCGAACTTGGGTACGAGAGGGGAAGGTCATGCAATGAGCACTGCCGCTCGCCCGATCCAAGATCGGCCTTTACTAACATGATATCTTATTTTTGAAAACACATGTGCTCTTATTCCGGTTATTAACCTAGAATTACTATGTGATGCGCACAGCCTACAAGTATAGACTGGATCGTCCAAGTTGGAACAAAACATCTCATGTTTGTTTTTGAAAGCAGTTTGCTACTCGCAAGTAGGCTAAAATGCAGATTTTTCCACCCTTAAGTGGGCTTAGAAAACATGGTGATTTGCCACTCTCAAGTGGGCTTAAAACTCGCAATCAATGAATTGTTCCAATTCAAATAATCCAACCTTCACCCACAGGCATTCAGGCAGTTATATCACATAAGCAGTTAGCCTCCTGGCAAGCATGCTATCATGGCAGTCACTCACATACATGCAATGATGTTAAAGCATAAACACTTACCGAGTACTCCGAGCCAAAACAAAAGCTATGTTAGAAATCAAAGCATGATCCTAGCTATGTCAAGAATGCCTAATGCAACACATACAAAATGCAACTAAGATACGCTCGGCTATTCTAAAATGTCATGTGAAATGCAATTTGATACATGTATTCAAACAGGAATTGAAATACAATGCAGTTAGTATGATGCACCGAGCCCGGTGCATGCATGACAGATGAATGGATGCAAACATGCGAGCATAAGGATGCTAATTGAAACATGCCCTAAGACTAACCATCGTAAGTTGGTAAATAAAGGGAGACAGAAATGGGGGTTGGAAGACATGCATCACACACACGCACACTTATTTATAACAGTTGTGCCCACTCGACGGAGGGCCCGAATGAATAATACAGAACCAACTAGCTAATTTAAGCTAATCTAATTAAACTAGTTATTACACAACATAATGAATAACAAGCTACAGCTAATCATTACACAACTCTAACTAATTAACAAATTAACTAAGTTAGCAATTGAATAAGCATGTAAACTATATGAAAAAGGCTGCCTCAACTTTGCCTTGGATGACGAAGGATACGCGCCCGGTCACCTCGTGCGAAAATCCATCGCGATGCCCCGATTTGCCTCTGTTTGCAACTGGTCTCAGAACACTGCAAAAAGATCAAGAAGGCTGAAAACTCCATCATGGGAATCTGTAGGAGGGCTGCCGACCAGTTGTTGGCATTGGAGACTACCTGCGAACCACTTTCTATGCTGAAAACTAGAAAGAGTAGTCGGCCAGCCACTTTATCTGGTTGGCCGACCAGTTTCTGCTGCCAGACTTCAGTTTGCTGCAACAGAGAGCAAGAAAGGGGCATGGCAAAGTATTTGCAACACATGTATGCACAACCACCCTCCCTCTCATTACATAAGCTCAAGGGGGTGTAGTTCTCGACCCTCGGGCCATCAATCACGCATTTCAATGCATGATGGCTGAGAAGCGAAGTTGCACAATTCAATATGGAAATGAATGCACAAGTAAATACATAAAGCCTAAAACTCTATCATGTATGATCAAGAGCGTCGGCGACCGAGAATTGAGACGCGTTTCATCACTTTAAGTATGAAACGTTCCTCGTTTCCCGTGTTTGGACTAACACCTATTCCAAACACAAATGCAAAGCAAGCATGGTATACCCAATGCAACTCAAGCATGCAACTCGATGCAATACAACTAAACAAGCATGCAAACAACACGCGAGGGACAAGCATGCAAACATGCAATGCAATGTAACTTGGCATACTCAATGCTAATGGCATGCACAATGCACAGTACTAAGAACCACATGGCCCACTCAATGCAATGTGACATGATTAACTTAACAAAGCTAATGACATGCAAATTATGCTAATGCATGCATACTCAATGCAAGACAACATAAGCATGCAACAATATGAACAACAACTAGCATACACCATGCGAATGGACATGGCATACACAACGCAATGAACCATATGGCATACACAATGCTTGATGGACTTAAACCAAAATGGATTGACCTCAGTCATGCCCAAATCAGTGGCCATACATGCTAAGATAGAAACTCAAAATGCTGTACAAACATGCATGCACATTGGCCCAACCTCAAGGCACAAAATACAACTCTCCAAAGGCATTGAAAGGATGAAACATGGAGTACAATGGCATATGTTCCAGCACTGAAATGGCATGCAAAATGACTTAGAATCATGCAAACAACCCATGTAATGCATGTTGAAAGGGTCAAGCATCGAAGCTAGTGAAGCGTATTACATTAGAGGCATGCAAGACAATGCTCAAATGGCCAAACCAGCCCCAAACAGACCTTATGAAGGCCAAAACAGTAGCCAAAATGGACTGAGATGATGGCTTGAAAGGCAAGAAAATGAGGCTCATGCAATGGCGCACAAACAAGGCATAAAGGTGCAACTCTCAAACACATTGAAGGAGTGATAAACACGAGAATATGGAAAAGATATAAGCCCTGAAATATCATTCCAAATGATGTTAAATCTTGCAAATAGCCAAAGCAATGCATGCTAGTGGCTTGGAAACTCAAGGCTAGTGTGCTAAAATGCACTATGGCTATACAAAGCATGGCATGCACGACCAACAAAACATAAATCAGACCTTAAGCATGCTAAAACATGAACAAAGTCTTCTCAAAGCTAAGCCAAAAGCATGCTAAAATGACATGTCGAAGCATGATGGATGTTAGGCTAATTCATGGAAATGCACTACAAGTGCATGAAGCATGCATGGTGCCATCAAACCAACCCAAAAAAGAGTTATTACATGTCAAATGATGGCCAAAAACCCACTGAAATGGAGCCAATACATGCTAGAAAGACATGCTACTTTGATGAGCCACAAATGGGATTACACTACACATATAAAAAGCATGCAAAAGGTGACCAAACCAGCCATGGATAGAGTCAAGGAAGGCCCTAGAAGTCATAAAAAAGTGCCTGAAATATGCCTCAAAATGGTAGAAACACGTGCTCCTTTGATAGGCCAATAATGCAAGCAAACAAAACAAGAAGAGAGGGGATCACCCCCCCTCTAATTTGAGGCCTCAAAACCACATGCATACCACTGAAAATCCACTAGATTTCAGTGGTTAAAAGGCCAAGTGAAGACTAATTCAAAGGCCTCAAGGCATGGCACAAAACAAGGCCAAACAAGGCACAAAAGGGGGTAGAACACCCCCAACACCCAAGAAGCCTAAACAAACATGTTAAGTACTCAAAAGTAAAGCTTTTTGTAGTTTAAAGTTAAGCCAAGAGAAGCATGCAAATATGGCTAAGAGAGTGATCAAAATAGAGCTAAAAGGGGGGAAAAGAAGGTTACCCTTGAAGCACTGCAATACCAGCAAATTTTTTGAGTCATAACCAACTCTTGAGCTCCCTCAAGACCCTCCAGCAACTCAACAACAAGCTAAGAGTGTTTGGCTATGAGGTTGTGTGTACAAGTGTGAAGCAAAGTACCAATATAGAGAGAGAAAGAGAGTGATATAGAGAGAGTGTAAGCCTATGCTCTCAGCCAAAAATTGGCCTGGAGAAGGGAGGGGAAGCCTCTCTCTTATAGAAAAACAATAAGCTAAAGCTTCTTCGAGAAGCTTAGAGCTTGGATAAATCTCTCCATACACGTGTATGGAGGATACGATCTGTGCCCTCCAGCTGGCACAGCTGGCATCCACAACACCTGTAGAATATGCAGGAAGGCCGCCGAGCAGTTAAAGTGGTCGGCCGACTACTTTTATTGGTTGGCCGACCACTTTTCATGAGAAAGTGGTCGGCTAGCCACTTTTTCTGGTCGGCCAGCTACTTTTTCTGGTTTTTCAGGACAAAAAGTGGTCTCTCGAAAAGAAAAGTGGTCTGCCAATGGCTGGAAAGGCCAAAAAATGGTCATCCAGTGTCCAAATTGATGCCCCAGAAGTTAGCTTTCCAATGGCACCAGCCTTGCATCAAAATTCCAACTTTGCAAAAAGTTATGCCTATTTTGGTGAAGCCGCACAGTTTTGATCCAACCGGATTGAAACCCTACTTCAACCAACCATATCTCCCCCATCCGGACTTGGCTTTAGGAGATTGTTAAGTGCAAATGAAGCCCTGGAAGTAAGCTTTCCAATGGTGGTGGCCTCATAGCTAAAATCCAAGTGTATAGACAGATAGGCGTGATTTAGCGAGGACCGCTCGGCTCTCTCTTAGCGATTCATACCCACCTTCTTCTTCAACTTGGTTTCTTCCCTGTTCTCCAATTTTCCTCAACTCCAAACCCCTAAACAAGGTGTTTTGAAAGATTTTTCAAAGATTTCAACTCTCTTTCATTCATTTCCACTTCGTCCTTGCTCGGTTTACCAAAAAGCGCAATATTTTAAGGAAATGCGAGCGTTGGAACATCGTAGGAACTTTATTTTCAAAACATTTTGAAAGAGAGGGTTTCAAGGTCTAAAATCTTTTTTATCAAGATTGTTTTGGTTCAAAAGGGGTATGAAGTTGAGATTTGACTCTCTCCTTGCCGAAGAAACTCAACCTTTGCCCTGCACACCTTTCTCCACCAAGTAAACCATCAATAGTGCACAAGTCTTAAGGGCAGTCAAAAATGGGGTGTCTACAGCAGTGTGCTATGTTATGAAAAAGTGTACTGCATCATGGACTGCGTGCTCAGATTGAGTAGTGTGCTATAAAATCGAATACCGTGGTATGAACTGCGTGTTCAGATTGAGCGGTGTGCTATGTTATGAAAAAGTGTACTGCGTTATGGACTGGGTGTTCAGATTAAGTAGTGTGCTATAAAACTAAATACCGTGTTATGAACTGCGTGTTCAGATTGAGCGGTGTGCTATGTTACGAAAAAGTGTACTGCGTTATGGACTGCGTGTTTAGATTTAGCAGTGTGCTATAAAACTGAATACCGTGTTATGAGCTGCGTGTTCAGATTGAGCGGTGTGCTATGTTATGAAAAAGTGTATAGCATTATGGACTGCGTGTTCAAATTGAGCAAAAACTACATTATGGACTGCGTGTCCAGATTGGGCAAAAATTGCGTTATGGACTGCGTGTCCAGATTGAGCAAAACTGCGTTATGGACTGCGTGTCCAAATTGAGCAAAAACTGCGTTATGGACTGCGTGTCCAGATTAAACAAAACTGCGTTATGGATTGCGTGTCCAGATTGAGAAAAAACTGCGTTATGAACTGCGTGTTCAGATTGAGCAAAAAACTGCATTATGAACTGCGTGTTCAGATTGAGCAAACCCTGCATTATGAACTATGTGTTCAAATTGAGCAAAAAAAAGCTGCATTATGGACTGTGTGTTCAGATTGAGCAAAACTGCGTTATGAACTGTGTGTTCAGATTAAGCAAAATACTGCATTATGAACTATGTGTTCAGATTAAGCAGTGTTACGAGTTGTGTGCCCAAAATGAGCAATGTGTCCAAATAAGCTGTGTGCCCAAAATGAGCTGCATGCCCGAAATTAGCTGTGTGCCCAAATGAGTTGTGTGCCCGAAATGAGCTGTGTGACAAATGAATGGAATACTATATCGAGAGCCGCATGCCGGATGAGCAAAGTGTTATGTTGAAAGCTGCGTGCCAAGTGGACAAAATGTTGTGTGCAAGTTGTGTTCAAGCATGAGCAAAAGCATTGTGTATGCGAATGTGTTTAGAACAAGCAGATCAAATACTTCACAGAAAATGTAAGAGTGAAGTACGTACCTCTCGCGCGTGATGCGATAGATGAGACTCAGGCTCTCGTAGCAGCAAGTCTGCAGGCGCCCGTCGCGTGAAGTCGGTGAAATGGTAGAAAGTACTTGGAGGGAGGATATGCTCCTGCGGGTGGTACCTCTCTGGGTCGAATGGCCGTATCCTCGGAGGCAACGGCATAACGTCGGGCTCATCCTCTACCCTCAGGGAGCCTCCGCCATATGGAATATGATCAGCCATCTGAAGAAAGATGCAAAAATGAGTGAAATGAGCAAAAATTGCAAAAAGTCAACAAAAGTCAACTCTCAGAAATAGAAAAAGTCAACAAAAGTCAACGCTCGGGAAAAGGTGCCAAACTTCGAGAAAAACTTACCTCAAGTGGTGGAAATGGAGAAAGAAGCTTCGAAAACAAATTCTAATCGGTTCAAAACGAAGAGAATCGAAAGTTTTTACGAAACAACTTCACATGGGGCATTGGAAAACGCGTATAAAGTGCAGATTTGAGAGAGAAAAGGGTCTAGGGATGGAGAGAAATGTATTTCGGCCTTGGAGGTGTGAGCAAAAGTGATTTGGAGCTATCCATTTAAAGATCCGGCCTTGAAAAGACAAAACTGCCCCGGATTTTGTAAATTGGTTGGCCAGCCAGTTTTTCTGGTCGGCCAACCACTTTGGTAGGCAACAACTGGTCGGCCACCCTCCTGGGTGATCTTCAGAGCTCTATTGTTCTCCCTGTGTGTTTTGGTGATGATTGGAGCTCTTTTCTCTCAGAAAAGTGCAAGAAAAGTACACTTTTTCGGCGCGAAAATGTCCCCGCGGAACTTCAATTCAAGTCTTCGATGCATGGCTCATCGTCACTTATCAGAGAGCGAGGTGTATCCTTTTTAAGTATGTTATGACCCTTTTGAGAGGTAAATCGGAGGTTCCGGTTAAATTGCCCCCTTTAAGGCTTATACTTCTTTATCCAGCATTCTATTTCGAACATGCTTTTGAAGTTGCACTTTTCTTGCATTGTTGTGCATGTCTCGTTGCATTGTTATGCCCACCACTTGTTGCTTTGTTATGCACACTACTTGTCACATTGTTATGCGCATTTTGTTGGATTGTCATGCACACTTTATCTGCGTCATTATGCTCATATTGCTCGTATTGTTATGCACCCCTTTTCCGCATTGTTAAGCATCACACTTAGGTTGCATTGTCATGCATCCCTTTCCGCATTGTTATCCGTCACACTTAAGTTGCATTGTCATGCACCCCTCCACTTGCGATGTCACACACTTTTCACTTGCATTGCTATGCATGTTTCTAACAATATTGTACCTGTTGAGTTTCTTTCTTTTGCAGGCACGATATTGTTTGTACGATTCATTTGAGGCTAGTGCGACTAGACGATATTGTATGTACAATTCATTTGAGGGTGGTGCGACCAGACGATATTGTATGTACGGTTCATTTGAAGCTGGTGCGACTAGACGAACCAAACGGTATTGTATTTACTCCGCGTGAGACGTAGCGAGAATTGTATAATTCTCTTACATCCTTTTTGCATGTAATGTAGTTTGATTTGTATTCGCTTGCGTAAAACCGTCGCATTTATTGTGTATAATTGCTTCATTACAGCTTTCTTTGCATGATCATAAGTTATGTTCGGCATCTTGCTCGTCTTTTGCATTTTGCCCCTGCCTGCGGGCGCATCTCTTTGTTATCTTGCCTGTTTGTCTAAGTCTTCGGCCTTGTCAAAAATGGGTCGTCTCTGGGCTTTGACATTCACTCCAGTCAGTTATGACTTTCGAGTTCTATCAAAGAGGGGCAACTGTTGACACCCTATTTTTGACCAACCTTAAGACTCGAACGTCATCGATTGAGCGCTCGGTGATAGTGCATGTTGTGCTCGTTTCGAGTTCCTGGAGTTTTGGCCGAGTGCCTTGCCTCCAGGCCTCTGAACTCTTTGTGCTTCGGCTCGGTTTGCGGACCAGGCCTTGTTTTCCATGCTTGAAGGAGGGAGAAGTCTAGTAGATCATCCTTTTGTGGTCGTAGACCACCTTTCGTGGTCGTAGGCCACTTTTCCCGTTTGGAGACTAGTTTCCGGTTTTCGGAGCCTTCGGCCGCACGCCTTGTCTCGGGACCGCTTAACGTTCTCCATTTGGCATGGTTTTTGAACCACACCTTGTTTCCTTGGCCTAGAGGGCCATTGTGGTTTGGGATAAACCATTTTTGGTGCTTGTCAGCTAGTTTCGAGGTTCCTGGCTGCGCGCTTTGCCTCCCGAACTTTCGTCTTCCATCCGTTTTGGTTTGTTTTTGGTACAAACCTTGTTTTCCTTGTTTGGAAGGTGGAACAAGGGTGGGAGACCAGTATTTCCCCTTGGAGACCACTTTTCTTCCCGCCAGCCAGTTTTCTGTTTTGACAATTGGTCTCCTTGGTCTTTGAGCCATCTTTTCTGGTCGGCCACCCCACCCCTAGCCTGTTTTCAGTGTCCTGATCATCTCCCACCATGGCTGACCACTTGTTGTCTTGGAAGACCACTTATGGTGGTCAGCCGACCACTTAAAGTAGCTGGCCAACCACTTCAAGTGGTCGGCTACTTTTTGCCACCTTTTTGGAGATATTTTCCTCTAGCGGGCATAGCTGGAGGGCACTGAAAGCCATCCTCCATACACATGTATGGAGGGATTGCCTTGAACCTTAGCTTCTTCAAGAAGCTTTGCTTTTGGTTCTCTATAAGAGAGAACCACCTCCTCCCTCTCTAGGTTCAGAATTTTGGAGCTTGAGTGATAGATATACACTTGTATCTATACTTCCTTCTTTGCTTCATTTTTGTGCCTTAAAGTGTAGTTTGGTCTCACTTTAACACACAAACACACACTCAAACACCATCCTTTGGTTGCTGAGGTGCTTAGGAGCTGGTTTTGGTGTTCTTGGGTTGGTTTAAGCTTGAAAAACCTGTTGGAGTTTTGTTTTTGAAGGTGGTTATCAAGGGTGAGTTTCTAATCCTTAAAACCCCCTCTCTTGCTTAAGCTTTTAGCCTTACTTGCATGATGTTTTGAGCTTAACTTCCTACTACAAAAAGTTCTTTTTTCGTGTGCTTAAGATCTTTGTTTTAGGTCACTTTTGTGTTTGGGGTTGTTTACCCCCTCTTAGGCCTTGTTTGGCCTTGCTTTTGTGCCTTCTTTTTAAGCCTTTGGGACCACCTTGTTTTGGCCTTCTCACCACTAAAACTTAGAGGAATTTCAGTGGTGGGAAGGGTGTTTTGAGATCCCAAAAAGGAGAGGGTCATCCCCTCTCTTTGTGTCTTCAATACTTGTCTTGAATGCCTCATGTGTGAGCATGTTTGTTAAGCTTATGTTGGCCATATCGTAGCATGTATTTGTGGTTATTTTGCTGTGACATGCCACTATTTTCACCTGGTTTTGTCACTCAATGCATGCTTAATACACTTGTAGTGTAAATCACACAAACTAGTCTTGTATGCTTCATGAAGTAGCATGTCATTCTAGCTTGTTTTCTTTTCCATTTCAGCATGTTTTTGGTGATGTTTTTCCATGTCATACCTCTGTTAGGGTTTGGTTTTGTCACCTCTTGCATGCTCCATTCACTTGTAGTGCAATTCCATGAAATAGCCTAGTGTGTCTCATGCTTTAACAAGTCATTCTAGCATACTTTTGCCTTAACTTCAAGAAGCTTTTGTCCATGTTTTAACATGCTTTAGCTCTGATTTTGGTTGTTTTGGTCATGCACGCCTTGCTTTGTATAGCTATAGTGCATTCTAGCTTGTTAGCTTTGTGCATCAAGTCCACTAGCATGCATTACTTGGACTATTTGAATGAATTGGCATAATTTATTATGTGATTTCAGTCCATGTTTCATGATCATGCACTTGAATTTATCACTCATTCAATGCGTTGGAGGGTTTCCCCCTTTATGCCTTAACATGAATCATTGCGTATGCCTTCATGCCTAAGCTTGCGAGCTATCATTTTGATGTGTTTTTGGGGTTATTTTGCCATGTTATAACTCTGATTTTTGTTGGTTAAATCATCCCATGCTTGGTCTTAATAGGTGTAGTGTAATCCACCTTATTTACCTTGTATGCATCATGCCTTATGCCCCTCATGCTAGCCTATTTTGGCTTCCTTCCATACATGTTTTAGTATCATTTTGACATGTTGTAGGACTGTGTTGGGTTGTCTTTTCCATATGCTTCATGCTTTGTATAGCTGTAATGCAATTGGCCTTGCCAGCCTTGTGTTTTGATGACTCATGCATGCTATCTTTGAGCTATTTAGATGATTTGGCATCACTTAATACTTCATTTTAGAGCATGTAGCATTGCCATGTTCCCACTTCATTCACTCTTTAAGTGCCTTTGAGTGTTGTGCATTGTTGCCTAGTTTATGGCCTAGTGTGTATGCTTGCATGCCTAGGTCCTTGAGCCTCCAACTCTGCATGTTTAGGTCCTTGTTTTGACCTACTTGAGCTCTATTCATGGTTGGTTCATGCATATTTTCCATGTAGTGCATGCCTCATTTGTAGTCCTCTTTACTAGCTTTAATGCTTTAAGGACCCTAGCATGCTTTACTTGCATTGTTTAAGTGATTTGGCATCATTTCTTGTCTAAATTTCAGTGCACTTAGTGTTGTTACACTTCCACTTTTGTCACTCTTGAGAGTTGTGCTCTTAGGCCTCTTTGATAGGCCATTGCATTATGCATGCTTATATATGCTTTTGGTGGATTTGCTTTTGTGTTATAGCCACTGATTTGGGCATGGCTGAGGTCTACCCCTTTTGGTTTAAGTCCATTTAGCATGTTTGTTTACATGTTGCTTGCATGCTTATCTTACTTCGCGTTGTGTATGCTATGTAGTCCTTTGCATTGTGCATGCCAAGTTGTTCCTTGCATTGAGTATGCATGTCCCTAGCATTGATAAGTTGCCCTTGTTGCATTGCATTGCGCATGCATGCATTACATTGTGTATGCCATGTAGTTCATCGCATTATGTATACCATGTTGTTTCACTACATTTGTGTATACCATGTTCATTGCATTGTGTATGCTAGTTGTTCTTAGCATTGTGCATTGTGCATGCCATTAGCCTTGTTAGGTTGTTCATCTTGCATTGCATATTCGCATGCTTGTGTTGCATTGCATTTTTGCATACTCCATGTTACATAGCATTGTGCATTCCATGTTATGTGTTGCATTGTGTTTGGAATAGGTGTTAGTCCAAACACAGGAAAAGAGGGATGTTTCATACTTGAAGTGATGAAATGTGCCTTAATTCCCAATCGCCGACGCTCTTGATCATACATGATAGAGTTCTAGGCTTTATGTGTTTACTTGTGCATTCATTTTATATTGAACTGTGCAACTTCGCCTCTCGGCCATCATGCATTGAAATGCGCGATTGGTGGCCCGAGGGTCGAGAACTACACTCCCTTGAGTTAATGACATGATAGGGAGGGTGGTTGTGCACACATATCTTGCAAATACATTGCCATGCCCTTTCTTGCTCTCTGTTGCAGCAAACTGGAATTCAGCAGCAACAACTGGTCGGCCAACCAGGAAAACTAGCTGGCCGACCACTTTTTCTGGCTTTCAACGAAGACAGGTGGTCAGCCAGTGGCTGGTGATACCCATAAGTGGCCGGCCACCCTCTCATAGGTTCCCAAGGTGGAGTTTCAGCTTTCTGGAGCTTTGTGCAAGGTTCTGAGGACAATTGCAAACAGAGGCAAATTGGGGCATCACGACGAATTTTCGAACGAGGCGACCGAGCATGCATCCAGTCTTCTCCCTCTGAGAACCTCCTGTTTTATTGCTTTTTTTTAGCTTCTTAGCTAGATTAAGCATTCATTTTGTAATATAAGTAGTTAATGAGTTTAGCTGCTTAATTGTTTCGTAATAGTTAGTTAACTAGGGTTAGTTAATTAGCTTATTCGTTGTGTAATAATTAGTTTAATTAGCTTAGATTAGCTAGTTAGCTTCTTATTCAGACTCTTCTTCGAGAGGGCCAACTGTTGTAATAAGCGTGCGTGTGTGTGATGCATGTTTTCCAATCCCCATTTTTTTGTCCCTTTTACCTAATTGCTTACGATGGTTAGTTTTAGGGCATGTTTCATTTAGCATACCTTATGCTTGCATGCATGCATCCATTCATCTGTATTGCATGCACCGGGCTCGACGCATCATACTAACTGTATCGTATTTCAATACATTTACTTGAATACGTGTTCAACAGCATGTCATCAAATTGCATTTCACATGACATCTTAAAATAGCCAAGCCTATTTTAGATGCATTTTCGCATGTGTTACATTAGTCATCTTAACATGAACTAGGATCATGCATGATTTCTAACTAGTTCTTTGTTTTGGCTTGGAGTACACTGTGAGTGTTTACGCTTTAGCATACTGCATGTGTGTTAATGTTTCCATATCAGCATGCTTGCCATGAGGCTAACTGCTTATTTGATATAACTGCCTGAATGCCTGTGGGTGAAAGTTGGATTACGTGAATTGGGACAATTCATCAAATCTTGGTTTTAGCCTACTTGCATGTAGCAAACTTTAAACCATTTTCAAACAAACGGATATGCAATGTTTTGTTCCAACTTAGGCGATCTAGTCTATACTTGTATGCTGTGCGCATCACATAGTAATTCTAGGTTAATTAACGGAATAAGAACACATGTGTTTTCAAAAACAAAATATCATGCTTAGTATGGGCCGATCTTTGATCGGGCGAGTGGGGGTGCTCATTGCATGACCTTCCCCTCTCGTACCCAAGTTCCCAAGCCGAGGCAACTTTGGTGATGACGGACACGTGGACTTAGGCACGACTCAGGGTTTCCTAAATTCCCCCAAAATAAAATATTTTGGTGGCAGCTTTATATCTGGCAAAGCAGTCCATGTTTGGCACTTCTTTATAAAAATCAATTTTCCAAAACGATTTGCCGGATTTGGACTCTTTGGTGATTTATCGGTCTTACATCGCACATTGTAAGATTAGATTCAGAACCGTGACATTGAGTCTGAACTTTAGTAAGCCTAATGAACAAGACGGATTTCGCGCCTTTCGCACGCGAAGCCCATGACGTTCTGGCACATCTACAGGGGCGCGTGAAGAAAGTCGGGTCCACAGTTTCTGGCGACTCTGCTGGAGATTTAGAGAACTTGACTCGAACTCAAAATATGTTGTTTTGTTTACACTTATTTGTTTCTTTGCATTGCATTTGCACTGGTGCGTCTAAGTCACAGTGTTTGCCATCTGCTATTCCTGAACGGTTTGTCGAAGGCTTGCTTGGAAAAACGTGCCATAAGGCTGACCGGTTACGGTCTCTGTCATGCCAGGAACACAAACCTCGAATCGGGATCACTGCCGAGGCACCTTTTTTGACCAATCAACCCAGTTGCATATCGGAAGCCTTAGAGACTATTCCAAACTAGGACAGGTTGCTCACCCAAATGTAGGATTGTTGAAACCGCATGCATGCGTAGTGAAACCCTAGCTCCTGACAAAATAGGACAGGGAAACTCTACCCCATCATAGAGGTGTTTTGGCTCTCATTTAAGTGGTATGTACTTTACAGTGAACTGTACAGGGATGTGCATATCAATTGCCACATTGGTATCTGTTTTGAGGCAGAATTCAGTAAAGAGTACAGTCATTCAGCTATGCTCATATCTGTTCTAGTGAAATTAGGCTGAGATGCTATTTGTTTTCTCTTTTGCAAGGAAGTTCTGGAACCATAGCTTCAAAAGGCTCCAATATCCCCCGGGTACTCTGGACTTGTATTGATAGACTCTGTCAGGTTAGAGTTGGTTCAGAAGCAACCTGTGTTTACCTCACCCCCACTTAAGAGCGAAGAAGGTTACGGAAGAATTCACCGGTCAAGGTGTCTCGATAGTCACCCCTCAGTTCACCCAAGTCTAGTGCAGTGCAGGAGCAGGTTATGCGCATTCAGCTTAGCACGAGATCAATCACCCATTCCCATGACTCAGTATCCCCCAGCCAGTGTGAAAGAACAGATACAGCACCTGCAATAGACAATCAAGGCACTGCAACAGGACGCAGTCCCCTAGGCTGAAGTCACGACTCGTCAGACCGAAGTGATAACCCGGCTAAAACAACAACAACCACAGCCGATTGTAGTTTCTGCATCTCATACACCTCCCACGGGTAACCCGACACCCGGAGCCACTGCCCATACTACTAATGTCCAAGCGACTCAAGGCAATCCAGCGGAGCCAATCCCAGAACAGGCCTCAAAAGCACCTGTCTATCAAACCGAACCTCCGTTTGAATTTGAGGTTGACCCAACTACACTTAAGGTCAATAAACTGGAGAAGTTATTCAAACAAGCACAAGGATTGAACTCCATCCCGGATTTAGAGGACGAGTATACTGAATCTGCAGTTACCTTATTGGAGCGGTTTAAGATGTCACATATTGACCGCTTCGATGGCTCTAGAGACCCAATGGTGCACCTCTACCTGTTTTCTGATATCTTGAGGCCAATAGGTTTGACCCCAACCCAGAAGTTATCTCTCTTTGGCCGAACCATGTCTGGGATAGCCGCAATTTGGTATGCGAAATTGGAGGACTCTGTGAAACAGAACTAGGAAGAGATGGCTAGGGCCTTCATTGCTCAATACTCTTACAACACGCAGATTGAGGTCATAACTCGTGATCTCGAAGTCACCCGCCAAGTGCCAAAAGAGGGTTTTCAGAGTTCGTGACAAGATAGAGAGCAAAGGCCTCGATGGTGACTACAAGGCCTTCCGACAAAGATCAAATCAGGACGATCGTTCGGAATCTGCATGGAAAGTTGCTGCAGAAGATGATCGTTCTACCACTGTTTACCTTTCTAGACCTTCATGGAATGGGGGTTCAAATCGAGGATGCCATCAGACAAGGGATCTTTGCAGAAGACAATGAGCCTTTGAAAAAGAATGTTGTTCGCAGTTCCAATGCTACTACTGATGGTAGCACAACTGCGAAATGCTCAGAAGTAGGCACTATCACCACGTCCCTCAATGGCCAAAAACCAACTACTTCAACTCAGCCCCAAGACCGAAATTTCCATCCTCTTTACATGAGTCTCTCTCAAGCTTTCAAAATGCTGCAAAAAGAAGGGTACCTAGAGCTCCTAGAACCTCAACCCCTTCCAAATCCTCTTCCACCAAGATATGATCCAGCTAAATACTATGACTATCATCAACAACACGATCATGATACAAACCGTTGCATCCACCTCCGTCACAAGATTCAGGATCTTATTGACGAAGAGTCCATAGCTCCACCAAAAGGACCTCGGGCTAGTACTAACCCATCACCTCTACATCTCAATCTAATCCATACACTCCCATCCACTTACAACCCCAGCATATACATCACCCCAGCCTATCTACCCAAGCCTGAGGTGTTTATCCTAGAAAGTATGGACTTATGCATGATGGATGCAATCGGGCCCCAATCATCTCAAACCTGTGAACCCACTACTTCTGAGCTGATGAGAATGATTGAAGATCTTCAGAGAACAGTGGCAGATCTGGCCTTGGGAATTTTGGCTCCGTCATCGACCACATCACATGCCAGAAAAGGCTCTCTAATTTTGGGGCAAGCTGCAATTGAAAATGGCCAACCTAAAGCCATCCCAAGTCTGGGCAATGACATGTCGACAACAACTGGGCTTCGCTCTGATATAGCGACCCAATCCCTTGACAAAGTGGAGGCAAGTGGTAAGAACAAGGTAGGGGTAGGCATTGGTCCCCATGAATACCTTCAGTGGGCTGTTGAGGCTTTGAAAGCCGAAGAACTGAACAAACAGCAAGTGCTCGCAGTTGTTGCAAAGACTGTGGATGACACTTTTGCTACTCAGGATGAGAGTATTCTGAATCAAGGGGCAAGCTGGAAGAAGGGTTATCGTATTAGAAACGCCCCTTTCAGCTCCAATCCTACACTCAGAAGAGATTAGCAAACCAAGTCAGCACCTTTCAATCCTTTTTCCAGTACATCCAACCCGACCACCCCACAATTAGCAAAATATCCACCCCGAGGTTAGAGGACTTTTACCTTGCTCTATATGTCTCTATCAGTGGCCTAGAAGGTCCTGATCAGAAAGGGGCATCTGAAGCCCTTGGAACCATGCCCACTACCAAGTAACCTCCCTCCCTCACATAACCCGGCCAAGTATTATACCTTCCATCAACAAACCAGTCATGATCCTGACCTTTCTTTTCGTCTTCGCCATGAACTACAAGATTTGATTGACAACGAGGTCATCGTCACACCAAGTCTTGCAAAGTCTATCGACACTGGATCGATGAATGTGGGGGATAATGTGATTATATGATCGGGGGATGAACCACCTGCGGATGGTGCTTAGTTTACTCTAGAAGTGGGAATGGCATGCACTGTTTTGAGCAGTGTGCAAATGCTAGTTTGTGTACTTTCTGACTTGGGTATTGGGTCAGTTCTATTATGTTGTTTTGAGTCAGTCTTTTTATATTTAGTCAGTTGAGTTTGTCTTGTTGTATCAAGTCAGTCCTGTTGTGTTAGAGTCGAGTGATTTCAGGGGTGTTACTTCGGACATCACTATCTTGTTTTGTGTTTTTCTTTTACACTCTTCCTTTTGAGTCTATTCCTGCCTTGAAGCCAGTTGTGCTAGAAAATTTGAATGAAACAGCAGTGCTTTTCACCTACTTTTCTGTGCCTTGAAACCATTGCATTGACCTAAGTTTTTCAAAACTTTTCTAACACTGTGATGAAAACAAAGAGAGAGGAATTCCTTAGGATTTGCAAAAATTTGATCAACTGAGAGAAAGAGATGCATGCTAAGCCCTTAATGAATGAGATCATGTTTGTTAATGTGAGTATTGAGAAGGATCCTAGCTACATTGTCTTCGACGCGAGCGATTAGTCGCTCTCTTAAAAGATTTCAAAAAATGTTTTGTGTGGTTCTGCGAAGACCTATGTGGAATCGCTCTTGAGATTATGCAGCATAAGATCACTCTCAGCCTCGAGACTCGACCCCCTTTGCTTTCAAACCTTGAACCTTAATTCAGAATGTTCAAGCAAACAATCACAATATGAGGCTTGCATGGCTGAATCAGAAGTAACCCTTGAACTAAGGGCAAGAAAGGCAGATCAAGAAGGTCAGATGTCATCAAAGGAAGCTTGCAAAGCTAGATCAGAAGTAGCCCTTGAACTAGGGGCAAAAATGTCAGATGTGTTCAAAGATTCAAAAGATGGGTCATTCCGCAAACCAATGAAGATTGGCAAGAAAGCCAAATTTCAGCAACTGGATGAAGAAAATTATTACTGAAGGACAACCGAGTTCCTATCCGTAACACTAGGGGCAAATTCAGACCTGATTGGATGGACTTCTTCATCATCAGTGAACAGCAGCCATTCTCCTAGATTCAGATGGCTTCGAGATCTCAAACTGATCAACATGGACAAGTTACACTTTTTTTATCCTTGAGAGGCTCGCTAGGCCGAAAACCCAGAAGGGCAACCCAGGCAAAAGTTAGAGCAAGAAAAAAAAGAAAAGAAAATGAAAAGATGAAAAGATGAAAAGAAAAGAAGAACAAATGAAAAGAAAAGAAAAATAAAGCTCGCAAGGTTAAAAACCCAGAAGGGCGGCCTTGGCAAAAGTTAGAGCACAAAAAGAGAGTGTCAACACCCAAGTGAACCTCAGACCCGAAACTACATCAGGCCTGATTCCTATGTTTGGGATACGTAGGCAACTTCATTCTAAAGTTTGGCCCCAATCCTTTTCAGCCTGCTTGGCTCATCCATGTTGATTGGTTTATCCTTATTCAAACTCGGTTATCTTATCCATGTGCAAATTGGCTTGTCTTCGTTCAAATCAGTTGTTCTATTCCGTTGGAAGATTCAGCTCCAAGACAATTCAAGTTCAGATCTGAGGTTGTGCATCTCAAGAGTAAGTTCTATGTTGGTCGAGCAATGGCAATTTGCAAAAATAGTTTTTGAGGATTTTTAGTGAGTTGACTAATTCTCTCAAAAATTATTTCATTTTTTCCAAAACTGGACCATTTCTTGGACTCAAAAAAGGAAAATTTTCAGTGCTCATAGCCTGACTTGCATGATTTCAAATCGGAAAATCGAATAAGCATGTTAATCTAACTCTCACATTGATTAAAATTGTTTTAGCAGAAGCCAAAAACAAAAAATGGTCAAAATGATGAACTAGGGGCACAGTCGAGTCAAGTTTTCTGTCTTTTCCCCGTTCTCAGCATACTTGCTAGAAATGGCACCATATTTGCCGGAAAAGGCACCATACTTGCCGGAAAGGGCACCATATTTGCCAGAAAATGCACAACTGCAGCTAACAACAAAGGGCCGAAAGCTCTCTCATCCTTCATGCAGCGAGGTATCAAGCTAAGTGCGAAGCACGAACTGGAAATGGAGCCCTTCATCTGGGACGATCACCCTCAAACTGGCATCTGACCCGGAATGAAGACATAGAAAACATGATATGTGTAAGACCAATCAATTGTATACTTGGCCGGTGAGACGTATTGTAATTCATCTCGGTCAAGTAAGCCCAAGGCATCGTCAACCGATGTCAATTGCAGATCTGCTGCGCATCCAGTCGTAGCACAACCCCTCTATGGAAGAGTTCACTAGTTATGAGAGAAAGAAGGAGAATCTGGTAGAATACTAGGGCCAAGAGCCCATTCATGCTTATCCATCAACCACCCAGGGGAAGGATAAAAAATCAGAGAGATTGAAGAATAAAGAGATGTGCGCTGAGAGAAAGTGAGAAAAGGGCTTTTCAAAGAAAAAGAGATTGAGTGCCAAGTGATGTGAGAATCACAAATAAGAAAGGGTGGGAAACAATACCCAAAGAAGCTATGGGCTCCCTGTGAACTGAGAGGTCTCCCACTGGTGGTACACATCTGAGTGTTGTGTGTGTGTTTTTGTTTGTCTCGATTCTTGTTTTGAGTCGTTTCGGGTGTCAGTAGATGTGTTTACGTTGTTTTGCCTTTCTTTTCCTTTGTTGAGTCATTTTGACGGTGGTCAGTCATAGACTTAATACCCATTCAAGAACTCATTCTCAATTTCAATTTCAAAAATAAATCATTTTGTGCTCAGAGTGCTGTGTCATTCTCCACATTTGTACAAAACAGGATTTGTTCTTTCATAAAACTGCAAGGTTCAACCCAAGTCATATGAGAACAGTGTAACAAGGACCTATCTGAAGCTATATAGGTTCTGAACTATAAAGCAAAAGAAAAGAGCAAAAATTTGGAGCATCTGAGTTTGTTTCAACTTCAGTAATTTCCAAGATTGCACTCCAGATGTACCTCATCAGGTCTTGTCAATGCTCCGAAGTATAAGTGTGCCTCTATCTCAAGCTCAAGCTCAAGCTTGCTTCAAGCCAGAATGGCGATCAGAAGTGCTCTCCCTGAGTACCATTCCCTGCCAGAGGCATCTTGGCTATGTTTGCAATGAGTTCCTAGGAGACTAGCTACAACGGTGCAAACTAGAGTTCGAATGGCAATGCCTAGAACACAAAGGTTTGGAATTTCTAAGACTAAAGTCTGGTTTAAATACCCAGGGGTGTATCCTTGGCTTGAAATCTGTATGGCAGCCCCATAGGTTGAGGTAGTGTGTATGCGCCTCAATTCTGGATACTAAACCAACCTAGTTTATCACCTCGTTGGAGAATAGGGAAAGTTGTGAATATGATCAGGAAGACATACGGCATCCGTGGCTTCTACATGCAGTGGTTACCCCTTGTCAGTATTTCAGGACCTTTGAACTGTGAGTTGAAGGTAAGAGTTCGAAGAACACAAGGGGGGATCCCCATCAGAGTAGAGCGGTTCATCGCCACTCACCCTATGAGGTGCTTTCTAAAGTGCTGCTTTGTTTGTTTATTGCATTTCTCTAAGTATCATGCACTACATTGCTTGTAACATGTATCATATCATTGCACTTATTGCATTTATTTTCTTCTTGTGCTATCTTGTATCTTTTATCCTTTTACGCTGAGCAGCGTTTAGGATCGTTGTCCTCCGAGGCTTTCTCAGGTTGCATCGAGTGCGCCCCTGAACGGTTGTTTTCGGACCTCTTCTCAAGATTTCAGCGTGGTTAGAGTGTTCTTTTCCTCACACGATTTCAGCGTGTTTGGAATTTATCTCAGGTTGTGTCGAGTGCGCCCCAGAGCGGTTGTTTTCGGACCTCTTCTCACGATTTCAGCGGTTAGAGAGTTCTTTTACTCACACGATTTCAGCGTGTTTGGAATTTATCTCAGGTTGCGTCGAGTGCGCCCCTGAGCAATTTTTTTCGGACCTCTTCTCACGATTTCAGCGTGGTTAGAGTGTTCTTTTCCTCAAACGATTTCAGCATGTTTGGAATTTATCTCAGGTTGCATTGAGTGCGCCCCTGGGCGGTTGTTTTCGGACCTCTTCTCACGATTTCAACGTGGTTAGAGTGTTCTTTTCCTCACACGATTTCAACGTGTTTGGAATTTATCTCAGGTTGCTTTGAGTGCGCCCCTAAGCGGTTGTTTTCGGACCTCTTCTCACAATTTCAGCGTGGTTAGAGTGTTCCTTTCCTCACATGATTTCAGAGTGTTTGGAATTTATCTCAGGTTGCATCGAGTGCACCCTTGAGCGGTTCTTTTTGGACCTCTTCTCACGATTTCAGCGTGGTTAGAGTGTTCTTTTCCTCACATGATTTCAGCGTGTTTGGAATTTATCTCAAGACGCATGGAGCACGCTCCTGATTGCTTTTCTTTGGACCTTTTCTCACGATTTCAGCATGATTTGAGTGTCCCTTTTCCTCACACGATTTCGACATGTTTGGAATTTATCTTCCTCCTCTCACGATTCCAGCGTGGTTGTAGTATGTCACCCTTGTGCATCTACTGCACTATCTGTTACATCCATTACATTATATCCATTGTATCGCCTCCATCATTTCCATGTTAAGCTTAGTTTGGTATGTGCTCATACATTTCCTTCGTTGAAGCATGGTTCTGTGTTAATGTGTACACACCTATTCCACTAAGAGAATTGTGGTCTGAGGTTGTCGGCACCTTTTCTATATTAGACGTGGTCTGTTTGTGTCTATGTCTTTTCTAGGCAAGATGTGGTTTGGCCGCGCGCCTTATTCACTACATCCATTGCATCCATTGCATTGTACATCGCCTTGTTGCATTCAGCATGTAGGATCACGATCTTTCCTTAGCATATCATTCCTTACTGATATCATGCCACCTAATTACTTGTATTCTTTCTGCGAAACACATAGTTCTGCTTGTGCACCCACCTATTCCACTAAGAGAATTGTGGTTTGAGGGTTCCGGCACCTTTTCTATGTTAAACGTAGTTTGATTTTGCATCTCCATCTCTTTATGATATTTGTGTGGTTTTGCACTGCTTGTGGTTTGATCAATTCAATTACATTGTATATCATGTGCATTGTTTCATTGCATTGTATATCATTTACACTGTTTTGTTATACTAAATATCATTTTGCATCCTGTCCCTGAACTGCACGGGTTTGATTCCTTGCAAAGGGATACGTACGCAGCCTGCAGGCGTAACCATTTATTTATTTTTATTTTGTTTGTTTATCCAAGTCTTCGGCCTTGTCAAAACTGGGTCGTCTCTGGGCTTTGACATTCACTCACATCATTCCATGACTCTGAGCTCTGTCAAAGAGGGGCAACTGTAGACACCTAATTTTTGACAGCCCTTAAGACTTGGGCGCCATTGATTGTTACTCGATGGTGCAAGCTATCTTGTTGCAAAGGTTCGATTTCTTCGGCAAGGAGAGCGTCAAATCCCAACCTCACACCTGTTTTTTGGATCAAAACTATTTTGACCAAAGATTTTGGACTTTAAAACCCTCATTTTCAAAATATTTTTGAAACAAAGTTCCTACGATGTTCCGAGGCTCGTATTTTGTTAAATGTTATCGGTAAACCGAGCAAGGGCAAAGGGGAAATGAATGGAAGAGAGGTGAACTCTTTGAAAAATCTTTCAAAACACCCTATTTAGAGGTTTGGGGTTGAAGAAAAGAGGAGAGGAGAGAAGAAAACTAGTTTGGGAGAAGTTCGGCATGAATCCGGGGAGGATCGAAACTGAGCGGCTTCACTAAAATGAGCATAACTTTTTGTCCACTTAGCATTTTGATGTGACACTACCACCATTGGAAAGCTTACTTGCGGGGCTTCAATTTGGACGCAAGAATGACCTAAAAAGGAGTCCAGATGAAGGAGATATGCCCATTTGAAGTTTGACCTGCAGAGTAGATTTTTGTTGTCGGCCATAAAAGTAGCCGGCCGGCCAGTTGAGGTAGCCTACCGGCCACTTGAAGTAGCCTACCGGCCAGTTGTGTCCCAAACTCAAATTTTTTGTAAATATTTCTCCTCCAGCTGTTTTCACAATGTGCCAGCTATCCCAATTCAGATATTTCGACCAAATGCTCTATTTTTGCTATATATTGAAGCCATATCTTATATATGGAGAGGTTGACAAGTTTGGGAGCCTCTCTCTCTCTCTCTCTCTCTCTCTCTCTATAATTTTGTGAGAAAAATTCCAGCCTCTCTCTCTAGAAGCCTCTCTCTCTTCCTATATTGTGCTTAGAAGTGAGAATTTCCTACACTCTTGCAAAGAGACCCTAGACCAAACACCTCTACCTTGTTGTTGAGGTTCTTGGAGGTCCTATTTGAGCTCTCAAAGTTGGTTTGGGCTCAGATTTGCACCTGTTTTACTATTGTGCTTCAAGGGTAAGCACTTGTCCCTTTTAAGCTTGTCTTGCACACTTATTTTGTCACCTTTGCAAACTATTTTTGGCTTGGTTTTAAACTGAAGAAAACTCTGTTTTTCAATACTAAAAATGGTGGTTTAAGCCCCTTTTGAGTTTGAGGGTCGTCCACTCTTCTTGTCTCTTTATTTGCTAGCCTTTTGCGCCATCCATTAAAGCTTTTGAAACCATTTCTTTTTGGCCCTTTAACCACCAAATTCTAGAGAAATTTCAGTGGTGGAAAGGTGGTTTTGAGGTCCAAAATGGGAGGAGGTGGTCCCCTCTCCTCTTGTCTTGTTTGTATGTGTTGATGGCCTACCAAATGAGCATGTATTTCTCCTTTTTTGAAGCTTGGTTCAAGCATGTTTTAGGCCTTATTTTGACCTGCTTTAACTCTATTTTTTGCTGGTTAGGTCACTTGTGGCTTGATTTTGGTACTTGTACTGCAATCATGCTTACTAGCTTAACATACTTGATGTTTTAACCTATTATTCTAGCATGTGTTGGCTCCACTCCAGCATGTTTTTGGCCTTCCTTTGACATGCTTAAACTCTTTTTGAAGTGTTCTTGGTCCTTTGAAGCTTTCCTTGTATGGCCATAGTGTGAATGCCTTTACTAGCTTTGAGTTTTAGGGCCTCTAGCATGCTTTGCTTGTGATGTTTTCATGATGTATCATCATTTAGCATGTAATTTCAGAGCATATTCCTTCGTCACACTCTCACATATTCCACTCTTTCATTGCTTTTGAGAGTTGTGCCTTATGCCTTGTTTATGAGCCAATCCATGAGCATGTTTTTCTTGCTTTTCAAGCTGTCATCTCAGCTCATTTCAGCCACTGTTTTGGCATGTTTTGGGTCTGTCCATAGCTGGTTTGGTCATTTAGGCTATGTATTTTATGCCTCTTGTGTAATGCTCTTTACCAGCTTTGATGTTTTTGACCCTCAACATGTTATGCTTGTATTGCTTGCATGCTTTAAGTTCTTTAGCATGCCATTTTAGCACTGAATTTCTGCCACCTCCCTCATTTCTTCATTTTCGCATTTAATTTGAGAGTTGGTTGGCCTTGAGATTGTGTTTATGCTTGGGATTGAGGCTTGTGCTTAAATGGCTTTAACCCTCTTTTGAAGGTTCCTCTTAGTCAAAGGCATGGTCTCTCCTATGCCTTAAACCATTCTTTTGGTTGACCTCCTCTCCTTAGAGGACTTGCACATTGGACTTAACCAATTAAGGAATGGCTTGGTAAGTAAAAATGTGTAAACAAGAATTGAGCAAAGTAAAACATGTGAAAGATAAGCATGTTGTTTGCATTGCATTGTGTTTGGATCAGAAGTTAATCCAAACACAAGAAATGTGGGACGTTTCATACTCAAAATGATGAAATGTGTCACATTTCTTGGTCGCTAACTCCCTTGAACATGCATGATAGGGGTGGAGGCTCTTTGTGTATTTTGTGTGTATTCACTAAGCTTGTGCAAGCTTGGTTTTCGGGCCATCATGCATTGAGCTGCTTGGTTGGTGGCTCGAGAGCCGAGTGCCACTCTCCTTTGAGCTTGAGACATGATGAGGAGTGTGGCAATACATACATATTCTTGCAAATACATTGTTGTGCCTCTGTTGTCCTCTGTTGCAGCAAAACCAGAAGTCTGGAACAGCAGGTGGCCAACCGGCCACTTTCACTAGCCGACCGGCCAGTTAAGGTGGCCGGCAGCCACTTTTTGTGGCCGACTGGCCACCAGTCCAATTTTGTGCAGAAAAGGTCCCGTTTTGGAGCAGAAATAGTGTGGAGGTTGGTTCAGTGTTCAGAAACCAAGGCACGTGCAAACAGACGCAATTGACGGCAAGGCAATGGATTTTCGAGATGACGCCAACCGAGCATGCATATCTCCCTAACCACGAGGCCTTTCCATTGCTTATAATTAGTTTAGTTTGTGTAACTAGTTAATCATTCAAGTGTTGTAATATTCTAATTAGCTTAGATTGGCTAGTTATTCATTTGGTTTGTAATAATTAATTTGCTAGAGTTAGTTAATTAGTTGGTTTGTAATAATGAGCTTAGCTTAGTGTAGCTTAGCTTATTTATTCGGACCCTCCGTCGAGAGGGCGCATTGTTGTAATAAGGGTGCGTGTCTGTGTGCATGTCTTCCAACCCCACGCCTTTCTCCCTTTTATTTAACCGCTTTCGATGGTTAGTTTAGGGCATATTTCAATTAGCATACCTTACGCTTGCATGTTTGCATCACTCATTTGTCTTGCATGCACCGGGCTCGGCGCATTATTCAAACTGCAATGTATTTCAATACCTACTTGAATACGTTTTTCAAAGCATGTTATCAAAGTGTTGCATTCATATGCCATCTCAGATAGCCGAGCATATTTAGTTGCATATTGCATGTGTTGGATTAGGCATCGTGTATAGTTAGGATCATGCATATTTCTAACTAGCTTTTATTTTGGCTTGGAGTACTCTGTAAGTTTTATGCTTTAGCATCATTGCATGAGTGTGAGTGTTGCCATGTTTAGCATGTTTGCCATGAGACTATTTGCTTAAGAGATTAACTGCATGAATGCCTGTGGGTGAAGGCTTTATTGCTTGAATTGGAACAATCCAACAAGATGTGAGTTTTAAGCCCACTTTGCAAAGTGGCAAATCATCATGTTTTAAGCCCACTTGAGGGTGGCAAATCCGCATTTTAGCCTACTTGCAAGTAGCACCTTCAAACCATTTTCGAAAACAAACACGAGTTGTTTTCTTCCAACTTGTGCGATTTAGTCTATACTTATATGTTGTGCGCATCACATAGTAAAACTAGATTAATAACCAGAACAAGAACACATGAGGTTTATAAAACAACATATCATGCTTCGTAGAGGCCGATCTTTGATCGGGCAAGTGGGGGTGCTCATTTCAGGACCTTTCCCTCTCGTACCCAAGTTCCCGAGCCAAGGCAACTTTGGTGATGACGAACACGTGGCCTTAGGCACGAGTCAGGGTTTCTTAAATTTCCCAAAACAAAATATTTAGGTGGCGACTCTAAAATCTGGCAAAATAGTCCATATTTGTCGCTTTTTGATTAAAATTGATTTTCCAAAATGATTTGCCAGATTTGGACTCTATGGTGATTTATCAGTCTTACATTGCACTTTGTGAGATTAGATTCAGAACCGTGACAGGAGTCCAAATTGTAGTCGTAAGACCAATTTGCGCCCTTTCCGAAAGGTGGGCGCGCGAAGAAAGTCGAGTCCACAGTCACGGGTCCTGAGAGAAAAGAAAAATTGCTTGAGGTCACATTTCACGCGTCCCGAGATAAAAGAAAAACTGCTCGAGCTCGCATTTCACGCGTCCCATGATAGAATAAAAACTACTCAGGCTCGCGTTTCACGCGTCCAGAGATAAAACACGCACAGGGCCGTGCTTCATGCGTCCTAAGATAGAAGAAAAACCGCCCGGGCTCGCGTTTCATGCGTCCCCAGTAACATTTTCAAAAATATTTTGAAAAACAGGGTTTTAAGGTCTAAAGTAGTTTTGGTCAAAAATAGGGTGTGAGGTTGGGATTTAGCAGCTCTTCTTGCTGAAGAAATCAAACATTTGCACAGTATAACTTTCATCATCGAGTGATCAATTAGTGGCGCCCAAGTCCTCAGGGCGGTTAAAAATGGGGTGTCTACAGTTGGCCCTCTTTGACAGAGCTCGAATTCATGAAATGACGTGAGTGAATGTCAAAGCCCGAAAACGACCCATTTTCACAAGGTCATAAGACTTGGGCAAATAAACAAAATGCAGATGCAGTTGGTTGAACTCGAGGGTTGCTTACGTATCCCATTGCAAGGAATCAAGCCAGCGTACTTCAGGGGCAGGTTGCAAATGAGACACGATGTAACAAAATAATGCAAATGATATGCAGTTCAATACAATAATATAATCAAACCACAAGCAGTGCAAAACACACAAATATCATAAAGGCATGGAGATGCAAATCAATTTACATTTTATATAGAAAAGAAGTGGGCACAACCAAATGACGCATAACATAGGTTAAGTACCTACATCCTCAATACTAGCCTCAGCGTAGCATGCATACTTACACATAACAAAACCATCACTACAAGAATTCGCATTTTTGGCGACCAATTTTAGCGACTAAAATTAATTTAGTCGCCAAAACCTATACTTTTGGCGACTAAACTTGGTATTGGTCGCGATTGGTTCAAAAATTAGCTACTAACTTTTTTTAGTCACTATAAAGTGCTTATTGGCGACTAAAAAATAAATTAGTAGCTAAAAACTTACGTAATAGGTGACTAATAAACATTTTAGTCGCCGTTCGTTGTGTTTATTGCCTACTAAATTTTTTTAGTCACTGTAAAGTACCTATTGGCGACTAAAAAATAAATTAGTCGCTAAAAACTTAGGTATTAGGTGACTAACAAACGTTTTAGTCGACGTTAGTTATATTTTTGGCTGCTAAAGTTTTTTTAGTCGCGGTAAACTAATTTTCGCGCATAAAATGTTGGTATTTATTTTTGGTGACAAATCTTTTGTCGGTAAAAACTTATATTCAACGACGAAAATTTTTTTTAGTCGTCCTATAAAACCAAAAAATTTTGGAGGAAAGATTAAAATACTACCGCATATTACCAAAGGAAACACCCCTCTTGCTCTCACTCTCATCCACAGCCCATCCATCATCTCCTTTAATCCACAGCCCATCCATCATCTCCTCTCATCGACTAACCATCAGCCACCGTTGCGCAGAGCGCCCGAACCAACAGAGGTACACCGTCTGACACCTATTCAATTTGATTCAGGTCTCTCTCTCTCTCTCTCTCTCTCTCTCTCTCTCTCTCTCTCTCTCTCTCTCTTCCTTCTTCTATTTCCTTGTTTCAGTTTGATTTATGAGTTTCATTTATGGGGAACGAGTTAAATGGTTTATGATTTGCCTATGATTATTTAGGGATTTTTTTTTTTTTGGTTTTTTTATTTATTTGATGCAGAGGCTTTCAATATTGAACCTGTAGGTAAATCGAGTTTGATTTTTGTTCTACATTTAGGGTTTTTTTTTTATTCGTATCTGACTCTGATGTCGGAGAAGAAGCTGCTGCCTTGCATGCAAGTCTTTCAGGCACTGTTTGGTCGGCTACCATTGACAAAAGCCATGCCTCTGAGATTGCCACGGAGCACATTGTCGCTTTATAGAATTCGCCATTTCAGTTTGAGAACAGAGTGAATGAAATTTGGTTGATGTTTGAAGACCTATTCATTATTAGATTAGTGAAGACCTGTTCATTATTAGATTAGTGAATGAAATTTGGTTGATGTTTGAAGACCTGTTCATTATTAGTGAAGACCTGTTCATTATTCAAAAAAAAATTTAAAATCTCTAAAATTATATTAGGTAAGAGAGACAAGAGGAGGGACTTAGAGAAAGAACACAAAATTATGTGTTTCCAAATGCTCTTTATTTGCTCTGTTTGAAAATATTAGAAAAGGGGACAACTTGAAACGTTAAAAATGTCCAAACTTTACTTTTTCTTTTTCCTTTTCCTGAAGAAAATCAATGTAAAGAATAAAAGCTTGTAATTTAATGTTCTTTGAATCTTGTCTTCACTTGTAGCTTAATTAAGTGAGTGCAAGAGTGAGTAATCAGAAATATGTTTTGTGGGACTTTCTCTTTTTTAATATTTGCTATCCTTTGCTTGAGCTCCTAAACTGCCAGTTATCGTATTGTGTGTATATGTATATAGTTCGTAATTGGTTTCTTCATCATCGAATTCTACAAAAGTAATTTGAGTGAAATTTTTGAATTTATCATATAAGAAATTAACTTACGGCTAATTGGAGTAAAATGGTAAATGAAGCCTTAAGGGCATTTTGTTAATTTGTGCCTGGGAGAAAATTTGGTAATTTAGGTCTTGATGGCATCTTAGTACTTTGTGCCGTAAGGGCATTTAGATCAATTATGCCTTTGGGACATAATTGTAATTTGGGTCCTTTAGAATATATTACTTGTCAAACCCCAAATTTCATAAGATCCGAATCATGAGAAATAATAATAAATAATAAGGGAAAATACAATAATAACATAATCAAAAGGATTCTGTGATATGCATATATCGATATCATTCAATACATGAGATTATCCAATTATATTTTCATATATTCAACATCTACATGGAATGAATATATAGTATGTAGTTTAAAAGAAACAATCTCATATGTAAATAAAATGCCCTTAGACTTACATCATGTAAAAGGATCAACTACAAAATGAAGGGGCTTAAGGCCTACAAGTCAAAGAGCTCTCTCTCAGCTCATGCCTATGTCCTATGCCTCGCCTCAAGGTTGGGGCTAGGGGTCAGCATGGTCCAGATTGGTCCGGATTGGGAGAAAATCAGGACCAATCCGTTATCTACGGTTCCTGAAAAATTAAAACCAATCCAATCCGTTTAAATTGTGGAACCAATCCAAACCAATCAGATGAAACACAGATTGGATCGGTTTAGGACCACGGATATAAATAATTAAATAACAAAAAAAATCTAGACAACAATATAAGTAAATTAACAAAAATATTGGAACAAAAATATAGACAAAAATATATATTGAAAACTTGTAAACAATATAAGTAAACAACATCCATTCCAATAGCATCTAAATTGGAGCGAAGTTCAGCGAACAACATCCATTCCAATATAAATAAACAACATCCATTCCAATAAGTAAACAACATCCATTCCAATAGCTCAGCGAACAACATCCATTCTAAGCAAACAACATCCATTCCAAGCAAATACACATCAACAACAGTAGATAACAACAACCAAATTCTATAGTAGTAGACATTACATTTCTCTTTTCCACAAATTCTAAGCAAACAGATATAAAGTAGTTTTAGACAAAAACAAATAAACAAACAAAGGCATGTTGACAGCAGCACAGCTTAAGGATGACAAACGAAAGCACCACAACAACCGATGGTAGCAAAGAACGCAATGACGATAATAGATGATTTCCGGCAGACCAAATCACTTTCCAGCAGCTATGTTAACATTGGTTAGAGCTGCAAAAAAATTAATTTCAGTTTAAAGTAAAAAATAACACAATATCTGAATGAAATTTAAATGATTAATTGAATATTAGAATTCTATTACCTCTTTCTATGTCCTCCAAATCTGCAAAGTTTTCTTCCATCTGAAGTGGCAACGGCGAAGCACGCAACCAATCTTGTGTACAAATTAAACTTTCAACAAGTTTTGGAGTAAGGGAACTACGAAATTGGTCAAGGATACGACCTCCTGTGCTGAAAGTAGACTCGGAAGCAACAGTAAAGACAGGAATGGCCAAAATATCCCTAGCAACTTGAGAAAGAATTTTATATCTTGAAGAATTTGTCTTCCACCAACTTAAGATGTCAAAGTTTACAACTTCCTTTTCACAAGATTCTTCCAAATACCTATCTACTTCTGACTTTCCTCCATCACCTTCTTCTTCCTCCAAAAGCTTTTGAAATTTTGTCATAAGAGACACTTGGTGCTCACTTGCACCAATGTTTACTTGATCAACAATGTCTACCTCATGAACCATTTCATTGGAAGATGAAGCAACTATCTCAAACTATTTATACTCATCAAAAATGTTATTCAAAGTCTCTCTTACTTTTTGAGTGAGCTCACTCACCATGGCAGGTTGATAAACTTCAAAATAACAAAACCTCACATACTTCAACTTATAACGAGGATCTAACACAACAACAATCAATAACATCATATTTATTTTTTCAACTTTTCCCCAATACTTGTCAAATTTAGTCTTCATTTTTATTGCCATGGCTTTCAAAGAAGGATCTAAACTCTTTCCCCATTCAGTTAAGGCACTTCCTATAGCACAAACTTCAATGAAGTACAAGTTGGAAGTGACATACAAAGAACTAGACAAGCAAACAGTTGCATCATAAAGCTTTTGCAAAAACTATGTAAAAACATGAGCATCTTCCCAATCTTGAGAGGTAGGAGGTCCATGCTTAAGTTCTGGTTTGAAATGTGGGTCCTTATCCTCTAATCTCTCAAATACTTTTTGAAACTTTGTTGCAACATCTAGCATTAGATATGTGGAGTTCCACCTAGTTTGAACATCTAGACACAACAAGCTTTTATATGTTACCCTCTCTGTTTCAGCACATGTCCTGAAAAATTGCTCTCGTTGTGGAGAACTCCTTACATACTTCACCTCATCACGAATTCGAGTTATTGAAGCTTTTATTTCACTTAACCCATCCTTGACAATTAAATTAATTATATGGGCACAACACCTCATATGCAAGTACTCACCCCTTAAAATCAAAAGAGTCACTGTTTTTTGAAAACTTCATTTTCACATATGCAATAGCTACATCATTTGCACTTGCATTATCCACAGTGATTGTACTAATCTTCTCTATACCCCAATCAACTAAACATGATTCCACTACCTTACCAATTGCCTCCCCTTTGTGACTAGAAATCACACTAAAGTTGAGAATTCTTTTTTGCAAATTCCAGTATTTATCAATAAAGTGGGCTGTTAGGCACATGTATGAAACATTTTGTAGAGATGTCCATGAATCCGTAGTGAGACAAAGTCTATAGTTTGCATTCTTCAACACATTTTTCAATTTTTTCTTCTCACTACAATATAAATCCATAATATCCCTTGCTACTGTAAAGCGTGAAAACTTTTTGAAATTAGGTTGCATCACACTACAAAATTGACGGAATCCTTCACGCTCTACAAACCTAAATGGCAACTCATCAGTGATCACCATTTTAACAAGTGAATCTCTACATGCTTGTTGATCAAATTTCCAAACTCCAAGAGTTTTTTCACCTTCGGTTACAGATTGAAATGCCAAAGTCTTTTGTTTTTTATTTTCTTTATTCTGAGGGGACTTAGGACAATTTGCTATATGTTTTCTCAAAGTGCTAGTTCCATTTGCACTAATCCAAGCATAAGAAGCTTTACAATGGTTACATTTAACACATGCAGCAATCTTACTCCCTTCTTTAAAAATTTTGGTAAAATGCTCCCAAACTTCAGAATATTGTCTAGCTTTTGGCTTAGGAGGAGAGGGGCATACCTTTGAACCTGAAGGAGTTTCAGGCTGAGGATCATGTTCTTTATCAGATTGAGACTGAGAGAGGTCAATTAAATCATTTGTGTCTCCGGTACTTGACATCTATAAACAAAAGAAATAAATAAATCAAAAAAAAAATATAGCCTGTAAAAATAATGTGTTTTAAAATGGGTTAAACTGGAAGCTGCTCTATAATAAAGCTGTATCACTATTATAAAGCTACTATCACATATTTACATCATTTTTGTAAAGCTACTATCACATATTTACCATCTTGATAATCAATTACCATTTTTACCATTTTTGTAAAGCTACTGGAAGCTGTTCTATAATCAATTACATCATTTTTGTAAAGCTACTATCACATATTTACCATCTTGATAAAGCTGCATCACTATTATAAAGCTCCTAAAGATTAATATTTACCATTGTAAGAATGGACCTCTGTTCTATAATCTTTTTTCCCTCATTAATAAAAGATAGAAAAACAGAGAAAATATCAACATTTTTTCCCCTCTATTTTCCATTTGCTTTTCTGGAGAAATATTTGGGAGAACTTTTTTAGAAGAGCTCAAACAATTTCAGATTGATTAAAATGCAACGGAAACACAATGGTCTGAATTACAAATACTACATGAAATACGATCAGACTGATCAAATTCTCGTTAATTATCCATTACCAAAAAACAAAGAAAAAAAATAAAAAGAAGATACGTATTCACACTAAAAAATAAAATTGGGATATCAATATTTACCATTTTTGAAATTAGGTTGCATCACTAATCAAAGAAAAAACATACACTCTGGATTAAATTTTTTTTACTTACATTTAAAAATAAAACAAACAACAGAAAATATAGATGAAATCAAAAAAAATAAAATAAAAATAAAAACAGAACATAGAAATAGAAAACAGGAAAAAAAAGTATAAAAATAAAATGAAAACAGAAAACATAATAAAAATAAAAATAAAAACAGAAAAAAAAAATCTCTTACTTACATTTACTGAATCCATTGTAGATGACATGAACAATCGATTTGAAATTAAATCCATCGATCTGAGATGAAATCACAGCAGTGTATTGTGTATGTTTTTTCTTTGAGATTAAACCCATTTCAGAGTGTTAGAGAGAGAGAGAGAGAGAGAGAGAGAGAGGGGAGCTCACCGAAAGAGAGAGACAACAGCAATAGCTATCGATCTAATCTGAGATGGATGATCTAGGAACAAAGGAACAAAAATAGTCACCGAGAGAGAGAGAGAGAGAGAGAGAGAGAGAAAGATAGAGAGCTCACCGACAGAGAGAGACGAGCAGCAGTACACCGATCTGATCTGAGATGGATGAGAGTGTGAGAAAGAACTCAATCTGAGATGATAAAGAGAAGAAAGAGAGACACCGTCGATAGAAAGCTGAGATGACAGTAAGAGACCTGAAAGAGGCGTGAATGAGTGAGGCTAGATTAGGTTACATTTTAGTTTTTATATGAGACAAGAAATTATATGGTGTGGGAAGGTATATAGTATAAAAATATAGATCATTTCTAGATGGTTCGAATCGGTTCCAATCCGGAACCGTGGGGTTCAATCCGGAACCGATCCGTGGCCTACGGATTTTGAAATTTCCAATCCAAAACCGAACCACGGATTTAAAAAACCAATCCAAACCTATCGGATTGGACTGGACCGGATCGGATTACGAATTTTACGGATTCCTTGCTCAGCCTTAGTCGGGGCACACCATCAATACCTGAAAAAAGATTTCAGCCATGTAGAATGAACATATAATCCAGTAGGATAACATTTAACAAGATAATATGTTTCTATATGTGTACGTGATCATGATTCTACGAATGTATAACATGTTCAAATTGTTCCTCATTGTATAAAAGGGTTTATGTCAACTCCAATGACCAATGCCAAATGTTCTCATTAAGTTATCGTTCTTTAATTTCATTACTATTAATCTGGGGAATTCTTTCAATTTCATGTATATGTTAGTGGTCATTGCTAAGCACCACCTAATGACCAATGCCAAATGTTCTTGTTAAGTTATCGTTCTTTAATTTCATTACTATTAATCTGGGGAATTCTCTCAAGTACATGTATATGTTACTGGTCATTGCTAAGCACCACCTAATGACTAATGCCAAATGTGCTTGTTAAGTTATCGTTCTTTAATTTCATTACTATTAATTTGGGGAATTCTCTCAAGTACATGTATATGTTAGTGGTCATTGCTAAGCACCACCTAATCTAGTGAGCTATCTAAAGCAACACGTTGCAAGTAACCATCACTAAGCATCACCTAAACACCCACCAAATTTACCGATTTCTAAATCTTTACAAAGTTCACTTGTTAACCAGTAAAAAGAAAAAGAAAAAAAGAAAATCATATTCTTTCATGAATTCAATCCATTTTTGGAAAATGTGGTCACTCCCATAATTGACTTGCCACAAACGTTGGCCTAATAAGTAACTGAAAGGATTGAGGCAAATATACAGACATCTTATTGCACATATTTTTGCATATGTTACATCTACATAATTTAATATACAAAATTTGGGAGAGCCTATAATCCATCATATTAAAAAATTAACAAAACAATAGACAAACAAAAACAAAATCACAAAATCTTAGGCCAAACAAGTTTTCTACAATTGTGACAGATCCACAATTGAAGGTCTTGGTGTATTCTTAGACATTTCTACACTTTCAGGGTTAAGCCAAGGTAGAACTTTTCAGTTTTCTTCATATTTCGACATTGTTTTGTATTTACCGATATTTCTCTATAATTAAAAATGATAATAAGAGGAATAGACAAACAATTACTTTTGCATCCCATGCATATTTGACACAGCAGAATAAATCTTTCTCTAGATCTACCTTGATTCCCAAAAAATAATATTTTCTTGGATACTCACCTAAAGCTAACAGAAAATGAATTGGATGAAGATTTTTGTAATATTTTCTTACTTAATATTTAAGAGATTTTATTTTTTATTAGTGGAAGTTTCAAGAGTCCCAATGACCAAACAATAGTGTCATAGACCATCTAGTGGTGTGGTCAACCATGGAGGTCATCATGTTTAACTTGTCTAGTAAATTTTTTAAAAGAGTAAGGTTCAACTATATATACCCAACACTACCATTCAGGGTATTATTTTATGAGATAAGGCACCTAAAATTTTATATACACCTCTTATGCTTTTACAAACACCTCATTAGTGTTGTTCAAACCATTGGAGAGTAAGAGTAGCCTTTATTCATTTGACGCAAGCTGTTAAAGAACTTACTCTGAGGGATTCTCTAAATTTTTTGCTTGTAGAAGGTAAATATCTCATGTTAATAGTGATATACCATGTGTTAGTATTAATCCACCCATGTGATATATGTGGGTCCCATACAATCTAGATTGGTTTATACATGTATTTGAGTTAGACAGTAAAGTCTGGAATCTATTGAAAAACTTAATATGTGTAGGAATGGGTTACCTAATTGTATAAAACTAGGATTCTTTTTGTAGACTATTGTAAATAGTCATGAGGTTGGTTAGAATTACCTTTTTCAGGTATCCAACGATGTTCACAATCTGTATTTACCTTAAACTCTTTTGAGGAAGAAAAAGGGGTAAACTTACCCATTTTTTCTTGTAAGGATTAAATGTGGTTGATTGGTGAAGATAATAATTTAAGTTATTGGTCAAAATTAAATGTGGTTGATTTGTTCGTAAGCAAATTTGCTTGTAAAATTGTTGATATTTGGTCCTAATTCCATTGGACCTAAATAACAATGCCTCTCATTACAGCATAATACTTAATTTAGATAATCTCTTATAAAAGTTTCCCACATAGGACTTGTTGCAAGTGACAGAATGTAATTCGGACTCGTAGGTTGGGATTTATGGCCGAATACGCCCAAAACTTAGTCGAAAAAGGGCGATTCGGGGGCAAAAATTGAAAACAGTCCCCGAACCGCCATGTGGCCGATACGAACAGCTTCTTCATGCTACATATGACTTGTTCCAAGTGACGGAATGTTATTCGGACTCGTAGGTTGGGATTTAGAGACGAATACGCTGAAACTTAGTCGAAAAACGGCCTTTTGGAGGCGAAAATTCAAAACAGCCCTTGAACCACCATGGGGCCGAAATGAACACCTTCCTCATGCCAAATAGGACTTGTGACAACTGACGGAATATAATTCGGACTCGTAGGTTGGGATTTAGGGCCGAATACGCCCAAAACTTAGTCGAAAAATGGCGTTTCGGGGGCGAAAATTGAAACAAACCCCCGAACCGTCGTGTGGCCAACACGAACAGCTTCCCCATGCGAAATATGACTTGTTGCAAGTGATGAAATGTTATTCGGACCCGTAGGTTTGGATTTAGAGACGAATACGCCGAAACTTAGTCGAAAAACGGCCTTTCGGGGTCGAAAATTCAAAACAACCCTTGAACCACCATGGGGCCGAAACGAACACCTTTCCCATGCCAAATAGGACTTGTGACAACTGACGGAATGTAATTCAGACCCGTAGGTTGGGATGTTGAGCCGAATACACCCAAAACTTAATCGAAAAAGAGCGTTTCGAGGGCAAAAATTGAAAATAGCCCCCGAACCGCCATGTGGCCAACACGAACAGCTTCCCCATGCGAAATATGACTTGTTGCAAGTGACGGAATGTTATTCGGACCAGTAGGTTGGGATTTAGAGATGAATACGCCAAAACATAGTTGAAAAACGGCCTTTCGGGGGCAAAAATTCAAAACAACCCTTGAACCACCGTGGGGCCAAAACGAACACCTTTTCCATACCAAATAGGACTTCTAACAACTGACGGAATGTTATTCGGACCCATATATTGGGATTTAGAGCCGAATATGCCCAAAACATAGTCGAAAAAGGGCGTTTCGAAGGTGAAAATTGAAAATAGCCCACAACCCGCCGTGTGGCTGACACGAACACCTTCGTCATGCCAAATAGGACTTGTGACAACTGACGGAATGTAATTCCTACCCGTAGGTTGTGATTTAGAGACGAATATGTTGAAACTTAGTCAAAAAACGGCCTTTCGGGGGCGAAAATTCAAAACAGCCCTTGAACCACCGTGGGGCCAAAACGAACACCTTCTCCATGCCAAATAGGACTTGTGACAACTGACGGAATGTAATTCGGACCCGTAGGTTGGGATTTAGAGTCGAATACACCCAAAACTTAGTCAAAAAATGGCGTTTCGGGGGCAAAAATTGAAAATAGCCCCCGAACCGCCGTGTGGTCAACACGAACACCTTCCCCATGCCAAATAGGACTTGTGACAACTGACGAAATATAATTCGGACTCGTAGGTTGGGATTTAGAGACGAATACGCTCAAACCTTTGTCGAAAAAGTGCGTTTCAGGGGTGAAAATTGAAAACAGCCCCCGAACCGCCGTGTGGCCGACATAAACAGCTTCCCCATGCAAAATATGACTTGTTGCAAGAGATGAAATGTTATTCGGACACATATGTTGGGATTTAGAGCCGAATATGCCCAAAACATAGTCGAAAAAGGGCGTTTCGGGGGTGAAAATTGAAAATAGCCCCCGAACCGCCGTATGGCTGACACGAACACCTTTGTCACGCCAAATAGGACTTGTGACAACTGACGGAATGTAATTCAGACCCGTAGGTTGGGATTTAGAGACGAATATGCTGAAACTTAGTCGAAAAATGGCCTTTCGGGGACGAAAATTCAAAACAACCCTTGAACCACCATGGGGCCAAAACGAACACCTTCCCCATGCCAAATACAACTTGTGACAACTGACAGAATGTAATTCGGACCCGTAAGTTGGGATTTTAGAGCCGAATACACCCAAAACTTAGTCGAAAAAGGGCGTTTCGGGGCCGAAAATTGAAAACAGCCCCCGAACCGCCGTGTGGCTGACACAAAAACCTTCCCCATGCCAAATAGGACTTGTGACAACTGACGGAATATAATTCGGACGCGTAGGTTGGGATTTAGAGACAAATACGCCCAAAACTTAGTCGAAAAACGGCCTTTCGGGGGCGAAAATTCAAAACAACCCTTGAACCACCATGGGGCTGAAACAAACACCTTCCCCATGGAAAATAGGACTTGTGATAACTGACAGAATGTAATTCGGACCCGTAGGTTGGGATTTAGAGCCGAATATGCCCAAAACTTAGTCGAAAAAGGGCGTTTCGGGGGCGAAAATTCAAAACACCACTTGAACCGCCGTAGGGCCAAAACGAACACCTTCGCCATGCCAAATATGACTTGTAACAACTGACGGAATGTTATTCAGACTCGTAGGTTGAGATTTAGAGCCAAATATGCCCAAAACTTAGTCGAAAAAGGGCGTTTCGGGGGCAAAAATTCAAAACAGTCCCCAAACCACCGTGTAGCCGACACGAACACCTTCCCCATGCCAAATAAGACTTGTGACAACTAACAGAATGTTATTCGGACCCGTAGGTTGGGATTTAGAGCCAAATACGCCGAAAACTTAGTCGAAAAAGGGCATTTCAGGGGCGAAACTTCAAAATGGCCCCCGAACCTCCGTCTGACTCTCACGGGCAGCTTCCCCATTACAAATAGGACTTGTGACAACTGACGGAATGTATTAGAGATGTATAGTAATGGAAAATTACGGGAAAAATATTCAGAAACCGATATAAACTCAGTTTACACCTTGTTCGAAACTTGCTAATTTTTTCAACGTACACACATGTGTTCTATTATATTTAAGCTTTCATACAAGTATGAAACATGCTCATGGTGTTTCTGAGGCCATGTGTGTCATGAGAAATCAAGTATTCTTTCTTTGATGAACCATTTATAGGTGTGTCAACATATATTTCTTCATATTTCCGTTTATAATTGAAATTTATTTTTGTTATTATTTTTATCACATGTTCTAATATCCTTTCTGAAATGGCACTAACATACATTAATAAGCACCGGTGGTTTTATATCCAATCTAATGATTCAAGTGCCTTTTGCAAACAAATAATGCGGAAGTTCATGAAAAGAAAATTTTATATTCACATTGGGCTTTGATATTAGGTTAGACACAGAATTTGGATACATGTTGCATACAAATAGAAGATTGTTACATTAGCTTTATGTTACTAATGAAAGATTTAGTAATGATTATTATGTATTTAACAATTTTCCTTATAACACATCGACTTTATAAAGACTGTACAATGACTGATAATTGATTCATTATGGAAGGTTGCTTCTCACTTATTTTTATTTGTCACTTGTTCCCAAAATCATTCATGAAGTTGGGCATTTTTGGGTCCAATTCTAATGTTTTTTTGTTTTTTGTAGATGCTTTTGTTGCGTGGACTTGCAGAGATATTTTGGTATATGGAGAAAAAATTGTACTTTTGTATAGAAGTAATATAATACTTTTGTCATCTCTGGCTTTTGTGCAGTTAACTATTACTGATACAGAAAACTTTTGGCAGCAAACAGATAATTACTACCATGGTAGATAGATCACCTTTTGACGCCGTACAGATATATGATTTCTTGTCGTGATACATAGATGTATTTTTGGCTTGATACATACATCACCTTTTGTCGTGGTACAGATTACGATGGTAATTTGTACCATGCCAAATGGTCATTTCACATGGTATAGTAAATGTAATTTTTGTATATGGAGGGCTTTACTTTTTGTATGATTCTATATGTTGTATGGAATTATTATTTTAGTTTGAACAATAGTTGGTTTGTATGTACTTAGACAGTTAAAGTTATTTATTTTTTGTATACGGATGCAGATTGTGGAATGATTGATAGTTTATGTTTCATTTTATTTATATACGTATTACAGGTTGCGTGGAATACAGACAGGTTATGGAGAAAACATAATATCATGTTTTTGCCAACTAAACGTTTTGTAGCCAATAATAATAATAAAAAAAAAAAAAACCAACATTTGGCTACTAAAAGTTTTGTAGCCAAAAGAAAATTAAATATTTGGCTACTAAATTTTTTGTAGGCAAAAGAAAAACAATCATTTGGCTACTAAATATTTTGTAGCCAAAAGAAAATGAGACATTTGGCTACTAAAAGTTTTGTAGCCAAAAAGAAAATTAAACATTTGGCGACTAAAATATTTTGTAGCTAAAAACAAAAGTTGAAGAATAAAAATACTTTTGGCGACTAAAAATTTAGTAGCCAAAAATGTGGAAGTTTAGGCGACTAAATTTTTAGTAGCCAAAAGAAATAGTATTTGGCAACTAAAATTGTAGTAGCCCAAAAAGATTAACTTTAGGCGACTAAAATTTTAGTAGCCAAAAAGGATTGACTTTAGGCGACTAAAATTTTAGTAGCTAAAACACTAGTATTTACGACTAAAAAATTTAGTAGCTAAAAAGTTTTCCGCAACTAAATAATGGCTTTTAGTGACAAAAAAATTCATCGGCAAAAATTAATTATTTAATTAATTTTCCAACCTATTGGTGACTAAATATTTAGTCAGGAAATGAATGCATTTGGCGACTAAATTAATTTTAGTCGCCAATTAGCTTTCCCGACTACTCTTCAGCTACTAATTTACCGACCAAAAAATTTAGTCGCTAAAGACTATAGGCGACTAAAAAATGACTTTTGGCAACTAAAAATTTAGTCGCCAAAAGTGAAAATTCTTGTAGTGCATGTTTCGACATGAAAGGGGTACGAGCACATGCAAAACTATGTTTTTTTGTAGAAAGAGAAAGAGTACAAGTAATTGGGTGGTATGATATAAATGAAGAATGATCTGCTGGGGAAAGATAAGGATCCTAAATGCTGAATGCAACAAGACAAAGTACGATGCAATGGATGCAGTGAATAAGGCATGCAAGCTGAACCACATTTTACCTAGAAAATGCATGGACACAAAACAAACCACGTCTAACACAGAAAAGGTGTTGACACCCTCAATATTGGCCTCAGCGCAGCATGGGTACTTACACATGATAAAACCATGTTTTAACAAGGGAAAGGTATGAGCACAAGCCAAACTAAGCTTAACATGGAAAGGATGCAGGCGATAAAATGGTATGATATAATGAATGTAATGGATAGTGTAGTAGATGCATGCGATAGATGCTATATGCAATGCGATAGAGATAATAGATGTGATGCAATAAATAATCACTATGATGTAGCAGTTGGAAAGTGGCACCTTAGAAAGTACCTTACAAGGGCAATTGGCGATGACTCACCTTATGCTGCTGTGGATCTTCCTCTTCTTCTTGGTTACGCTTCCAAACCACAGGTACTACTTTTCTTACTGGCCATGTTTGCAACTTTCCCTATTTTCCAACAGGGTGTCAGACTAGGTTGGTTCAGTATCCAGAATTGAGGCGCATACAAGCTACCTCAACCTATGGGGCTGTCATACAGATTTCAAGCTGAGGATACATCCCTAGGTATTTAAACCAGACTCTTGTCTCAGAAATCCTAAACATTTGCGTTCTAGGCCTCGACCATTCGAACTCTAGTTTCCACCGTCTCAGTTGGTCTCCTTAGAACTCATTGCAAACACAGACATGTGGCTATAGCAGACCGCCTGAAGTCGTTCGGGCAAGACAAATATCAAAGGAATTGCACCTTTAGAGGATTTAAGGTCTCCTAGACCCATTGAGTGCACAAGACAGTGCGATGCAAGTGCACAAAACAGTGCGATACAAGGTGAATGCACAAAATAGTGTGATGTAGGTGCACAAAATAGTGCTATATAAGTGCACAAGACAGTGCGATGCAAGGCGCACAAACTAGTGCGATACAAGATGAATGCACAAAACAGTATGATGCAAGGTGAATGCACAAAATAGTGCTAAATGGCTGCACAAGACAATGCGATGCAAGTTTGCACAAGGCAGTGTGATATAGGTGAATGCGTAGGATAGCGTAATGCAGGTGCACAAGACAGTGCGAGTGAGGGTGCATAAGATAGTGCGATGTAGAGGTGCACAAGACAGTGCGATGTGAGTGGAATGCATGAAATATATGCGAATGCACAAGATAGTACGATACAAGGTGCACAAGATAGTGTGATGCAAGTGCACAAGACAGTGCGATATGGGTGAATGCACAGGATAGCGCAATGCAGGTGCACAAGACAGTGCGAGTAAGGGTGCACAAGACAGTGTGATGTAAGGGTGCACAAGATAGTGTGATGTGAGTGGAATGCACGAAATAGAAGCGAATGCACAAGATAGTGCAATACGGGGTGCACAAGATAGTGCAATGCAAGTGCACAAGATAGTGCGATACAGAGTGCACAAGATAGTGCAATTCAAAGTGCACAGGATAGTGCGATACAGGGTGCACAAGATAGTGTGATACAAGTGCACAAGATAGTGCGATTCAAAGTGCACAAGATAGTGCGATACAAAGTGCACAAGACAGTGCGATACAGGGTGCACAAGATAGTGTGATACACGATGAGATTGTGCGATAGATGCACAAAGTGATTTGTGTGATAGATGCATGAAGTGAGATTATTGTGCGATAGATGCACATAATGATTGTGCGATAGATGCACGATATAGTATGCGATGACAAGTGATATAAGTGGGTGATGCTTAGAAAATGCAGTAAATCAATAAAGCGGCACTTTAGAAACCACCTCATGGGTTGAGTGGCGAAGAACTGCCCTACTCTAACAGGGATCTCCTCTTTGTACTTTTCAAAATTTTCTACCATCAACTCACAGTTCAAAGGCCCTCAAATGCTAACAAGGGGTAACATCTACGTGTAGAAATCGCAGATGGCGGTTTGATTGCCATTCTGACTTGAAGCAAGCTTGAACTCAGGGTCGAGGTACACTCATACTCCAGAGAAATGGCGAGGCCTGAGAAGGTGCACCTGGAATGCAGGCTCAGAATTTGTTGAAGTTGAAGCACACTGAGATGCTCCAAATTTTCCTTCTATTATTTTGCTTTGCAGTTCGGAACCTATGTCGATTCAGATAGGTCTTTGTTCGGTTGCTCTCTCTCTTGACCTGGGTTTAACCCTGCAGTTTATGAAAGAAAGAATCCTATTTTGCAGATCACGTTGAGAATGGCACGGCACTCTGAGCACAAAACGATTTATTTCTTGAAATTGGAACTAAGAATGAATTCTTAACTGGGTACTGAGCCTATGACTGACCACAGTACTCAATAAAGGAAAAAAAAATGTAAAAACAATCTAAACACGTCTATTTACACTCACAATGACTCAAAACAAGAATTGAGACAAACAAAAACAACAAACACAACACTTGGGTGTTTTCCACCAGTAGGAGACCTCTCAGTTCACGGGGTGCCCACTGCTTCTCCAGGTATTGTTTTCTACTCTTTCTTATTTATGATGCTCACATCACTTTGGCACTCAATCTCTTTTTCTCTAGAAAGCCCTTTACTCAATTTTTCTCTCAGTGCACAACTCTCTATTCTTTAATCTCTCTTCTTTTTTTTTTTATCCCTTCCCAAGTGTGGTTGGTGGATAAGCTGGAAGTTGTGGACCTTACGAGAGGGGTCGAATATCCAGCTCTATTTCTAGTTCGTGTTTCGCATTTGGTTCGATATCTCACTATTTGGGAGAGAAGAGAATGTTTGACCCTTGCGGCTAGCTTTAGCTATGCCCATTCTAGTGAGTACATTGATAATAGGGAAAAGACAGAAAACCTGACTCAACTGTGCCCCTAGTTCATCATTTTGACTATATATATATATATTTTTTTTTTGGCTTCTGCTAAAACAATTTTGACCAACATGAGAGTTAGATTAACATGCTTGTTCAACTTTCTGCTTTGAAATCATGTAAGTCAAGTTATGAGCACTAAAAATTTTCCTTTTTTGGGTCCAATAAGTGGTCCGATTTTGGGAAAAAATGGAATAATTTCTGAGAAAATTAGTCAACTTTACTAAAAACAACCTCAAAACTATTTGCAAATGGCTACTACCCGACCAATGAGGAATTAACTCTTGAGATGCACAACCTCAGATCTAAACTTGATTTGTCTTGCAGCTGAATCTTCTAATGGAATAAGACATTTGATTTTGAACGAAGACGAGCATGAAGATGAGCCAATGCACATGGATAGAAAACGAGTTTTGAATAAGGATAAGCCAACCAACATGGATGAGACAAGCAGGTTTGAAAATGGTTGGGGCCGAACTTCAGAATGAAGTTGCTTACGTATCCCAAAGATGGGAATCAGGCCGTATGTAGTTCCAGGGTAAGGTGCACTTGGGTATTAACACTTTCCTTTTGCGCTCTAACTTTTGCCAAAGCCGTCCTTTTGGGTTTTCAACCTTGCGAGCTCCATTTTTTTCTTTTCATTTTTCTTTCTTTTATTTTTTTCTTTTCTCTTTCCTTGTTTCCATTTTTTTCACTTTTGTTCTTTTTCTTTTTCTTTTTCTTCTTTTTCTTTTTCTTGCTCTAACTTTTGCCTAGGTCGCCCTTCCGGGTTTTCAGCCCAGCGAGCCTCTCAAGGATAGAAAAGTTTAACTTGTCCATGTTGATTGATTGTGAGATCTCTAGACCATCTGAATCCATGAGAATGGCTGTTATTCCTGACTAAATAGTCTTGACGATGTAAGAGCCTATCCAATTGGGTCTGAATTTTCCCCTAGTGTTGTGAATAGGAACTTGATTGTCCTCCAACAATAAATTTTCTTCTCTCCAGATTCTAGGATTTGGATTTCTTGCCAATATTCTTTGGGTTGAGAAAAGACCCAGTTTTGACTCTTCGAGCATTTCTGACCTTTTTGCCCCTACTTCAAGGGCTGCTTCTAATCTAGCAATGCAAGCTTCCGTTGATGACAATTGACCTTCTTGCCCCTAGTTCAAGGGTTGCTTCTAATCTGACCATGCAAGCCTCATATTTTGGTTGATCGTTGAATATTCTGAATCAAGGTTCAAGGTTTGAAAGCAAAGGGGTCGAGTCTTGAGGTCGAGAGTGATTCTATGATGTACAATCTTAAGATCAATTCCAGTCATGTCTTCATAGGACCACGCAAAACATTTTTGAAATCTTTTAATAAAGCGACTAGTCACTCGTGCCCTTCTGAAGACAATGCAGAACCAATCTGGATCAAGCCAGGATCCTTCTCAGTACTCACATTAACAAACATGATTTCAGTCATTAAGGGCTTAGCACGCCTCTCTTCCTCTCAATTGATCAAATTTTTGCAAACCCTGAGGAATTCCTTTCTCTTTGTTTTCACCACAGTTTTTGGAAATAGTTTTGAAAAATTTTGGTCAATGCAATGATTTAAAGGCACGGTAGAAGTAGGCGAAAATAACTGCAATTCATTCAGATCTGCTGGCTCAACTGGCTCCATGATAGAAACAAACGCAAAAAAACGAGTGCAAAGACAAACAAAAACACACAGGGAAGTGATGTCTAAGTTAACATGCCCGAAATCACCTAACCCCAACACAACAAAACTGACTCAACATAACAAGACGGACTCAATACAACAAGACTAACTCGATACCCAGTTCAGAAAGTAAAATAAACAACATTTTCAAATTGCTCGAAACAATGCGTGCCATCCACCACGCCCGGAGGAAAATGAGTGCCATCAGTAGGTGGTTCATTCCCCAATCACAAAACTAGCCACATTATCTCCCTAGTTCATTGATCCAGCGTCAATAGACTTTGCATGACCCACTGGAGTGATGACTTTATTGTCGATCAGATCTTGAACTTCATGGTGAAGATGAAAGCAACTGTCAGTGTCATGGCCGGTTTGTTGATGCAAGGCGTAGTACTTGGTAGCTTTATACCTGGCTGGAAGGAGATTAGGGATAGGCCGAGTGTCAAGGGGTTTGAGATAGCCTTGTCCTATGAGGATTTGAAGAGCTTTGGATAAGGTCATATAAAGGGGATTGAAGCTGCGGTTGCCAGTCCTGACAGGTTTGACAGAGGGGTCGGCAGGTGTTGACTGGGTTTGATAATCTCTTACGAGTGTAGGATTGGAACTAAAATGGGTGTTTCTGGTATGACATCCCTTTTCCTGGCTTGCCCCTTGATTCAGAATGCTCCCAACCTAAGCAACAAAAGTGGCATCCAGAATTTTTGCAACAACTACAAAGACTTGCTGTTTGTTCAGCCCTTTGACCTTCAAAGCCTCAATTGCCCACTGAAGATGTTCTTAGGATCAATGCTCGCCCTAACCTTGTTCTTGCCACTGGTTTCAGCTTTGCCAAGAGATTAGGTGGCTATATCGAAGCGAGGCCCATTCATTGTTAACATATGATCACCCAAATTTGAAACGACTTCGAGTTGGCCTTTTTCAAATACAGCTCACCCCAAGATTGGGGAGCCTTTTGGCGTAAAATTTACGGCATGTGCTGTGGTATATGAGGGAGCCAAAATCCCAAAGGCTAAATCTGCCACAGTTCTCTGCAAATCTTCAATCATACTTATTAGCTCATAAGTAATGGGTTCATGGGTTTGAGATGATTGGGGTTCAATTGCATCCATCATACACAAGTCCGCGCTTTTTGGAATGAACACCTCAAGCTTGGGTAAATGGGCTTGGGTGATGTATATGTTGGGGTTGTAGATGGATGGTAGTGTATAGATTAGATTGACGTGTGAAGGTAATGGGTTAGTGGTGGCCTGAGGTCCTTTTGGTAGAGCTATAATCTTGTCATGACTCGAACCCGCCCCAAGGGTTAAGGGCACAACCGGCCAGTAATCATGAGATTTCCTACAGCCTCAAACCAAACCGAACATAACTCGTCAAAGTAAAGGGGCCAAACGGAAGCAAAATTTAAAACTATGTCCATAGAGTTGTGCTTACATGGCACATCACAACAAACCATACATAGACATATTAATAACTCACAACAAAAAACACAGTAACATAAAGTTCTGTACAGACATGATCATTCAAGTCTAAGTCAACCCATGAAAACTATATACAACAGATTCAAGGTCTTCACCAACATGACAAAAGCTAAATACATGACAAAAGAGCGAAGACGAGTCTCGTGCGTGAGACGCAAGGGCTGACCCTTCAAAACCTTGGTTGTTCCACACAGACTTCACTCAGGCTGGGTCTGGACCTCCCTTGGCTCACCTACAAACACATGAATGAGCATGAGAGAAAGCCCAGTGAATAATATCAATTGAAGAAGATGCATTGAAACAATATACATTGGAGGACCTTAGGCCTAATTCATATTTCTATCTAGTATATAAATAGATATAGATCAAGTGGCTTTAGGTCCAAACACTTCGTCGGCCTCGGGCCCAATCCATTCATGTCAAACTGGCCTTTGGCCCATTTGTCTTTCATTCATGCCAGACTGGCCTTTGGCCCATTCATTCTTTCACTCAGATCATACTGGCCTCTGGCCCATTCATTCTATCATTCAGATCATACTGGCCTCTAGCCCATTCATTCTATCATTCAGATCATACTGGCCTCTGGCCCATTTATTTTATCATTCAAATCATACTGGCCTCTGGCCTATTCATTTTATCATTCAGACCATACTGGCCTCTAGCCCATTCATTTTATCATTCATGCGGGACTGGCCTTTGGCCCATTTAGACTTTCATATCAAATTGGCCTCTGGCCCATTCAGACTTTCATGTCAGACTGGCCTGTGACCCATTCATACTTTCAAGTCAAACTGGCCTTTGGCCCATTCATTTGGCATAGCAACCATTAAACAAACATTGTCCACCAATCAAATTAAGAAGCTTATAAACTTACATAGAAGTAAGCAATTTGAGAACAACATATTTTAGATATCTTTGTCAAGATATTACTCACAGTGATCGGTTGGTTGATTTGCCCTAGAGCTCGACCCTACACATCATATAACACATATGGGTCATAATCGATTCAATCCGTTCCTTAATTCACATATTTCTCTTTAGACTTCTTTCTTATCCCTTTAATTCATTCATAATGCTCAATGCATGCCTAAGAGTATTCAGAAGTGAAAGAGAACGGAAAACGAAACACAGAATGCACTTTCAAAATTTTCAGAAACAGGGTCCCCGCTCGAGCATGGACTTCTCCACTCGAGCGAACCCATGAGGTTTGCAAAAGTACTAGTTATGTCATAATTACGCTCAAGCGCGAAGTCGGACGCTCGAGCTGAAGGTCTGTCTACATAGCTCCCCACTCGAGCGTGAACTTCCCCGCTGGAGCGGACACCTTGTCTACAAAAATATACTCGAAGCATGAATTTCACGCTCGAGTGGAGGTTCTCCCGCTCGAGCGGACATCAAATTTTTTGGAAAATCCAGAACATGTTCTTGAGCTTCAACTTGATATTCAAAGGCTCTAAATGCATGCTTTTGGCTCAAACTTCACATATACATATACTAACATGGTATAAACACCAAACTACAACATTATGAAGCTCAATTCCAAGAATTACTTACATGCATGACTCAAATTAACCCACACTCATCACCAACACATTAAATTCAAACATTCAACACTCACACCTCCATGATTTGCACATGCATGTGGGAGATACCCATTATTCTCAACTTAGTTGGTGAAGAGATGATTAAATACATGAGCTTCAACTAAAAGCTTACATGGATCATACATTTTGTGCTCAAACATGCAAATTCAAAGCAATTACACATATGCATGCATACATTGACCTTCAATTCAACATGATCAACTCAATTTCATTGTCTAACTCACTAATTAATCTTCAATTCACAAAATTACAACTCAACTCATGAATTAAAGGGTTGATTACTCACCTAGAAGCTCAATCTCCCCAATGTATGCTTAATTTTTGAGTTCAACCTTCCAATTTCTCAAACTTGAGCCAAACACATAATTTTCCCTCTTGTTCCCTCTCTAGCTGACCCTCTCTCTCTCTCTTAGAGTTGAAATCAGCCAAATGAACACAAAAGAGAAGAATTGAGAGTGTAATTGCCCTTATATAACCCCACTAAGTCACTTTAATTTAATATTATATATTTGAGCACTTAATTGATTAATAAAATCAATTTAATCTGATCCAAATCAATTTCCAATTAAATTTCACCGTAGGCTCTAAAAATTATGCCAATCACAATGGCGCAATCAATTTCAGTTTCTGTGGCCGATATGGCCTTCAATTTAAATTCCAAAGCAGTTAATCAAACAGATATTCCTACGGTGCACAGATAGAAATCCAAAACCACATATTTTCACCTAATGACACACAAAATCATATCAAACACATAATCACATTCATAATAAGGACCAATTAGCATAATACGGAATGGGGTTATCATAAATCTCTTCGTCAATAAGATCCTGAATCTTATGACGAAGGCAGATGCAATAGTTTGTATTAGGACCATGCTGCTGATGATAAGCATAGTATTTAGGGGGGTCATATCTTGGTGGAAGAGGATTTTGGAGGGGTCAGGGTTCTAGGAGCTCTAGGTACCCTTTTTCTAGTAGTGTTTTCAAGGCTTGAACGAGACTCACATAAAGAGGATAGAAATTTTGGGCTTGAGGCCGAGTTGAAGTGGTTGGTTTTTGGCTATTGATGGGAGTGGTGACAGTGTCTACTTCTGAGCATTTCATAGCTATGCTACCACTGGTAGTAGCATTAGAACTACGAACAACATTCTTCTTCAAAGGCTCATTATCTTCAACAATAATCCCCTGTCTGATGGCATCCTTTATTTGAACCCCCATTTCATGAAGCTCTGTAAAGGTAAATGGAGGTAGAACAATCATCTTATGCAGTAACTTGCCATGTAGATTCCGAACAACCATTCTTATCTGACCCTTTTCGGAAGGTCTCGTGGTCATTATCAAGGCTTTCGCCCTCCATCTTGTCACAAACTTAGAGAAACCCTCATTCGGCTCTTGACGGGTTGCCTCGAGATCACTAGGTGTGACCTCAATCTGTGTATTCTAAGAGTACTAGGCAATGAAGGCTTCGGCCATCTCCTCCCAATTTTGTTTGACGAAATCTTCCAACTTAGCATACCAAATGGCCACTATACTTGACATGGTGCGACCAAAGAGCGATAGCTTCTGTAGTCTACTTAAACCCATCGGCCGCAAGATATCAGAAAACAATCGCAAGTGGACCATCGGATCTCCAGAGCCGTCAAAACAATCAATGTGTGGTATCTTAAACTGATCCGGCAATATAGTTGTAGAATCAATATATCGATCATCTATGTCCGGGATGGAGTTAACCCCTTGTGCTCTCTTGAACAACTTCTCTAATTTGTTGAGTTTGAGCATAGTTGGATCGACTTCAAATTCAAATGGTGCCTCAGTCTGATAAACTGGTGCTTTGGAAGCTTGTGCTGGGATTGGCTCTGTTGGATTTCCCTACTTTTCTTAGACATTGACAGTATTAACAGTGGCATCAGGGCAGGGATAGTTACGGTGGGTACATGTGATGCAGAGGCTGCTATTGGCTGCGGTTGCTATTACTATAGCCTGGTTATGACCTCGGCCTGTAGGGTTGTAACCTCTTCCTGATGGGCCGCATCATGCTGTAGGATCTTAACTATTTGTTACAGATGGAGTGGCAGTTCCTCCATATTGGCTGGGGGATACTGTGCCATTGGAATAGGTTGGTTTTGAATCAGACTAGAAGTGGATGACTGCTCTTGAACCAAACAGAACACAGGTGAGCTGGGAGGTGATTGATGTAAGAATTGGATTAGCGAACTCTGTATGGTTCTCCTCCGTCTTGTAACTGGTGAGAGTGAGGCAAACACTGGCTGCTCCTGAACTAAATCCATGATCGCACAAAGTCTATCAACACAAGTTCAGAGTACCCAGAGGATATCGAAGCCTTTTGAAGCTATGGTTCCAAGACTACCTAGCAAAATAGAAAATAGACAGCACCTCGGCCCAATTTCACTAGAATAGATATGATCATAGCAGAGTGATTGTACTCCATACTGAATTTTTCCCTAAAATAGATACCAACTGTACCACTGATATGAAGCATCCCTGTACAACACCCCTGCACAATTTCACTACAAAACACTGTAGACACCCCATTTTTTATCGTCCTCAAGACTCGGACATCATCATTTGAACACTCGATGATCATCCATGCTCGTGTTCGTTTTGAGTGCCTGAAGTCCTTGGGGGAGTGCCTCATCTTCGGACCACTCGTTTTGTCTGTTTTGTGCTTGGTTGTGCACCAAGAACTTGTAGCATTGCTTCTAGGGGAAGAGAGTGGCCTGCTAACCAACCCTGGTACCCACCAGCCAAGCCTGGTGGCTGTCGGCCTGACCAAGTTCTAATCGGTCATCAGTGGTGGCCGGTCGACCTCTTTAATGGCCGGTCAGCCATAAGTGTTGGCCAAGACCCCTTTTTCTGCTTTTGCAGATATTTATTTTCCAGCTGGTGCCAGCTATTGATCACTAAGTGTATCCTCCATACACGTGTATGGATGGATTCAAACAAGTTTTAGCTTGTCAAGGAAGCTTTAGCTTGTGTTTTTCTATATAAGGGGAGGCCCTCCCCCTTCTCCAGGGTTCAGAATTTTGGAGGAAAAAATATCTACTCTCTTTCTAGATTTTTCTCTCTCTATATTGTTGTGCCTTATAGTGCTTAGAATTGCATTTTCTTCACACTTTTGCACACAACCTCTTAGCCAAACACTCCTACTTTGTTGTTGAGGTACTTAGAGGTCTGTTTGAAGCTCAAAAGATTGGTTTTTTGCCTCAGAAGTTGCTGCTTTGCTGTGATTCTTCAAGGGTGAGTCTTTACCCTCTTTAAAGCTTTGTTTTAGTTGCTTACTTAGCCATCTTTGCATGCTTCTTTTGGCTTAGCTTTCAACTGTAGAAAGTTCTATTTTTAAGTGCTCAAAGTAGTTGTTTAAGGCTTTGTTTGAGTTAGGGGTGGTCTACCCCCTTTGGTGGTTTATTTCACTTTTCTTTGTGCCATCTCTTAAGGCCTTTAAGACCACCTTCTTTTGGCCTTTTAACCACTGAATCCCAGAGGAATTTTAGTGGTAGAAAGTTTGTTTTGAGGTCCAAAATAGGAGGGGGTCATCCCCTCTCCTTGTGTCTTGGTTGCTTGTGTTGATGGCTTCATGATTGAGCATGTTTTTCTAGCATGTGTTGGCTTGTTCTCAGCTTATTTTTGGCATTATTTCAACATGGCATAACTCTGTTTTGGCCTGGTTGTGTCACCTTATGCATGCTCTTTGCACTTGTAGTGTAATCTTGTCATTTATCCTTACATGCTTACCACTTTGGCTCATCATTCTAGCCTATTTTGATTACACTCCAGCATGTTTTTGCTCATATTTTAGCATGCTTGAACTCTATTTTGAGTGGTTTGTGTCATGAGAGGCTTGCTTTGTATAGCCATAGTGCAATCTTGCTCACTAACTTTGAGTTTCCAAGTCTCTAGCATGCTTTACTTGAGTTGTTTGCATGCTTTGGCCTCATTTCTTACATGATTTCAGTGTATGTAGTGTAGTCATACTCTCACATGTTTCACTCTTTCAATACTTTTGGAGAGTTGTGCCGTATGCCTTGATCATAAGCTAATATGTATGCATGCTTGCTTAAGCTTTTGAGCTACCACCTCAGCATATTTTTTTGTCTTATTTTGCCATATTACAACTCTGATTTTGGTTGGTGCAGTCACCTCTTGCTTGGTTTTGGTACTTGTGGTGTAATCCCACTCATTGTCCTTGCATGTTTAGTGTTTTGGCTTACCATGCTAGCTTGTTTTGGCTACACTCCATCATGTTTCTAGCATTTTTTGGACATGCCTTGGGACTATTTTGGGTCATCTTGGTCCTTTGGGGCTTGCTTGATATGGCTATAGTGCAAGTGCCTTAGCTAGTCTTGAGTTTTGAGCACCATAGTATGCCATACTTGTGTTGTTTGCATGATATAGCATCTTTTGGTATGCAATTTTAGTGCCTACATCTTTGCCATACTCTCTTGTTTACCACTCCTTCATTGTGTTTGAGAGTTGTGTTTAATGCCTAGCTTGTGAGCCAATGCATAAGCATGTTGTTATAGCTCTTGGTACTTCATTCCCAGTATGATTTCGCCACTGTTTTGGCATGATGTAGGTCTGTCCATGTGTGGTTTGACCATTTGAGCATTGTAGCGCATGCCTCATGTGTAATGTTCTTCACTTGATTTAGTGTTCTTAGTCCCTTAACATGTTTTGCATGCATTGCTTATATGATAGAGCCTCGTGCATGCCATTCTAGTATTGATAGATTAGTATGTTGTTTGCATGTGTGATGCATTGCATGTGTTTGGATCGGACGTTAATCCGAACACAAGAAACAACGGATGTTTCATACTTGAAGTGATGAAACGTGCCTCATTTCTTAGTCGTCGTGCCCCTTGATTATGCATGATAGGGTGGAGGCCTCTCGAGTCTTGTGTGTTACTTGTGCATTCATCAACATTGTGCAAACTTGGCTTCTCGGTCATCATGCATTGCGATGCTTGGTTAGTGGCTCGAGAGCTGAATACCATACTCCTTTGAGCTTGAGAAATGATAAGGAGGGTGGTGGTACACACATTTCCTTGCAAATACACTGCCATGTCTCTGTTTCTGCTCTGTTGTAGCAAAGGGAGAAATTGCAGGAAGTTGTGGCCGACTGGCCATCAAAGCAAGCCGACCGGCCGCCAATACTGGCCGATGGCCATTACTTCTAGCCGATCAGTTCATCAGCATGTTCCTGGGATCAAACAAAATCAATCTGGAAGTTGGCACAATTTTCAGAGGTCCAAAAGAGTGCAAATAGAGGCATCTTGAGGCAAGGCGGTGGATTTCCGGGAGGACGCAACCGAGCATGCATATCTTCTTTGCTTCCTGGGGCCTTTCATTTGAATTGTTTAGCTAATTAGTTTATTAGCTTAGTCATTTTGTAATTAATTAGTTAAGTGTTTAATTGATTAATTCAGTTTGTAACTAATTAGCTTAGATTAGCTAGTTATTCAATTGTGTTATAATTAATTAGCTAGAATAGTTAGTTAATTAGTTGGTTTGTAATAATTAGCTTAATTAGCATAGCTAGTTAGCTCTCTTTCATTCAGACCCTCCATCGAGAGGGCAAATGTTGTAATAAGTGTGCATGTGTGTGTGAATGTCTTCCAACCCCCATTTCTTTCTCTCTTTTACTTATCAGCTTTTGATGGTTAGTTTTGGGCATATTTTAATTAGCATACCTTATGCTTTGCATGCGTGCATCATTCATTTGTCTTGCATGTACCGGGCTCGGCGCATCATTCAAACTACATTGTATTTCAATACACTTTCTTGAATACGTGTTTCAAAGCATGTTATCAAGTGTTGCATTCGTATGCCATCCTAGATAGCCGAGCCTATTTAGTTGCATTTTGCATGTGTTGCATTAGGCTTTGTTGACATAGCTAGGATCATGTATTGATTACTAACTAGCTTCTGTTTTGGCTCGGAGTACACTGTAAGTGTTTACGCTTTAGCATACTTGCATGTGTGTAAGTGACTACCATGATAGCATGCTTACCATGAGGCTATGTGCTTATGTGCTTAACTGCATGAATGCTTGTGGGTGAAGGCTTGATTGCCTGAATTGGGACAACTCGATGATTGTGAGTTTTAAGCCCACTTTGCGAAGTGGCAAAATCATGTTTTAAAGTCCACTTAAAGGTGGCAAATCCGCGCTTTAGCCTACTTGCGAGTAGCACTTTCAAACCATTTTCAAAAACAAACATGAGTTGTTTTGTTCCAATTCTAGCGATTGAGTCTATACTTGTATGCTGTGCGCATCACATAGTAATTCTAGATTAATAATCAGAATAAGAACACATGTGTTTTCAAAAACAACATATCATGTTTAGTAGAGGCCGATCCTTTGATCAAGGGGGGTGCTCATTTCATGACCTTCCTCCCTTGTACCCAAGTTCCCGAACCGAAGCAACTTTGGTGATGACGGATACGTGGGCTTAGGCACGAGTTAGGGTTTCCTAAATTTCCCAAAAATATAATATTTAAGTAGCGACTCTGAAATCTGGCAAAGCAGTCCATGTTTCGCACTTTTGATTCAAAATTGATTTTTTCAAAACCAATTGCCGAATTTGGACTCTTTGGTGATTTATTAGTCTTACATTGCACTTTGTGAAATTAGATTCAGAACCGTGACAGGAGTCCGAACTGTAGTAGCTAGAACCCAATTTGCGCCCTCCCACGCGAAGCGAGTTCGGGCGGTCTACAAGCACATACCAGGTAAAGAGAACCAAAACACCCCTATGAAGGGGTAGGGTTTCCCTATCCTAGTTTCATCATGAACTAGGATTCACTATTTCAAGTCATGCGGTTTCACGCAATCCTGCACAAGGGTGAGCGTCATGTCCTTGTTTAGAACAGTCACTAGGGCTTTACTATATACAGCTAGGCCGAATGGTCAAAAGGGGGGTACCTCAGCAGGACTACCTCATATACCTCTCACACCTAACACCGAGAAGTGAAAGGAGGATCAAACAGTACAACGGTAGTCCAAATCCAAGGGTTGTATTCCCAACATGGCAGAGCCCATGACCGGTCAACCTTTTGGCAAGCTTTTGGGAAAGCCTCCGGCAAACCATCCAGGAATAGCAGATGGCAAGCACAGTGACTTAGGTGCACCAATGCAAATGCAATGCAAAGAACATATAAGTGTAGGTAAAATTTCACATCATAAATTTCAAGTCAAGTTCTCTAAATTCCCAAGCAGAGTCGCCATAAACTATAGCTCAACTTTTCGTGGTCCTTTCGAAAGACGAATAAGCCCTACAGTTTGGACTCCCGTGACTCTGAATCTGATCGCACAAGTGCAATGTGAAATAGATAAACACCAAAGAGTCCAAATCTGGCAAATCTTTTGGAAAATTGATTTTGAATCAAATTGCCAAAAATGGACTGCTTTGCCAGATACAAAGTCGCCACCTAAATGTTTTATTTTGGGAAATTTAGGAAACCCGAGACTCGTGCCAAAGGCTACTTATCCATCATCACCAAAGTTGTCTCGGCTCAGGAACTTAGGTACAAGAGTGGAAGGTCATGAATTGAGCACCCCACTCGCACGATCAAAGATCGGCCTCTACTAATCATGTTGTGAATCTTATTTACATTATACGCTCTTGTTCCGGTTATTAGGCTATTTGTTACTATGTGATGCGCACACAAGTATAAACTAATTTGCAAAAATTGGAACATTTTGATTTCCCGTTTGTTTTTGAAAATGTTTGTGAGTGTGCCACTTAAAAAAGTGGGCTTACATATACATTTAATCAAATCATTCCAATTTGAGCAACTAGCCTTCATCCACAGGCATTCAAACAGTTTATCATATAAGCACTTAGCCTCATGGTAAGCATGCTTTACATGGCAACAATCACACTCATGCAAATATGCTAAAGAAATAAAAATGCTCACCTAGTACTCCGAAGCGAGAAAAAACAAAGCAAAAGAATTAGAAAACATGCATGTTCCTAACAAATGCCACATGACTAATGCAACACAATATACAATTACTAGGCTCAGCTACTAATATGGCATATGAATCAATTTGATAGCATGTGGTCTAAGCACGTATTCAAATAAGTGTTTAACTAACAATACAAGTTAGAATGATGCACCGAGCCTTGATGCATGCAATACAAGTGGATGCAAACATGAAGTATGCTAATTGAAACATGATGCTCTAAGCTAACCATCATAAGCAAGTAAATAAAAGGGAGAAAAATGTGGGATTGGAAGAAATACACGTTATTATAACATTTGCGCCCTCATGCAGGAGGGTCCGAATAAACTAACTAGCTAAACTAATTAACTAGCTATTACAAAACTAATTAACTAACTATGCTAGCTAGTTATTACAACATCACAACTAATTAACTATTCTAGCTAATTATTACAAATTGAAACTAACTAATTAATTACAGTAATTAATTAATTACAAAATTCTAATTGGCTAACTAATTAATTACAATATGAACACAACATGAAATAAAGTAACTAATAAATTAACTAATTAGTCCCAGGAAACGAGGGATGCTAATGCACGCATGGATTTCCACCCGAAAAGCACATTGTTCTGCTGCCAGAATGCTTTTGTTGCATGGTAGAACATCTTTCACCTCAGCCATTGCTTTGTTTTGTTCCAAAAACACTGCTGCTCAATTTGATAAAAGTGGCCGGTTGGCCACAAATGGTAGCCTGCCACCCAGAAATAGTGGCATGCCGGCCACTAATGCTTGGTTCCTCCTGCTACAACAGAAAGCATATAGAGCACAAACAGGGTATTATTAATGGTTGTTTGCACAACTTACCCCTCCTTATCCTCAAACAGCTCAAAGGAGTGGTAAGTTTGTTTCACAAACCATCAATCGATGCAATTTCATTGCATGATGGCCTATGAACCAAAGTGTAAAAGTTCAATAAATGCAACAAATAAAGACTCTCAAACCTCCTCCCTATCATGGATTGATCAAGAGAAGTGGTTGACATTGACTCTTGAACCATTTACATCACTAACGAGTATGAAATGACTCAAGACTCAATGGGTTCAATTAACGTCCTATTGAACCCAAACTGATTTTATCTTGCATCACTTTTAATCCCAATTTTATTACTTCATTTTAATTACCAACCATTCCTTAGTCAATTAAGTCCAAAACTGAGCTTTAAGTCCTCTAATGGAAAGAAGCACCAAACTAAGTGTTGTTTTAGGCATGAGAGAAGTGTCATGCTGTTGGTAATGAACCCCCAAAGGGATGAAACCATCAAGCACAATACCTCAATCTTATGTTTGAACAAACACTTGGTTTGAAACAACTTTCAAAACAAAGAAAAAGCAAAGAAATGAGGGAGGTTGCAGAAGTGATTAGAGGTGAAAACATGTATAGAAAGTAAGAAATAAACACTATTAACTCAAATAGGATGGTGGCTAAGGCCTAAGCCACCAAGCCTATGAGGACCATTACACTACAAGCATACTATACAAAGCATAAATGAAGTAAACACACTAAAACAATCCTAATATGAGTAAAAACAGTGCTGGAATTGAAGTGAAAATAGTTAAAAGTGTAAGGTAAAATAATGAAGAAATTGAGCTAGTAAACAAACATAAGGAGGGGTGGCTAACCCCTCCATTTTTGGGATCTCAAAACATGATTTTTAGCCTTTTTAAAACTCTAAAAACTAGTGGTAAAAAGCTCAAAAAAAGTTGATAATAGGGTGGGAAACACAAGGGTAAAAGCTTATAAAATAAAGTTCAAAGAAGGGTGATCCACCCCTCTACCTTTAATGGCTTTAAACCACAAATTTTAGCCCAAAAATACAGTCTCAAAACAGTCCAAAAATAGCAAGAAAAGATGTTGATCTTCATTCATGCTTAACAACTCAGGAGTAGCGGGTTCGACCATTGGTGCCCTCAATGTATTTGACCCGACTTGGTCTTGATGAATAGGATGGGTTGGACTCTTTGGCATAGGTTGGACTGGAATTGGGCTATTGTTAAGTTTTAGGTTTTGAGATGATTGAGATTCAAGTGCATCCATCATGCATAAGTTCATGCTTTACGGAACGAACACCTCAGGTTTGGGTAAATGGGTCGGGGTGATATATGTACTGAGGTCGAAGGTAGGTGGTAGTGTATGGATGAGGTTAAGGTGAGGAGGAGGTACTTGGTCACGGATGGGAAGTGGGTTGGTGGTAACATTGGGTTCTTGAGGTGGAGCTATCGCCTGGTTGTTGATGAGATTCTAAACTTCATAACGAAGGCGATAGCAACGATTGGTGCCATGATCGTGCTGCTGATGGTACGCACAGTATTTGGTGGGGTTACGTTTAGTAGGGACTGGGTCAGGAAGAGGTTGGGGATAAAGGGATTTGAGATACCCTCTTTCCTTCAGGACTTCTAGTGCGCTGGTTAGGCTCATATGGAGGGGGTGAAAGTTCTGCCCTGAGCTCGGGTTGGGCCGGCTGTTTATAGGTTGGTATTGGCAAAAGGGTTGGCAATTTTGGAATTGGTGGCGACAGTATTGATTTCAGTGGGTCTAGGAATAGTGCTACTACTAGCATTGGTATTCTTGGAAAACACCCTTTTTGTTGGTTCGTTTGTTCTAGGAATAATCCTTTTGTTAAATGCGCTCTCGATCTGAATCCCTAATTCATGCAAATTTTTGAAAGTGACCAGTGGAGTGACTATTAACTTTTGTAACATATCAAGCTCAAGGTTTTGCACCACTATCCGTACTTGGTCCCCCTCAAAAGGTCAATCTTTCATTTGTGTTGCCTTTATTCTCCACCTTGTAACAAATTCCACAAAAGGTTCTTTAGGATTCTGGTGGGTTGCTTTAAGCTCTTGTGTGGTCATTTCAATTTGGGTATTATAAGAATATTAATTGACAAATGCCTCAGCCAAATCTTCCCTGTTCCGCTTCAATATATCCTCCAACTTGGCGTACTAAATGACAGTTATACCCAACAAGGTTCTTCCATATAGAGAAAGTTTATGAGGCTTAGTTAGACCCATCGATTTCAGGATGTCCAAGAAAAGTTGGATATGTACCATAGGATCTCTGAACCTGTCAAAACGGTCGATGTGTCACATTTTGAATCTGTCTAGAAGCCTTACAACAGCCTCAGTGTGCCCATCATCAATGTCGGGAATGGAGTTAATCCTTTGTGCCTTTTTTAATTGCTTCTAGAGGTTAGATCATTAATATCAAGGAGAAAAAGCCCCTCATTAGGCTACACCAGGAGTTAGAAAACTCGAGCTTAAGCCAACCCTTCTCAAGGATCTAGACCTTGCAAATCTTTAGCTGGTGGAGGTGGATCAAAGTTCGGCTGGGGGCCTAGGATTGGATGTGTGGCAGATGCCCCAGACAGGCGTTGCATTTCAGCAGTGGTCTAATCCTGCATGGCAATTCCCTGGGTTAGGGTCGTTATCATGGCCACAACCTCTTCTGGTCTCTGAGCCCTCACGGGTCTACTAAGTTGGCAATCGGGGAAATGGATGGGTGTAAGATGAGAGCTGACTAACATGGATTTCGACCTGGTTTATACTTGATGTATTTGAACTGGATTAGTCTAGACAGGTTTGACTGGATTGGGTTTTTTTTTTTTTTTAGAATGGGTCTTTTGGCATTGGATGGATCTTTTCTGAGTTAGCCTTTGGGGATTAGATGGACTGGACCTTTACTGAATGGGTTTTTCCTAGGATTAGATGGACTCTGATGGTTTAAGGCTTTCTGAGTCGGATTGGGCTTGGCCTTTGCTGAGTGGGGTACTGCTCCTTCTTTGGCTCAGACAAACCTAGCATTAAAAACAAATGCTCCATCAGATCAGGGTACCAGGTATGCTGGTCAAAACAAAGCAAGATACCATTTTTGGCCCTGGTTTTGGTTCTGGTATGTTTCCAGCATATCAAACATAAACCCCTGAATTTTGACCCAAATTCTGAATCTGATATGACCCTCAAGTTTGAAAGGAATCGCCTCAAGATTAAGACTCTCTAAGGATTGCATCACACATTGTGAAAGATTTCACATTTTGCGCAAAAGCATTCAAAACACCCCTATGAGAGGTAGGGCCTCCCTGTCCTAGCTTCTAGGGTTTCACTACTTCAAGCAAATAGTTTCACAAAATCCTGTATAAGGGTGAGCATCCTGTCCTATGTTGGAACAGTCACTATGACTTTACTATATACAGCTAAGCCGAATGGTCAAAAGAGGTACCTCGGCAAGATTACCTAATATATCTCTCACACCTAACTCCAAGAAGTAAAAGGAGGATCAAGTGGTACAGTAGTGGTCCAGATCTAAGGGTTAGGTTTCCAACACTGCAGAGCCCACGATCGGCCGGCCAGCCTTTTGGCAAGTTTTTTAGGCAAGCCTCCGGCAAGCCGTCCAGGAATAGCAGATAGAAAACACAATGACTTAGAGTAACAATGCAAATGCAAACATATATCTGAAAATAAAATGTCACATCATGAAGTCCAAGTCAAGTTCTCTAATTTTTTTCCTAGCAGAGTCACCAGAAACTGTAACTTACTTTCCATGCTCTTCGAAAGGGTTTAGTTTCCTCAGATACGATAGCTCTACAATTCAGACTGCCGTGGTTCTGAATCTGGTTTCACAAGTGCAATGTGAAACATATAAACACAAATGAGTCCAAATCTGGCAAATCTTTTGGAAAATCAATTTTTAATCAAAATGCCGAAAATGAACTGGTTTGCCAGATTTCAGAGTTGCCACCTAAATATTTTTAGAAAATTTAGGAAACCCGTGACTCGTGCCAAAGGTCACTTGTCTGTCATAACCAAAGTGTCTCGGCTCAGGAACTTACGTATGAGAGGGGAGAGGAAGATCATGAATTGAGCACCACACTCACCCGATCAAGATTAGCCTCTACTAATCATGATGTGATTTTTATGTACATTATATGCTCTTGTTCCGATTAGTATGCTTACTTTACTATGTGAAGCACACAATTATAGACAATTTCACCTACTTTAGAATGCTTTGATTTTATGTTTTGTTTGAAAAAGTGTTTTGAATATGTGTCACTTAAAAAAATGAGTTCATATGTACATGTATCAAATCATCCAAATTTAAGCTAAAAGCCTTCATCCATAGGCATTCAAGAGATATATCAACTAAGCATTTAGCCTCATGGTAATATGCTTAATATGGCAACACTAACACACATGTAATATGCTAAAGCAAAAAATGCTCACCTACTACTCAACCGAGGCAAGCCAAAATAGAAGAAATAATTAGAAAAATGCATGTTCTAATATGCAAGTGACTAATGCAATACATAAAAAATGCGACTACTAGGTTCAGTTTCTTAAAATGACATATGGCTCAACTCAAAGCATGCGATAGTACACGTATTCAAGGAAGTAAGAAATGACAACAATGTTAGAATGATGAATTGAACTCGATGCATGCAAAAATGGATATTTTGCACATGGTAATGATATGAAACCAAAACATGAATGCAACATGCAACCATCGTAAGCAATAAATAAAAGGGAGAAAGAATGGGGGTTGGAAGACATACACAATATTACAAGTGTGCCCTCATACAAGAGGGTCCGAATGAATGTCCTAATTAACTAATTATTACAACACAATTAAATAAGCTAAATTAACTAGCTATTACAAATTCAAAGAAATTTAACTAATTAATTACAACACACTAATTAATCTAAGAGCTATTTAAGCTAATTAAATCGAACGGGAGTCGAGGAACCACACGTGCAACCGAAACCATCCTCCCAGAAACGCCTCTGTTTTGCTGCCAGATTCTATTCTATTCGCAGTCAGAAAATATTTCTATTTTTGCCTCAACTTCTGCTCTATTCTGCAAAAAAATACAACTGCCTATGTAACAAGAGGTGGCCAGCCGGCCATGGAAAGTGGTCGGCCAAATACAAGGGTGGTCGACCGACCACTGTTTTTGAGGGCTATCCTGCTATAACACAATGGAAACAGAGCAAAAACAAAGTGTTTCTAGGGGATGTTTGTCCTCTCTACCTATCCCTATCATGATAAAACTGATCAAGGGAGGAGTAGAATCGATTCACAAACCATCAATCGTCGCAAAGTTGTTGCTTGATGGTCTATGAATCAATAGGACAAAGGGTCAATGATCGGAAATAAAAGACTAACGACACCCTTTTCATATCATGGAGTTACCTCAAAGAAAGTGGTGGACATTGTTTCTTGAACCACTGAACGTCACAAGAGAGTACGCAATGAGTCAAGACGCAATAGGTTCAATTAACATCTGATTGAACCCGACTTGATTTTATTATCTTGTTAACTTCTTTTACTCCAATTTTATTAGCCTCTTTTTATTTCCTTTTCATTCTTTAGTCATTTTGTCCAAAAGTGATAGTTATGTCCACTAATGAAGAGAAGTGTCAAACAAGAAGTTGTTCTTAGCATGAGAAAGATGTAATGCCTTGGTAATGAACCTCCGAAGAGAGTAAACCGTTAAGCATAGAAGGTCTCTTTCTCATGCCTTGAACAACAATCAATCTTTTGAAACAACTCTTCAAAAAAAGAAAGAAAACCAAGGAAGGAGGTTGCAAGGATGAGTATTGCAAGTCTAAGTACATGTATGAAAACAATGAAATAAAAGTTATCAACTCAAATAGATTGGTGTTTAAGGCCTAAACCACCAAACCTATGAGGACTTATAACAATATAAGCATGATATTCAAAGCATAAGCTATCTAAACAATTAAAACAGTCCCAAAAACACCAAAAATAGTGTTGAAAATGGTTCGAAAGAACTAGAAAGAGTAAGCAAAATGGAAGAGAATTAAAGCTAGTAAGCAAGCCTAAAGAGGGGTGGCTAACCCCTCCTCTTTTTGGACCTCAAAACCACATGTTTAGCCTCTGAAAAACTCTGAAAATCAATGGCCAAAAGTAGAGAAATAAGTGGGAAACACAAGGACAAAAGCTTATGGAATAAGGTTCAAAAAAGGGTGGTTAACCCCTCCACCTTTGGTAGCTTTAAATTACAAGTTTCAATCCATCAAAACAGTCCAAAAATAGTATGAAAATAGCAAGAAAAGAGAGGGAAAAAATAGTGTAAAGATGGCCAAAGTTATACCTTGTGAGGAGGAGTTATTATTTTGTTCATAAACCATAAGTTGTTCACTCTTAAGGGATGAAATTTTGGCTCAAGAACCTCAGCAAGGAGCCTCAAAATATTGGTTTAGGAAGTATATGTAGAGTGTATGTATATTGCAAGATAGAGAGGGAGAGAGTTTTGCAAGTTTTTGAGCTTTGGCAAAATTTTCTCACCTAAAATCAAGATGGGTGGGCTTGTATTTATAGAAAAACAGCTTCCTCAGTCGGAAATATCTGTATAGAGACAGCTGGTGCAAGACATGCACATGGGGGAGGGACAGCTAGTTGTAAATATCTGCCTACCGAGATACGTGGTCAGCCGGCCAATGACTTGAACGGCCAGCCACAAAAAGTGGCCAGACGGTCCAAAAAAAAACTGCTCTCAAGCTTGACTTCAAACAGGCATACCTCCCTCATCCAGACTCAATTTTTGGTGACTCTTGAGTCTAAATTAAAGCCCTGGAAGGCTACTTTCCAATGGTATGGCCTCACATCTAAATTCTAATTGTACAAAGAGATATGCCTAATTCAGTGAAGGCTGCTCATTTTTTTCTCAATGGTTTGATGCCTGACTTCAAACAAGCTTATATCCCTCATTCGGACTCGGTTTTAGGTGATTCTTAAGTCTAACGTTAAGCCCCAGAAGTCTATTTCCAATGGTGGTGGCCTCACATCTAAATGCTAAGTGAACAAAGAGATATGCCTAATTTAGTGAAGGCTGCTCATTTTTTTCTCAACAGTTTGATGCTCTACCTCTTCCTAAACTAGTTTTCTTTCACCCCCTCCTATTTCCTTCAACTCCAAACCTATAAATAAGTTTTTTTTAAAGATTTGTCAAAGAGTTCACCTCCCTTCCATTTATTTTACTTTATCCTTACTCGATTTATCGAAAAGTGCAATATTTTAAACGAAATGCGAGCCTCAAAACATCATAGAAACATTTGGAAAAATATTTTGAAAAACAGGGTTTTAAGATCTAAAATAGTTTTGGTCAAAATGGGGTGTAAGGTTGGGATTAGAAGCTCAAAAACCGAAGCCTTTTGCTAAAGAATTTGTACGATTGCACAGTGTAACTTTTCATCATCGAGTGTTCAACCTGAGGTGCGCCCAAGTCTTAAGGATGGTCAAAAATGAGGTGTCTACAGTTGGTTACTGTGATAACCCTGTCCTGTGTTATGTTATTAATCTTAATTACTCTTGTGATTATGTGCCTAATATGATTTTGGGTGCTAATTATGTGATTATATATGTTTTTAAATTTATATCTCTCCACTGTAGAGAAATCTGTCCTACTTCCTGTTATAATTTGAAATCGAAGGCTGTAGAGGCGACAAAAACCAAAATTGATTGCACCGTTGTGATTAGCATAATTTTTAGAGCCTACGAGAAAATTTAATTAAAAATTGATTCAGATCAAAATAATTAGATTAAACTGATTAAATTAAGTATAATTGATTAGCCATAGTCAAGTTTGATTAGCCTAAACTAATGACCTAGTATATATATGCCTAATTACTACCTAGGCTCATAATTTTGAACTCATCTTCAATACTTGGCTGAAATTATACACTAGAGAGAGAGAAAGAGAGAGAGAGAGAGAAAAGAGAGAACTTGAGACAGAGAGAGCTCATTCTTGAAGAATTGGGCTCAAAGCATGAAGATTTGTAGAGTATCACTCAAGTTCTTGCTAAATTAAGTTAGATTGAGACTCTAGGTGAGTAATTGAACTCTAGATCATGAGTTTAAGTCATGTAAATGTGAATTCAAGAAGATAATGAGATATATTGTATGAATTGAATAAAAATTGTAAGAATAAAGGTTAATATATGCATGCATGTAAGAATTTGCTTTAAAGTCTTGTTCCAAAGCACAAAACATGTAATCCATATAGAATTGAGTGTTGTTTGACACATGCATGCATGAATTGTTGAGTTTTGAGGTTCAATTCTAAGGCTTGAAGCTCAAAGAATAAGATGTTTGACAATTGGTTTACATGCATAAAACCTAAGCTTTGATTTTGATTGAATTTATGGAAATCTTGAGCTAAGTACTCACTTATGTGTTTTTAGGAGCGTTTTGACACAGTAGAATATGTCATACATGTGAATTGGGCCTTGAAACAAGCTTTGGAACACTTTGCATCAATTTGGAAATTCCAAAATTCGAGCAAACCGCTCGAGCTATGAAAGTTACGCTTGAGCGTAAAATTTGAGCTCTCAGTATTTTTGCAGACAATTGCACTGTGGCTTGAGTGGCAAAACTTGCACTCGAGTAGACCCTGTTTTGAACTGCTCATGGCTCAAACGACTAGAACTTGTGCTCGAGCCTAAAATTCAAGGCAACCAGTACTTTTGCAGACTACTCGAGTGGCCAAAGTTACGCTCGAGTGAAGAGCCCTATTTTAGAAAATTTTGAAAAGTTGTTTTATGTTCAGAATTCTGTTCTCTTTCATTTTTCAGCATTCTTAGGCATACATTGAGCATCCTAAATAAATTAAAGAACTGGAAAGAAGCCTAAGAGAATTAAACAAGTTAAGGAATTGATTGAATTGCTTTGTGACCCAATTTTTGTATGTGTTATGAATTGTATAGGGTCAACTGCAAGGACAATCAATCGACCAAACACTGTGAGTAATATCTTAGTAAAGATATTTTTATGTATATTATTTTCTAATTGCTACCCATGTGGTAAGTTTTCTGAACTCATGAATTTGTATCATGAATGAGTGTTCTATTTTTCTGATTTGAGAAAGATCTGTAAATGTGATTTGATAAATACGAAATACATGATTGGACCAAAGGTCGTTATGTATAGATACGAAATGGGCCCAAGGCCGTTAGGTATATTTGATAACAATACGAAATGGGCCCAAGGCTGTTTGGAATATTTGACAAAGACTTAGAATGGGCCAAATGTTGTTTAGCATAATTGACAAGATAGACCTAAGGTCATCTTATGAATGGATCAGACCGAAGGTCATTTTATATGTTCATTTAAATGGACCAAAGGTCATTTTGATTATGGGATTGATTGGACCAAAGGTCATTTTGAACATGAATACGAATGTGAACATGATCATGAATATGAATATGCGCATAAATATGAATATGGAAATGATGGACCCAAGGTCATTTTGTACATATGTTTGAAGGACCGGTGGTCATTTGTATATGGATCCATTAGACCCAAGGTCAATCTATGAATAAATGATTGGACCCAAGGTTGTTTTGCTTCTTTGATATGCCCTGAGCATAATGGAATGGACCTAAGGTCGTTTTGTTTTGATAATGATCTAAATGTGTAACATATGAATATGATTTACTTATTCAAGAATCTCATTCATATAACCTCTTTACTCTGGTATTATTCACTGGGCTATCGCTCACTCTGTATTTATATGTATGTAGGTGAGCAGTGGGATGTCTAGCCCCAGCCTTAGTGGAATTGGAAAAGGAAACCAAGTTTTTGTGAAGTCTACTAGAGTCGCCTCACGCAAGAGGCTTTGTTTTTGTCCCTGCTCTTTTGTTTTGTCTTTGTTACTTTTGTTGGTCATGTTTGACCACTTATGTATATAAGCTTTTGGTTTGGTGGATTATGTACATGAATGTTGGACATGTAAGATATTTCTCTTACGTGTATATATATATAACTATGGTGTGAGTTATTATATGACTGAGCAAAGTTCTTGTATTGTGCCATGTATGCACAACTCATTGGACAATCTTTATATTTTGCTTTCACTAAGCCCCGTAAATTAATTTAAGAATGTTTATTAACAGAGGCCGCAGGTAATCTATGATTACTGGCCGGTTATGTCGCTAAACCTATAGAGGTGGGTTTAGGTCGTGACAGTTATGGTATTGCCGAGATGTGGTGCGGTAATATCGGAATCCTAAGATGTTTGGATAGAGGACAGGAGTCCTAAATAAGAAGAGGCACTTAGTTCAGAGAGAGATAAGGCACTTGGGTGGTCTATCCATATCTGAATAAGAGTCTGAGATAAGCATTATGCTTAAAGTCCCAGGAAGTGAGTCTTCTAGGGGACAAGGGCATTAAAGGCTATATAAGTGAGGCACTTGCTTTCATTTGTGAGTTAAGTACTTGTGTGATATCATTGAGAGATAAGATTGACTGACTTGATCGTCGGAGTGCCCCTAGGTGGACAAGCCACCATGGTATTCTCATTTTCTTGTTAGCAGGTGGTTGGTTTAATCTATTCTGCCACGTGCTTTCCAGCTAAGTTCCATGTTTAGTTGTGAAGTCGAAAAATCAACACCCATAACATTTGTTGTTGATAGCTGTTTATATTGGGTTTGTTTTGTGCAACTTATTGTGACCTAGAAAACACAAAAAAGTCATATTTTGGCAACTAATCTAAAAATTGGAAACACAACCCCCCTCCCCTCCCCAAAAAAAAGTCGTTTTTTTTCTTTTTTTTTGTTTTCTAAACGTGTGCCCTAAAGGTATATATTAAGATGCTTTATCTATCTATACATTGTGCATGAAAATGAGTATAATAAAGGATGAACAATACGTTTAAGCTTCCTTATTAGGTGCCCAAGACCTTTTTTTTTTTTTTTGTCATTCTTTAAATTTTTTTTCAAAATTTAATTATTTTTATAACTTTTCTGCTATATCTAGCCGAGTGGAACTTGAATGTTTTTTTGACTTTTTTTTTTTAAAAAAAAATCACTAAAGTTGAAAAAAAGTCACCAAAAAGATAAACCCTAAACACTTATCAATTTTCGCCTAATAAGCTGTAAGTATAAGTTGCACCAAATAATTTGCCACATACTCCCATAATAGCTCAGATAACTGCACCAAACTATTCAATTAAATTGTGCAACTTGAATTTTGTTATGATGATAGTTTATTAGATTTTATTTTTTACGCATGTTAATTTTATGCAATTAAATGAACTGTTTTTCAAAATCTCTGCACTGTCATCCATGATGTCTATAGTTGTAATTATAATGCACAATTCATTTTCCTTTCTACTTTATATATATATATATATATTCCTGTGGGGATATGGTTTGGAAATACTCTTCTGATCTTGGGGGACGCTCATGATCCTCAGCTAGTTACCTGCAAAGGAATAAACACTCCAGTTGGGGGTGTCAGAATTAGCACTCCGACGGGCAAGTTAGTCTCTACTCTTTGGATTACTTGTATTTTAAGTTAAGCGTAATGGTTCTCACATACCTCTCTTTGGTTGTTGTTCTTCTATTTATATACGCTCCCGGTCTTCTAGATAGGGCTAGCTCTTGATCTGTCATATACTTACTCACTCGGCCCTCTCCATTTGATCGGCCCCCGCTCGGCTTATTCGACATCTGAAACGGCAGGGGCGGAGTGGAATGCATACTATACACCGATTGGGAATTTACACGTTGACTATCCGCGCCTGCATTTATTCGACTACCACAATTGCCCCCCGAACACCCCACTAACTCTATTTAGTCGGCATGTTTGGTTTCGATCTTGAAAAGTCAAAAATTCGGCGGTTAACCTCATTCCAAAGCGTGTCAGAACGCACACATTTTCTAGTCATCATTACAAGTTCCCGCCTCTTCGTACACTTCCTCCATTTAATGTGGTTTAAAACTGTCTCTTCGAATGTATACTTTGGATACTCAAGATTTTTTGGTTCGCCTTCTAGTACAACTCCTCCATCTCGCGACCTCTGAAGCTCTCTTTTGCCTCTCATTATCCCTTCCGCTCCCTGTAAGTTCTCTTGTTTTTCACTCCAAATACCATTTTCTCGTTTACTGTTAGTTTTGCATAACCCTTAGGCTGAATACGATGGCAAGAAATTTGAAAGCACTTCTCTCTCCGGACCGAATTTTTGACTTCCGACACCATTGTTCCATCCCTGATGATGTTCACCTGTCACTCGTGGAAGCTAGCACCACCGATATACAGACGACCAATGAGAGCACAATTATCTTTCCTCTCCTATCGATTGTTGAAGGTGGCGTCCGTTTTCCCCTTCATCCATTTCTGAGAGTCGTCTTTCGACATTGGGGCCTAATCCCTTCCCAGCCTAACGTGAACTTCTTTCGCATCATAATGGAGATCATAGAGTTAAACCGTCGTCTTAGGATTAACCTAGGCATTCCTGCGATTCGGCATTGCTATGTCTTAGCCAAGTCCGCTGGCCGTCTAGGACGCTATTTTCTTAGGGCCAAGGACACCGACCATCATTTAGTGACCATGCTTGCCAGCTCTAGCAAGCGTGTTGACAACGTGATGGTCGTTGTTCAAGGCAACTGGGAATTCAGTGAGGGTGAAGATCGCCTGCATCTCGTGCCAAGGCGAAAAGGCGATCCAGGTGGCCATATAGCTTATTCTAGTTGCTTATATTTTTGTATGTGCATTCGGCTCTCCTTTCATGTACTTACCGTTTTGTTTGCGCAGGCAACGCGTTGAAGAAAGTGCTAGTTTCGGCCGACGACGCTGTACTTGCGGATATTAATACCGCTCTGGAATTCGTTGGCCGTCCAAATCTTTAGAAGCAAGGAAGGGCGGCCCATATTCTCTTGCGCTACGCGCCGTTCTACACAACGTTTTCGGCAGCAGACCATATTCCAGTTCCAAAAGGCGAAGATCATCTTACAGCCCTCATCTTCCCCAGCTTTAAACACTTAAAGGAGATCAGTTTAGAAGCCTCCGATTCGGAATAAGTAGAAGGACACGTAGCCGATCAGATCGTCGAGGACCCGGACCAATTGGGAACCGAGGTAGACAAAGCACTCAATTCGGTATTTGAGGAGGCTGGATTGAATTTGTCCGACCGTCCATCCACATCTGGCCTAGGGGACGTCTTTGAGGACGTTTTTACAAACTTAGGAGATCTCCCCGTCATTTACCCAGAGGATATGGCCGGGGAATCACTTCAGCAACTTGCACAGAAGAGGAACGTCGAGAGGATGGCCGCCAGGTGGAGGGTCGAGGCCGTCCGGCCAGAAATTCTACCCGCCGCGGTCGTTGAGTCTACACTAGCAATGGAGGCTAAATCTACTCCTCCGGTTATTGCTGAAGAGACGGCTCACCCTGAAAGGGCCGAGATGGAGGAGGTGGGGCAGGCCAATGAAGGTGAACAAAGGGGCGAGAAGCGCCCCACCGATCGAGAGGCCGAGTGCCAAGAGGACCAAAGCGATAAACGGCTCCGAGTTGAGGAGTCAAATTTGGTCCATTCATTCATGATTCAACCAAGGATCGGAAATATGCCGATCTCTTCAGACTCCTTGGCTTTAAGGGACCCAGCTGTGGCCTTGAGCATGGCCTCTTCGATATCTCTGTCGGTCAACAGAGCCGTATTTCGAGCGGAGCCAAATCTGATGCTAATTGCTACGGCCGCTCAGTCGACCCTTTCGGTACGTTACTTGTCTTATTGGCAATCTTCCATCTTTACGCATGCACGTTTGTAAATGTCTAATTATTTGTTTACCGTTTCCTTGTTTTGTAGGCAGTGGACAGGATAGCCGAGATTGGCAGCCGTCAGCACGATGCCATAGAACAGATCGGCCTATTGAAAGTCGAAATTGAAGATGAACAAAAAAAGGTTGTGGCGGTCTCTCAAAGGGCTGATTATGAGGTAGCGCAGGCAACAGCAGAACGTGCTAGAGCCAACTCTGAGGCCAAGTGAGCCAGAAACTTCGATCAGTTGAGGCTTGCTACCGAGGAAAAGGCAAAGGCCAGTGAGGAGGCGCTTAAGTTAGCCCAAGAGGCAATCGCCAAGCTGGAAGCCGACTTGGAGAAATCGAAGAAGGCTAGGGAAAAGGCCAACTCTAAGACTTCCAAAGCGTTCCAAGCTGGGCAAGAGGCCGCCTTGGAAAGCTACGTAGAAGAAGCACCGAAGTTTGAGAATCGGGGCTTCAAACAGGGCTGGGTCAAAGCCCTCGCTGCTGCGAATGTGACATTGGCACAGCCGATTCCGTACGAGCAGGTGGATGTTAACCCGCTAGCGTCTGACCCTGAGGAATGATTAAGGCATATTTTCATTTTTTGTAGGCATCTTAGATGCACAGTTTTTGGTTAGTTGATTTACATCTTTTTTCGATTTTCATCTGTAAAATGTCTGCTATTAGCGCCCAATTTATAAATGAAAATTTTCTATGCTCTCAAGTTATTGCTTATACTGTTTGTTATATGAGTACATAATTAAAAGAACCAACAGTTAGAACAAAATGTTACGACTACATGAGATGGAAAACTTATTAGCCGATTAAATTAATGAATTTGATTAATGACTGAATAAAATGAATTCATGAGGGGCTGATAGATCAACTCATAAGGTAGCTAGGGTACATAAGCCGATTAACTTGACGAATCTGCCCTTAGCTGGTTCATGAACTAGAACGCCGAATAACGGAGGTTCATGGGGCGGCTGAGGCAAATACGCCGATTATATTGATGAATCTGCCCTTGCCCCAGCTGGCTCATGAACTAGAACGCCGAATAAAATGAACTCATGAATATTGTACTGATAAATCGATTCATGGAGCGGCTAGGGCACTTAAGCTGACTAGATACAACATCTGCCCTTGCCCCAGCTGGTTCATGAACTAAAACGCCGAATAACGGAGGTTTGTGGGGCGGCTGGGGCAAATTAGCCGATTATATTGATGAATCTGCCCTTGCCCCAGCTGGCTCATGAACTAGAACGCCGAATAAAATGAACTCATGAATATTGTACTGATAAATCGATTCATGGAGCAGCTGGGGCACCTAAGCCGACTAGATTGATGAATCTGCCCTTGCCCTAGCGGTTCATGAACTAGAACGCTGAATAAAAGAGGTTCGTGGGGTGGCTGGGGCAAATTAGCTGATTATATTGATGAATCTGCCCTTGCCCCAGCTAGCTCATGAATCATAACGCCGAATAAAATGAACTCATGAATATTGTACTGATAAATCGATTCATGGAACGGCTGGGACACTTAAGCCGACTAAATTGATGAATATGCCCTTGCCCCAGCTGGTTCATGAACTAGAATGCCGAATAAAAGAGGTTCGTGGGGCGATTGGAGCACATGACTCAATCGGCGCCGGGCTATTGAGGTCTTAATATTAATGAGATCGCCTCGGAGGTGCTACCCCCGAAGGGAATAAATGGGTGTGTACTTCATACATGAAGGTCCTATTTATATGCTCAGAGTCAGTAACTCAGTCCAGTTCTTTGAGGAAGGTCAAACAAGTGCGAATGTCAGATAGACTTTTCTTCAACAACAGAGGAGAAACGAGGACATTAGCTGAGCTGAGAGGAGATATGAGTCGAAGTGGTGAACCTTCGCACACAGGAAGTGGGACTTCGAGGGATCGGGAGAGACACCAATCTCCTCGTCGTCGAAGTAGGTCGCTTAGGAAAGATAAGCAGCCACAGGGCAGATCTCCTCAACCCCGTTCTGGAAGGGAATCCGATGTGACTCCAGGCCCATTGAGTTTTGCGATCTTCGTGGGGAATAGACCAATGACAGAGGCGGATTCAATCGTTTGACATCCAAATGTGGCAGTCGAGTTCGCTCGACAGATTTTTCCACCCAAAGTCCAGCAGTCGATGGTAGGTTGGCAGGATTTCGAAGTGTTTCGTGAAGGCGTTCATGGGGCGGTGAAGGGATTGTACACCGCTTATGAAATCGGCATGCGTCTTTGCGCTGCTCGGCGCGATATAGAGTAGAGAGATGAACACATTTGGAAGTTAGAAGCTCGTGCGGAAAAGGCCGAGCGTGAGCTAAGGAAAATCAAGTCTGCCAAAGTCTCAATCAGCCAGCCATCCCAACCCGGTTGTGGAAGAGAGGGCGACTCAAAGGCTGATAAGTAATGCTATTGCCGATCGGAACACGGCTAGCATGTTTGCGATTGAGACTGCGAGGACCGCGGCCTATGAAAAAGGCTTCCATGATGGCCGAAGGTCGGAATACAGAAGACCATGGAGAAACTCGCCGAAGAAGTTTGCCGATGTGAAAATCGTGGGTTTAAGCACGGCTGGATCAAAGGCACTTCAGCAAGCTGAGGCTCTCCAGGCAGCAGGTGTGAATTCTGCGTTGCCGCTGTACTAACAAAATGATTTCCCCTTTTTTGCTTTCGAAGTTAAGAAGAGTGATGATGGGGGAGCCAAATAAAAGCATACCTTGTAATGCTAATGCAGATTGAGTGCGAAATTATGTATTTATTGGCTAATTTTAATAAAACACTTCGTTTTCAATTTGTAGCGTACTTTCTATTTATATTAGTACACTTGATGCCAATCGATTTATCTAAGGGCACATTCTATTTTGAATGTTCGTACATTTTATCCTATGTTTATACGGCTTGTCCTATTTCATTTTGAATATTTGCATGTTTCAGCCTCTGTTTATACAGCGTGTCCCATTTCATGTTGAATGTTTACATGTTTCAACCTACGTTTATATGTCATGCACTAATGGGGCTCCGAATTCGAAGACTTGGCCAATCATGAAATCAACAAAGGGCGCTCTGAATCCGGAGAATTATTTGGGCCAACCGTGACCTGCATGAATTTGGCTCTGAATTCGGTGACTGATCTTGGCCAATCGTGATCCAAATTCGAAGACTGATCTTGGCCAATCGTGATATCCACGAAGGGAGCTCCGAATCCAGACGCTTATTCGACCCAAAAGTGACATGCACTAATGGGGCTCCGAATTCGAAGACTTCGCCAATCGTGATATCAATGAAGGGCGCTCCGAATCCAGAGTCTTATTCGGCCCAAACGTGACCTGCACGGATGGGGCTCCGAATTCGGAGGCTTTTTCTCCTGGGTGACACTAATGGGGCTCCGAATTCGGAGACTTATCTTGGCCAATCATGATATCCACGAAGGGCGCTCCGAATCCGGAGGCTCAATCAGCCCAAACGTGACCTGCACAGATGGGGCTCCGAATTCGAAGGCTTTTTCTCTTGGCCAATCGTGATATCTACGAAGGGCGCTCTAAATCCGGAGGCTTAATTGGCCCAAAAGTGTCATGCACTAATGGGGCTCCAAATTCGAAGACTTATCTTGGCCAATCGTGATATCCATGAAGGCCGCTCCGAATCCGGAGGCTCAATCGGCCCAAACGTGACCTACACGGATGGGGCTCCGAATTCGGAGGCTTTTTCTCTTGGCCAATCGTGGAATCCACGAAGGGCGCTCCGAATCCGGAGGCTTAATCAGCCTAAAAGTGTCATGCACTAATGGGGCTCCGAATTCGGAGACTTATCTTGGCCAATCGTGATATTCACGAAAGGCGCCCCGAATCCGAAGGCTCAATCGGCCCAAACGTGACCTACACGGATGGGGCTCTGAATTCATAGGCTTTTTCTCTTGGCCAATCATGGTATCCACGAAGGGTGCTCCGAATCCGGAGGCTTAATCGGCCCAAAAGTGTCATGCACTAATGAGGCTCTGAATTCGGAGACTTATCTTGGCCAATCGTGATATCCACGAAAGGTGCTCCGATTTCGGAGGCTCAATCAGCCCAAATGTGACTAGCACAAATGGGGCTCTGAATTCGGAGGCTTTTTTTCTTGGCCAATCGTGGTATCCACAAAGGGCGCTCCCAATCCGGAGGCTTAATCGGCCAAAAAGTGTCATGCACTAATGGGGCTCCGAATTCGAAGACTTATCTTGGCCAATCGTGATATCTACGAAGGGCGCTCTCAATCCGGAGGCTTAATCGGGCCAAAAGTGTCATGTACTAATGGGGCACTGAATTCGGAGACTTATCTTGGCCAATCATGATATCCACGAAGGCCGCTCCGAATCCGGAGGCTCAATCGGCCCAAACGTGACCTACACGGATGGGGCTCCGAATTCGAAGGCTTTTTCTCTTGGCCAATCGTGGTATCCACGAAGGGTGCTCCGAATCTAGAGGCTTAATCGGCCCAAAAGTGTCATGCACTAATGGGGCTCCGAATTCGAAGACTTATCTTGGCCAATCGTGATATCCACGAAGGGCGCTCCGAATCCAGAGGCTTAATTGGAACACTTTTGAACTGGATTTCGCAGTGAGTATACAGGGAGCTTTGCATTACAAAAAGTGGAATGTGTACATGTTGAACCATTCAAAACTAGTATAATTCCCCACAAGTCGGGTTTAATGATAGAATTTACGCAAGTGCGTTGAATTCCAAGTCCGTGGCAGACTCCTCCAGACATATCTTTGAGCCAGTACGCCCCTACTCCCACGATCGAATCGACCTGATAAGGGCCGTCCTAGTTAGGACCCAATTTTCCATCAGCCAGTTTCCTGGCAGCTAGGAGTACTTTCTTCAGGACCAACTCTCATGGTGTGTAGCAGCGCAGCTGAACACAATGATTATATGACTTGGCAAGCTGTTGTTGATACCACGCCATGGATGCAAAGGCACGATCTCTTCGTTCTTCAATCAGAATCAAATCCAAGGCCAGCATCATGTCGTTTTGGCCCATATCAAAAACTTTCGATTTCAAAGTTGGGAGGCCGATCTCCAGGGGTATGATTGCCTGTGTTCCAAAGCATAGAGCAAACGGCGTTTCCCCAGTAGATTGCCTCGGCATAGTTCGATGATCCCATAACACACTCAGCAATTCTTTGACCCATTTGCCTTTAGCGTTCTCCAGCCTCTTCTTGATGCCGTCCAAGATGGATTTGTTAGAGGCTTCAGCTTGACCATTGCTTTGTGGATAAGCCGGCGTAGAAAAATAAGGCCGGATACCATACTTACTGCACAACTCTCGGTAGACGCCACAATCAAACTGGGTGCCGTTGTCTGAGATAAGTGCTCTTGGAATGCCAAATCGTGTTATGACATTTCTCCAGACAAAACGCTTCATGTCGGTATCTCGGATGTGCGTTAGTGCCTCCGCTTCTACCCATTTTGTAAAATAATCTACCACGACAATCAAAAATCGCTTGTTACCCAGGGCCCGAGGCAGTGGTCCAACAATGTCAAGACCCCATTGGGCAAACGGCCAAGGACTGGTTATGGAGCTTAGCTCTTCAGTAGCCAGGTCGGTCAAAGGAGAGAATTTTTGGCATTGTTCACACTTTTTCACGTAACATTAGGCATCGGCTCTCATTATCGGCCAGTAATACCCCCGTGTCATGGCTCGATGAGCCAAAGAGTGCCCGCCAGAATGGGCGCCACAACTGCCTTCATGTATTTCAGTCAGAAGCTCTTCGACTTTGTCCGGATGCACGCATTCCAAATATGGACCAGAAAGGGATTTTTTATAAAACTTTCCTTGCGGATCCAAGTAGTATCGCAGGGCTTTGTTTCATAGCTTGTGCGCTTCTTTCTTGTCCTCTGAGAGCTGTTCGGAAGACAGGAATATAGCAATAGGATCCATCCAACTCGGTCTAGATTCTATGACATTGACCTGGATTTCCTCCGAAGGGCCAATGCTCGGCTCTGGGATGAAACCTACTTCAATGGTCCGTTTAATCTTTGAGTTAATGGCGGAGGCTAGGCAAGCCAGGCCATCTGCATGTGGGTTCTGATCATGTGTTATCTGATTCAATTCATGATGGTCAAATTTTGCCAGCAAGGAGTTAGCTGTTTTCATGTAAGCCGCCATACGATCATTTCTTGCCGGGTACTCCCCCTTTAGCTAATTGATCACCAGTTTTGAATCGCAAAATACAAGCAAACGCCGAGCACCCAAAAGATGTGCATTCCACAAACCGGTTAGAAGGGCTTCGTTATTTGAAGCTTCAAAGCCGAGCTGGAGGACCTGCTCAATTATTGCGCCGTCGGGAGCCATGATTACTACTCCAGCTCCACTGCCCTGTTGATTGGATGATCCATCATAGTACAACTGCCAAATGTCCCCAACATAAATTCTCTAATTAGGCTTTGGTCGAATTTCATCAGACTTGAAGTCGGCAAGACCCCCAGTGAATTCGGCAAAAAAGTCAGCAAGCACCTGTCCCTTGATTGAGGTTCTAGGTAGAAATTGAATATCGTACTCGCCGAGTTCAAGAGCCCACTTTGAAACACGTCATGATGCTTCTGCACTACGTAGTACTGATCGGAGGGGATAATCTGTTAGCATCTCGATCCTATGCCCCTGGGAGTAATGCATCAGTTTTCTTGCCGCCATAACTAGGGCTAGGATGAGTTTTTCCAGCGGAAGGTAATGTGTTTCGGCGTCAACCATTGCCTTGCTTACATAATACATTGGCTGCTGCTCCCCCAGCTCTTCCTTTATCAGTACGGCGCTGACGGCCCGGTCAGAAACTGCCAGATACAAAATGAGCGGATCGCCAGCCGATGGTGTTATCAAGAGTGGAACTGATCAGAGGTAGGCTTTGAGGCCGTTGAAAGCAGCTACGCACTCGATGGACCATTTGAAAGCCTTGTCCTGCCGTAGTGTATAGAAGAATTGTCGGCAGCGATGAACGTAGGCGGCTGACCATCCCCATCAACTTTTGAACCTCTTTTACTGAACGAGGGGAGCCAAGCTCAAAGATTGCTATGATTTGCCTCGGGTTGGCTTCGATTCCATAGTGGTTGACAATGTAACCCAAGAATTTTCCAGAGCCGATCCCAAACACACATTTGGAAGCATTCAGCTTCATTTTGTATTTGCGTAGAATGCCGAATGTCTCTTCCAAATCGGCTAGGTGAGCTTGCTCTTCTTTGGATTTGACCACCATGTCATCAATGTACACTTCCATAGTGTGGCCGAGTTGCTCCTTGAACATGGCAGTGACCAATCTTTGGAAAGTTGCCCTCGCATTCTTTAGCCCAAAAGGCATAACCTTATAGCAGTAGGTTCCTTTTGGGGTGAGGAATGTAGTTTTGACTTGGTCCTCCGGATGCATGGCGATTTGATGGTAGCCTCTGTAAGCATCGATGAAGCTCATACGCTGATGGCGTGCCGTCGTATCTACAAGCTGGTCAATTCTGGGTAGGGGAAAACAATCCTTGGGGCAGGCTTTGTTTAGGTCCGTTAAATCAACGCACACTCGCCAAGACCCATTTTTCTTCATCACAACCACAGTATTAGAGAGCCATGTAGGGTAGGTCACTTCCCTGATTGCCCCGGCATCAAGCAACCTGTCGACCTCTTCAACAACGACGACTGTATGCTCTACGGCTGACCGCCGGCTTTTCTGAATGATCAGCTTGCATTTATAGTCAACATTCAAACGGTGTTGCGAAACAGACGAATCTATACCCGGCATCTCATATGTTGCTGAGCAGGAAGGAAATTAGCTGCTGTCTGTCGGCTTGATTCAGGGAGGCACCGACCATGAAGAACCTGTCTGGGTTTCCGTCGATTTCAACTCGATCTAGGGCTTCTGTGGCCTTTTCACTTGGGAGCCGCCCAACATCGTCGAGGCTCTCCCAATCCGGCACCTCGATAGAATTCACTTGCGACTCCTTTGGCGTCTTTTCAACAAGGAGATAGCATGCTTGTGCCGACTTCTGGAAGCCACAAATTTGCTCAATGCCACACTCTATCGGGAAGTGTAGCAGCTGATGATAGGTGCTTGGCATGGCCTGCATAGTATGCAACCAAGTTCGTCCCATGATGAGATAATATGGCGATGGCAGTTTGACGACTAAGAACTCCACATCCACTGTTCGGGAGCTCGCTCAAATGGGTAGTGTGATTTTGTCACGCCCCAAACCCGCCCCTAAAAGTTTGGGCATGACCCATTCGAAAACAGACACTAAACCTGTTATACATATCATATGGGGCCTGAACGGAAGCATCCAATAATATAAAATACATAAAACATCATCCATTGAGCTACTACTACCATGCCAGGACCGCACACATTGCACTAAATAAATATTATACAGATAGTTTACACACATAAGACTCGACTCAGCCTCATAAATAGGCACATAACAAAAATATAAATGAAGAAGAAATTACACAATCAACCCAAAAATATACATCCAATGCATAAGTCGGAACTCGGCAGAACTTTACAAAATGAACAGCCTCAGGTGGTGCCTGGACGCCTCAAGGTTAACAAGAGAAATACAAGCCCTAAAGGTTGGGACTGAACTCCCGATTGGTTACCTCTGACGAACAGACAGACAAAATATAGAATGAGCGAACTCAGTGAATAATAGTACATAAACAATATAATGTTTAACTTAAATAATCACACATAGAACTGCAGATATATCTGATTAATTCCAAAAGTCATGGGTCCTACTTTCGTAACAGAATAGCGTTAAACTCAGTCTATCTACAGATGTCACAAGCCTCTGATGCAAGACGCACCAAAGGTCCAGATATAGCGAAGCGACCGCCCATAAATAACAAGTAGTAAGGATAATGTAAATAATGCATGACGAGAATATCGAAATAACGCATCGCATAAAGCGTAAGTAGCAGGACGCATATAGCGTGGTAACGAAATAATGTATGTATGGACTCAAGAGGTGGCTCGTCACGGATTCGAGGTGGCTCCACCAAAGTGTAGCACGTTCGTCTGACACTTTGCTCCATACCAGAACATTACAGAATGACCTAACGGTCCAGAATATCAGAAATATAATCTTGTCAGAAACAGAGTCTTATGCATTTCCAGATTCCAAACCATTTTCATAACCATTTTCATATTCAGATTTTGCATAAGATTATATGTGGTACGCCCATAGTCCATCAGAACAGGTAGGTCCGAAGACCACAACAGGTAGGTCCGACGACCACAACAGGTAGGTCCGAAGACCACAACAGGTAGGTCCTAAGACCACAACAGGTAGGTCCGAAGACCACAGCCACGGTATTGTTACCCCCGGGCGAGGGCCATAGGCCACGGTATTGTTACCCCCGGGCGAGGGCCATCCGGACTAAGGGTGCCACAATTACTTTTTAAACAACTGAACATTCGTTCGTTTATTCCCAACATATCATAGCTTTTCATAAATCAATCATTTCGTTTCATAGTATACTGAAAATACATAACGTAAGTTTAATAGAACGTTGCTGATATTTATTAGCAAATGTTGAACATATGTCACAGATTGAACACTTTCAGAAATACGAAGGTACCATGGTTCTATACTTTAAATCAATAGATCTCGGGATACATAAGCATCATTGTTCTATTTACTCACCAATCTACGGATAACAGAATGTTAATAATGTTTCTTAATGGTAAATCAAACACAATACTATATAAACTATAGTACAATACCGATAACCATTAATCGTGGGCCGGGATCTGAGAATAGTTTCAGAGCCATCCCAATAGATGGCGAATCCTTGTATGTACACTCCAATTGTCAAATACAACCATTGTTAGCATAATTGCCATGGAAAGCAGAATATGCATAAAGATAATAAGAGTGATGTACATATGTAATCAAGTTACTCACAGAGTTACAATGGAGGCGTTTGTCCCTCGAGTGCATTACGTACCACGACATAACTTACAAATTAACTCCTTTTCCTTTTTAAATCATTAAGGAATTCTTCATTGAATCATTACATTCGTATGAATTATAATCATCTTAAAGTCATCAAAATAACATTCTAAAAATACCGGAAGGACTGAACATTCAAAACTGAGCAATCAATAATTTTGCCTGAAAAAAGGGTTCCCCGCTCGAGCGCCACTTTGGCCGCTCGAGCGGACTACACAAAAATACAAAACTACTGGGAGGTCGATTTTCCCGCTCGGGCGGTCCTTCCTCCGCTCGAGCGGACCAAGCAAAATTCTGAAAATCTGGATTTCCAATCTTTCTAAATCTTTCCAATCCTTAACAATACAAACAAAGCTTCAAACTAGACAAACTTAATATCAAATTAAGGTGCTAAATCACCCAATAAACCAACCACAACCCTCCTCAAGCCTTCAATCATCCAATCCATCAATTTCATATGTAAAATAACCATAACTTCCCAAAATCCTCCTTATTCAAACCCAAACTTCCCAAAAATCTCATAATTCTTCTATACACTTCAAATATATAGAAATCACATAATTCAACAATAGAAATAACTCAAATCTGACTATGATTGTAAATATTGATGTGGATTCAACCCTTACCTCAATAATCAAACAAAAAGGTGAGCTAGAGATGGAGCCTTCACAATTCCAAGTTCTAGTCGGATAAAAACGTTGATCTTCCCTTAATCTCCTCCTTGATGCCAAAAATCATGGTGGATCATGATCAAGGTAAAGGAATTCAAGAGTTTAGGGCTAGGGTTTCGGACTAGGGAGAAAAGGAAAGAAGAAGGAAAGAAAATATCAAAAAGTGATCCAAAATCACGATTTAAAAGCTGCTGTCCCGAAAACTCCGCCCCGGCGCACCTTTTCCCGCTCGAGCGGACCTACTCACAACCTGATTCCAAAACTTCAAGCAGGTGTAACTTTCCCATCCGGACCCCGTTTTAGGTCGTTCTTGTGTCCAAATTGAAGCCCAGGAAATAAGCTTTCCAATGGTTCTAACCTCATATCCAAATTCAAAATGTGGACAAAGAAAAGGGCAAAAGAGTGGCAGCTGTTCGTAAAATAACTATCCGAATCAAATTCTTTGGTTCAATCTTACCTTACCATCATATTGCCACCTCAATCAAAATCCCCAAATCCAAAAATAACACATGAGAGTCTCCACAAACATTCACCGAACCTTTAATAACTTTACGTGCACCTAGCTTCAATTCCAAAAGATATAGTTGAATCAACGCGTATTGGGGTCGTTACATTCTCCCCACCTTAAAAAGTTTGGTCCTCCAAACTTGATTTACCTGGTTAAGTCGAGTTCCGTCCTGAACATATAACAGTTCTCAATCATTCTCAATCATTTCATAAACTATCAAACATAAATCCAACTTAGTAAGGTCACAAGTAACTCCCATTGTCACAATTCCTCAAAGGTATAAACTTCTTATAACAATTAGATCCATAAGTGCTAAATCAACGACTTTGGCACTCCAATTCATCATATGCATCAGACTTATCGGTTCAAATCAAATCTCTAACAGGCTTAATTTAAAGCCAATACGGGGTTAGCTCAAAGTCAACATTTTGACATCACACACATCATACATTGTTCAGAGGTTCAGACCTTTCAAAAATATCAGATGATGGAATAATTCCCAATAGTATTTAACTTGATGTAAGCTTTGACAGAATAATCTCCAAACCAACTTACAACAGGTAACACAGATAAAACAGAATAGCCTAAAGCTCAATATAGCACCGTCATCCATTATCAATTGACGGACTTATACATATATAGCAAAGTATTTCTTCAAAAAACTTGTCATCTTGGGAAAATTATCCAGAAAACTTATTATATCAAAAAAAAACTTGTCGAAAGTTCGTAACATTTTTGTCATTCAGACAATACTTATCATATCAAATATTTTGTAACCTGAAACATGGATTTCCTTAAACATTGAGTAACATAGTTATAGTTAAAATCATTTATATCAAATCAATTCATCAGTTGTAACAATATCAAAATTGGCATTATATACTCTGCGTGAAACATAAAATACAAAACTGAAGAAGCATATGATTGATTACATTTTGTAACTATTTTCTTCTTCTTCTTCTTTTTTTTTTTTTTTTTTTTACAGCCAGGGATCCAATTTTCATAGCAAAGTGAGTTTAACTCAACATGTACCAAGCAACCATAAATCCACAGATACAAAACGGCCATAAGCCCAGAACTATATATACAACTACAGAACTCAAAAGGTTATTCCAATACCATTGTATTTTTCGAGAATGGCCTTAGGCAGGAAATATGAGCGGCCCTTGGCGAGAATGTTCTGAGAATAAGTCACTAGATATACACAGCTTATATCTCGAAATGATTTCTCAATTTGATTCTTCATTGACAGGCAGGATTCTAATTCTTGTAGTACTTTAGTAGAGTACTACTCATTCTGGTTTAATGTTAAGTTAATCAATAATCACTTATCGTTTTGCAAATGTCATATGGACAAATATACCTCATAGGCGGGGTCCTAATCACAAATTACAGATTGGCCATATACAGAACAGATTACAGATTACGGACTTTAGATTTCAAATTGCAGATCACAAAGGTCAGAATACGGAGGACCGTACAGAGTACAGATTCCCACAGTCAAATCTTAATTACGTATAAACTATACTCATTAAATCATATAGTACTACAACTGTTGGTAATTTTCGTAGTTCCTTAAATCATATTACTTATATACAGTCTCAAGGTCAATAACCAATTTCTTATCCATAGCTCATTTTCAGAACGGCTTTTGGTCTAGTATTATAACTGTTATAAAATGGCCTATTGGCCCAGAATAATCAGAACGACCTTTCGGTCCAGAATAGCCTTTCGGCCCAGAATAACCTTTCGGCTTAGCATACATAACTTCACAACCTCTTTCAATGTTTCCATAATTTCATAATTCACAAGTTGGCTCTTGGTCTTATAAATTCATCATTCACAAGTTGGCTTTCTGCCTCATAGACTTACATTTCATAAGTTCCTTAGATTCCAATTAATATGAACGTCCATAACATAAGCGGCGAAGCAGAATATCATTATGATCATTAGCATGTTCAAACAATTCATCTAAACATATGTTACACAGAATGTCACTGAATGTCACAAAATGGCCCTCGGCCCAGAATGTTACACAGAATGGCCCCCGGCCTTATAACTTCATAAATTCAGAAATGATCCTTGATCTAAGCATTGTTCCAGAAAGGGAGACTTAACAAATCATCAGGTAACACATATATATATTATGTGCTTTGATCTTAGATATATCCGATACTTAACATTTAATCAAGTCACTCAAATAGGTGTAAAACAACACAATTATATCGCCATCATTTCCCACAAATAATGATCAAACGATGACACACATTATATCCAACCATTTATGTATAAACTGACTTACCGAGCAATTCAAATTCTTACCACACCTCTGCAGTGCAATATTGTCAACTTGATCCCATCTGCATGTCTTGCTTCATGCACCAATCTATAGAAGATAAACAGAGGCAATAAAAGATGCAACAGACATAGGTTATAATCATCAGAGTTAACAACAGACAGTTAACGTTGCCATCATTCTTTTCTTTTCATGCACTTGTAGGATATCATGCCTGATGCCTAAATCTTTCTAGACATCCTAAAGCTCAATGGATTCGTGTGTGAGATGGCAACTCGTGCTCTGATACCACCTGTCACGCCCCAAACCCGCCCCTAAAAGTTTGGGCATGACCCATTCGAAAACAGACACTAAACCTGTTATACATATCATATGGGGCCTGAACGGAAGCATCCAATAATATAAAATACATAAAACATCATCCATTGAGCTACTACTACCATGCCAGGACCGCACACATTGCACTAAATAAATATTATACAGATAGTTTACACACATAAGACTCGACTCAGCCTCATAAATAGGCACATAACAAAAATATAAATGAAGAAGAAATTACACAATCAACCCAAAAATATACATCCAATGCATAAGTCGGAACTCGGCAGAACTTTACAAAATGAACAGCCTCAGGTGGTGCCTGGACGCCTCAAGGTTAACAAGAGAAATACAAGCCCTAAAGGTTGGGACTGAACTCCCGATTGGTTACCTACAGAAACAGACAGACAAAATATAGAATGAGCGAACTCAGTGAATAATAGTACATAAACAATATAATGTTTAACTTAAATAATCACACATAGAACTGCAGATATATCTGATTAATTCCAAAAGTCATGGGTCCTACTTTAAATATGAGAATAGCGTTAAACTCGGTCTATACAGATTGTCACAAGCCTCTGATGCAAGATCGACCAAAGGTCCAGATATAGCGAGCGGCCACCGCCCATAAATAATGTATAGTAAGGATAATGTAAATATGAGAGCGAGCAGTAATATCGAAATAATGCACGCATAAAGCGTAAGTAGCAGACGCATATATAGCGTGGTAACAGAATAACAGATGTATGGACTCAAGAGGTGGCTCGTCACAGATTCCGGAGGTGGCTCACCAAAGTGTAGCACTGCCGTTCGTCAAAGACTTTGCTCCATACCGAACATTCTGAGAATGACCTAACGGTCGAATATCGTAAATATAATCTTGTCGAAGCAGTCTTATGCATTTCCAGATTCCAAACCATTTTCATAACCATTTTCATATTCAGATTTTGCATAAGATTATATGTGGTGCCCATAGTCCATCGAGCATGTAGGTCCGAAGACCACAATGTAGGTCGAAGACCACAATGTAGGTCGACGACCACAGCAGTAGGTCCAAGACCACAAATGTAGGTCCGAAGACCACAGGTGGGTCCTAAGACCACAAATGTAGGTCCTAAGACCACAACAGTAGGTCCAAGACCACGACCACGGTATTGTTACCCCGGGAGGGCCATAGGCCCGCAGTATTGTTACCCGGCGAGCCATCCGGACTAAGGGTGCCACAATTACTTTTAAACAATGAACATTCGCTCGTTTATTCCCAACATATCATAGCTTTTCATAAATCAATCATTTCGTTTCATAGTATCTTGAAAATACATAACGTAAGTTTAATAGAACGTTCGATATTTATTAGCAAATGTTGAACATATGTCACAGATTGAACACTTTAAATCTGAAGGTACCATGGTTCTATACTTTAAATCAATAGATCTCGGGATACATAAGCATCATTGTTCTATTTACTCACCAATCTACGGATATGAGAATGTTAATAATGTTTCTTAATGGTAAATCAAACACAATACTATATAAACTATAGTACAATACCGATAACCATTAATCGTGGGCCGGGATCTGAGAATAGTTTTGAGCCATCTCAATAGATGCGAATCCTTCTATGTTCACACCAATTCTCAAATACAACCATTGTTAGCATAATTGCCATGGAAAAGCAGAATATGCATAATCATAATAAGATTGATGTACATATGTAATCGTTACTCACAGAGTTACAATGGAGGCGTTTGTCCCTCCGGAGTGCATTACGTACCACGACATAACTTACAAATTAACTCCCTTTTCCTTTTAAATCATTAAGGAATTCTTCATTGAATCATTACATTCGTATGAATTATAATCATCTTAAAGTCATCAAAATAACATTCTAAAAATACCAGAGGACTGAACATTCAAAACTGAGCAATCAATAATTTTGCCTGAAAAAAGGGTTCCCCGCTCGGGCGCCACTTTGGCCCCTCCGGCGGGCTACACAAAAAACAAAACTCTTTGGGAGGTCGATTTTCCGCCGGCGGTCCTTCCTCGCCGGCGGACCAAGCAAAATTCTGAAAATCTGGATTTCCAATCTTTCTAAATCTTTCCAATCCTTAACAATACAAACAAAGCTTCAAACTAGACAAACTTAATATCAAATTAAGGTGCTAAATCACCCAATAAACCAACCACAACCCTCCTCAAGCCTTCAATCATCCAATCCATCAATTTCATATGTAAAATAACCATAACTTCCCAAAATCCTCCTTATTCAAACCCAAACTTCCCAAAAATCTCATAATTCTTCTATACACTTCAAATATATAGAAATCACATAATTCAACAATAGAAATAACTCAAATCTGACTATGATTGTAAATATTGATGTGGATTCAACCCTTACCTCAATAATCAAACAAAAAGGTGAGCTAGAGATGGAGCCTTCACAATTCCAAGTTCTAGTCGGATAAAAACGTCGATCTTCCCTTAATCTCTCTCCTTGATGCCAAAAATCATGGTGGGTCAAGATCAAGGTAAAGGAATTCAAGAGTTTAGGGCTAGGGTTTCGGACTAGGAGAAAAGGAAAGAAGAAGGAAAGAAAATATCAAAAAGTGATCCAAAATCACGATTTAAAAGCTGCTGTCCGAAAACTCCGCTCGAGCGCACCTTTTCCCGCTCGAGCGGACCTACTCAAACCAGATTCCAAAACTTCAAACAGGTGTAACTTTCCCATCCGGACTCCGTTTTAGGTCGTTCTTGTGTCCAAATTGAAGCCCCGGAAATAAGCTTTCCAATGGTTCTAACCTCATATCCAAATTCAAAATGTGGACAAAGAAAAGGGCAAAAGAGTGGCAGCTGTTCGTAAAATAACTATCCGAATCAAATTCTTTGGTTCAATCTTACCTTACCATCATATTGCCACCTCAATCAAAATCCCCAAATCCAAAAATAACACATGAGAGTCTCCACAAACATTCACCGAACCTTTAATAACTTTACGTGCACCTAGCTTCAATTCCAAAAGATATAGTTGAATCAACGCGTATTGGGGTCGTTACAGATTTTCCCCAACGGGTATTCTGGATTGGCGTTGAAGCCGAATAGTGGATAAAGAGCCAGAGAGAGATCCGATTCGAAGAAGTCGAGTTTGGTGAATGTCTTGTAATACATAACTTTCGATGTGCTTCCTAGGTCAATGAGTACGTGCTCAACGGTGGATTGGTTTACACGTAACTTGATTACCAAGGGATCAATGTGAGGAAGTGTCACTCTAGCCAAATCTGAATCATCAAAAGCAATGCTCGCAGCTTCATGGGGCCGTTTAGCCGGAGTAAGTTGATTTTGAGGGTCGGGATTCGACTGAATCGTATGCACCGCGGATGACATTGGCAGGCTGTATCACGCTGAGAGGAGGGGAATCCTATCTTAAGGCTATTGCTTTAGTTGAGTTGCCTTTTCGGATGTATTGTTGTAGCCGACCATCCTGTACCAATTCCTCCAGGTGATCCTTCAATGCGTAGAAACTCTCCGTATCGTGGCCGTGATCCTTGTGATATTCGCACCGCCTATCCCGTCTTCTCGTTTTGGGAGGTCCCACCATTTTAGACGGCCATTTGAAGAACAGAAGGTGTTGGACTTTGGACATAACCGCGCTGATCGGCTCTGAAAACTCTGTGTATTTCTTGTCGGCGCGCCTTGCTCGTCTGCCATCGACTTGCAGTTGTTCATTTGCTCAGTGGGGGCATTGGTCGCTCGATCGACAAGAATCCCGTCTCTTGTCCTATTTAGCCCGATGCCGCGGTTCAGGGCTCTGAGGTGGTACGAAACTTATCGGCAGAGCAATTTCAGAAGGGGCGGTCTTGTTGGCCACGTTTTCAGATTTAACCCGCAAGGCGTCATCCTCCACTTTTCAGTATTCCTCAACTTTCTTCATCAACGACCAGACTGTTTTGGGGGGTCTTCTAGTCAAGGAGCTGCAGAGAGCAATATCAGGATGCAAACCCATTTTAAAGGCGGTGATGGCCATAGAGTCGTTGCAAGCGTCATCAACAAGATTAAAGCACTCCCAATAGCGTGCCAAATACGCTCTTAGTGTTTCTCCTGGCTGGATCAGCATTGTCCAGAGAGAGTCGGCTTGTTTCGGCTAGACCTCATTGGTGATGAATCTGGCCCTGAAGGATTTCTGTAATTGATAGAAGCTCTTGATCGAAGCCGGCTCTAGTTTATAATACCACCTGACAGCCAATGGTCCCAAACTGTTGGGAAATATTCAGCACATGAGGGCCTCGTTGTCTGTATGCAATGTCATGGCTTGCTTGTAGTGACGGATGTGATCAGTGGGATCTGATTTTCCATCATAGAGAGTGAACGACGGAGCTTTGAACTTTTTGGGCAGAACCACCCTTGCGATCCGTCGTACAAAGGGATCATGCTAGTCTTCTTCGTCTGAACTGTTTCTTCTTCGCTTATGCCTTATACGTACACTCTCTTCAGAAGAACTGGTAACTTCGAGTCGACCCTTCTTTTTGCGCTCTGGGGATAATGAGTCAGAGTCACTATCAGTGTCTTGTTGTCAGGCTCGAGGTCGTCGACCACCTGCCCTCAGAGGTCGTTCCGGATCTTGGTGTATAGCTTGTTTGGACTTCACTACTTCCAAGGCCAAATCCTGATGGAGACGTTCGTTCTCAGCGATCATGTTCTCCAACCCCTGTTCATTTTGCTTTGCATGCTCCATAATCGCTTGCATCGCCTCATGTGCTGATGTCGACGGTGAACTGAAGTTCAAGGCCCTTCTTGCAATAATGTTCTCTAGCCCAAGCATATTGCTTGGAGTGGTTTCATCTTGTGGCGTAGGGTCGACAGTGACTGCCGGAGGATCTTCCATCACGCCCGCCACGAATGTGCTTGAGTATTCCCATAGACGGCGCCAATTGTGGGGATATGGTTTAGAAATACTTTTCTGATCCTGGGGGACGCTCGTGATCCTCAGCTAGTCACCTGCAAAAGAATAAACACTCTGGTCGGGGGTGCTGGAATTAGCACTCCGATGGGCAAGTTAGTCTCTACTCTTTGAATTAATGGAATTTTAAGTTAAGCATAATGGTTCTCACATACCTCTCTTTGGTTGTTGTTCTTCTATTTATATACGCTCCTGGTCTTCTAGGTAGGACCCGCTCTTGATCTGTCATATACTTTCTCACTCGGCCCTCCCCATTTGATCGGCCCCCTGCTCGGCTTATTCGGCATCTGAAACGGCAGGGGCTGGGCCAAATGCATACTATACACCAATTGGGAATTTACACGTTGACTATCCGCGTCTACATTTATTCGGCCACCACAATTCCATTGCTTAAATGGGCTATGCATGTTATTAGTAATAATCTAGTTTGAATTATGTTGTTGGAAGTTAGCTACATATGCTTTATATATTAAAAGAATTTGAGTAAATATTTACAAAACTTAGCAAGAGAAGTGCCTCAGGTCTGAGGTTGCATTGGTTTCTAGTCACTTGAGGTTTCTTGCATTCAACTACACTAATTATTGTATTGTCCATAATCTTTCACTTCACTAGAGAAAAGAAATTTTTGATGTGTGATGTCTCGTACACCATGGAGCTTTCTAGACACCTTTCAAAGTGGTTTAAACAATTTCATCTGGGAAGAAAGGTCACACGTTTGCTAAAGCTATAAAGAGTTTGTAATATCTTTTTAGCCAGTAAAACTTGTGCTCGTTGCACCATTTTGTGCATTTCTAAAACTAAATAACAAATGGGTGAGATGAAACTTTGAACAGAAATAACTATTCAGATTTAGAGGTTGGATTGGTTTCTTGATTGTAATTGTTTCTTGTGCTAAAAGTTAAGGATTAAAATAAGCAAACCAATTATATTACGACCACAAACAACAACATATTGCAAATCTATCCTTAGTACTTAACCATATCTAATGAAATGGGACCAAGAAAATCTTGGTTTTACAAGTGCAATAGGATATTTCAACTACATATGAAATGAGACTTAAATTATATGATAGAGTTGGTGTTAAAATGAACAAAAATTTCAATTTATTTGTGCTTGAGGTAGGGGCCATGTAAGTCTATCATTTCTCTCGAAGGATTGTAGATATTATATTGAAGAAGTCAACATTTATTACTTGCAGAAGACGATGTGACTTAATGTACAATTACATTTTGAAAATACAAATTGATAATTATGTCTTTTTTTACTGCATAGATTTAATGAAATAGGTTCAATTATGCAATGTATTTTGGGTTGATGCAAGGTGGTATTTAGGGAGTTTGGCGATGTGGCTGCATTTGATACTACATGTTTGGTGAATAAGTATGACATGCCTTGTGTTTTTTTTGTAGGGGTGACCATCATGAACAATCTAAGTAGATTCAATCCATATGAAAACAGAAATTTAAATAGCTATGCAAGTGTAGGCTTATGAATATGTTTGGTAAAGCACCAAACTATAAGTAACTTTTCAATAGCCACCACCACAGTGTCAATACCTTTTCTCCTTTTATAGCGATCGTGATTTGGACCCGACCCATTTATTACCTTTGAATCCGAGAAATCGTACCCGTAGCAGCCGTCCTTTCTTATCATGTTTGGTTTTGACTTCAAAGGTTAACACCAGTCTTGGTGATGTCGACATTGCCCTTATTTTCTTGTTTTGTTCTACTCCTGGGGTTAACACTAGTCTTGGTGGTATCTACATTGCCTTGTTGCTATACTCTTGGTGTGGTTACTAAAATTTGGGGTCGACACCAGTCTTGGTGGTGTCAACACTTGTCTTTTATTGTTGGCCTCTGGGATTGATGGTGGTGTCGACACTTGTCTGTTGTTGAGTTTGGAATTTGCTACTGAAATTTGGTGTCAACACCATGGGTTCTGGGGTCGACACCTTATCTGCTGCAAACTTGGGTGTCTTTTCATTTCTTACTGAGGGTCAACACCACCTCCTTGAGGGTCGACCCCTGTGAGTTTTTCTCAGATTTTGGATTCGGTTTGGGCCCTACCTTGTGGGAGGGGTTTGAGTTACTCTTTTCATTGACTTTAAGGATATTATACTACCACTATAAATAGACCCAAACACTTTTTTCTCATTCATTCATTGGCCCTGTTTGGTACAGCTTAATTTCAGCTTATTTCAGCTTTCAGCTTAATTTAAGCTATTTTGATGTGTTTGGTTTAGCTTAACAATACAGCTTATAGCTTTTTGTAAGTCAGAAATCAACTTATTCTTGGAGTGGGGCAGGAGAAGCTTAATTTATAAGTCAGAAATCAGCTTATGTTCATAGTTATAAGCTATAAGCTGTTAAGGTATAAGCTATAAGCACTTTCCCACAGCTCTACCAAACAGGGCCATTATTCTCTCTCTCTCTCTCTCTCTCTCTCTCTCTCTCTCTCTCTCTCTCTTTGAAATTTAACGTTTCTCACTTAGATCTTTAGATCTACCCAGTTAGAGGCATCTTTTCACCTTGGTCCTTTGAGAAAAATTGTAGATCTCATCAAGGGCTTTCTTTTGATCTGAGAGCTTTGAGGTTTCATCGACTTGGAGTTTTTCTGAGTTCTCCTCTCCATCTCTTAAGGTAGGAATTCTTTTCACTTTCTACGAGTTTTAATTTAGTTATTTGTTTTTATAAAAACAACACTAAGAAAAAGAGGATATTTAAACAATTTAGGGTTTTGGGTTTGAAATCAAAAAGAGGGGTTTTCAAATGGTTTGTTGGAAATGGTTGTGGAAAGGTGTTTATTGTTGATATATGATGAAGTGATGGGTTTTTACCTTTAGAAATGGTTTGTAAAGAAAAAAATGGGGGTTTTGCCCTAGAAATCTCAAATGTTGATTTTGTAAAGATAATGGAAATGATGTTGGATTTTATGTAATTGGAATGATATCTTTCTTTACTCAAAAATGATTTTGAAATAAAACAAGGTTTTGCTCTAAAACCATGGGTTTTGACTTGTGTTAGAAAATATTGAAGAATGATGTTGGTTTTGTAATATCGCTCACATCTTGATGATGATGGTGGAGGATATTGATGATGATGGTGGAGTTGGATATGTAATATCGCTCGCATCTTGGAAATGATAATAATGTATATTGTTATTGAAATTTTCTATTTATTAGAAATATCTGTTTTGGGCTATTGGTGGAGGATAGCTTTGATTGTTGTAGAAATTGCATGAGAATTAGGCAAATTGAAACTAATTTCTCATTCATTGCATGGAGCATTGTTACATCTTTAATATGTTGAAAATGTATAATGTTTTGAGAAAAAGAAGTGAATACTTGGTGAATCTGGGTAGGGGGTGTGGTTACAATATTAAGTTGACATGTGTGTCCTTGGTGAAAAACCAGAAAACTACACGGATAGGAGTTGTGCCTTCCGGTTAATACTGATAAAAATGACAATTTGGTAGTACTTGTATAGTCTACTTGTAGACACATACCTAGAGATTCACGAAGTTGTATTCACTGTCCTGTTTTCTATTATGAAAGAACGATTTCTTGAATAGTGATATAAACCTGGCATTGTGTGGTTTTCGGAAAGTGATGTAAAACGTTTTAGCATGAGCTTTTCATGTGCATTCACCTTATGGTTTTGTTAAGGTTTATAAACTGTGTTGGATTATTTCTACTGGGCTTTGGCTCACTCTATGTGGGAAAAACCATTTTTAAGTGCTGATGATATGCCTCCGCCAAGGCAATAGTTTGGGAAGACTTGGGGCAAGAGCTTCATTTTGTTTACTTGTTGTATTTATTTTGTACAAGACTGGGCTTTATTTGTATTGAGTTTAAACTCACTTTTGTTGTGACCAAGTATCATCTTGGAAAGTTGTAAGCCTTTAGTATAGCGATCCAGGTTTTTACCCGACTCTTTTGATGTTCCGGGCTCGGGTTTAATGCTTTTATGTTGTTGTCTATCTCTTTCTTTCCTTGTATACCTTTGAAATTGGTCTTTGGGTTGTGTAGACACCCCATTTTTTGACTGACCTTAAGACTCAGACGTCATCGATTGAGCGCTCGGTGATAGTGCATGTTGTGCTCGTTCTGAGGTTTCAGAGTTTTCGGCTAAAAGCCTTGCCTCCGGACCTCTGAACTCTTTGTGTTTTGGCTCGATTTGCGGACCGAACCTTGTTTTCTCTTCCCTAGAGGGAGGGAGAGGTCTTGTAGACCACCTTTTCATGGTCGTAGACCACTTTTCCCGTTTGGAGACTAGTTTTCAGTTTTCAGAGCCTTCGGTCGCGCGCCTTGTCTCGGGACCGCTTAACGTTCTCCGTTTGGCGTGGTTTTTGAACCACACCTTGTTGCCTCTGCCTACAGGGACACTGTGGTCCAGGAGACCACTTTTGTGATTGTAAACCACTTTTGGTGCTCGTCGGCTAGTTTTCGAGGCTCCCGGCTGCATGCTTTGCCTCCCGAACTTTCGTATTGCATCTGTTTTGGTTTGTTTTTGGTACAAACCTTGTTTTCCTTGTTTTGAAGGTGGTACAAGGGTGGGAGACCATTATTTCCCCTTGGAGACCACTTTTCTTCCCGCCAACCAGTTTTCTGGTCTGACAACTAGTCTCCTTGGTCATTGGGCCATCTTTTCTGGTCAACCACCCCACCCTTAGCTTTTTTTCAGTGTGCTGATCATCTCCCACCATGGGCCGACCAGTTTTTATTCTGGGAGACCATTTAAAGTGGTCGGCCGACCACTTAAAGTAGCTGGCCAACCACTTCAAGTGGTCGGCTGCTTTTACCTTTTTGGAGATATTTCTAGCCAGCTGGCACAGCTGGAGAGCACAAGAACCATCCTCCATACACGTGTATGTAGGGATGGCCTTGAGCCTTAGCTTCTTCAAGAAGCTTATGCTTTTGCGCTCTATAAGAATGAGGCTCCCCCTCCCTTCTCTAGGTTCAGCTTTTTAGGTTAAAGAGTGATACATACACACTTGTATCTATATCTCTCTTTTGCTCTTGTTTTGTGCCTTAAAGTGTAGTTTTGTCTTACTTTAACACACAAACACACACTCAAACACCATACTCTTGGAGCTGAGGTCCCTTGAGGTTGTTTTTGGAGTTCTTGGACTGGTTTAAGCTTGAAAAACCTGCTGGAGTTGCAGCGTTGAAGGTGGTCATCAAGGGTGAGTTTCTAACCCTTAAAACCCCCATTTTTGCTTAAGATTTTGAACCTATTTGCATGAAGTTTTAGGACTAACTTCCTACTGAAAAAAGTTCTGTATTTTGGTGCTTAAGATCTTTGTTTAAGGTCACTTTTGTGTTTGGGGTTGTTTACCCCCTCTTAGGCCTTGTTTGGCCTTGCTTGTGTGCCTTCTTTTTAAGCCTTTGGGACCACCTTGTTTTGGCCTTCTCACCACTGAAACTCAGAGGAATTTTAGTGGTGGGAAGGGTGTTTTGAGGTCCCAAAAAGGAGAGGGTCATCCCCTCTCCTTGTGTCTTCAATAGTTGTCTTGAATGCCTCATGTGTAAGCATGTTTGTTAAGCTTATGTTGGCCATATCTTAGCATGTATTTTTGGTTATTTTGCTATGGCATGCCATTGTTTTTACTTGGTTTTGTCACTCCATGCATGCCTAATACACTTGTGGTGTAAATCACACAAACTAGTCTTGTATGCTTCATGAAGTAGCATGTCATTCTAGCTTGTTTTGTTTCCATTTCAGAATGTTTTTGGTGATGTTTTTCCATGTCATACCTCTGTTAGGATTTGGTTTGGTTAGCCTTTGCATGCTCCATGCACTTGTAGTGCAATTCCATGAATTAGCCTAGTGTGTCTCATGCTTTAACATGTTATTCTAGCATGCTTTTGGCTTAACTTCAAGACGCTTTTGTCCATGTTTTAACATGCTTTAGCTCTAATTTTGGTTGTTTTGGGTATGCATGCCATGCTTTGTATAGCTATAGTGCATTTTATCTTGTTAGCTTTGTGCATCAAGTCCATTAGCATGCATTGCTTGGCCCTTTTGAATGATTTGGCATCATTTGTTATGCGATTTCAGTCCATGTTTCATGGTCATACACTCACATCTTTTACTTATTCAATGCGTTGGAGGGTTTGCCCCTTTATGTCTTAACATGAACCATTGCATATGCCTTCATGCCTAAGCTTGCGAGCTATCATTTCGATGTGTATTTGGGGTTATTTTGCCATAATATAACTTTGATTTTTGTTGGTTAAGTCATCCCATGCTTGGTCTTAGTAGGTGTAGAGTAATCCACCTTATTTGCCTTGTATGCATCATAACTTATACCTCTCATGCTAGCTTGTTTGGGCTTCCTTCCATGCATGTTTTAGACTCATTTTAACATGTTCTAGGACTGTTTTGGGTTTCCTTGGTCACATGCTTCATGAATTGCATAGTTGTAGTGCAATTGGCCTTGCTAGCCTTGTGTTTTGATGCCTCATGCATGTTATCTTTGAGCTATTTGGATGATTTAGCATCATTTAATACTTGATTTTAGAGCATGTAGCATTGTCATATTATCATGCATATCACTCTTTAATTGTGGTTTAGGAGTTATGCATTGTTGCCTTGTTTGGGCCTAGCATGTATGCTATCTTGCCTAGGTACTTGAGCCTCCATCTTAGCATGTTTTGGTCTTTGTTTAGGCCTAATTAAGCTCTATCCATGATTGGTTCAATCATTTGTGCCATGTATTGCATGCCCCTTGTGTAGTCCCTTTAATGGCTTTGTGCCTTAGGCCCTCTTGCATGCTTTACTTGTGTTGTTTGAATGATTTGGCATCATTTCACACTTGATTTTAGAGCCTTTAGTGTTGTCACACTTCCATGTTTATCGCTTATTCATCATGCTTGAGAGTTGTGCTCTTATGCCTAGTCAATGGGCTTTTGCATTGTGCATGCTTTACTTTGTACTTCATGCCTTAGTTTCATCATTATGGCCACTAATTTGGGCATGGCTGAGGTCTGTCCATCTTGGTTTAAGTCCATCAAGCATGTTATGCCATCTTACATCGCATTGAGTATGCCATGTTGTTCATTGCATTGTGTATGCCATGTTCATCGCATTGAGTATGCCATGTTGTGTATATGCCATATTCATCTTATTGTATATGCCTTATACTTTGCATTGTGTATGCTTAGGTTACATCATTGCATTGTGCATGCTAATTGATATTTGCATTGTGTATGCTAGTTGTTGCATGCATTAGCATTGTACATGCCATTAGCCTTGTTAGGTTGTTCATATTGCATGGCATATTTGCATGCTTAAGTCTTATTGCATATTTGCATGCTTGTGTTGTAGTGCATTTTTGCATACTCCATGTTACATAGCATTGTGCATGCCATGTTATGTGTTGCATTGTGTTTGGAGTAGGTGTTAGTCCAAACATGAGAAACAAGGGACGTTTCATACTTAAAGTGATGAAACGTGCCTCAATTCTCTGTCGCCGACGCTCTTGATCATACATGATAGAGTTTTAGGCCTTATGTGTTTATGTGTGCATTCATTTACATTGAATTGTGCAACTTCGGCTCTCGGCCATCATGCATCGAGATGCGCGATTGGTGGCCCGAGGGTCGAGAACCACACTCCCTTGAGCTCATGACATGATAGGGAGGGTGTTTGTGCACACATATCTTGCAAATACATTGCCATGCCCTTTCTTGCTCTCTGTTGCAGCAAATTGCAATTTGGCAGCAACAAGTGGTCGGCCGACCAACATTACTAGCTGGCCGACCACTTTTTCTGGTTTTTCAGCATAGAAAGTGGTCGGCAGGTGGTCTCCAATGCCAACAACTGGTCGGCAGCCCTCCCACAGGTCTCCAAGGTGAGTTGGAAGCTTTCTGGAGCTTGGTGCAGTGTTTTGAGAGCAGTTGCAAATAGAGGAAAATCAGGGCATCGCGTTGGATTTCCGAACGAGGCGACCGGGCATGCATGCATTCTTCTCCCTCTGAGGCTCCTGTTTTTATTGCTTTCCTTAGCTGCCATGCTTAGGTTAGCTAGTTTATGCTTTGGTTTGTACTTTAATAGTTAATGCGTTTAGCTATTTCTATTTGTGTTGTAATAGCTTAGTTAGTTAACTAGGAATAGTTAATTAGCATTGTTTGTAATAATTAGTTTAATTAGCTTAGATTAGCTAGTTAGCTTGTTATTCGGACTCTCCCTCGAGAGGGCCAATTGTTGTAATAAGCGTGCGTGTGTGTGATGCATGTCTTCCAATCTCCATTTCTTTCTCCTTTTTACTTAACCGCTTACGATGGTTAGTTTTAGGGCATGTTTCGATTAGCATACCTTATGTTTTGCATGCGTGCATCCATTCATCTGTTTTGCATGCACCGGGCTCAGCGCATCATACTAACTGCATTGTATTTCAATACCTATTTGAATACATGTATCAAGTTGCATTTCACATGTCATCTTAGAATAGCCGAGCCTATCTTAGTTGCATTTTCGCATGTGTTGCATTAGCCATCTTAACATAAACTAGGATCATGCATGATTTCTAACTAGTTCTTTGTTTTGGCTCGGAGTACACTATGAGTGTTTACGCTTTAGCATACTGCATGTGTGTTAATGTTGCCATGAAAGCATGCTTTCCATAAGGCTAATTGCTTATTTGATATAACTACCTAAATGTCTGTGGGTGAAGGTTGGATTACTTGAATTGGAACAATTCATCAAGTCCCTGTTTTAGCCTACTTGCAAGTAGCAAACTTCAAACCATTTTCAAACAAACGAATATGCAATGTTTTGTTCCAAATCAGGCGATCTAGTCTATACTTGTATGCTGTGCACATCACATAGTAATTCTAGGTTTAAAAACCGGAATAAGAGCACATGTGTTTTCAAAAACAAAATATCATGCTTAGTACAGGCCGATCTTTGATCGGGCGAGCGGTGGTGCTCATTGCATGACCTTCCCCTCTCGTACCCAAGTTCCCGAGCCGAGGCAACTTTGGTGATGACAGACACGTGGCCTTAGGCACGAGTCAGGGTTTCCTAAATTCTCCAAAAATAAAATATTTAGATGGCAACTCTATATCTGGCAAAGCATTCCATGTTTGGCACTTCTTTATTAAAATCAGTTTTCCAAAACGATTTGCCACATTTGGACTCTTTGGTGATTGATCAATCTTACATTGCACTTTGTAAGATCAGATTAAGAACCCTAACATTGAGTCCGAACTGTAGTAGCTCAGAACAAAATGAGATTCACTCCCTCGCGCGCGGATATCGAAGAGTTCCTAGGAGCGCATCTACAGGTTGTTGTGGTTGTGTTTGGAACAGGTTGGTTACTTAGTTTTCAAACTTTGTGTTGCCCAGATTTTTAGTCTTACACTCGAGCAGCCATTCTTGCACTCAAGCGGGCTATGTACATTTTAGTCCTCCGCTCGAGTGGCCTTTCTTACGCTCGAGTGGGAGTTACAAACTCTCAGTACTCTACACTCCTGCAAAAGTGTTGGAAGTACATTTTTCACGCTCGAGTGGGGTTTCCTACGCTCGAGCAGGTAGGCGCTTCAGCGTCCCTTCATGAGCTCGAGCAATTGGTCTATCGTCTGCAAAAGTTTTGGAAGTGTGTATTCTGCACTCGAGCGGGCCTCTTCTTGCGCTCGAGCAGAACAAATCTTTGTGTCTAACACTCGAGTGTGAAACCCTCTGCTCGAGCAGACTGCGCGTATATCAGATCGCAAAAAGCACTTTTTACATCACTTTTTCATATCTTTTTAGCCAAAACCCTAAAGTTAAGAGCCTCTCTCTCTAAAATACTCTCTCTCTCTCTCTCTACATTTTGGCCTAGATCTAATGATCTCCTCACCCTACATCCTTTGATAAAAAGTTGGAGCTTCTCAAGATCTTCTCTTTGAACCAATTAAAGTCGGATTTCGACACTTTTGGGATTTCTCTCTTGCTTGGCTCATCTTCTCTCTTTGAGGTAGGGATATTCTATACTCTACTATGAGTTTTAACCTAGTTATTTGTGGTTGTGTATAAATGGTGGAAATTTAGGAGTTTTTGGGTAAACTTAGGGTTTGGTCCCAAATTTAAAGAGGGCTTTCTACATTGTGTTACATAAATGATTATGGGGTTTTGAAAATGAGGTTATCTTGTGTTAGAATGGTAAATTTTAGCCTTTGGATAGATATTTGAATAAGAGGGAGGTTTACCCTAAATATGTCTTGAATATTATTTGTATAAATAATGAAATTGATGTGAGAAAGGTGAAATTGGGGAAAAGTATAAATGGATGGTGTAGTTGGATTTGTTTAAACACTCATCCATGAAATTTTGACAATTTATCTGTTCTAAAGATTTTATATCTGTTTAGAAATATCTGTGTTGTGCTATCGGTGGAGAATAGCTATGATTGTTGTACAAATTGCATGAGGATTAGGTGAATTAAAACTAATCATTTAAGTTGTGTCGTTGAATATGACGATGTGATTAAGACATAGAATATGTGTTATGGATAGTCATTGTATATGACGATAAATTTAAATACATTGTATATGTACATTGTTTTGGGAGAAGAAAGGGGATGTACTCCAACGTTTGGGAGGAGATAGGGGATGGACTCTATTGAGAATTAAGTTGGCCGGAGTATCTAGGGTGAAAGTCCCGACACACTTGTGAATACATGGGTGCCGATCCCGCAAATGAAATTTCCATAAAATGGCAAGGTTGAAGTGGTTGTATGATAGTTATATGGATCGAAAACCACTGAGTTGTAGTCTCAATTGGATCATGTAAAAAATTATGTATGTTTGTCATATGACTTGAAACGAAATGAATTAACCCGAAATGAATAAGTGAGAATGGATTGAGATATGAATATCAGTATTGAATGGCTATGGGAAGAATGTAAGTTGATTATGAATATTGAACATTTATCTGACACTTATTTCTTAGTTGAACTTCATACATTGTATTAGACTGTCTCCGCTGGACTTTGGCTCACCTTACTTGGGAAACCATTTTTAGGTATTGGTGAGATGCTTCCCCCAAGAACATAACTTGGGAAGACCTTGGAGCTGGAGGCTCTATTTTGTTTTGTAAATGTTTAAATGTTTATTCAAGCCAAGGGCTTTACATGTATTGAGTTTAAATCTCATTTGTTGTAACCAAGTGATATCTTGGAAAGATGTAAGCTCGTAAGGCATTTATTTTGTTGTTATTAATTAATATTACATGCTATAGATTCAGGATGAACATTTATGAATGTATAATGCATGTAATATCTTTTGTATTATGAATTCTGATGAACGAAAGGATATTAATTCTATTATGTTCGCTTATCTCATGAATTGGTTTATCTGTATTATTTTGGGGGCGTTACATTTAGGGCATTCTTTACTTGTTTATCCCTGATCTCATATCTTTAACTTGTAACACATGCTATAGATTCAGGGTTAGGACTTGTGAATGTATAATTGCATGTGTTCCCTTTTTGTACAACGAACTTATATTGAAATGAGAAAAACACTTTATTTAAAGATGTACTGCTATTTATTAACTGTCATGGGATGCATTTATTGTTATATTTTCGAGGCATTACACTTTTTTTATTTTTTTCCATCAACATTTGGGTTCATGAACCAGTAAGTGTAGACACCCCATTTTTTACTGCCCTTAAGACTTGGGCGCCTCAAGTTGTGCTATGCAATCGCTCAATTTCTTCAACAAGAAGAGCTTCTAACTCCCAACCTTACACTCCATTTTGGACCAAAACTATTTTGACCAAAATTATTTTAGACCTTAAAACTCTCTCTTTCAAAATATTTTTTAAAATGTTTCTACGATGTTCTGTGGTTCGCATTTCGTTAAATGTTACGCTTTTCGGTAAAGCGAGCAAGGACAAAGTGGAAATAAATGAAAGAGAGGTGAACTCTTTGAAAAATATTTCAAAACATCTTATTTAGAGGTTTGGAGTTGAAGAAACTAAGAGAGGGGAGAAAACTAGTTTAGGAGAAGTTAGGCATGAATCTGGTTAGGACAAAACTGAGTAGCCTTCACTAAAATAGGCATAGCTCTGTGCACAGTTGGAATTTAGATGTGAGGCTGCACCATTGGAAAGTAGACTTCCGGAGCTTCAATTTAGACTCAAGAATGACCTAAAAAGAAGTCCGGATGAGGGAGACATATCCGTTTGAAGTCGAGCCTGGGAAGCAGTTTTTTGTGGCCAGCCACTAATGTGTCCTGCCGGCCACCAATGGTGGCCTGCCACCCAATAGTGAAAATTTTAACCTCTTTTTCAGTAGATTAACCCATTTTTGGGGGGCGTGCCGTCCACTAATGTGTTTTGCCATCCACCATTGATGGCCTGCCGGCCACTGGTGCAAAAAAATAGATATTTTGTAGATATTTGTGCCAGCTGTTTCCAGATTGCTCCACCTGTCCCTATATAGATATTTCGACCTAAAGCTCATATTTTTATATATATACTTGACCTTCTCTATTGGTTTAAAGGTTAGAAATTTTGGATCAAAAATCTCTCTCTCTCTCTCTCTCTCTCTCTCTCTCTCTCTCTTGCAAATTTGTGCATAGTTGCCTACTTACACTACTCTTTTGCATACATTTCCTTAACCAAAGTTGATCATCTTTGAGCTGAGGTTCCTCGAAGCCTTCTTTCAACTTTTGGAGGTGGTTTTGGCTTGAGTTAGTGCCTAAAATTGTTCTTTGCTTCAAGAGGTATACTACTTCCCTTTTAAACTTATTTTGCATACATGTTTGTCTATCTATTCCTACTGTTTTTGGGCTATTTTTGGGCCATAAAAAAACTCTATTTTTGTGGGTTGAAATTAGTGTTTCAGGCCATTTAAGGTTAGGGGGTATCTCACCCTTCTTTATTCCTTGCTTGCAAGATTTTCCACCTTTGTTTCTCACCTTCAAACTATCTTTTTTTGGGCTTTTGAGCAATGAATTTTAGAGTATTTTCAGTAGCAAAAAGTATGCTTTGAAGTCCAAAATTGGAGAGATTAGCCTCCCCTCCTTGTGTCTTGCTTGCTAGCCTAGATAGTTCTATATATTAGCCTATTTTTCTAGCCATTTGTAGCTTAATTCTAGCATGTTTTAGGCTATATTTCAGACTGTTTTAACTCTTTTTTTAACCATTTAGTGCATTTGAGTCTTGTTTTGCATAGTTGCAGTGTAATAGTCCTCACAAGCTTGGTGTTTTAGGTCTTTAGGCACCACTTGTTTGAGTTGATAGGATGTTTTTAGTGCTTTTCTTACTTAATTTCAGCACCTACTAATCTCTACAACCTCCCTCATTTCTCCACTTTTTATTTTCTTTAAGGGTTGTTTCAAACTTAGGATAGTTTAAGCTTGAGATTGAGGTTCATTGCTTAATGGTTTAATCCTCTTTTGGAGGTTCATTACCAACAGCATGACATCTCTTTCTTGCCTTAAACTACCCCTTGTTTGATACTTCCCTCCTTTGGAGGACTTCTCACCAATGGACTTAATTGGTTAAAGAATGGAAAGGTAATTAAAATGGGTAAACAAGTTAAAACTAAAAGTGTGCAAGATAAGAAATTGGTTTTGTTTTGATGTGTTCAATCGGACGTTAATTAAACACAAGAAAAATTGAGGTATTTCATACTCAAAGTGATGAAATGTGCCAAATTTCCAAGGTCTCCATTGCCCTTGATCATGCATAATAGAGTGATGGTTGTTGAGTCTTATTTTTGCATTCATTAACTTGTATATCTTGGTTCCTTAGCCATCATGCAATGAAATTGCTTGATTGATGGTTTGAGGACCAAGTGTATAACTCCTTTGAACTTATGTTGATGATAAGGAGGGATACACAGTACAAACAATCTGTGAGAATACCCTCTCTTTGCCCTATTTGCTCTCTATTGCAGCAAAAAAATGGTGCATCATCAGTGGCCTGCCGGCCACCAGTGTTAGACGGCAACCCCTCAATGGTGGCCGGCCAGCCACCACTTCTGACCTACCGGCCACCAATAAATTTTGAGCAATGTGCTTGTGAAGCATGGCAGAGTTGATCTGGAGAAGGAAACAGTGCAAGGATTGTGCAAACAGAGGCATTCGGGGGCAGACAGCGGATATTCTTCAGGTGGAAACCGAGCATGCATGGGCTTCCCTCATTTCTCGGGATTAGTTAGTTAATTAATTAGCAATTAGTTATTTATTTGTTGTAAATTAATTAGTTGTAGCTAATTAGTTTTTGTTGCAAATTAATTAGTTGACGCTAATTAGTTTGTGTTATAATATTTAAATTAGCTTAATTAGTTGTAGCTAATTAGTTTACTCATTTAATTAGTTTAGATTAATTAAGTTAGTTTGTGTTGTAATATTTAATTAGTTTAGCCTAGTTAAATTCCTAATTAATTAGCTTAGATAGTTAGTTAATTATTCATTCAAGTTTTATAATAATTAGCTTAATTAGTTTAGCTAGCTAGTTAGCTTTTATTCATTCAGACTCTCCTTCGTGAGAGCGTAATGTAATAATGTGCATGTCTTCCAACCCCACGTCTTTCTCCTTTTTACTTAACTGCTTTCGATGGTTAGTTTAGGAGCATTATGTTTCAATTAGCATACCTTATGCTTGCATTGATTCATTCATATTGCATGTACCAAGGCTCGGCGCATCATTCTAACTGCATTGTTGTTCAAATACATTCTTTGAATACGTGTTTAACATGTTATCAAATTGAATCACATGCCATATTAGTAGCCGAGCCTATTAATTGCATATTGCATGTGTTGCATTAGACATCTTGTATAGTTAGGAATCATGCACATTTTTCTAATTCTTTTGTTTTATCTTAGCTTGGAGTACTAGGTGAGATTTTTTTAATGCTTTTGCATACTTTCATGAGTGTAAGTGATTGTCATGTCTAGTATGCTTACCATGAGGCTAAATGCTTACTTGATAAACTGCTTGAATACCTGTGGATGAAGGTTTATTGCTTGAATTGGAACGGTTCAAACGAGTGTATGTTTTAAGCCCACTATGTGTAGTGGCAAATTCAGAGCTTTAAGCCCACTATGTTTGGTGGCAAATTCGCAAACTTTAAGCACACTTGAGGTGACAAATTCAAACCCCTTTTCGCAAAACAAACATGAAATTGAGTTGTTCTAATTCTCGCAGTTTTAGTCTAAACTTGCTTGCACGCATCACATAGTAATGCTAGTTTAATAACTGGAACGAGAGCACATAATATACATAAAAAATCATATCATGATTAGTAGAGGCCGATCTTTGATCGGACAAGCGAGAGTACTCAATTCATGACCTTCCCCTCTCGTACCTAAGTTCCCGAGCCGAGGTAACTTTGATGATAATGGACACGTGGCCTTTAGCACGAGTCATGGGTTTCCTAAATTTCTCCAAAATAAAATATTTAGGTGGCAACTCTGTATCTAGCAAAGCAGTCCAATTTTGGTATTTTTGACTCAAAAATCAATTTTCCTAAAGGTTTGCCCAATTTGGACTCTTTGGTGTTTATCAAATTTACATTGCACTTGTGAGATTAGATTCAGAACTACGGGAGTCCGAACTGTAGGGCTTTCAATCAAACTTCCAAAAGGGGGCGCGAAAAAGACGAGCTATAGTAAGTAATGTTGTTTTGATTTTATGAGCTGTAGTGTTTACACACCCACTATTGTTTTCTTCAATTTATATGCTTGTTGAACATTATATTACACAAATACAAGGCAATGAGGATATGAATAGATGCCATCACAGAGTTCATTTTTTTCCCGAAATTGTTAATGGTAGTAATTAAATCCCAACATAATACATATTGGTGATACCTTACTGAGGGGCTTGATAAAGTAGCTCAATTTTCATATTAAAATCACATCTCTCTCTCTCTCTCTCTCTCTCTCTCTCTCTCTCTATCTATCTATCTATCTCTCTCTTATATCTTATTTTAGAGTGCAATTGTTTCTTTTTAATATAAATTGCTTCATCTTTTAGTTTTTACTAACTGAAGGGCTTTTTCTTAGTTTATTTTGTATATTTTTTAGGGTAAATTACAAATACAACCTTTGAGATTTGCTTAAAATACAAATTTTCCCCTATAGTTTAGAAAATTACAAATACCCTCTCATCAGAATTTATTATTTAACATAATTAACTAAAAATAAATAAAATTCTTGACTCTTCTCCTATGCAACGATAAAATTATCTGAATTATTAATTGAAATAGATTTTTAACATCATTAAAAATTGTTAATTAACTTGATGGTTTATTAATAAAAGGGCCATTTGTTATGAAATTATAAACTTCAAGGGGCAGGATGTAATTTTCAAAACTATAGTGGACAAATCGTATTTTAAGCAAACTTCAGGGAGCTTATTTGTAATTTACCTAATTTTTAAAGTTCAATGTTTTTTTTCTTTTCTTTTCTTTTTGGGTCTATTAGAGCTTCACGATGTTGAGGTGTCTTGTGAGGTTTAAACTAGTGATATAACAAAATAAAAGTTTTAAAATTCCTTTATGATCCAAAAATGATCACATTCATGACCAATACCTTTCAACGTAGGGCTATCTGTTGGTACTCTCATTTCAGATGATTTTCATTTTTTTCACTTAATAAGACAACACCCGAGTGGTATATAATTATGCGAGTTTTTCAATTTGTAAAATCCTTTTCATTTTATCGATTCAGTTGTTTATTAATAAGAGAATGAAAGTGCTTTTGCCTATGTAAGTTTTCTTCATTGACTCATGATGTTGTGGCAGACATGTAAGTTTTGTTTGGATCCAAGATTTGCGGATGAAAAAAAATAGGGTAAGGATTTGTGAAAAAAAAATTAACTTTTATTTTATTCACTTATCTTTTCTCTCCACCAATTTTGAAATGTGGAGTAAGAGTTTGTTCTCTATAGTGTTTACTCTCTTCATATTGTTCTGTTGTGTAGATTCAAGTTATGTTGTTACTTTTCAAAATCTATTTGTTGTCTAGTGTAGGTTTTAATTGTTGATCTTTCTGTGCGATTAATGATTGGTGGTTGCTAAAAGTAATGAAAATTGAGCACATTTTAGGATTGTAGCAAGCTATTTTATTGCTTTCAGGAAGATGATGGGATTTCTTTTCTATTTTTCCTCCCTCAAAATCTTTTTGTTTTGTTTTGTTTTAAGGTACCCTGGCGTAAACGCCCCTATGACTTGGGCGTCACCAGTTGCGCACCCAATGATGAAGTTGAATATGCTTATCAAATGCTCGAAGTACTCAGCAGAAAGCCTTAGCTTTGAGCCTCAAAACGCTCTGAACCTTGTGCCTTGCTTTTGGACCAAAACAGCAGTTTTTCAAGCCTAAATATTCTAGGACCTGCAGACCCACTAGTGTGGACTACTGGCCATGAATGTGGCCTGCCGACCACTATTAGTGGCCTACCAGCCACTTATGTGTTTTTTCAGATCTTTTTGCCAGCTGTGCCAGCTGTTTTCACAAATGCATGCACCAGTCCATACGTGTCTATATAGATATTTCTGAGGTGGTCTCATATATTTCTATATATAGAGGCCCCGCTCTCATGTTTTGAGGGTTAGAAAATTTGAGAGAAAAAATATTTCTCTTTCTCTTACTAGTTCTTCACTCTTTGCCTGTACACTCTAAACCAAACCTTGTGGTATTTATGCTGAGGTGTTTTTGAGCTTGCATTTAGCTCTTGAGGGTGTGTAATTGTTGGTTTGTAACTCAAAAAGAGTATCCCTCTTCAATAGGTATAATTCTTCGCTTGTTTCCCTTCTTTGTTTATCATCTTTTCTACTGTTTTTGGACTATTTTTACTCTGAATTTTTGGGCTGAAACTTGTGGTTTAAGTCCATAAAGGGTGGAGGAGTGGATCACCCTTCTTTGTACCTAACTTCTTAAGCATTTGCCCTTGTGTTTCCCACATTTCTATTATCTTTTTTTTGAGCTTTTTACTACTGAATCTCAAAGGTTTTTCAAAGGCTAAAATCATGTTTTCAAGTCCCAAAAATGGAGGGGGTAGCCACCCCTCCTTGTGCTTACTTACTAGCTTAAATTGCTCCATCATGTAGCTTACTCTTTTAGCTCTTTTGACTTTAATTCCAGCACTGTTTTAGCCTATTTTAGGACTGTTTTTATGAGTTAGCTTCATTTATGCTTTGTATAGTATGCTTATAGTGTAATGGTCCTTATAGGTTTGGTGGTTTAGGCCTTAGCCACCAACCTATTTGAGTTGATAGCATTTATTTCTTACTTTCCATACTTGTGCTCATCTCTAATCATCTCTGCAACCTCCCTCATTTCTTGGTTTTTCCTTTTCTTTGAGAGTGGTTTCATACCAATTGTTTGTTTAAGCTTGAGATTGAGGTTGTTGTGCTTAATGGTTTAATCCCTTTGGGGGTTCATTACTGATGGCATGACATCTCTTTCTCATGCCTAAAACAACATTTGGTTTGGTACTTCTCTCCATTAGTGGACTTAAAGCACATTATTAGACTCAATTGATTAAGGAATGGAAGATAATTAAAGTGGAGTAACAAAACTTGGACTAAAATGGAACAAGATAATAAAGCAATTTGGTGTTCAGTTGAACATTAATTGAACACATGGAAATTTGGGTCATTTCATATTTGCTAATGATGAAATGGTTCAAGTTTCCAAGGTCAACCACTTCTCTTGATCAATCCATGATAAGGAGGAGGTTTTGTTGGTCTTTTATTAGCATTTATTGAAATTGTGTCCCTTGATTCATAAGTCATCATGCAATGAAATTGCGTCGATTGATGGCTTGCGAATCAAGCCTACCCCTCCTTTGAGCTGTTTGATAATAAGGAGAGGCAGGCTGGACAAACATCCCCTGAGAATACTCTGGTTTGTGCTCTGTTTATCCTCTGTTGTTGCAGGGAAAAACCAACATTAGTGGCCAGCAGGCCGCTTTTACTGGACGGCTACCCACTATTAGTGGCCAGTCGGCCATTACTTCTAGGTTGCCAGCCACTTTTTCCAGGCAGTCAGTGTCCTTTTTCCAACAGAGCAGAGGCTGAGGTGAAAAAATAATGCAATTTTCTAACTGAGCAACAGAGGCATTCCGATAGTAAAACGAAGAGTATTATCGGGTAGAAATCCACATCCATGCATGAGCCATCCCTCGATTCTCGGGACCCGTCAAAATGATGTTGTAATATTAGTATGTTGTGCTTGGAGTAGCAAATTTGTAACTAATTAGTTAGAACAACTAGTTAGTTTTGTATTGTACTTATTTAATTAGCTAGAATAGTTGGCTAAATTTGTTGTTGTAATAATTAATTAATTAGCTAATGTAGACAACTTATTTCATTCGGTTTGTAATAGTTAGTTAATTAGCTTAATTAGCTAGTGTCTTTATTCGAACCCTCTTGTGTGAGGGCCAAATATGTAATAATGTGTATGTCTTCCAACCCCACGTCTTTCTCCCTTTTATTTACTCGCTTATGATGGTTAGCTTAGTACATCATGTTTCATTTAGCATATTCCATTATTTGCATCCATGTGTCTTGCATGCATAAAGTTCGGCTCATCACTCTAACAAGCATTGTCGTTTAAATACGTCTTTGAAAACATGTTTAAAACCGCATGCTCACAAATTGATTTACATGTCATAATTAGTAGCCGAGCCTATTAAATCACATTATTGCATGTGCTGCATTAGTTAGGAGCACGCATGCTTTCTAACTCTTTTGTTTCTTTTGGCTCGCTTGAGAGTACTAGGTAAGCATTTTTGTGCTTTAGCATATTGTATGCGTTTGTTGCCATGTTTAGCATGTTTGCCATGAGGCTAAGTGCCTAAATAATATACTTTCTAGAATGTCTGTGGATGAAGGCTAATTGCTTGAATTGGAATAATTAGAGTAAATGAACATATGAGATCACTTTTTCAAGTGGTACATATTCGAAACGATTTTCAAAAAAACAAATATGAAATCAAAGTGTCTTAATTTTTGCAAATTGGTCTATATTTGTGTGCAACACATAGTAAAGATAGCCTAATAACCTAAACAAGAGCATATAATGTAAATAAGAATCACATCATGATTAGTAGAGGCCGATCTTTGATCGGGCGAGCGAGGGTGCTCAATTCATGACCTTCCCCTCTCGTGCGTAAGTTCCCAAGCTGAGAAAATCTTGGTGATAATGGACACGTGGCCTTTGGCACGAGTCATGAGTTTTCTAAATTTTTCAAAAATATTTAGGTAGCGACTCTGTATCTGGCAAAGCAGTCCATTTTTGGCATTTTGATTCAAAATTGATTTTCCAAAAGAATTGTCGGATTTGGACTCTTTTGTGTTTATCTATTTCACATTGCACTTGTGGAATCAGATTCAGAACCACGGGAGTCCAAACTGTAGGGCTAGTCGTATCCGAAAGGAGCACGAAAAGTCGAGCTACACCTGGTAAGTCATTTAAGCACTCAACAATGTTAATTCCCTTTCCTCCTTTGGGTACACCTTAGTGTATGTGTACGTGTTGACAAATCTTGTATTTGTTTCAATTCTTCATTCAATTTAGACAAAATATGTTATCACACAAATAACTTCTTTTTTTTTATCTGCAACAAATATTGTTTATTCTAAAATAGCTCAAATTTATATCTTTCAGTTTCATGCTTCATATTTCAAAGTGTGCTTAGTGAGGAGACAACACCAGAGGAGGAAAATTCTCGCCAATAAAAAGGAAAGGAAAAGCGGGATTTATGTCAACAGTTCTTAGAAGAGAGGGAAAGGCCAGCATTGGTTTGTTCAATCCACATGCATCATTTGGAGAAAGCACTCCAGCCTAGTCACCTTCTTGAAATAGTTTTTTAACCACGAATTTCTCTTCTTCAAAACAATGCTCCTCACCAAATGCCCTTCCTTGGGTTGGGGCAACACAACAATGAGTAGTTGCTTTAAGGATGCCAACCCATCGAGAGTACAATGTTGGCCAAGATGGAGCTAGGAACCAATCTATACTTTCCTAAGGCTTGCCTTGCTTCATCATTTATAAACTAGGCTAGCGTCAGAAAAGGAACCAACCCAACCTCTCTAGCTTTCTAAACAAGCACAATACAGTATGATGGCCACTTGTTGCTCCATAGGATCACATGACAACACTGTTGTAATCTAATTATTATTTTTTTTTTTTTCATTAATTTATTCTCATTAAATTTTTTAATAAGAATAGAATAAGTGGTAGGCAATTATTGAAGCAATGTTTTATTGATGCATCTTTTTCAAAAATCTATATATGTTAAGATTGTTGATATGCTTGTGCCAACAAAATTATTGCACATTTGGCAATTGAAAGTCGTTGGATTTCCAAAAGTTTATTCAAAATTAGTGACCATGGGGTGGAAAGAAAGTCTCAAAGAGACATGTTTGAATACATTTACCATATTTAACTATGTTTTTTTTTTTCTTTAGTTCTTCAAGCTAACTACTTATGCATCCTGCAACCATATATAAAGGTTGCAAAAAAATACAAAGCATACACAATAAGCAATCCAAGTACTACGTAATCACTACCAGCTACAGATGCATCTGACTAACTTTTTTGAATGTTACAATTGGCTAGATACCAAAGTCCCAACTTTTCTTCTTTCAACTCCTTCCACAATTTGCTAAATACCAAAGTTTAACTTTTTTGAGTGTTGCGAGAACATCTTTCATATTCATCCTCTCCGTTGGTGATTCTGCAGTGCAACTCAAAGCCAATTCCATGATGGATGATACACACTGTAGTACAATTGCAGTGAGTTTTTCTTCCTCTGGCTTAAGCAAGTTAGCATCTATAATATCAGAGATTGCATTTGGTAGTGACTCCCTTATCCAACGTTTCATCGTCATGTCTTCAGAAAACATTTCATCAGTGGGCTTCACTCTTGTGAATGTTTCCATAAGCAAGATTCCATAACTATAAACATCACAGCTTGTGGATACTAATCCTTTCAATCCAAACTCTACATACAATCAAAAGAAATATCATGTTGTCAAGAAAATTATAGAATTTTGGTGGTGGCCAGTTGGTATGTGTCGGTGGTTGGATGTGTTAGAAGGTGGCAGTATTGGAGAGATATGCAATGGTGGCAAGTGTTGGATGGGTGAGTTGTTTTGGGAAAGAAAGGTATGTAGTGGTGGTCGTGTTAAAAAAAAGAGTAATTTTGTTATTTGGTATTTCTGTTAAATTTGACAAATAAAAAATATAATGTGTAAAAGCAAAATAGTAATTTACTTATTAAAGTTAACATTGTTAATTTTTCTATTATTGAAAGGGAGGTCGATATAATTATGTTCAAATTGCGAAATTTATTGTATTTTTATCATTATTCAATGGAGATCGGTGTAATTTACCATTTAGAGAATTAGCTCGTTGTCAAACAAAATCATAAAAATTTCTATGAAAATTATATTTAAAATTTGGTGCTATAATATGAAAGTGCATGTCTATATAAATTGGAAACATATATTAAAAACACAAATATGTGAAAATATAAATTAAAATTTAGAAGTCACCTGGTGCAATATACCCAAATGTTGCTATGGTCTTTGTATGTGTGACACTCTCCCCCAAATCTAGTAACTTCGCAATGCCAAAATCACTCACATGTGCAACCATATCATCATCTAGTAGGATGTTGCTGGGTTTCAAATCACAGTGAACCAAAGGCATTGAATAATCATGGTGAAGATACTCCAAAGCACATGCAACATCTACCATTATGTCTAATCTCTGCAACATATCTAAGAAATAGTTGTAAGAATACAACCACTTTTCAAGACTCCCATTAGGCATATACTCAAGTACTAGAGCTTTGAAATCAAGGTTCGAGCAACTACTAATGACCTTAGTAAGATTGCGATGGCGAATGTGTCGCATTATCTCGCATTCTACATCAAAACTCTTCAATACACCTTCTACTTGCAAGTTGAATACCTTTATAGCCAAAATTGTGGTATCTTCAAGGATAGCTTTGTAGACAGAACCAAAACTCCCCATACCAAGCAAGTTGCTCTTACTAAACCCGTTAGTTGCTCGGAAAAGTTGTTGGTATGTGATTCTTGGAGGTGTTATTATTGGTAAGAGATCAACATTGGATGGATTTTTATTTCTTCTTCGACATTTTATGAACAAGAATACAAAGGTTGTAGCAAGTAGTATAGATGCAATAGGTAACAAAATATATAAAGTTAAAGCCACTCTTTTTTTCCTTAGATGATGAAAGGAACTAATATGGCATGGCGGGACTTGAAACTTTGGTGCACCGCATAATGCTTCATTTGACATGAAAGATTGAATGGTGAAGTTTGCAAAAGGTCCTCCATTTGGAATTTGTCCTCTTAACCTGTTGAAAGAAACGTTGAGATACGAAAGATGAGACAGTGTCTCTAAGGACTTGGGGATCACATCGGAGAGGTCATTATAGGATAGATCTAAGAATTCCAAGCTCACCATACTGCCAAATGAGTCAGGTATAGATCCTTGTAACTTGTTGTGCGCCAATGAAAGATTAACCAAGTTTTGCAAACCTATAATTGTACTTGGGATTTTGCCTGCGAATTGGTTCATTGAAAAATCTATTAGTGTTGCAACTTTGAAACTCCCAAGTTGTGCTGGCAAATTGCCATTTAAGGAATTCGAGGACAAGCTAATTTCCAAGATATCTTTAAGATTGCCCAACCTTGTAGGTATGATGAAAGTTAGTTTGTTGGAATTGAGGTAGAGATACCTCAGAGATGTAATATTCCCCAAGCATTCTGGAATCAATCCAGAAAGTTCATTTTGGTTCAATCGTAGATCACCCATGTTCTTGAGTTGGCATATATCATCTGGAATGGACCCTTGCAATCTATTGTTGGAAAGATCCAATATTTGAAGCTTTCCCAATGCTTTAATTGTAGAGGGAATGAATCCGATCAAACCATTTTGTTGTAGGGTCAAGAATGCCAAATTGGTTATATTACCAATTTCACTAGGAATGTTGCTTCTGATTCCACAAGAATTTGCCTCCATGTCCTCAAGGGAAGCAGAGAGATTTCCAATAGTTGTCGGAAGAATGCCGTCCAGAGGATTATCACTTATTAACAATATTTTTAAATCTTTGCAATTTACCAAGGAACTAAGGAAGCTCAATTCTAGAGAGGAAGACGATGACCCACTCGTCAAATTATTTCCTAGCAAGCTGAGAAGTTGGAGTAGTCGTAAATTGCCAAGCGATTTCGGAATTGAACCCGTAAATGCATTGTTACCAAGGTCTAAACCAATGAGTTTAGAAGCATTTGAAATTGACTCAGGAATCATTCCAATGAGGTTATTTGATCCAAGATAGAGGAAACTAAGATTGGGTAGCCAAAGCCCTATACTTGATGGAAGATTGCTTGACAAGTTATTTCCCGTAAGCGACATACGCTGAAGTGATGAGCTATTAAAAATTAACGTTGGAATGGCACCCATTAAGTTGTTAACAGCAAGTACTAGCTCTCTCACATTTGGAAGCTCACCAATCTCTTCTGGTATCAGACCTGCCAAAATGTATAAACACGGAAACTTGAAGAAGAAAAAATCAATGGAAACCAATTTTTTAACCCCCCTCCCCCCAAAAAAAAAAAATCTTCGATAAGAAAAAATATTAGTTAAGGCATTCACCTTGGTAACTAACATCAAGACAAAATATTCTAAATTGCACAATCGACATCATTTTTCTTCTTTCTTTTGGTGGAGTTATACCTACTGCTAATGGTTGCATTCACATAGCTTGTCTTTTACATTGTAGGAGTACCTATTAGTATTTTCCATGTACTATATGGCCAATTTAGAAGACCATATGTAGATGAGAAACCTTTTGATTCGTAATTGACAATTCAAGATGCCTAAATATTATGGAAGGAACATGTAATTCAATGTTCAATTTTGTAACATGTAAATATGACAAGAAGTTATAAAGGGTGCAAGATGAAAAATAAGGATAAATTACACTAATATTTCCTTATGTTTAAAGAAAATATAGCAAATTCATAGATTTGGCATAATTACACCGAATTCTTTTTTAATAAAGTTAAAGAGATCAAAACTAATGCAAATGGTGTAAAGATACAAGAATAATCAAGGTAAAATAAATATTTCTTTGTAAAAGAGATGACAATATGTCTAAATAATTACTAATGAAAAAGGGGTTAAGTGTTATAATCCTAAAGGGACCCTAGTTAATTATATCAAACTTATAGGGTTTATTTTATTTTTTTCAAACCTTAGATGAGGTTAGTGTAATTTATCCAAAAACAATTCCACTCGTGTAATATATCCCAAGAGAAGAAGAAGAAGAAGAACAAAAGAACAATAAAAAATAAAAATAAAAATAAGAAGAAGAAGAAGAAGAAGAAGAAGAAGAAAAGCGTACCCTATTCGGTTTCAATTTTACAATTCATTTTTTCTTTTTCTTTTTTTGAAAAAATAGGAATTAGTTTGACAAAAATAAATTGCAAAAATATATTTTTCAATATCTAAAAATTATTTTTTCCTTAAAAAAAATTAAAACTATATGAACTGATGAGTGTTTTGTATTTATTATGATTTTTTCACTAAATTAGTTTTAGGTTTTTTGAAAAAAAAAAATTAGAATTTTTTTTTAAAAAAATAATCCAAATAGAGTTGAATCTTCACTTCAATTGGAACAAGTGTAATACCTATGTTATGCACAAAAATAAATAAATAATTAAATAATAATTTTAAATTTTAAATAATAACATAAAATTTGTTTAAAATATATAGAAAAAATAATTTAAAATTGACCAAATTTTAACTATTTTCTTTCAAGTTACACCTAAGAGTAGTCAAAAAAAATTAAGAAATTTTATTAATGTCTTGAAGTTCATATAGTCTTTCAGATAAAAGTGATTTTTACTTAATTTATAATATAGATTAGGAGAAGTAAGATTTAGTTAGTTGTAGAATGAGAAAAGAGTTGATCATCATAAATGAAAATATTATGGAGGAAAAAAGACTTAAACTGACATGAAATAAGCATAGTAAAAAAATATATGAATTTGTTTAAATCATTTTAGTATATAACTTTTAATAGAGCATAATGGAGAAAAAAAAATTCACATAGCCGATCTCAATTGATTGGGACACAAGACTTTGGCATGTTCTAAAATAACACATGTTAGTTTGGCACATTATTTTATTTGGGTCACATCACCTCTTATTTAGGTCACATCACCTCTCTACCACATCACTTTAACCCAATTCACATTTTACATTTTTTGCATAAAAAGTCAAAAAGTATACTACTCTAACACTTCCCAAACAACCTCTTAGTTCTATTTATTCATAATTATAATGCTATTATATTTCTATGTTTAAAGAAAAAAGACATATAAATTCAATTTTTAGGCTTACTTTGATGATGTGGTTGCATTATTTATTTTATTTTCCTCTATCATATTTTGGAGTATTTTTTGCTCTCTTATGTTGGTTTGGAGATGGTATGAGAGATGAGACTTGTACTATGAATGGTTGACTTATGCTATGGATGGATGGAAAATATTATGGTACACATATGAAGTTATAATATTTATAAGTTTGATTATTACAAATGATATAATTCAATACTATGGGAGTTGTAACTAAAAAAAAAAAAATTGAGTTATAACTGAATATCACATAAGGTATAACAAAACAACTCTCAGATCATAATTAAAATTTTGTCATAACTAACATCACAAGTGTCATAACTAATAACACAGTAAATTATAACCACTGACTTAAAAATCGTAACCAAAAGTGTATATCATACACACCCTAAAAGGGATGTGCACCATAAAATTTCCCTAGAGGACTTGGGTTAGATAAGTATATGCCTTGCCCAAATGAGTTGGTAATCAATGCATATAAGTTTGTAGGGAAATCCTATGGTACATACCCTATCACAACTTAGCATAATTTTATCATAAAATTTTATAACACCAATTACAAAATGCGTAATTTTGCCACAAATTAGCTTAACAAAAGATATCGTAACCTAGCCACAAACTTTTGTTACATGAACCACAAACTTTTGTGCATTTTGTTACGTTAATTTGTGTTGAGATTACACATTTTGTGATTAATGTTATAAAATTCTATGGTAAAGTTATACCATTTGTGGTAAGATGCATTTGGTACACACCTTACACCATAGGATTTCCCAAGTTTGCAACCCAACTTGTTCGGGTGGAGTGAGAGGTTGTTCATGCCCAAGCTCAAGTTGTGTTGAGAGTTATCCAAGTTTGGATTGTAACCTGAGATTGTCTTCCCAAGTCCAATCCAAATTAAACCCGAATTGTCCAAATTGCACATAAATTTTAATTATTTTTTTTCTTTTCTTTTTTTTTTTAGTTCAGCTAAGTTATTTAATTTGTTAAAATTGACTCTAATTACATTTGTTTTATAAAGTCATTAATAATATCAAAACAAATAATTTATTATATAATGTAAGAAAGATGCTGCTATAGTGGTATAGTGGTTCTGGTTCAGACCCGACCCATTTATTATTCTAAACTTGTGTTTCATGGTTCCGTCTTGTTGTTTGTCTTTTTCCTTAATATTTCCTTGAGTTTGGCTATTGGTTTGTATTGGTTGTGTTTGAAACAGGTTAGTAGTTTGGTTTTCACACTTTTGTTGCCCAAAATTTTACTTCTCCACTCGAGCGTCATTTCTTGCGCTCGGATGGGCTTTGTGAATTCTTAGTACTTTATGGATCTGCAAAACTACTAGGAGAGTGCATTCCATGCTCGAGCGGTGTTTCCTATGCTCGAGCGGCCATTCTTGCACTCGAGGGATGGTATTCTGTCTACAAAACTACTAGGAGTATGTATTCTACGCTTAAGCATCACTTCCTGTGCTTGAGCAGTGATGCTCTTTTTCATTGTGTCTTGGTGCTCAAGCGTCACTTCTTACGCTCGAGCAGTAATCATTTTTGTGGCTGAGCGCTCGAGAGTCACTTCTTGTGCGTATATCAGTTCATAAAAGTCACTTTCTACATCACTTATATATATATATATATATCTAAAACATTTCAAAACCCTAAATCTAGAGCTCCTCTCTCTAGAACTTGCCATCTGTCTACAAATACACTAAGATCTACCCATTTCTCTACCCTACTCCATTGTTAAAAAGGTAGAGCCCACTTAGAGCTTCATTTTCATTCAAGTAGAGTTGGGTTTTGGCGTCGTTGAAGTCTCTTCACTCTCTCTCTCTCTCTCACATCTCCTAGCTTTGAGGTAAGGATTTTCTACACTCTTTTATAATTTTTAACTTAGTCATTTGTTTTTCATAAACAATATTATGATTTTGGAGGAATTTGAACAAACTTAGGGCTTTGGTTTGAAATCAAAAGAGAGGTTTTCAAATGGTTGTATGGAAAATGGTCGTAGGAGCAAAAATAAGGTTGAGTTATTAACAAATTGTTGATTTTGACCCTTGGATTGGATGGATATTGATGATGCAAATATGAAATTGGCTGGATATTGACGTAGATGGTGGAGTTTGATATGTATTACCACTGACCTTGAAATTTGAAAGTTTATCTGTATTGGAGATTTTATTTCTGTTTAGAAATATCTGTTTTGGGCTATCTATAGTGGTTCTGGTTCAGACCCGACCCATTTGTTATTCTGGACTCGGGTTTCATGGTTCTGTATTGTTGTTCATGTCTGTTTCCCTTATACTTCCTTGAGATTGGCTATTACTTTGTATTGGTTGCATTTGGAACGGATTGGTGGTTTAGTTTTCAGACTTTTGTTGTCCAGAATTTTACTCCTCCGCTCGAGCGGTCATTCTTGCGTTCAAGTGAGCTTTATGAATTCTCAATACTTTTGCAGGTCTGCAAAACTACTGGAAGAGTGTATTCCATGCTCAAGCGGTGTTTCCTACATTCAAACCAGTCATCCGCTCGAGCGGCCATTCTTGTGCTCGAGCGATGAAGTTCTATTTGCAAAACTACTAGGAGTGTGTATTCTACGCTCGAGTGTCACTTCCTACGCTTGACCAGTGATGCCCTTTTTCATTGTGTCTTGGCACTCGAGCATCATTTCTTGCACTTGAGCAGTAATCATTTTTGTGTTTAACGCTCGAGCATCAACTCTTGCGCTCGAGTAGACTATGTGTATTTTAGTTTGTAAAAGTGATATTTTTTATCACTTTTTCATTTCATTCTCTCTCTAAATATTTCAAAAAAAAACCCTAGATCTAGAGCTTCTCTCTCTAAAACTCACTGTCTCTGTACATTTTCACCTAGATTTAGCGGTTTCTCTACTTGTGTGCCTTTATTAAAAAGGTAGAGCATCGCAAGGGCTACGTTTTCATCCAAATAGAGTTGGGTTTCGGCTTCATCCAAGTTTCTTCCTTACTTTGCTTTTCTTCTAACTTTAAGGTAGGGATTTTCTACACTTTTTATGATTCTTAACTTAGTTATTTGTTTGAAAAATGCTATAGGCCCAAAATTTTCTACCAAACAAATGACTAAATGTCTCACATGGGTGTGGGGTCCACATCTGAGACATTTGGTCATTTGTTTGGTAGAAAATTTGGTATCCCTAGCATTATCCTATTTGTTTTTCATAAACAATATTGTGATTTTGGAGGATTTTGAACAAACCTATGGTTTTGGTTTGAAATCAAAAGATGGATTTTTAAATAGTTGTATGGAAAATGGTTGTAGGAGAGGAAATAAGGTTAAGTTGTGATGAAATTGTTGATTTTGAGACTTGGAATGAAATTTGGATAAAAACGGATTTTGCCCTAAATGCTTAAATATTTATTTTGCACAAATAAATAGAATTAATGTTGAAAATGTGAAATTTGATGGATGTTGATATGGGTGGTGGAGTTGGTTATGTATTACCACTCACACTTCGAAATTTGGATAATTTATTTATCTTGGAGATTGTATATCTGTTTAGAAATATATGTTTTCGACTATCGGTGGAGAATAGCTATGATTGTTGTAGAAATTGCATGAGAATTAGGTGAATTGAAACTAATTTCTCATCCATTTGCATTGAACATTGTCACATCTTTAATACATTGTAAACGTATGATGTTTGGGAGAAGAAAAGGGTTGTACTCCATGTTTGTGAGAAGAAAGGAGATGTACTCCATTGAATTAAGTTGGCCGGAGCGTCTAGGGTGAAAGTTTCGAAAACCTTGAGTATACATGAGTGCCAATGCGGATGAAATATCCGTAAAAGGGCAAATAAAAGTGTTTGTATGATGGCTGTATTGGTTAGAAACCCACTGAGTTATATCCTCAGTTTGGTTGTCTGAATAAAATGGAAATGACTCATGAATTGAGATAAAATGGATAGAGATATAAAGTTCGACATAGTATGGTTTTGCAAAAGAGTTATAAATGATTTTATCACGAGCATTGTATATGCATATCATACTTATATCTTTATTAAGATTCATATGTTGTGTTGGATTATTTCTACTGGGTTTTGGCTCACCCTATATGGGAAAACCATTTTCAGGTGTTGGTGATATGCCTCCACCAAGGGCTTAGCTTGGGAGGACCGTGGAGTTGAAGGCTCATCTTGTTTATTTTGTTTTTCATTCGTTTGTATAAGCCTTGGGCTTTATCTGTATTGAGCTTAAGACTCACTTTTGTTGTAGCCAAGCAGTGACTTGGAAAGATGTAAGCCATCAAGATATATAACTATCTGTGTAGCTTTCATTTCTTATTATTATCTCATGAGAGTATATCAAACTCTTCTTAATGAAAGTATGTCATTTCAATTATACTTCCGCTTCTAAGATGGGTTTATCGTATTTATTTTAGGGTGTTACACTATCGGTGGACGATAGCTATGATTGTTGTAGAAATTACATAAGGATTAGGTGAATTGAAACTAATTTCTCATCTTTGTACTCTAAACATTGTTGCTCACTTAATACATTGCATATGTAAATGAAATTGAGAAAATGGGTGAATGTCAGAAAGATGTGTGTATCACCAAACTAAGTTGGCCCGTGTGTCCTAGGTAAAAGTCCTAAAAAATGCGCGTATACATGGGTGCCAATTCCCGTGGATGAAATATCCATAAAATGGCAATAGTAGCGCTTGTATAAGCTACGTTTACATAGGTGCCATTTGTCGGTTTCCTACGGATGAAATATCCATGAAATGTTGTTCCAGTTTGAGAAATTCCCCTTGTTTCCCATGATAAAGGACATGATGTGATAACTATTATATGAATTGAGCATGGCATGCTTTTGAGAAAGAAATGTAAACTATTTTGACATGGGCATTGCATATGTATTTCACTCTTATATCTTTGTTAAGATTTATATATTGTGTTAATTTATCTTTACTAGGCTTTGGCTCACCCTATTTGGGAAAAACCATTTTCAGGTGCTGGTGATATGTCTCCACCAAGGACTTAGCTTGGGAGGATTGTGGAGCTGAAGGCTCAGTTATGCTATTTTGTATTTTTTTTGTACAAGCCTAGGGCTTTATTTGTATTGAACTTAAGACTCACTTTTGTTGTACCCAAGCATTGACTTGGAAAGATGTAAGCATTTAGGGCATATGATTATCTGTTTAGCTTTCGTTCTTTATCACTATTTGTAACACATGCTGTTGATTCAGGATGTACTGTTTATGAATGTATATCGAATATGTCATCTTTTGTATATCAAACTCTAATTAATGAAGGCTTATCATTTATTCATGCTATTAACGATTAGTCGTATGAGATGAGTATATTGTATTTATTTTGAGACGCTACAACTTGGTATCAGAGCGTACCGGGTTTGAATACTTTGGGTACGTGGGAAGTAGTTATTACCATAATGGGTTTATCTCGTCTACCAGAGACGTTAATATGTATCATATGCTTACATGATAACTTGCTTATTTGATTACATGGGTATGGGATTTAATTCCTAAGATATTGATTGAGTCTATGGGTTTCTAGAAATCCTATTAGAAGAGCACTTGATCACTATTGTTTCTAATTGGAACTTTGGCAATGCCACGAGATGGTCATTATCCATGAAGGAAATTCGTATGTGTTTATGTGACTATGTGCTTATATGGAGTGAATTACTATTGTCCACCGCATTAGGACACGAGTGAATTAGGTTCGGCACATTTGTAAATGTGCTAATCACTTTACCTTCATTAGGATGTCAGGACGTGGACATGGTGGTAGGCATGGTAGGCCTAGAAGATTTGAGGTGCCTCTATCGGATGAGATTCTGGCACAAAATGAAATGGTCGGTCAAGCCAATGTGGCCGAACTAGTTGGTCAACAGGCCATGGGTGCCTTAGCCTACGAAATAGCCAGAGTATTGCGAGAATCTATGGACATTCTCAAGACTGAGAATCAAGTCCAGGCCCAAGTAGCAAAGACAGGCCCTTCATTTTTTAAGCGAGAGTTTTTCTGATCGAATCTGGATGAGTTTTTGGGTGATCCCAAGGAGCCACTGAAGGCGGATAAATGGCTAAAGCACATAGTGAAAATGTTTGAGATTCTTGGCATCGAAGATGATGGACGCAGAGTGATCCTAGCATCCTTCCAGCTGAAGGGAGATGTGGGTCAGTGGTGGAAGTATGCACGTGGGCGCATTGGAGTGACTTGGGAAACTTTTATCAACGCCTTCCAGGACAAGTTTTTGCCTTCCGCTATTAGGGAGAAGTTGAGGGACCACTTTTCTCAGCTCAAACAGTTGAGCACGCTGGTGGCTGAGTTTGAGGCCGCATTTACTAGTTTGTCGAGGTTTGCACCAAAACTCGTGGCGACTGAGGAGCGCCATTGTTTAAAGTTCGAGAAGAGATTGAGGACCGAGCTCATGTTCAAAGTGGTCGAGTCAATGATTAGAGATTATGGATGCCTTGTAGAGACGGCGGCTCATCTTGAGACTGTGATGCAAATGAAGGAAGAGCGGATGAGAGGCTCTAAGAGGAGTCAGGATGTTCGGGGGAACAGTAAGAAGCAAAGGAGTTCTACCCCACAGCAGTCCCTGGGAGCACAGTCGATGTCTAATTTTCCAGTGTCAAGTTCAGGTTCTGAGAGAGGTGGTCAGGGAGATTTCACTTGTTTCAAGTGTGGTCAGTTGTGCAACAAGTCTCCAGCTTGCCCGCAGAAAGGAAGAGGGCAGTGATATGCATCGTCTTCGGCTCATTCTCAGAACCAGAGCCAGTGGAGAGGGCAGCCGCTCACTTGTTATCATTGTGGGTAGGCAGGGCATATGAAGAGGTTTTGTCTACAACTAGATGGCACACCTAGTGTGTCTAGTTTGAGACAGACATAAAGCCACCAGCCTGTGTAGTCAGTTTAGGCCTCGAAGGCCAAACAAGGAGCCTCTTCGGCTCAGTCAGTGCATCAAGCTTATGCTTTGATGGGTGAGCAGGTAGAGCAGAGACCTGCAGAGCGTGTGTATGCTATTACCACACCAAACCTAGTACCAGCGCCTTCGGTAGTGAGAGGTATTTTCTTGTTATGCAATTCCATTGCAAATGTATTGATTGATACGGGTGCATCACATTCATTTATCTCATCTACATTTGCATCAGCTTTGGGATTAGAGTTTGCTCGGTTAGCATCTCCTCTCAGTATAGAGTCATCTATTGGTGGTGAGATTGTTTTGGAATAGGGGTGTCGGGGTTGTGACATAGAGGTTGCTGGTCGCTGACTTCCTTTTGCATTTGTGTTGATTGACATGTCTAGTTTTGATGCTATTTTGGGTATGGACCGGTTGTCATCATATCGGGCTATCATAGATTGTTACCGTCAAAGGGTTACTGTAGGTACCTTGAACGGTGATTGCTTTTATTTCTTAGGGGACCGGGTTGATAGAGTCTTATCACCGGTGTATGATCTGTGTGGGCAGAGTGAACTTAGTTGTCTTCTTGCCAACTTCTTGGGTAATGAGTGTGATAAAGTCCTAGTTGAATTACCGAGGGTAGTTTGTGAATACCTGAACGTTTTCCCTAAGGATCTCACTAGTTTGCCACCTCACCATGAGATTGAGTTCTCAATTGATTTAATGCCTGGTACGACACTGATTTCTATGGCACCATATAGATTTGCACCTGCCGAGTTGAGTGAGTTGAAGATTCAACTCCAAGAGCTGCTAGATAAGGGTTTTATCCACCCTAGTACTTAACCTTGGAGAGCACCGACTCTCTTTGCTAAAAGAAAGATGGGGCGTTGCTAAAAGAAAGATGGGGCGTTGCGGCTTTGTATTGACTACTGGAAATTGAACCAGGTAACTATTAAGAACAAGTACCCAATGTCTCATATAGATGATTTGTTTGACCAGTTGAAGGGGTCTTGTTGCTTTTCCAAGATAGACCTAAGATCAGATTATCACCAGTTGAGAGTAAGGAAGAAAAATATCTAGAAAATGGCAATCCATACGCGGTATGGCCATTATGAGTTCCTAGTGATGCCTTTTGGGCTAACCAATGCACCAGTCGTGTTTATGGATTTGATGATTCGAATTTTTCATGAGTTCTTAGACCGCTTTGTAGTCATCTTTGTGGACGACATCTTGATTTACTCACTCTCTGAGGAGGAGCACGAGGAACACTTGAGAGTGGTGCTTGAGTTGCTTAGAACCCACAAAATGTATGCTAAGTTTGGGAAATGTAAATTCTGGTTGAGAGAAGTTAAGTTCCTAGGCCATGTGGTATCCAGGGAAGAGGTGATTATAGATTCATCCAAGATAGAAGCAGTGAAAGATTGGGAACAACCTAAGAATGCTTTTGAGATCCGTGGTTTCTTCGGGTTGGCCGGGTATTACCATCAGTTTATGAAAGATTTCTCTACATTAACCTCCCCATTAATTAGACTGACGAAGAAAGGAATTAAGTTCGTGTGGAATGAGACTTGTGAGAAGTCTTTTCAAGAGCTTAAGGTTAGGTTTACCACTGCTCCGGTATTGATTATTTCAGAGAGGGGTTTAGGCTACTCGATGTATTGTGATGTCTCATGGGAAGGTTTGGGCTGCGTGTTGATGCAAGAGGGGAAGTAGTAGCTTATAGCTCGCGATAGTTGAAAACACATGAAAGGAACTAACCTACTCATGACCTAAAGTTAGCGGTAGTGATCTTTGCCTTAAAGATTTGGAGACATTATCTATATGGTGGGGAGTTTGAAGTGTTTTCAAATCACAATAGTTTGAAATATCTATTTACACAAAAGGACTTGAATCTGAGGCAGAAGAGGTGGATGGAGTTTAAAGAAGATTATGACTTTGAGTTACATTATCATCTGGAGAAGGCCAATATTGTGGGCGACGCCTTGAGTAGGAAATCTAATAGCAGTATAGCTTGTATTGCCATCCTGGAATGGGAGATGTTGGGTACTATTGGTGAGTTTGATTGCATCTTGGCGAGTTTGTTGAGTTTGCAGCTATGGTTTCACAGTTGCACAATCTACACTTGTAAACCGAGTGATAGAAGCACAGAGGGGTGACCTTGAGGTAGAAACCCTTCGAGAGAAGATCTCTAGTGGGAAGTTAGAGAAAGGCTTAAATGTGTATCCCGATTTAAGTATTAGATACCGTGACCGTCTTTTCATGCTAGAGTCTTGTTGAGCGGAAGTACTCCGAGAGTTTAACCATTCACGCCTTGCGATGCATCTGAGAGGCACAAAGATGTATCATGACCTCAATCGCCAGTTTTGGTAGAGGGGAACGAAGAAGGATGTGGTCGTGTTTGTATCGAGGTGCCTTACTTGTCAACAAGTGAAAGTCAAGCATCAGAGGCCAATGGGTTTGTTGCAATCCTGGCCTACAGCCAAGTGAAAGTGGGAGCATGTCATGATGGATTTTGTTGTGGGTCTTTCTAGAACTCAACGGGGTAGTGATGCGATTTGGGTGGTAGTTGACCGGTTGACCAAGTCAGCGCACTTTATACCTATACGCATAAGTGACTCGGTAGATTATCTTGCCCACATTTATATTAGGGACATAGTGAGGTTGCACAGGGTCCCTGTGACGATTATTTCGGATAGAGATCCACGTTTCACGACTCAGTTGTGGCAAAGCTTACAGAATGCCTTGGGCACTAAATTGACTTTTAGCACTGCGTATCATCCTCAGACTGACGGGCAGTCATAGCGAACCATTCAGATTTTAGAGGATATGTTTCGAGGTTGTGTTCTTGACTTTAAGGGGTCGTAGGAGAGGCACTTGCCCTTAGTGGAGTTTGCCTATAATTATAGCTTCCAGTCAAGTATTGCCATGCAACCATTTGAGGCCTTGTATGGCCGACTGTGTTGATCCCTATGTGTTGGGCCAAGGTGGGTGATGCACCTTTGATGGGTCCAGAGTTAGTCTAGGAAACAACGGAGAAAGTTGCACTTATTCGTAAGAGATTAGTTATGGCCCAGAGTCGCCAAAAAAGTTATGACGACCATACGATGTGACCTCTGTCTTTTGAGGTAAGTGATCATGTCTTCTTGAAGATATCACCTAGGTAGGGTTTAATGAGGTTTGGAAAGAGTGGGAACTTGTCCCTTACATTTATTGGAGCTTTTGAGATCCTTGAGCGGATCGGAGAGGTAGCTTATCACTTGGGTTTACTGCCATAGTTTTCCGGGGTCCATGATGTGTTTCATATTAGTATGCTTCGGAAGTATGAACCGGATCCATCGCACGTGTTGGATTGGACCGACTTAAAGGTAGATGAGGATGTCTCATATGAGGAGAGATCGGTGAGAGTCTTGGATACTCTAGACCAAGTCTTGCAAGGCAAGACAATCCCTTTGGTAAAAGTATTGTGGCGACATCATGGAGTTGAGAAAGCAACTTGGGAACGTGAGTTAGAAGTCCATGAGAAGTATCCGGGCCTATTTGCTAATGCTTGAACATGTGTTGAAATTTTGCTATGATTGATTTATTGTAAACATTGTACATGTTTTGGAAATGTGAATTGTATATTCAGTATTGAAAACTTGTTTATCATGTTGATGAGAATGAATGGTAGTTGGATAGGTCATGATATCAGAATTGATAGATTATCATTGTTGTAATTAGTTTAAAAATGATTTTTAATGTTTGATTTATAATTTTGGGAACGAAATTCTTTAAGGGGGGAAGATTATAGCGGTTCTAGTTCAGACCCAACCCATTTATTATTCTGGACTCGAGTTTAATGGTTTCGTATTGTTGTTCATGTCTTTTTCCCTTATACTTCCTTGAGTTTGGCTATTAGTTTGTATTGGTTGTGTTTAGAACAGGTTGGTAGTTTGGTTTTCAGACTTTTGTTGCCTAGCATTTTACTCCTCTGCTCGAGCGGGCTTTGTGAATTCTCAATACTTTTGCAGGTCTACAAAACTACTAGGAGAGTGCATTCCATGCTCGAACGGTGTTTCTTACGCTCGATCGGCCATTCTTACGCTCGAGCGATGGTCTTCTGTCTACAAAACTATTGGGAGTATGTATTCTACGCTCGACGTCACTTCCTGCGCTGGAGCGGTGATGTTCTTTTTCATTGTGTCTTGGCGCTCGAGCGTCACTTTTTGCGCTCGAGTGGACTGTGCATATATCAATTCATAAAAGCTACTTTTTACATCAATTTTTCATATATCTCTCTCTAAAACACTTCAAAACCCTAAATCTAGAGCTCCTCTCTCTAGAACTTGCCCTCTCTCTACAAATACAGTAAGATCTATCCATTTCTCCACCCTACTTCCTTTCTTAAAAAGGTAGAGCCCACTTAGAGCTTCATTTTCATCCGAGTAGAGTTGGGTTTCGGCATCGTTGGAGTCTCTTCACTCGCTCTCTCATCTTCTAACTTTGAGGTAGGGATTTTCTACACTCTTTTATGATTTTTAACTTAGTTATTTGTTTTTCATAAACAATATTGTGATTTTGGAGGATTTTGAACAAACCTAGGGTTTTGGTTTGAAATCAAAAGAGGGGTTTTCAAATAGTTGTATGGAAAATGGTCGTGGGAGTGGAAATGAGATTAAGTTATGAACAAATTGTTGATTTTGACCCTTGGATTGGATTTGGGAGAAAATGAGGTTTTGCCCTAAATGTCCCAAATATTTATTTTGTATAAATAAATAAAATTGATGATAGAAATATGAAATTGGATGGATATTAATATGGATGGTGGTGTTTGATATGTATTATCACTCACCTTGAAATTTGAAAAGTTTATCTATATTTTAGATTTTATATATATTTAAAAATATCTATTTTGGGCTATCAGTGGAAGATTGCTATGATTGTTGTAGAAATTGCATGAGGATTAGGTGAATTCAAACTAATTTCTCATATTTGTACTCTGAACATTGTTTTTCATTTAATACATTGCATATGTAAATGAAATTGAGAAAATGAGTGAATGTCGAAAAGAGGTGTGTATCACCAAACTAAGTTGGCTCATGTGTCCTGGGTGAAAATCCCGAAAAATGCGCGCATAGATGGGTGCCAATTCCCGCAGACGAAATATCCGTAAAATGGCAATAGTAGTGCTTGTATAGGCTACATTTACATGGGTGCCATTTGACGGTTTCCTGCGGACGAAATATCCATGAAATGTTGTACCAGTTTGAGAATTCCCCTTGTTTCCCATGATAAAGGACATGATTTGATAATTATGATATAAATTGAGCATGGAATGCTTTTAAGAAAGAAATGTAAACCGTTTTGATATGGGCATTGCATATGTATTTCACCCTTATATCTTTGTTAAGATTTATATATTATGTTAGATTATCTTACTAGGTTTTGGCTCACCCTATTTGGGAAAAATCATTTTCAGATGCTAGTGATATGCCTCCACCAATGACTTAGCTTGGGAGCATTGTGGAGCTGAAGGCTCAGTTTTGCTATTTTGTATTCTTTTTGTACAAGCCTAGGACTTTATTTGTATGGAGCTTAAGACTCACTTTTGTTGTACCCAAGCATTGACTTGGAAAGAGATAAGCCTTTAGGGCATATAATTATCTATTTAGCTTTCGTTCCTCATCACTATTTGTAACACATGATGTAGATTCAGGATGTACTGTTTATGAATGTATATCGCATGTGCCATCTTTTGTATATCAAACTCTGATTAATGAAGGCTTATCATTTATTCATGCTATTAACGGTTAGTCATATGAGATGAGTATATTGTATTTATTTCAGGGCATTACAAGTGGTCTTTACAATTTATGAGTGATAAAATATTTATTTTTGTGTTGTGTTACTTGTGTGTATAATATGTATTCAATATGATCTAACAATCGAAATTACTTTAATATCATCCATCGAATGATAATTTATATATATAATTCGAGCTTTGGGTTGGTCGAGTTGTATGGTATTTTTGCTCAAACCTATTCAAATTTAATTAGATCTTCTGAATTTTTTAACAAGCTCATACCGAATTCAACAATATTTTGTTTAAGTCCCAAAAAAATTCTAGTTGATCTCACGTTGTTCAGATTGAGTCCATCCAAGTTACCCTCCTAAACTTAATTTTTATAATTTGAAGAAATTAGAAAAGTTTTTGAGGATATTAAGATTGTGTTTGAATCATAAATTGAGATAAGAATTTAAAAAGAAAAAGGAAAATGCCCCGGAGCTCTAATTAAAGCTGAAAAAGGACAGCTCTAATGAGTTGTCACCCATTTAAAAAAAAAAAAACAGTGAAGTAGAAGACAAAAAAAATGGAGAAAAAGACAAATTAGTACTATTTTAGTGCTCTTTTTTTAGAGCTCCGGAGCATTACTGAAAGAAAAAATGAAAAGATGAAGACAATATTAATAAAATATAAGTTAAATATTTTTTCTATTTTTTTAAATTTTTTATTCCAGATACAATGTACAAAAAAGGCAAGTAGTGTTTAGTGTGATAAAGATTAGGCCAAGTTTGGGAAGACTAAATAAGTATACTTTTTGATTTTTTATGAAATATGAGTTAGATTTGGGTTGGATTTGAAGTAATGTATTAGAGAGATGATGTGACTTAAATAAGATGATGTGACTTAAATAAAATAATAATTTTTTAAATTTTTTTAAAAATACCAAACTTGACTTTAGTGTCCATTTCTTACCCAAAGTCAACAACTAAAGTTAGATAGATGGATGTGTTACCTGTCAAGTAATTTTCTCGAATAGAAAATACTGAGAGTAAGGTACAGTTGCCGATTGCCCTTACAATGTTTCCCGTCAATTTATTGTAGCCAAGATACATCATTTGGAGCGAGGAATGATGCGAGCACATATCCCTTGGCAGACTACCAAATAAATTATTTTTGTGTAGATAAAGCCCTTTCAATGAAGAGATGTTAAAGATAAAGGATGGTACAAGACCAGTGATGTTGGCAGATTCCATACCTAACACCTCCAAACTATGTAGACTGCCTAGTTCTTGTGGAATTTCGCCTGCAAAATAATAAATAATTTACGAATTGTACCTAGCTACCAAGAGTGTTGTGCAGCATCAACATACATACATTAAAATAAAGCTGCTTTTCAAATGGGTAGGCTTTTGGATATGCAAATGATGTACATATATACTCCTGTGCTCAAATTTTAGTAATTCTTTTTTAATACTATTTTTGAATCTTGAATTACTTCTTCAATTTTTATAGATAACCAAACCCTTCCCCCCCCCCCCCCCCTTAAAAAAAAAATCCATTTTCTTTATATTTTTCTAACCAAAAGGTAGAAAGAAATTTAATTGTATTAAATTGATGCCGCATAAAATTTTAGAATTTACTGTTTAAATCAATCAAAAATTGAAATAAGAATCAGGGGAAGGGATTTGTTAAAAAAAAAAAATTAGTACTTTCGTTTAATCCATTTTCTCTTCCATTTCTTTTCATCCATTAATCTCTTCACAAATTTAATATTCAAATATACTTTATTATTTTCCAAATCAATAATTATATGATAATCATATGTATCTATCATATTTTGTTTATTATTTTTAATGTTATTGTTGTACTAATAACACATATGAGTAGTACAACTCGGTACTCCAACAAAATATAGTAGACATTATCACAAGGAGTAAAAAAAAAAAAAATTATAAAAAAAATTGAGTTAATTTTAATAAATTATTAATGGTAGATAATTTTTTATAGGGTGGCTCTATTTGTACCCCAAAAATTAAGTTGGACACCCAAATTTAATGAAACTATTTTATTATTATTAAATCCTTATTTAAGGGGGACGGTATTATTGGGCCCATGGATTTACCACGGGTCCCATTTCAATGATCTGAATCGTTCAATATGTAGAGATCGTCGACTACTTCATCCCTACAAATAATCATGTTGATGGGATATTATTAGTCTTTGATCTGAATATATTTTTATGAATAATTTATTTTTAAAATCTTATTTACCATTAACAAAAATATGATCTGATCAAGGGGCTATCAATATCTGATCAAGTTACATTTTTTGCATGGATGAAGTACTCGACAAAATCTACACATTAAACGATTTAGATCATCGACATGGGACCTGTGGTGGGCTCCATGGACCCAACAGTACCATTCAATCCACAAAGTGGACTGGAGATAATCCTTTCCCCTTATTTAAAATGACCAAAAAGTACTTAACATTGAAAAAAGTGTAAATTAAAATGTTTTAGACACCTTATTCATTATTAGTCCCAATATTTCTTTTCTCTCTCTTCTCTTCTTATTATCTTCACTTCGGATCTTCATACCTAACTCTATTTGCTTAAATCCATCATTCTTACATTCTATTAATCACATTGAAATCAACAATGGACAATAAAGAAGATATTTTCAAGTAATTTTTTGTAGATAAAGTAAGTTTTCATTTGATATTTATCATTTTTTGTTGTTTGGTTTATGGAATTGATTCAGAAATTCAGTACTGAGCAAATTACGTTTATTCAGAAACTTATTTCTAAACAAAATTTATATATTCAGCAACGTGTTTCCGAAATAATGGTCATTGTTAAATATTTTATATCCAAACAAATTGTGGCTCTGTTTTTCTAAGCATTTAATTTTCTAACCTCTTCACACTCTAACTTCGAACAAAAAAAAACTATCCAGTATTATGTTTGGCACTGAGCATCTGAAAAAACTTCATAAGTTCAAAATTAAGTATATATATATATAAGTTATTCAACACTGAGTATCTAAATGAAAATGGCGCAACTAATTTTCTATGTTTCAGAACTGGGTATCTGAACATATTTCATTTGTTCGGAACTAAATATCCAAATAAACTTCATAGGCTCATAATTAAGTTTCCAGACATATAGTAGGTATTAGACTTGAGTTGAGGTATAGCAAGTAGAATTTCTAAAACTTTTCTTTTTTATTTTATTTTATTTGAAGGGTTATAATAGGTATTATTTGAGGTGTCTAAATAAATATTTAAATTTTAAATTGGGGTGTTTCAAGTAGTCGGGTGCCCAATCTAATTTTTGCGGTGCATTTAGAATTACCATTTTTTAGGTAAGCGTTGTGAGAGAAATAGTTATTGAAGCAACACTACTTGCAATGAAGAAGTGGTTGGTGGTTCAGCACATAAACGTTTTGAATTATTAACTAATTCTTAGCATATAATAAGCATTTTGGGAGAATTATTTCATGAAGGGAAAAAAAAAAATCTAACAAGTCTTTTTTTATTTATTTGTTTTATGATTGAAAGTTTTGAATTATTATGTAGATCTCAGAACAATGTTCAACCTTCATCTCGTGGTTCTTGGGGTTGGAGGAGCATTTTGTGGGGAAGGGAATTGATTAAAAGGGTCTTTTCTGGTGTGTTGGAAACGGACAGTTTATTGATACTTTTGAAAATGATTGGATTCCAACTGCTCGGAATAGTCTTATAGATCAAGGGGTGGGCAGGTTTTTCTCGCCTCTTCGAGTGCATCATTTGATCAATTTCGTTACTAAGGAGTGGAGAACGGATTTGGTTCAGCTACTTTTTCCGCAAAATTTGGCTGACCATATTCTCCTTATGCCTATTTCTCAAACGGAGTCCTCTGATAAGGTTGTATGGAAATTCTCTAAAACTGGGCGGTATACTGTTAAGTTTGGTTATTTGTTTTTAGCGGACAACAGTCTTGCCATGCGAAGTGACTATTCGGCTGGACTTTGTACTTTCTAGAAGCAATTATGGAATCTTCGTGTGCCAACGAAGTGGATTCTCTTTATTTGGAAATTAATGCATATAATCTTACCTGTTCGGCTTACATTGAGAAGTAGAGGGATGTATTTGTCCACAGTATGTCCAAGATGTTTGCAAGAAGACGAATCTTTAAAACATCTTTGCTTTCAATGTCCAATCTCGAAATATGTTTGGAGAGGGTCTCAATTAGTGATGTAGCACGCAACCCGTAAAGTTTTCTTATTTTATTGTCCGCCATAGTAGTAGTTTTCTTATTCGGAACAGAGTAGCAGTTTTACGAAGTTTTCTTATTTTATTGTCTCTTATTAGGAAATTGCCTTATATTTCCTTCTATTTTTGGTAGTTGTTTTTACCTTTCCAAATCTGATTGTTTCTTAGTTAGGTCTATAATTTGCTTATAAATATTGGGTGTAAGTCTTAGGGCTTTTCAGTTTTGATCATTAATATATTTTGAGTTTTATACTCTTTGTTCCAACTTTGGTTATTCTTTGTGAATCAACTTTTGTTGAGCCTTTAAACTCAATATTCTTTGTGAATCAACGGGTCTAGAGAGGAGTCTTATTTCCGGTATTCTTGTTTGAATCAACGGATTTTAAGATTGTTACTATTTTTACGACTCGCACTGCATCAGTTGGTATCAGAGCATAGGCTACGATGGCACCAAGAAGGCGGCCCATGGACGACGTTTATGAAGCTGACACCGCGAGGATGCAACAACAAATTGATGCCCTGACCAAGCAACTCGCGGCGTTGCAACAACAGCAGCAGCGCCAACCACATCCAAGCCCACGGTCTATGGAGGACGAAGAAAGTATGGAGGAGGTAGACGACAACCCTTTTGCTGGAAATTTCTGTAGGGAAAGAATTCGACAAGGTACGGAAGCAAATTCACGTCGGTGGGAAGCAGGTCTGAAAATTGACATCCCTGAATTTCAATGTAGTGTTCAACCCGAAGACTTCTTGAGTTGGCTTTTTGCTATTGAAGAGGTTCTTGACTTCAAGGAGGTTCCAAAAAACAAACAAGTTTCCTTGGTGGCCACACGCTTCAGGAGAAGAGCAGCGGCTTGGTGGCAACAAATAAAGTTAACTCGAACCAGACAGGGAAAGAGTAAAATTGCTTCTTGGGAGAAGATGAAGAAACATATGCGTATTGCGTTCCTTCCTCATAACTATACACACATGATGTACCAACAATTGCAGAATTTACGGCAAGGGACGAAAACTATCGATGAATATTCCACTAACTTCTATCAATTGGTGTCATGTAATGACCTTGCTGAAAACGAAGACCAACTTGTTTCCAGATACATCGGGGGATTGCACGAACAATATCAAGATACTCTGAATTTATTTGATCCCTATTCAATTTTTGAAGCACACCAAAGGGCTATACAAATAGAGAAAAGGTCAAAGCGTTGCTCAGGAGGTACTGGATGGTCAAGTGGAAACACTAGTGGCAACCATAATCTACCCCCAATGAATCGAAATATGAGTATGAACCTACTAGGGGCACAGTGGAGCACCACACAATCTGATACGGTTGGTAAACCTTCAAGAGGACAGTCAAACAGGAACTCTGTTACTAGTAGTGGTATGCGTTGCTTCAAGTGCGGAGAAGTTGGTCATCGCGTTGCAGATTGCAGAAAAAGTGACCGGGTTGGCGAAGGCCTATTTATAGATAGCGAAGAGATTGCCGAAGATAGAAGTAATGAAAGTTTGCAAGATCCTACCAACGATCCCGAGGCTAGTATTTATGACAAGGAAGAACGAGTTGCCGGCGATGATGGTCCTCTATTGGTGGTGCGCAGGGCTTGCTTTACACCTCAAGAGATTGAAGGGAATCGATGGTTATGAAACAACATCTTCTAATCCATATGTACCATTAGTGGGAAGGTGTGCAAGTTCGTAATTGACTCCGGAAGTTGTGAGAATGTCATTGCGGAGGACGCTGTAGCAAAATTGGGCATAAGTACAAGCCAACATCCCAACCCATACAAACTGTCATGGCTTCAGAAAGGCAAAGAGGTAACGGTCTCCAAGCTTTGTTTAGTCCCATTATCTATTGGTTCTAATTACAGGGACAGGGTATGGTGTGATGTGGTTCAGATGGATGCTTGCCATATTTTATTAGGAAGGCCTTGGCAATTGGACCGCGACGTGTTACACGATGGACGAAGGAACACTTACTCCTTTGTATTTAACAAGATCCGCATTGTTCTTGAACCTCATAGAGAAGAAGCACCAAAGCTAGCCACTGAGAAGAGTTCTAGCTTATTGTCTATGCACCGGTTCTTGGAGGAGGTGGCTGAAACAAGAATGGTGTTCGTACTAGTAGAAAAAGACAGTGCAGTAGAGAGTAAGATCCCTAAGCCTGTGAAGGCTGTAATTATAGAGTTCCATGATGTATTTCCCAAGGAGTTACCCCCAATGTTACCGCTTATGAGACACATACAACATCAAATTGATTTGATTCCAGGATCGAATTTGCCAAATAGACCCCACTATCGTATGAGTCCAAAAGAGCATGAGGAACTTCGTCGACAAGTGGAGGAATTAGTAGCCAAGGGACACATCCGAGAAAGCCTCAGTCCATGTGTCGTGCCTGCACTATTAACCCCCAAGAAAGATGGCTCGTGGCGCATGTGCGTCGATAGTAGGGCAATTAATAAGATCATTATCCGATATAGGTTCCCCATACCTCAGTTTGATGACTTATTAGATCAGTTGAGTGGAGCAACCGTGTTTAGCAAATTAGATCTGAAAAATGGTTACCACCAGATTCGGATTCAGGAAGGTGATGAATGGAAGACAGCCTTCAAAACTCGAGAGGGGCTTTACGAGTGGCTAGTCATGCCATTTGGTTTATCAAACACTCCCAGTACTTTTATGCGTGTGATGAACCAACTATTTCGGCCTTTTATCGGGAAGTTTGTTGTTTATTTTGATGACATTTTGGTTTATAGCGCTAATAATGAATTGCACCTCCAGTACTTGCGCTAGGTTCTATCAGTGCTGCAAGAACCAAATTTTATGTTGGTACCAACAAGTGTTCATTCTTAACTGATACTGTTGTGTTCCTCAGTTATGTCGTATCTAAAGATGGCATCTCTGTTGATGAAAGCAAGGTAAATGCAGTTCGTGACTGGCCAATACCAAAAAACATTTACGACGTACGAAGCTTTCATGGATTGGCTTCGTTCTATCGAAGGTTCATTCCCCATTTCAGTAGCATTATGGCACCAATTACGGACTGCATGAAAGCTGGCCAATTCTATTAGACAGAAGCAGCAACAGAAGCATTCCAGCAAATCAAACAGAAATTGATTTCAACACCAGTCCTTATATTACCAGATTTTTCTAAACCCTTTGAGCTACACTGTGACGCATCTAAAGTGGGCATTGGGGCTGTTTTGAGCCAAGGGAGTCGACCGATTGCCTACTTTAGTGAGAAGCTTAGCAGTTCCAAAAGCAACTACAGCACTTATGATGTGGAATTTTACTCCATTGTCCAAGCCCTGAAGCATTGGTACTCTTATCTGTCCCAAAGTGAATTCATTTTATTTTCTGACCATGATGCTTTGAAGCACGTCAACAGCCAAGACAAGCTTTCATCAAGGCATGCCAATTGGGCAACATATCTGCAGCAATTCACCTTTATTATTAAACACAAATCCAGGACCTTAAACAAAGTGGCTGATGCACTTAGTCGCCGTTCATTTCTGCTTACTACTATGAGAAATACGGTCCTTGGGTTTGACTCCTTTCAAGAATTACTGTCCGTTGATCCCTATTTCTCTTGTATTGTTGCGGAAGTTAAATCAAGTCAGAGGTCGGACTTTCTTCTCCATGATGGATTCCTCTTCAAAGGCAACCAATTGTGTATGCCTGCATCAAGTCTTCGATTGAGAATTATCAAGGAGTTGCATGAAGAAGGCCATGTTGGATGTGACAAGACTCTGCAGCTTGTGGCTGGTTCTTACTTTTGGCCTTCTATGAGGAAAGAAATTTTCAAGCTTGTGGACGGGTGTCGCATCTGCCAAGTATCCAAAGAATCCGCAACAAACGTAGGCTTATACATGCTGTTACCCGTGCCCAACCAGCCATGAACTAACGTTAGTATGGACTTTGTTTTGGGACTCTCGCGCACTCAGCGAGGTTTTGAATCCATCTACGTAGTCGTGGATAGGTTCTCAAAAATGGCCCATTTCATTGCTTGCAAAAAGACGACGGATGCTGTAAATGTGGCCCAATTATATTTTCGAGAAATCTATCGGTTGCATGGGCTCCCTCAGTCCATTGTGTCTGATAGAGACACCCGATTTCTTAGTCATTTTTGGAGATGTCTGTGGCGCTTGGCTAACACAAAGCTTGATTTCAGTAGCGCCTATCACCCTCAAACTGATGGACAAACAGAAGTTGTCAATCGTTCTTTGGGCAACATGTTACGGTGTTTAGTAACGGATCATTTGAAATCATGGGATCACAAATTGCACCAAGCAGAGTTTGCTTACAATCGCTCTGTAAATTGAAGCTCATATTTTAGTCCTTTCTATGTCAATTATGGCTACCAACCTTGGGCCCCACTGGATTTAGTACTTGTGCCAGATTTAAAGCACGTTAATGGGAAAGCAGAAGAGCTGATCCACAACCTTCAGGAGGTGCACAAATTAACCCAGTCCAATTTGCAACAATCAATAGCCAAGTATAAGCTGACTACCGACAAGAAACGTCGATTGGTTGAATTTGCAGTTGGTGATTTAGAGTGGGCAGTTCTTACAAAAGATCAGTTTTCAACAAGTGAATATAACAAGTTGGCAGCACGAAAAATTAGGCCCCTTGCAATTTTGGAGAAAATCAATTCCAATGCCTACCGTTTGAAGTTGCCTAGTCACATTCGTACTTCCGATGTGTTCAACGTTAGATACCTCATTCCTTATCACGGTGACAACTCCGACGCTGACGCTGCGAATTCGATGGCGAATTCTCTCCATCCAGGGGAGGATGATGTAGCATGCAACCCGTAAAGTTTTCTTATTTTATTGTCCACCATAGTAGTAATTTTCTTATTCAGAACAAAGTAGCAATTTTACTAAGTTTTCTTATTTTATTGTCTCTTATTAGGAAATTGCCTTATATTTCCTTCTATTTTTGGTAGTTGTTTTTACCTTTCCAAATCTGGTTGTTTCTTAGTTAGGTCTATAATTTGCTTATAAATATTGGGTGTAAGCCTTAGGGCTCTTCAGTTTTGATCATTAATATATTTTGAGTTTTATACTCTTTGTTCCAACTTTGGTTATTCTTTGTGAATCAACTTTTGTTGAGCCTTTAAACTCGGTATTCTTTGTGAATCAACGGGTCTAGAGAGGAGTCTTATTTCCGGTATTCTTATTTGAATCAACGGATTTTAAGATTGTTACTATTTTTACGACTCGCACTGCATCAATTAGGAGTAGACTTTGAGAAGGGCATACCTCAGTCGGTTCGAATTGGTTGGTTAGATGGTTTACACAGGCTCCAGATGAATTAGCTGTCATTGAGGCTATTAATATTTTGTGGGGTATTTGGTTATGTCCCAACAGAGCTACCTTTGAGCATGTTAATTCTGATCTTGGGGAAGTACTAGCGCTGATCGACTCCTTGATTCTGGAAAGGAAGCCTTTAAATACAAATTATTTTATGTGGCATAAACCGTTTATATCTCAAGGTCAGGTTGCCCAATTGCATCATTTCACAATTACTAAAACTTCTCCTGGTCTTCTCATTTTTATTTTGATAGATTTCTCATTGATGGGGCATGGAACAAGTAATCTCTTCGAGGAGGTGCGGCGTGGGTTGGGGTGGATCACCAATGGCAGGTTCTTATTAAGCTACAGTACTCTTTCTTTGCCTCATCTGTCCTTGTTTCTGAAGCTCGAGCTCGCTGGGAAGTTGTCAATTGGTGTGCCCTCAGCGGAATAAAAGCTTTTATGGTGCTTACTGATTGTCAAGAGCTAGTTCAACAGCTTAACGGATCTCACGAGATTACTTGGGATATTATGTATTTAATTAAGGACATTAAAGCTATGTCTTGTTGTTTTGATTATCTAAAGGTTGTTAAGGTCCCTAGATCTTTTGCTGTTGCTGGACACCTAGAAGCCAAAGGTGCTACAGGGTAATGGTTGTTTGTATTTCCTCTATTCCTTTATTTCTTATATATATATATATATATATATATGTTCTTCCTAAAAAAAAAAGCAGATCTCATAATATAATCGATTAAATTATTGTTCTAAGCATTTTATTGTTTATGAAACATACTAATTCAAAAGCTGACAATCATTTGAGTTTATTTATTTTATTTTTTATTTTTATTGATCAGCAAAAAAACTTTGATTAAAAACATGAAATTGAAGGTACAAGAAGATGACATGTATCGAGAGAGATTCAGAAATACAAAAACCCCTACTATTTGTAGCACTCTGTACTTCCTATTATAATATAATTATATTTGACTCTTTGATTATCTTGATTGGGAACCTTCTTAGTCGATATTTGAGCCTTGGTTGAGGATCATAGTGGTTGGGTGAGATTAAATCAAAAACTTCAAATTCGAATAGTTGTAATTGAGTAGTTTTCACTCTTTTATCATTTTCTCTTTCCACACTTTTAATCTTGATGTGAGGCTAAAACCATTAGAAAGCTTACTTCCAAGACTTCAATTTGGACACAAGAACGACCCTAAATGGAGTCCAAACGAGAAAGTTATTCTTATTTGAAATTCGAATCTGTGTTGTGAACATAGTGCGCTCGAGCGCAACTTTCAACGCTCGATCGGACTACGCAGAATCTAGTCACTTTTTGGGTCAAATCTCTTCACTTTTCACTCCCCTTTCTCTCGCCTTCCGTCATTTTTGCTTTCTCAGGCTTTTTAGCCTTGATTTCATCTATTTTTATACATCTTTGACCCCTAGTTCCATATACCAAAACGTAGAGCACGATGAAGGCGTCCGTTTAATCTCAACGGATCATCGTTTTGTCGTCGGTGATTTCTCCAATTTGTTTCCTTCTTGCTTCAAGAGGTAGGATCTATTTCTTAAACTCAATATAAGTTCGGTAGTGTATTTGTAGTGTATTTTAAATATATAGATTCTATTGTTCTTAGATTGATTTTTGGAAATTTATTTTGTGAGTGAGGGTTTGTTCCAAATGGGATTGTTAAGCTATGGTTTAGCTACAAAAGTTTATTTTTCCACTTACAAAAATACATATGAGTTTTTAAAAGTAAAAAACCCTAATTTGGAGAAACCCTAAAATGCTGTTCTTTTGGGAAAATTGTTAGATTATTAAATCAAAATGTAAATGAGGGGTTTTCAAATGTTTTCTTAAAAAAAGTAGTGATTATGAAATTGGAGTTGATATATGTTGGAATGAATTCTTTCTTGTATTGAAATGGATTTTCACAGAGGAAAGAGGTTATGCTTAAAAATGTAAATGTTGAGATTGTAAAGAGAAAATAGAATGAATGTTGAGAAATGTGAAATTGAAATGATGATTGTGGAGTTGGATATGTATTATCACTCCCATTTGAGATTTTGAAAAAGTGTATCTTTAATGGAATTTATTTATCTATTTAGATATATTTGCTTTGGGCTATCAATGGAAGATAGTTATGATTGTTGTAGAAATTGCATGTGGACTAGGCAAACTGGACTGTTTATAAATCATGCATATCATGGAACATGCAATGGATTTCGAGAATTTAAACTGTATATTTTGGAAAGAGATTTTGGAAATTCTTGTGTTATGTTTTAAGAGCATTTGCTTCATTTTGAAAATCATATTTTGGATCACATGTATTGTACTATTTGGAAAGAGTAAATAAAATGATAAATCTGAGAAATGGTTGTTGTTACATCAAACAAGTTGGCTTGTGTGTCTAGGGTAAAAGTCCCAAAAACCGTGCGTATACATGGATGTCGATCCCGCGGACTAAATTTTCGTAAAATGGCAATGGTAGTGCTTGTATAACCTACGTTTACATGGGTCTCGTTTGACGGTTTTCCACGGACGAAATTTCCGTGAAAGGTTGTATTGATTTTGAAGATTTACCCATTTTATATATTATCATCTTGGTTTTGGAAAGGAATGATTTGGAATCGGCTATTAGCAATGTAATTGCTGTTGGTTAACGATGTAGTTGTATTTGATTTAGTAATGTATTTACTAGTTGGTATTGAAATACCTGGATTGGCTTTGGAAATAGATTTTATATCAGACTAATGTTTTGAATTCAGAAAATGTTTTGAATAAACGAAAGTTTTGGAAACTAGGAAGAAAAGATTTTATTGAGAAAACAAGTGGATTTGAGAATGCATTTGGGCATATTATATATGTATGTATTGCATTCATGATCATTTACACTGATGGAGCATATCTAGTTTTTGAAATATTTCCTATTGGGCTTTATGCTCACCCTACGTGACTAAAAATGTTTTTCATGTATACTTATGCGGATGTGGACTGAGACATTGAAATTGTATTTAGAACCATGTAGGTGGTTCCTTTAATTGTCGGCCAAGAGCCATTTATGTATTTGTTGGTTGTGTGTCATTCTTGTAAGGATTACACCCTTTGTATATGATATAAGCCTTTGGGCATCTTAATTTGATTTATAACATCTCTTTATATTTTTGTTACAGAGCATCCATTTGACTTAGATGTTGTATCTAAGAATGTGTAAAATTGAAATAACACATGTATTGTGTGCTTATATTATATACATCTCCATGAGCGTTATTAGTGGTCGTCTATCATTAGTTGGTTTACTCACGTGGGTCGGACCTCGTAAATCCGGGGCGTGACACTATTGCTACTCGCATTTATATAACCAACCTCTCAGCCTCACCATTTTTTATTTTTATTTTTATAAAAAAGACAACAAGCCAAGAAAATATAAAAAGTTAATAAGGATTTAACTCCAAAAATAAAATATTTGAATCCCCACAAATCAGCCCACACAAAGCAAAACAAATGAAGTGACATGTAGTTATATTAATAAAATTAACTTGGTAAAATTGATAGTATTAACTAACATAAGGGGTCATAAATACTCAAAAAATCATTATAAATATTCATGTTATGAATATTGATAAAATGTAAGGGGAAATAAATAATTTTCAAAAATTTGGAGGGGTCCTTTCCCTACCTTTAAGGCTGCAAATAAACTGAACCGAGCCGAGCCGAGCCGAGCTTTACTGAGCTCGAGCTCGTCTCGTTTACTTATCAATCTCGTTTATTGAGCTCGAGTTCAGCTCGATAAGGAATTGGGCTCGAGCTCAGCTCAGCTCTTTAATATTAATGAAACTCAAGCACGGCTCGATAATTTTTTTTTAATATTATTTATATTATTTAAATTATTTACTATATAAATAATATATTTATGCAAGCTCGAGCTCGCCTCGTTTACTAAACGAATCGAGCCGAGCCCTTAACGAGCCAAGCCAAGATTATTCATGAATAACTCGGTTCATTTGTAGCCTTACCTACCTTTATAGTTTCGCCCCTAATCATCCTACAATTATTATTATTATTGAAAAAAATGCAACAACTTATAACCAAATTAGACATAATTAAAGATTTTATCGAACGTAGCTAAAATAATAACGACAACAAATCAAAATTAATATATTACAATAAGTTATAATCAAGCCATAAATAAGCAATTATAATCAAATACCACGTACGACATAATTAAAATCTCTATTAACAAAATAAAATTATAACAGATTATAATTAATACCATACTAAATTATAACTAAAATATAACCAATCTATATATTATATAAGGAAAATGAGATTTTTAGCGAGGAATCTTGTAAGAGTTTTAATATGTCATACTAATTTTCTTGATTTTCTTAATTTTAAATAATTAAAAAAATTTCTATTAGTTAGCTTCCATTTAACCATATAAAAATAAATTTCTAATTAGTTTATGATTTATTTGATAATCTCACATCAACAGAAGAAGGAAAAAGAGAGATTTTTTACTCATATAAATTGAATCTTATACTCCCATTTAATATTGTAGTGTTGTGTATGTTACAATTCAATATAGTTTAAATTTAAAAATTTTAATCAATTAATTTTCGTGTAAGTTTGTTGGTCTTTTGACCTAGCCGATTAAGCTGAATCATTTTTTATTTGACTAATTCGTTGGTTTAACTGTGATTTTAGCATTTTTTCAAAATATATTGATTAGATTTGTTTAATTTGAAATAAACTAAAGATTGAACGACTGAGATTGTTTAATTAAAAATAAACTTTCCGCCTAAATAATTGTTAACTTTTATTTTATAATCCCACATCAGAAAAAGAAGGAAAAATTGGAGTTATTTCACTTATATAAAGTGAACCTTAATATTGTAGTATTGTGCATACTTCAATTCAAGACAGTTTAAATTTTAAAATAAAATTAAAATAATATTTAAAAGTTTTAATTAATTAATTTTTGTATAAGTTGGTTGGTCTTTTGACCTAGTCGATTAGGCTGAATCATTTTTTATTTGATTCACTGGTTTAACCGCTATTTTAGCGGTTTTATCAAAATATATTGGTTAGATTTGTTTGATTCGAAATAAATTAAAGATTGACCTGATTAAAGATTGAAGATTGACTTGATTAAAGATTAAAAAACTAATTGCTTGATTAGAAATAAACTTCCCGCCCAAACAATTGTTAACTTTTATTTTACAATCGCACATCGGAAAAAGAAGAAAAAAGTGCAGTGTTTCACTTATATAAAATGAACTTTATGCTCCTATTTAATATTGTAATGTTGTACATGTTTTAATTCAAGACAGTTTAAATTTTAAAATTAAAATAAAATTTAAAAGTTTTAATTAATTAATTTTTGTATAAGTTGATTGGTTTTTTGACCTAACCGATTAGGTTGAACCATTTTTTGTTTGGCTGATTCGCTTGCTTAACCACGATCTTAGCGGTTTTATCAGAATATGTTAGTTAGATTTGTTTGATTCGAAATAAAATAAAAATTGACCTAATTAAAGATTAAATGACTGATATTGTTTGATTCGAAATAAATTTTCCACTCAAATAATTATTAATTTTTATTTTACACAATTCCAAATCGGAAAAAGAAAGAAAAAGTGAGTTGTTTCAATTATATAAAGTAAACATATGCTCCCATTTAATATTGTAATGTTGTACATATTTTAGTTGAAAATAATTTAAATTTTTAAAAAAATAAAATTTAAAAGTTTAAATTAATTAATTTTTGTATAAGTTGATTAGTCTTTTAATCGATTTTAACAACTTTATCAATATATATTGTTTTATTTCTAAAAGGTGTGTTTTAAGTTTTATGACGAACTTTAACATAAAATAAATTAAAACTAAAAAATTTATAAAATGAAATTTATTATTTTTTTATAATAAATTTAATTTTTATTCTTTTTTTTTCGTATTTACCAATTAAATTATGACATCTATTTCTTATTGTGAACTTAAAATATATAATCAATGATATAACAACTCTAATATATATTCTAATACAATGATTAAAATTTAATTCATTCTAAACTATTTTTCTATACTTTTTGAATAAATTTTATATTATTATTTAATTTTAAAATTACTTTTAATTATTTATTAGCGCGTGCATTTCACAGGTTTAAATGCTAGTACCATAATAAGACAAAGGTGAATATGGTATATACCCAAAAAAAATATATATTTATATTATGAAATTTCTCAAATCTTCTTACCTTGAATATATATCAAACGCAAATCAAACTGAACAACAGTAACAAGTGAGAATGAATCATACCTTTAAAGTTGTTACCACCGAGATATAAAATTTGAAGCAAAGTCAAATTCCCAATTGCCTTTGGAATGAAACCACTGAATTTATTGTAAGATAATGATAAGAATCGGAGCACTCTGCATTCACCCAGAGTTGTTGGAATTTGGCCATCAAACTCATTAAGAGAGAGACGGAGAAATTCAAGTTTCGGAAGAAAAACACAAAAATCCTCCGGAAGACTACCAGACAACATATTATGTCTGAACTCAATCCCTTGAAGTGATGAGATGTTGAAAAAGGTTGGCGGTATAGACCCCGACAAATTATTATATCCCATGAGTAACGTCTTCAGTTTAGGAAGATGACTGATCTCTTCAGGAACTCTTCCCTCCAGAAAATTGGACGTTAAATTGAGAGACTCTAATGTTGATATGTTGCCAATGGAAGGTGGAACTGAACCCATGAAACTGTTGCTTGCGAGACGCAAGTATTGAAGCTTGGGTAAGTTTCCAAACCATGACGGAACACCTCCACCGAAGTTGTTGTCACCAAAGTCAACTGCATTTAGGCGATGCAATCGAGCCAACTCACCAGGAAGATAACCATAGAAAGTGTTGTTGGCAATGTTGAAGAAGGATAGAAATGAGAGGTTTCCTATGTGGGGTGGGATGGTGCCTCCCAGACCCATGTTTGCGAGATTCAAGGTTGTCACTCTGCGGTGGCGCTTGCCGCAATAGACACCAATCCAGTCGCAGACTGAGGTGACTGAGGACCAGTTATTTGCCAATATGTGGTGAGGATTGTCGAAAGTCATATGGGACTTGAAAGCTAAAAGAGCAGATTGATCAACAGTGGAGTTGGGAACATTCATAGCCAAACAAGGTAAGAAACAGTACTGTGCCAAGGACACTAGTACTACTACTAGTGCAGTTAACCAAGTTTTCTCCATGAAGGCCGAGTGGGATGTATAACTTGATATAAGGAATAATAATAATAATATGGGATACAAAACAAGAAAGAGAAAAGTGCTATTAAAATAATGAGCTGAGTCTAGTATTTATAAGGGTAAATTATATTGATAGTTCTTCCTTTTTGTTTTTTTTTTTTTGTATTATTTTGGTCTATCACATTTTAATTGGTTGAATTTTGATACTAATTTAGATTTTATGTTAATTTGGTCGAATTGATAACACTGTTCACCTTGTTTGGTTTCAAAAAATTAAATTTTTTTGTTTTTCATAATTTTTTATTTTTATTCAAAAAATTTAATATTTTAAGATTTTTTTTTATTTTTTAGATGTATCTAACCTAGATACACTTAAAAAATATAATATTTATAAAATCTTTTTTAAAAAATTCATCAAATTCAAAATTTTAGTACATTTTTGTATTCTTGTATATTCATTGAATTTTTAAAATATTTTTTCACAAATATTTTACTTTTTATATACATCTAAGTTATGTTCATCTAAAAAGTAAAAAAAATTACTTAAAATATTAAAAACAATCACTAAAAAAAACACGAAAAATTAAAAAAAAAATTAATTTTTTGAAAATCAATCAAAACAAAACAAGATGGTTAGTGTTTTTGATGAAAAATGATAATTGAATTGGTTGAGATTAATTTAATGAATTGTATAATTTTATCTTTAAAAATATGACACATATCACTTATGTAATAATTTTATCTTTAATTTGAATTATATATTTTGTATTAAAAAATGCCAATGATTGTAAGCAACTAAATTAAATTATGATCTCAATTTGGGAACATAGCTAAAAATTAAAGTCAGCTTTTAACTTATTTTGTATCGCCACTCTATTTTTTTACATATTTTTTCAAAAAAAAAATCAAAAAAATTTAAAAAATTAATTTTTAATTAACTTTTTAAAACAATCCATAATTATAAATTCAAATTAAAATCAAGTGAACTAAGATTATAAGAATCAAAATGATGGGAATAATAGTATCTATACCTTTTCTTTTCTTTTTTTTTTTGAAAGATAATTGTATCTATACTTGATTATTATTATTTCATAAACTTGCAGCACTAGAAGATCATTGACCCACTCTAAGCTCTAAAGTCACCCTAAGGTCTAGCACGACACGTAGCAATGGTTCACATCCCGTTCATTGTATGGTTGTAATGGAATGAGACAACCCTTGTCACAAGTCTTTCATTCGGAATTTTTTATTTGGAGAAATGCTACAATACACCCACTTAAAAAGTGTGTACCGTAGGCATTATTAATTATATTATTTTTTTATTTAGTCATGATTATTATTTTTTAATTATAATATTATTTTAGTTATAATTCATGAGATATTTGATTATACCTTATAAGGTGTTAAGTTATGACCCTTTTTTTTTTCCCTTTAAAAGTTATAACTCTAAAAATATGAAATTATGTTATTTTATTTTTTAATTATAAGATACATATGATACTATAGCCTTTTCCTTTTATTTGAAGTAGTAATAACATAGTTAGGGTTAATTATTCAAAAGTCCTATTTATAAGGTTGGTATTTCATTAAGTCTTATTTCATTATTTTTAATTAATAAGGTCTCACATTCAAAATATTTATGTATATATAATTGTTTTACAATTATAAAAGGCAGACGAATTAAAAAACGTAAATTCAATAAAAAAAAATTATTAAGTGTTTCAAGTACATAACATGACAATATTATTCACCAATCACTAAACATTATGTTTCATGTCCCAACACAAAATTATGGGTCTTACCATTTCCACCAATCACAAATCTCTTAGTAACTATCTAACCATGTCCCAAAAGTATTAAATAATTTCTCTTAGTTCAAGTGAGTACTGCTAATGTGAAATTTACTTTTGTTTTGTTGTTTCAAAACATAAAAACTTTTATTTACTTTTAATAAAAATTAAACTACCATATTATCTGTGTTATACACGGGTATATAAATAATCAAAAATTAGTTTTTAAATTAAAATAATAATATTAAATTTATTTAAATTACGTAATAACAATGATTTGTAATCAATTAAATTTTATTTATTTTCATCAAAGTTATACATAGGAGAAGATTTTTATTCCGATGTCATTAATTATATGTTTTAAGTTCTTAATAAAAAAATCGCATGTCATAATTTAATTGGTAAAAATTAAAGAATAAATTACAAAAATTATATTTACTATAAAATATAAATACATTTCATTTTATAAGTTTCGTAATTTTAATTTACTATATGATAGTAATAAATTACATTTGTTAATACACTAATTTTTTTTTCTTATTTTGTAAAGCCTAAAAATTTATCTACTCAAAATTGTAAATTATCGTGTTTCATAACTTTTACGTAAAAATAGATTATGAGTGATTTGTAGTGTTGGATTAAACATTAGAAGTGACCCAAAAACTATTCGACTCAATATTTATACCAATATGACCTCTACTTAATCATTGAATATTGTCTTTATCAGTTCGTGACCAGTATGAGCTAGAGTTTGGGTTTTTAATATTGGATTAAATATTAAAAATTAGGCTAAAATATCTAGTTGGAGTCGATTTTTTTTCCAACAATTCTTGGTTTAAGCTATAATGCATCATATTTTAATAACTCAATATCATAAAAAATAATAATAATAATATAATCTTACTGGTTATGGTGCTTTTTATCAATCAATAAAAAAAAGATTATAAATATTAAAAGAATTACATTTGAACAAAGTTTAATATAAAATTTTTACTTTAAAACTTTAAGACCTGCACATTTTTCTTTTTCTTTTTTTTGACTCTATAACTAATTTTTGAGATAGCAATTAAAATAAATTTCAATCATTATTATATAGAAAGACTTGTGCGATCAGAGTTTGTAGTACACAATTTTAAAAAGTAATATGAATTCAAAATTTTCAATATGGAAAATATGTACCTAACTTTATGTTATGTTTGATTTATGGATTTGGATAAGAATTTGGAATGAAAAAGGAAAAAGATAGGTGAAATGTGAATGAAATATAAGTACATTTTACCTAATTTTACACACTTTTTAATTTTTGTTTCAAAATTTCTACCCAAAACCATGAATCAAACACATCATCAATGTTTGAAAGGAGTTTAGGATCCTTCATTGTATTGATATCCACTATCTATAAAAAAAAAAAACTTATATAATATTTGGCAGGAGAAGTAAGTTTTTAAAATAGATCATTAATAACATTATAAGAGAATAAAAGCTAGCCAATAATTTTTTTTAATTATTTAAAAAATTAAACATGAAGAGAAATAAATTATGGAACATATGAATTGATTCCTATATTGTAATGGTACAAAAATCTAAATTGTAACACCCTCAAAATAAATACATATAACTCAATCATTCATGATATCCATAGACATAGGAAAATAAAATATATTCATCCATCAGAGTATTCTTTACAAAAAAGTATTACATGTTGACAACAAAAATAAATATCCTACGGGTTTACAACTTTCCAAGTCAACACTTGATTACAACAAAGAAGAGTTCTAACTCTTAACATATTAAGCCATTGGCTTGAGTTACATGTAATACAAAAAGGTAACAACAAAATAGGCCTTCAACTTCTAAACCTCCCAAGCTATATCCTTGAAGGCAGCATATCACATGCACCTAAAAATGACGTCCCATGTAAGGTGAGCCAAAGCTCAGTAGAGATATGCTAAATCAAATATGAGAGATAACTAAGACATTAGCATTTGATAAATGTTTAACTCATATAACCAACGTACATCTCTTCCATAACCAATCCATATTCACAACCATATTTCAATCCCTTTCCATTTCATTATCCAAATCAATTCTCAAATATGGTTCATTGTTTATCCGAACAGTTCAAAATGAGATTACAACTCATACTATCAACACTTCAATCAGAATCAATTTAAAATGAGACTATAACTCATATTATTAACACTTCAATACTTCCATTCAAAATGAGACTACAACTCATATTATTAACATTTTAATACTTCAATTCATCTACGTTATGCAAACGTAATTAAGATTTCGGAACTTTCATCCTAGACACTCCGGCCAACTTAGTTATCAATGGAGTCCATCCCCTATCTCCTTCCAAACATGTTTGGGAGTACATCCCCTATCTCCTCTCAAACCATGGAATACATCCCCTATCTCCTCCCAAACAAGATACATATGCAATGTATTTAAACGCTTTATCATATACAATGATCAATCCGGGCACATATTCAATGTCTTAATTTAACGGTCATATGCAATGACATAATTCAAGTGATTAGTTTCAATTCACCTAATCATCATGCAGTGTCTACAACAATCTAGATTATCCTCCACTGATAGCCCAAAACAGTTATTTCTAAACAGATAATTAATTTTATCAAACAGATAAATTAATACATTTTCCATAGGTAAGCGATTTTCAATCCAACTATACCAATTGATTACATTTTTCCCCAATTTCATCATTTCTAACATAATTATGTATTCCCATAATTAATTTCATTGTTTTGACAAATACTTCATTTAATCCAAATTAGGGCATTTTTCCTTCTTTCTCAAATAACACTTCTAAGGCTCAATTTCGTCAATTGTACACCAATAACTCCATTTTAAAACCTCACTTTTACAATAGAATCCAAAACCAAGAAACCCCTCTTTTATGATTTCAAAATCAAGCCCTAACTTTCCAAAACTTTCAAAATCCCTACATTCATACAAATGTCCAACATTTATGTTAAAACTCATAGAATGGAGTAGATTATCCCTACCTCAAATTTCTGAGCTCAAAGGAGACGAAGATGAAGACTCAAGATGCTCCAAATCTAAGGATTTTCGGATCAAAACGAAGCCCACACAATACTTTAGCTTTCTTACAAAGGGAGTAGGGTAGAAACCCCCTAGATCAAGTATATGTGTAGAGAGAATGAGTGTATAGAGAGAGAGAGAGAGAGTCGGATCTAGGGTTTTGAGGTAAAAAGAGATCAAAAAATGAAGAAGAAAGTCGTTGCTGCGAACTGGTATAGTCGAGGCTCGCTCGAGCGAAGAAGTAGCCGCTCAAGCGACCAGACACAAAAGACCCTCGCTCGAGTGCAAGAAACGTCACTCGAGCGAACAATGCAAAGTTTTAGGTCTGTAACCCAGAAGCACGCTCGAGTGCAGGAGTCCTTGTTCAAGCGAAGAAATCCAAAACATAGAGCTTGCTCGCTCGAGCAAAGAAACACAACCTTCAGGTCAAAAAGAGACACAAACACACGCTCGAGCGCAAAAGTGCTCGCTAGAGCAAAGAGACACACCACTCAAAACTCGCTCGAGCAAAGGAACCCTGGCTCGAGCGAAGGAACTAAAACACAGAGCTCGCTCGAGCGACAAAAGCCTCGCTCGAGCGAAGAAACCAAAATCTAGACAGCAATCATTTGTTTCAAAACACACCCAACCTGTTTCAAACTCACCCAACACATCCCAAAACTCAAATACAAAGAATTAAAGGATGGAAATGCGATATAGACAGCAACAAACATCCACGGAACTAAGTCCAGAATACAATAAACAATGGAAGGAAAACCGAGATCGCTATAAAAACTGATCATTTTAAAATTTCTAAATTTAAATTTTTAAATGGATTAATTAACTTTTTTTTTTTAAATGTGTAAAACAAGGCATAATAATTTATTAATTTTAAATGATTCAATAAAAATTATAAAAAAAATTTAATTTTAAAACTGATTAATTAACTCTCCTTTTCAAATTCCTAAATTTAAATTTATAAATAGATTAATTAATTTTTCTTTTCAAATGTGTAAATTAAGGCATAATAAGATTTTTTTAATAATTTAATAAAAGTTAGCTAATAAAAGATTTTTTAATTATCTAAAAAATAAGAATTTTAGAAAAATAGTTTGAGGGTTTTGAGCTTCACAAGGCTCTTCTTATTAGAAATCTCATTTTCCTTAATATATAGTATAGATTTTTGGAATATACACAATGAGATCTATCAAACAAGACCAATATTGAATATAAAATTTTACAAAAATAAAATATTATTTTTTTAACTATACGAAACTAACAATTTTTTAGTTTGTGAAATTATCTAGTAAAATTGAAAATTTTCTCAATTTTTTCAGTACTAACAGAGAATATTATTAGTTTTTGAGAAATTTTTCATTTTTTTTTCAATGTTAGAATTGAGAATATTATTCAGCATGCTTGGTTAGAGTTTTTCAAAAACTCTTTTCAGAAAATTTTATTTTCTTATTTTTCGTGTTTTTTTGTTTTACTGATTTTTTTTAATATTTTAAGCAATTTTTTTTACTTTTTAGACATACCTAACATAAATATACCTAAAAGGTAAAAAAAAATTGAGAAAAAACCTTTTAAAAATTCTCTAAATACCAAAATACAAAAAAAAATTACGAGAATTCAGTACATTTTTGTATTTTTATGCATTTATTAATTTTTTAAAATATTTTTTCACAAAATTTTTACTTTTTAGATACATCTAAGTAAGGTGCATCTAAAAAAGTAAAAAAAAAATGTTTTAAATTTTAAAAATATTCACTAAAAACAAAAAAATACGAAAACTAAAAAATTCAATTTTTAAAAAATTTAATCCAAAAAACCCAAACCAAACACACTGATTAATTTTTTCGGTTGTAAACTAATAATATTCTTAATTCTTATACTAAAAAAAAACCGAAATATTTATCTATTTTGCACAAAAATGTTTTATATAACTGTTTCGTCAACTTATAAAATTTTCAGGTGGTGTTTGGGAAGCAAAACTGGGGCTAAAGTAGCCACATCCGAACAAAATTGGCTTATTTAGCCACATGGAGACAAAACAGCTTTCATGGGTTGGTTTGAAACCCTTATTGGGGGTAAATTTACCAAAATACCCTGAAGAGTTTCCTCTGATTCTGAGGGACAACGTGTCACAACCTTTCCAAACGGCACACAACAAGCGCAATAGGCGAAACTGTATACCAGCGACGACGACGACGACATCTGAGCAGCTTCGCAGAGGCGATCAGCACCGGAGTACACATCCGCGGCGGTGAACAAGAACGAACCCTCAACACAAACCGATCTACAAGTAATGCTTTGAAAACCGTTCTGATTTCGTTTCCCTTTTCGCATCTGTATGGCCCCTGCTTCCGATCTGCTTAGGGTTGGATTCATTACGGGTTGGGTTCATGACCGATCTGTGTGTTTACTGTGGTGCTTGGGTTGATTACGGTTACATTTCACACATTTGGAACAGATAAATATATATATATATATATCTGTTCTTATTTATATTTCTGTTTTTATATTAAAATCTGTAAATCTGGTAGACAATCGGTTGATTACGGTTACATTTCACACATTTGGGGCTGGTAGACAATCGGTTGATTACGGTTACATTTCACACATTTGGGGCAGATATATATATATATATATATGTTCTTCTTTATATATCTGTTCTTATATTTTTTCTAAAAATCTGTTCGGTTTGGGTTGATTACGGTTACATTTCACACATTTAGGGCAGATATATATATAGTTTTGTTATATCTGATCTTCTTTATATATTTGTTCTTATATTAAAAAAAAATCTGTTCGGTTTGGGTTGAGTACGGTTACATTTCACACATTTAGGGCAGATATATATATGTTCTTATATATAAATCTGTTCGGTTTGAAGGCAGATATATGTATCTGTTCTTATATTTTCATGTAGATGAACCCATGGTAAAGATTCAAATTATCATTTACATATGAAAAATAAAATGTGTAAACATGTGCTGTTGAGAGTTTAAAACAGTCTGTTCTGCAATTCTTTTTTTTCTTTCTTATAATTCGCATTACAAATTATCAAGTTCAGATCACAATTTCAAATTGATGTATACAAATTTGATCATGAAAATAGAAAATCTTTGAATGAATATCAATTTCTGTTACAAAATTCATTTTAGTAAACATTGGTAATTTGATTACTTATCACTGTCATGAGAAACTTCATTTATAATCTCTGAATTACCTATTGAATTCTCATGAAATGGTCTGTCAATGAATAAGGAAAACACATGATCTGAATGGGTTCTGTGATTTTTGAGTCAATGTTAGAGACGATGTCTCCATCTGTGAAATACCTATTGATTTGTCAATGTTGAAGAGAATGTCTCCATCTCTCTTCTAAAAAACAGTCCTCAGAGGCAGTCTTGATTCTTATACGATCACAATTTCGGGTTGTCCTGATTCAACTTCACTTCTTCAAACACTGTTAACTTGATTATTCATAAATATGAATAAAACCCTCTGCTTCCTTTATTTATATTTGTCTTCATTAAAAGCTGAATGGGTTACCAGTTGAATATAACTCTTTTTCAGTTGATGTAGTCTAAGTTTTAATGCGGTATTTTTTATAAAAAAAAAGTATGTCTAATTTGTGTCCTGTGGATACAAACTTTTTTCTTTAAAATTATTGATATAAATAGACTATTATGAAATTTCAAAAAACAACAGAATATAATAATAATAAGTAGGAAAAAAGTAATAATAAAATTTGATCTTGAATTCTTCATCTCAATCATGTAAACACACGGTGTTCATGCCCTTTTTTATGTTCATTGAAATCTAAATTGACCAAATTACATATTTACTTTCCTATAACCACCTTTACAGTGAAACCATGAGAATGTAGAACTGTAATTCTTTAAAATAAATGGAAGGAAGTTGACAGTGTATATACGTATCCTATGAAACATGTGCATCAACATATTCAAATAATATTTAACCTGATGGAAACATGTGCATAAACTAATTACTTACATGATTCATTGTCACTTCCGAATGTTTGTAAAGCATAGCATGGCTTCGTTTACCTCTACTGCAACTTCCAGTACATGGCCACGACGAATGTGTGCCTGTGGTGTGACAACTCTCATCACTGTTTACTGATAATACCACTGATTAGTGCTAATCTACGATTAAGCATGTTAAATTACTGATTGACTGAAATTCTGAACGGATTGATTGAGTGTATTAGTTTAATTTTGTGTCTATCTGTTTGACTGCTAAATTATCTGTTCATGTTCTGTGTTTGAAACTGCAAATTGAATGCCTTATCAACGGCCGAATCTGAAATTAATTAATGTGTCATGCTAATTGGAATTTATGTGATTTTATGATAAGTTTAATTGAAATTTGGTTTGGTATGATTAAATTAGATTAATTAATGATAGATTGCAATAGTTAGCCTTAATCACTATTTTGCCACTTAGTGGGCCATCCCATATAACATATTGAGCTTTAATTCAATCACATTTCCTCAGCCATTCTAGACCCAAAATCGTAGGAAAGAGTGAGAGAAGAGAAAACTTACCTTCCATTGAGATTTGGCTTAGTGACTAGAGAATTGAAGGAGTTTTGCACAAATTGAGCTTCCACATCTTGAATTCTAAACCTAAGGTAGGATAATTACCCTCTTGTTTATGAATTCTAGTCTTATGTTGCTTGGTTCATGGAAGTTTAGAGATTGAAGTCAAGTTTTGGTTTAGATTGTTGAATTTAGAGCTAAATCATGCATGCATGTGCACATCTTGAAATTTAAAGTTGTTTTCATGGAAATTCTTGCACGCATGCCCATATTATTGTTATAGTCCATGAATTCATCTTAATTTTGAAGGAATTGGCTTTTTGGAGCAAGTATTTGAAGCCTTGAAGTTGATTAAATACATGCATGCTACATTTAATTTATGTTCTTGAAGTTTTGTTTGAAATTGTGTTTAATTGACTCACCTTTGGGCCTTGATTTTATAAATTGAGCTTTGAATCATGTTATACTATGAATTTACAAGTGTTTTCCAGAAAATTAGCCCAAAAGGATCGAATTTTGTGTATTGAAACTTGATTTTGAGCTTGAGGTTCAAATTTGAAATTTCCGGATTTTGGACCCACGCTCGAGCGAGGAACTCCACGCTCGAGCGTAAAATCTGAGATCATGCCGTCCACTCGAGCGAGGAAGGTGGCGCTCAAGCGTGATATGCGTGTATCCAGTACTTTGCATGAGTTCTGATACCTTTCGGCGAGATAGTTCCCTCGGCGAGGACTGTGTCTCACGCTTCGAGTGAAGTCGGCGCCCGTTGAGCGTGAATTTTGAGCATCCAGTATTTTTACTGTAGCTTGCAGTCCGCTCGAGCAACGGAAGTCACGCTCGAGCGGAGCTCCTTTGTCTGCATGTCCGCTCGAACGTAGAAATCCACGCTCGAGCGAGAACCCTGTTTTCTGCAAATTTTGAAAAGTGTTTATAAGTACATCTTTGCATTCTTTTTCCATCCTAGGCATTCCTAGGGCATGTTTAAGGCATCTTAAGGAGGATATTGATATAGAACTACACCGAGTCTAAGTAGGGACTAAGTCTTCGATTCCCAAGTATGTGACTTAGTGTGTGTTCATCATGTAACTATGTAGGGTTGGCATCCGAGGACGCGCACTAGCTTATCTGTAACCCAGAACTCTGTGAGTAACAAAGTTGTAAAGATATGTTCAATTGAGATTATTTTCTGAACAAATGACTGTACTGCTTTATGAAATGACACTGTTTACTGAATGAATGTTTGTTCTATTTGTGAACTGTATTCGTGGCATCCATAGTAATTTACTGTTACTAAAGTGTTACTGCTACTGTTACAGAGATCTCTGTCAGTTCCCATATTGGAACTACTACTGTTTACTGATATGATGGCCATCAACTGACTATTCGGTCTGTTAAGACCTACTGTACTGCTTTGCTATTGGATGTACCACTTATGACTGCTATGATCGAATAATTGTTATACTGTTTAAATGACTGTTTTAAATACTGAAAGGACATTCATTCTTAAACTCTTTATGCATATGTTATTCACTGGGCTTTAGCTCACTGTTTTTATATATATATATATATATGTAGGTGTCCAGGCACCAGAACGAAGCTAGGAGCGTTGGGTCAAACTCCCTTTTGTCAAGCTAACCTTTGTGCCTCACTTCGAGGTTCCAGATCTGTTCAAGCTAAGGCTGTTCTTGGGGTGTCTCAGATTCACCCTAACTGTCTCTGTTATGTATAGACTGAGCGATCTTTAGTACTGTACTGTTATGGTGGGGATTTGATCCCTAACCTGTATGCCTGTAAATGATGCATGTATATACCGTTTTGTTCTGAATGTGCATATGTTATAAAAAGTCTTTTTGCATACAGACTGTCACAGCTCATTGGACATCTTTTAATTACTGTTTTGGCTTCCGCCAGCCCCTGTACTCTGTATTACTGTCTTACTGTTAAGCAGGCCTTCGGTAATCTCGGATTACTGGCCGGTTACGGTACTAAACCCATAGGGGCGGGTTTGGGTCGTGACATGTGGACATGGCCCTTGTATTGTTAAGATTTCCAGGTCCGCCAAAAATCCAGGACATCTCTACTTTGCATGTCCCCACCCTGTGATGAGTCACCCATTCTTTACCGGTCATAACTGTATGAACATTAACAACCCATTGACTACTAGTTCCATCATTTGCACTCATCAGCCCTGTGTCAGTTGGATTGGTTGGTACGAAGAACCAAGGCGAAAGAACCAAGACTATGCGTCACCCAGAGACGAAATTGTCATGCAATTGCGGGCTGATGTCATAGACATTCAACAATCCTTGCGTGTCCTTAAGACCATTGTGTATGTGCTATGCATTGTCGTGGTCATTTTGTTGTTCCGTATGTAAGAAACGTTAGGATGTTGTCAGTATGTACAAACACGTTACGACGTTGTTAGTATGTTGGTAGTATGTTCTAGTATGACTTTAAGCTGCCTTTGCCTTTGTTAGTACGGACGGTTGACGTATTAATGACTATCATAACTATTTCCACTACTTAGTTCCATGGAACTTGTGTACGTATGTTATTACTGTGCAATGGTTATATGCTGGCTAATTTAGCATCCTATCTCTCTGTTTGTTGTTATTAATATGTAATGCCTTATGCGTTTGTATATAATAACTGAATTTGTGATGGTAATCTTTTGTAACCGTACATTAGTAATGGCTTCCACACATACTTCTCTGCGTACCCATTCCAAAAGCAAAGGCATTGTCACCGACAAGTCAAGTAGTCTTGAAGAGACACATACTCAGTTAAGCTACAAGGCCTCATGGGACAGTGACTCAATCCGAGTTTTCCTGCAGTTGATTACAAATGAGATTACTAAAGGAAATCGCCTATTCCTAGTCCTCAGCCAAGCAAGGTACAAGTTCTTGGCAAGGAAATTTGAGAAAAAAATAGGAAGAAAACATGAACTGAAACAGTTGAAGAACAACTACATGAGTTTGAAAAAAGAGTGGCAAGCATGGACCAAGGTGATGGATTCAAGCAAAGAAGTGTCAGGGATAGGGTTTGACTATGACACCGGTATGTTTCAGGCACTTGAGGAGTGGTGGGACAAGATGGAATCGGTATTTACATATACAAAAAAGTTTTATATTTGTCATTTACCAGTACATTTTTCCCTTTTTTAGTTAACATTTAATTAATTATATGAAATGTAACGTCTTTCTCTTTCATATATCTGTATTTCTGCAGATAAACAAGGTGTGTGCCAAGTTCAGAAAAAAAAACCTTGGAACATCGTGAGTTGATGGCGACAGTCTTCATGGGGGCATCAGCTACTGGTAAGCACCATTGGACCTCGGGAGAGAAACTTCCTAAAGCTGCTGATGACTCATCTGATTTAGTGCATAGTTTCCAGCCATTTGCTGATCCGATACCCACAAGAGTACAGGACGTGGATTCAGATTCTTCACTGGAGCATGTTCCGATTGAAAAGGGGAAAAAGAGAAAGACGCCATCAACAAGTGTTTCAAAGTCGAAGAAGGCAACAAGTGGAGCGTCAGTTATCGCGGAAAGCATGAACAATCTGACAGATGTGGTGCGTACGAAGAATCAGCGGGTTATGGTGAGGCACCTCACAGGCAACGAATCACTGTACACTATTTTAGAGTGCGTGCATCGCCTGACGAGTATTCCATTCCTGATTGGTACGCCGTTATTCCACTTCGCCTCGACACTTATGGATAACGCCGATTACCGGGAGGTGATGATGTGCCAGCCTGATGACGACCACATCATAGAGTGGCTTACACAGAAGCAGCTCTAGTGTACAGCGTCGGCGCCTTTTGCAAACCTATTTGGGGGTCGCCGGATGTGATATAACGGTGTTACGAGTATTGAAGATGCATGTCCTTCTCTTGCTTTCAAAACTTTGACTTATGTTATTGTTGGCACTGTATTAAAACAGGATGGTTGTGTGTGCATGTTTTTATTTTGTCATTTTTGTTTTTTTCTTGCTAGCTATGGTGCACAAAACTTTTAGTTAAGTGCATGGGTTGACGGAATGGAAGCATGGTTATGCATGGTTTTTGGGAGGTGATGAATGTGATGCTTCTGTTTTAATTAAATGTATGGCTATTTTTTAGACAGGCAACGACGGTTTTCTTGCTAGCTTTTGTATGTCTATATTTTGCAAATCCTTGTGTGTTAGTTTAGTTTGACGTCAACTTTTGTGGTTGTTACCACCATGGTCCCCTTGTAAAGCAGAAATTGAACAGGTTTACAATTTGTTCAATTCATTTCATTATGTCATTTACCAGTACATTGGTGATGGCATTACTTACATTAAAAACAATGTCGGCATTTTTTAATTGCAAACTTCAATATAATTTGAGTCAATGAATCACGTGCAAACTGATTGAAAGAGTGCCACTCTTGTAGGTTCGCATCAACGAAGACGTGATGAATCCCTAGGATGGAAGCAACAATGACGAGTTAAGAGAAATGCTTAATCAAATGGCGGTCCAGGTGCAACAAAAGCACAACTGCACATTTCTACAAGCATGCCAGTACACGACAGAATGGTACGAAAAATACATGGTTAAAACGCCATGTCGCATTTCTATACTAACTAGGAATGTAAGGATATATGAACTATATGCGGGCCATACGGGTCGATTTGAGGAAAATGTTTGCATGCCGAAGGAAGTTTTTGTTCCCTTCTGTGAGACATTAGTAAATGATTTTGGGTTACAAGTACCGCAACATCCACATGGCTTAGCTGTTAAAGAAAGCATTGCAATGTTTATCCATGTGTTGAAAGGGAAGCAAAATCGGGAAATCTAAGAACGGTTCCAACATTCGGGGGAGACTGTGTCTCGGCACGTGCATAACGTATTAACTTCCATGAAAGAGTTCACTGTTGTTCATTGCCGGCCCACATACAGTTAGCATCGTATACATCCATACGTGCGGTCTAGATGGAAATACCTACCGTTCAAGGTACTACTAAAAAACATTTATCAACATATAAATAAAGAGTGTAACTATTATTTTGTTTTTATTATTAACTGGACGTAACGTATGGAAAAAACCATTAGTTGTTAGCCGTTTAAGCAACAATAGAATTGGGTTGTTTGCAGGACTGTATTGGAGCAATAGACGGAACACATGTAAGTGCATGGGTTACGGGGCCAGATACGGCAACATATTTCGGTAGGAAATACTGTCACACGCAAAATATCATGGCTGCGGTCGATTTTGACATGTGTTTCATATTCATTTCGTGCGAATGGGAAGGAAGTATGCATGATAGTCACATCTTCAACAAGATACTAACAAATGACAATGTCTCATTTCCACATCCTGACGAAAGTAACACATGGCCATGAATTCTGCATTTATGGGGCTATAATTTTTTCTGAAAATACTTATTACTTGAAAATGAAGTACAATGTTTGCTGTTGGTGTCATACATTGTTGTCCTGTCAGCAAGCAAATATTATCTTGTCGATTCTGGCTATCCAAACCGGATAGGTTACTTAGCACCATTCAGAGGCAGCCATTACCACCAACAAGAATACCGACGTATTCCACGGAACACGACGGCAAACACGCCGCGGGAATTATTTAACAAAGTTCACTCATTGTTACGCAGTGTGGTGGAACGCACTTTCGGTGTCTGAAAAAATCGATGGGGGTTTATTCGAGACATGCCTCGGTATGACTTTGCAAATGTGCAAGTTCAGTTAGTAAGTGCGTCAATGGCATTACATAATTATATACAGCGAAACACAGGTAATCCAACAACTGTTCACCCAATCTGTGACGAGGAAGAGGCTATGAACATTGTAAATGCCATACTAGAAATTGAACATGACGAGGATGGTTTAATGGTTGGGGATGAGGACCCGCATATGACATTGGTGCGCCTTTGCATACGCGACAAATTATGTTATATGCGGCGTAACGGAATGTTAGGAAATATATAATAGTCGACCTAATTTTCGTAGGGTTGTAACATTGGTAACACACGTGGAACAAACTGTATTCAAATATATTATCATGTACAATATGTATGTGTTTACACGAGAATATACCCCCTTCCAGTCGGTGACGTGCCTAACTTTGAAAAACCAAAAATCACCGAAAAAAGCCTTTTCGAAAAAGAAAACAAGGTGAGACAAATAACAAAAAAAAAAAAAAAAACTAATACACAAATTATCATGTGCGACGTCAATTAAAAACATAACAGATCGACAAAAAAAAATAAAACACATGAAATCCCATTTTTGAAATATAAATACAAATTAATGTATACACAAAAAAAAATTGACAAAATCGTAAATTTAAAAAAAAGATCGACAAAAATACGGCTTATCCAAACAAAAAAAAAAAATTAAGACATAAAAACCGAAATTAGCATTTGTCACGTAATTTACAAATAAATAAAACACATGAAAACCCATTTGTCAAATATAAAAACAAATTAATGTATACAAATAAAAAAAAATTACAGAAACATAAATTTAAAAAAAAAATGACAAAAATAGGCCTCATCAAAAAATAAAAGGAAAAAACAAACAAAAAAACTGAAATTGGCATTTGCCACGTAATTTACAAATAAATAAAACACATGAAAATTCATTTTTCAAATATAAAAACAAATTAATGTGAGTGAATAAAAAAATGACAAAATCGTAAATTAAAAAAAAATAACGACAAAAATACGCCTCATTCAAAAACATTTTAAAAATAAAACATGAAAACATAAATTACCATTCGCCACGTAATTTACAAATAAATGAAACACATAAATAAAATAAAAAAACAGTTATTGTATACAAATAAAAATAAATAAGGCAAATTGTGTAAATTAAAGAACAAGAATAATTAATGTATAAAAAAATAAAAATGATCAAAACATAAATTTTTTTTTAAAAAAAAATTTAAGCAAAATACGCCAAATCCAAACCCAAAATAAAAAATTTTAAGTCAAATACGCCAAATCCAAACCCAAAATAAAAAAATAAAAAAACAACAACAACAACAATTTCGGTCCAAGAAGAGGCTGACGTGGAGGACCACTTTGGATGGCTCACAGTAGGGCTGGGCATAGGGTCATCCAACTCGCCCAACCCGCCCTACCCGATACGAACCGCGCATGTATGGGCGGTTTCGCAAACACATTAAGGTAGGGTGCGATTTGAATTTTATCTAATTTTCGGATTGCAAGCAAGTTGCGGGTTTGACCCGTACCCGCCCAACCCGCCCGCATAAGTTTTTTTTTAAATCTAACCGTTCAAAAAAACCCTTTTTTTTTTCCCTTCAAATCTGATTATTCAAAAAAAAAATTTAATTTATATTTTTTTGTGCAGGGTTCATGAAAGTTGGATTGGATTATTCATGATGAAGTTTGATATCTTAAAAATATTTTTATTATATTTCATGGGCTTGAATTGAATGAAGTTTGGCAACAATTTTTTTTTTAATTGCATTTTGGTTTTGGATGAATGTAAGTTAATGAATTTTTTTTTTTTTTTTTTTTTTTTGCATTTTGGATGAATGTAAGTTAATGAAGAATTACTTCTTTTTTTTGTATTTGGGTTAGGAATGATGAATGTAAGATTTTTTAATTTGGGTTAGGAATGATGAATGTAGGATGAATGCAAGTTAATGATGAATGTAGATTTTGAATGATTTGTTTAGGTTACGAATTGAGATGAATGCAAGTTAATGACGAAGGTAGATTTTGAATGATTTATTTAGGTTATAAATTAATTTTGTTGTGTTTTTTATAAGTTTTAATTCATTAATTATTAATATTAGAACATTTTAGAAAATGGGAGACAAAAGGTCTAAAAGAAATATTGATAAAAAATGAGAAAAAAAAAAAAGGGTTTAACAAAAAAATTTTGAAAAAAAATTCAACCCGCAACCGCCCGCACAACCGTGAACCCTATCCGCACAAATCGCAAACCGCATTGCGGGCGGTTACAGGTTGACTTTTCCTCAAATTGCATACATGTGGGCGGGTCCAAACCGAACTGTAAACCGTCCCAAACCGAACCGCGAACACCCTTAGCTCACAGGTAAACTCTTTTGAAGGGCAGTTTGGTAATTTAACAAGAAGACACCTCACCAAAAAGTCAAAAAGCTAAAAAAGCCAAAAAGTCCTTCCCAAACTAGGTTTTTTAGCCCTATGCTAAAATAGCAAAAAAAAACTAAAAAGTCAACCCACTTCCCAAACGAAGGCTTAGTCTTCTTAGTTCAGAAATTGACTTATTTCTCAATTTGTTTTATGCATGTTTATGTGTGAAAGAGATATTTCATTTGTTTAAAATTTTAATTTATGGTTCAAATTAAATAAAAAATTATAAATTGACTTATTTTCTCATTTTTTAAATTGAGAAATTTCTTCAAACTAAAATATTTTTCAAATATGAAGAATCATATATTTTAGATAAATTTCATAGTTACAATCTAATTTTTTAATTTTTTTAATGAAATTTATAATTTTTTAGTATAACTTCCTCATTTTAAGAATGATTTTTTTTTTTCCAGTTTTGTATGAAATTCTTTTAATTAACTCAACCAACTCCATATATTTTATAAGAAAATATTAGACCAAATAATATTATTAGTTAAGTAAATTAAGAAAACATACTATTAAAAATTATTTAAATTAAATTTATAATAAAAAAAGCATATTTTTCTTTTTATATAATTTTATATTTAATATTAGTCTTATTAGATAGATTTCATTGTGTTGATTCTAGAAATATAAATTCTATCAAAAATAAATAATATTGTAAAATTATGATGTTTTGACATTTTGAAAATTAAAATAAATATCATATCACCATACTTTTTTATAAATAATTACAAATGGTGAATAACCATTGTTTACATGATAATTTCGTCTGTTAAAAATTAATTGGACTTGAAAGATCAAAAAAATCTTATCGAATGAAATATAAGTTCACAAAATAAAACTTGTGTGTAAATGCGTCATTATTTAATTGACAAGGATCCAACCTACCCAAGTTTTAATACCAAAATTAATGGATTAATTAAAATTTTAATTTCCAAAATATGTAACATATATAATTTTGATTTTTAAATGTTTAAATTATATTAATTTAATCTTAATATATTAAAAGTATTTTGATTTGATCCCAACCTAATTCCGTCAAGTAAATGTCGTTATAGTCGAGGTAATAATCTTTTTTTTTAGTAAAAGTACAATTAAAAAGAAAAAGAAAAATAATAAATCAGCATAGGTTTGAATTCCTGTATTAAACTGGCCATTTAAAAATTTGAAGCGTGGGTTTCACAATATTAAGGCAATTTGTCTACATATATAATTTTTTTTTTTTTTTTTTTTTTTTTTTTTTAAGGACTGTGTTTTGGGGTAAAGACTTGAGGGAAGACTTTGAGAAGTCGGTCCAGAGTGATCGTCAACCAACTAGAATACAAAAGATTGTGTTTAGCAGAGTTTTGTAAATATAATTTGAAAGTATGAGTTGTATTTTTAGTTTGTGAGTTGTGAAATTATGATTTGAGTGTAGAAAATCTGTTTGGTTATGATTTTTGAATAGAGTGTTGAATTGAGTTTTGAATTGTATGTGGAATTGAGTTTTAAAAGTTTGATGTGGCATGTGAAATAAGAAAATTTGTTTGGTGATTAGTTTTCAAAACTTAATTCAACATATAATTGATAATCAAACACATAACTCATAACTCGATATTCGTATTTTTGATCAACAGTCATAATCAAACTATTTTTAAAATACTCAAATAAAGAAATGATTTTTTTTTTCAATTAATTGTTTTTAAGTAATTTTTTTGAATAATTTTTTTTTTCAAATAATTTTTTCTTTTCAAATAACTTTTCTGTCAATTATTATATGTCAATTAATTTTTCTGTCAATTCATTTTTTAGGCCTGTATAAACATTAAAAATATTAAAAATATTTTAAAATTATTTAGAAAATTAAAAAATTAAAAATATTTAGAAAATTAAAATATTAAGAATATTAAAAATATTCCGAAAATCAAAATATTAAAAATAATTTTTTTCAAAATTAATTTTCAAAACCCCTTTAAGGAAAATTTACCCATAAGTCTTAGTTTTTGAAACGTTGAACCATTTAGTCCTAAAAGTTTTCTTATGCTCCATTTAGTCTCATTTTTACATCAGCATGATGTAAATGATGTAAATGATCTGATGTTTCATTCTATAATTTCAAAATTTATTGAAATCTGATGAACATTAGATGTTTTTCATCCTATATTTTCAAACATTATTGAAATTTGATGAACATTAGATGTTTGAAATCTAATGTTTGTAACATGACTCTGATGTTATTAACATTGTATCTGATGTTATTAACATTGTAATGGGACCTTTCAGTCTATAAGAAAACTTTTAGGACTAAACAGTGCATAAGTTATTAATTTGGGATTTATTGGTGCATCCCCCAAAATTTAAATCATAAATATTTAAATAATTTAAATAACCTAAAAAGTTTAATAATTAAAAAATTAAAATAAATATTCAAAAAATTTAAATCGTAGAAATTTAAATAATTTAAAATTTTAATATTTTAAATTTAAAAATAACTCTACACTCAAATCGTAACTAAACATATAAAACAAAACTCAATTAAGAAATTATTTTTAAAACTCATAACCAAACACATAACTCGAAACTCCATACTACTTTTACAACTCTACACTCAAATCGTAACCAAATACATAACAAAAAAATTAAAATATTTAAAAATATTTTTATAAAATAGAGTTTGAATTTATTTTTATAAAATATTTTAAAATTTTAAAAATTAAAATCGTAATATTTAAAAATTAAAATATTTAAAAATATTCAAAAAAATTAAAAAATCTTAACATTCTTAACAAAATTAAAATATTGATTTGAATTGAATTTTAAAAAGAGTTTTGAATTATGTGTTTAGTTATGAGTTTTGAAAAGTAATGATTATATTTTGAATTGACTTTTGAAAAATGGGTGTAAAATATGATTTGAAAGCTCAAAACAAACACCACACTCAAATCAATTGGTGGAACTATAAATATCATATCACCATACTTTTTTTATAAATAATTACAAATGGTGAATAACCATTGTTTAAATGATAATTTCGTCTGTTAAAAATTAATTGGACTTGAAAGATCAAAAAATCTTCTCTAATGAAATATAAGTTCACAAAATGAAACTTGTGTGTAAATGTGCCATTATTTAATTGACAAGGATCCAACCTACCCAAGTTTTAATACCAAAATTAATGGGTTAATTAAAATTTTAATTTCCAAAATATGTAATATATATAATTTTGATTTTTAAATGTTTAAATTATATTAATTTAATCTTAATATATTAAAAGTATTTTGATTTGATCCCAACCTAACTCCGTCAAGTAAATGTCACTATCGTCGAGGTAATAATCTTTTTTTTTTGTAAAAGTACAATTAAAAAAGAAAAAGAAAAATAATATATCAGCATAGGTTTGAATTCCTGTTTTAAACTGGCCATTCAAAAATTTGAAGCGTCGGTTTCACAATGTTAAGGCAATTTGTCTACATATATATATATTTTTTTATTTTATTTTATTTTTTTTAAGGACTGTGTTTTGGGGTAAAGACTTGAGGGAAGACTTTGAAAAGTCGGTCCAGAGTGATCGTCAACCAATTAGAATACAAAAGATTTTCTCAATTTTCCATTTGATCAGATGTTGCCGCGTCAAAAGACAAGGAATAGCTTGGAGGAAATCAGATTAGTTGGCTTTTCTATATATTAAAAAAGACGTATAAAAAAATAAAAAAAGTGATGTAATTGAAATAAATAAATTAATTAGTAAATAATTTATTTATATGTTTTTGAAAAAGGGCCTTACTCATTTAAAATTTTAAAATAATAAAGAATGATCATAATCCAAAATGATTCTTATGTTTAGATTATAAATTTGAATAAGTTTTTTTAAAAATATATATATATATATATAAATAAAATATAATTATATTTTATCAATATTTTATTCATTATTTCACTTTTTTTTAAAATTTTTACCCTAAATTCATAATTTAAATACCACCTTACAAGTTGATTGATAATCGTGCATCTCTATCAAAAATATCAAAAGAGTAATATAGTCATGATTCAGTACGTCAGGTGCAGTTACTCGTTCTTCCGCTTGAGTGCGGTACGAACCATTGATCAGTGTAATTGGAAGTAATCAATTAGATTGATCCAATTTGATTTGAGTATTTGCCACAGTTCCATTATTAATTATTATATAAAAGTAAAAAACTTGTGCAATTTTTTTTTTAAAAATCCATTAAATAAAAAAATAAAAATAAAAATTTAATATATTTTTATATTTTGTCATATTTAATAAATGTTTTGAAAGATTTTTGTATAATTTTTGTAGATTAAATGGATCTAAAAACTAAAAAAAATTAATTAAAATATTTTTAAAATGTTACTAAAAATAAAAAAAAATACAAATCAAAAACTCATAAAACTGTTTTTAAAAATTCCAAACCAAACCATACCAAAAAATTTATTTTGTATGGTATGTATTTTTTTTTATTGAATATACATATATATATATATATATATATTAAAATTTCTTAATTTTTAAAGGTACACGTTAGTTATTATTGGGATATGAGAGATTGAGCGAGAAAAAGAAGAAGAAAAAAAAAAAAATTTGATCAATCAAAAGCAAAGAGAGTCCCATGGGTGACCACCAAAGGTGTCCGAATCTTTTTCCTTATTATTATTTTCTTGGGAATTTGCAATTTCCAACATAGAGATATGGCTTGGTGTCAACCAAACAAAAATGGTGATGGAAGAAACATCACATCAGTAAATAGTAATATTCAATATTAAATTACTCAAACATTAACAATTATTATAGAGCAAAGTAGAAAAGGGCCGCGTTTGGGAAATTGGAAAATTTTCTTTCATTGCAGAGATTTGTGAGGCACTGAACACCTGTATAAAATAAACCTCATCATTGAGATGTGAAGTATATACAACAAAATAGAGTAAAGTTGTAATTTAAGCCAACACGCTTTGGCTTTATTGGAAAGTTAGCAGTATTTTAGTTAGTAATTTAATTTTTTAATTATTTTAACTTAGTTAAAATAATTGTGTTTGAAAAGTTAATTTTTTTTTTAAAAGTTAATTTGATAATTGTAAGAGAAAAAGTGAAATGATTATAAATTAGATGTGACATTTTTATTTAATTAAAAATTTTAATCTATTTTGTCTTTTAACGAGTTATTTTAACCTAATCCATCAGTTTAAAATATGAAGTTATGCGACTCTTCTAAATTTAAGTCAGAAAATTATCAATTTTTTTTTATATTTTTGTAATACTTTAGATTATGATTTAAATTGACTTTGATTGTGAGATTTTAAAATTTTTTATTATGAATTGAAATGGTTTTGATTATGAGGTATTTTTGGCAATAATTTACTAGTTGGTTTATTTATGGGCTTATTTTCACTCTTCTCAAAATTATGGGTTAATTAATTTTTAGTTCCCAGAATATGTAATTTGTATAATTTTAATTTCAAATATTTAAATTATGTTAATTTAATATTAATATGTAAAAAGTATTTTAATTTGATCTCCAACTTAACTCGGTCAAGTAAATGCCATTAAATTCAAGATAACCACGTCAAAGAATCTCCTTTTTGTTGATTTAAAATAGTAAAAATTCAAATTAAAAATAATACTTCTAGTTCTCAAGGTATGGAATTTACGTCGTTTTAAGTTTTCATATTTAAATTGTATCAATTTAATTTTTAATATATTAAAAATGTTTTAATTTAGTTACTAACTCCGCCTCTGTTTGTCTAAAAAAAAAAAAAGGTAAAACATAAAAATCATAAATACACATTTTCTAGAAGTTTAAGAAAAACAATATCATTAAAACAATAATAATAAAATTTTGTTTATATTTGCTTGGTTGGGGAAGTTGATTAGCTTTTTGATTTTTTGGCTATAGCTTGGGACTAAAAATCTCATTTGGGATGGGCTTTTTAGTTTTTTTTTTTTTTTTTTTTTTTTAATTTTATAAGAAAAAAATAAAAAAATCATTATTTGGATGTGACATTTTATTTTATTAACATTTTAGCCTATTTTATTTTTTTGTATCTATTTTAACCCCCAAACCTCATTTTAGTCCCATGCCAAACGAAGGCATTGTAAACTCATTTAGCAATCACATTTTCTCTTCTGTTTTTTGAAAAATTTATTATAAATCTCATATGAGAAAATGTTAATTCGTTTAATTCTGAGAGTTTTCTTATGAACCAATTAGTTATTTTTGTTTTGAAAAACTGTATTTATTTGATTTGGTGTCAATTGAATTCAAGCGAGTGCCTTTTTGTAATTCATTTTTCTAATTTTCTGATTCGTTTTTGGAATGAAAACAAAAAGATAAGGTATGAAATATTATTTTTGGGAGGATTGACGACTAAAGTATTGATTGTCGAGCGTTGAAATCTTCCTTTTTTCCATTGGAGTGTTACATTATAGTGCTACTTTTGAAAAAAATACACTAAGAAGTTTTTGTTTTACATTGATTAGAGTGTTATATTTAGAAAAATACACTAAAGAGTTTTTTTGAAATGCTACATTGTTACGTTTGAAAAAAGTAGAGTAAAGAGTTTTTTGTATGTTACATTGGAGTGTTACGTTTAGGAATAATATACTAAGAAGTTTTTTTGAAATGTTACGTTATTACGTTTAAGAAACGTACACTAAATAGTTTTTTATTATGTTACATTATAGTGTTACGTTTAGAAAAAGTACATTAAGGAGTTTTTGTGTATTACATTGATTGTAGTGTTAAGTTTAGGGGAAAAAAAAAAGTACATTAAGAAGTTTTTTTGTGTTGTTACGTTGTTATATTTGAGAAAATAGATTAAAGAGTTTTTTTAGTGTGTTACATTAGAGTGTTACGTTTGGAAAAAGTAATTAATGATTTTTTTTTTTTTTTTTGAAATGTTACGTTATTACGTTTAAGAAAAGTATATTAAATTTTGTTTTAATATGTTACATTGGAGTATTACGTTTGAGAAAAATACACAAATTTTTTTTTGTATGTTACATTAATTTGAATATTACGTATAGGAAAAGTACATTAAGGAGTTTTTTTAGAATGTTTACATTATTACATTTGAGAAAAATACATTAAAGAATTTTTTAGTGTGTTACATTAAAGCGTAACTTTTGAAAAAAATACACTAAAGAGTTTTTTGAATTATTACATTTAGTAATTTTAACATTATGAGAAAACTCACATTTGTCACTCCACACATAACACACTCACGTTTATACTTAACATTTTATGTAATTTATATTAAAATGAGACCTTTAAATCTATATATATATATATATATATAAAATAAATAAAAAAAGATCAAATAATTTATAAGATTATAATTTAAAATTTATTGATGTTTTTTTTTTTTTCCTTCAAAAATTCTGTAATAAATTGACCATTTAAAAAAATTTGAAATGTGCCTTTCACAATATTGAATGTAGATGTGGCATTTTTCTTTCCACTTTCTTGCCCTCTTTACGGCCCTCTTCCTTGTCCATCTTTTGGGGCAAAGACTGAGGAAAGGGAAGACTTGAGAAAGTCATTGGAAAGTCATCCCTCAATCAAGTAAATTGGAAACGGATTGAGATCACGAGAAGTTGTTCGTAAGTTTTGGAGCACGGTCACGTGTTATTTTAATAATATTTTAACTGACAAAAAGTAAAACTTATAAATTTTTGTTAAATAATTAAAAAATATAAAAAAATATGATAAATTATAATTAATGAAAAATATAATCACGTAACAGTCCTATCCAATGAATAATTTTCCAAGATTCACTCAATTCTATTAGACTAAAGCTGTCACCTCAATTGACAAAAAATGGTATGGATGAAACCACATTAGCACATTAAATGGGAAAATTCTATTTTTACATATTTTTTTATCTCTCTGTACACATTTAATGGAAAAAAAAATTAATGACAATTTTATCATGAAGCAAAATAACTATAATGGACATTAAAACACACTAAATATAAAATCTTAATTTTCTTTATACGCATCTTTTAAAAATAATGATTCTCAGTGCATATCTATTGAGAAGAAAAAAAATTGAAGCCTAGTTTCTTCATTGTTTCTCACTTCCTTTATTGTCTACCATTACTTGTTACATATTCTATTGTCCTCTATTGCTTGTATAAAATATTTGATATTGCTTATTCTCTAAGCTTATATTTCATTGTTTAAGATTCTTCCCGTTCCACATATTTTCTCATAATCAACTAATCAACAAAGCACAACAAACCCAATTGCGCAATTTTCACAATGATCCATCAGCACCTAAAATAACCCTTTAAGTCATCAATCTTCATAATTTTGTATATGTATATATATTAACCAGATCCAAATCAATTTATAACATTATTAAATTTATCAATATTATTCTTTAAATATATGGATCTGGGCTTGGTGGAGAGCCAATCCGAACAAGGCTTTGGTGGCATACTTCTGTGTAGGTGATAACATTGATGAGATGGTGGCTTGAAATTTGGAAGGAGATGAGATGAAAGAAGACTAAAGCATTGGAGTAAGAAAATCACTGAAATGTGTGTGAATTAGGGTTTTGATTTGAAGGTAGGTGGAAACATATTTAAGTGGTGTGTGTACATGATTTGAATTAGAGTTATAATTAGAATATGTGGTGTGTGGAATGAGAATAATATATAATTAAATTCATAAGTGTGTGAATTGAGATATAATATGCATAGAGATAAAAGAATGTGTGAAAATAGAATTTCCCCATTAAATGAGTAATTAATTTCGTTTAGGCTTTTAAAATATCCTCTTTTTGTCTCAATTTATTTATCCATTTTGAAAAATTTAACTTATTAAAAAGATAAATAATCATTATACATCAATTCAAAATTTAAAATACTTTTATAATACTTTTTGATTTTGAATTGTAAAATGTGTTTATACTTGTGTATAATTGGTAATTTTGAAAATCTAAAAAAATTTGTATACCTAAAATAGAATGTGAACAAATATTTTGGGATGGACCAAAATGAAAAGTGGACAAAAAAAGTGGGACCTAGGGAGTAATTAATTGGTAAAAAGTTCATAGTCATATGTTATTTGATTTAAGGTTTAATGATCAAATTTTAAGAGGACAAAGTGTAATTTACTCTTTTTATAAAAACTAATAATATATTGCGTAATTACAAAAAAAAAAAAAAAAATCTCAGATTTTGACCTTTGTAACAAAATAAATTCTGAAATTTAATTTTGTTAATTTAAATCTTAATTTTTTAATTTATTTTCAATTTAAATCATTCGTCTATTTTCATTGAGTAATCTCTCTCCTTTCTGGTTGTTGAATAGAATTGTTTCTTTATTAGTTTTGAGGATATTACATATAAGTGTAATCTATAAAATTAATTATAAATCAGTGAAAATTTTTATCAATATTAATTATTAAAGTTATAAGTTTTCAATATTTCTATAATTATTTTTCCCTCTGTGCACTGGGTTGTAATATTGCCATTAGTTTTCTTGAACTGTGTGGGGATATATTTTTTGAGTACCAACACGTGGCAAGGTGACGCCGACGTGTCAGCTGAGGTGCCACGTGTCCTGGTCGTTATGCCGAGGTGATCTCGGTGTTGCCGAGGTTTTCTCCGAAGATGTCGGAATCCGAGATGAGCAGATAAGGGACAAGAGTCCTAGAATGAAAAAAGACTTCAAGATGGATAAGGATAGTATTCTTAGGGAGTCTATCCTTATCTCTTGTAGAGTCCAAAGTAAGCACTGAATGAGAGTCCATAGAAGTCAAGCTTCTAGTGGGACTAGAATTGAGTAAATTATAAAAGGGACACACCCCCATGGGTCTAAGGTACGCAATTTATGCTCTGAACAGTAAATTTAGCACTTGATTATCTTTGAGATATACTGACTTGATCGTCGGAGTGCCCCGGGTGGAAGAACCACTGCCGGAATCTTCTCTTTCTGTTGCAGGTTAGCCAAGTGTCATCTATTCTGCCAATTCTCTCCAATTGATCGTTGAGTTGACAGTGTGATCGAAAAATTACTCACATAAACTGGTATCAAAAGAAATAAGAATGGCTCGACTGTCCCACTCAGCCAAGTTAGATTCGAAAAAATAAATTAGATAAAAATGACTTTAAAAGAAAAAGAATATTTGTAAGTATAATCTGATCCCAATATATAGGATGAAATCAAATAAATTCGTATTTCAAACATTGGATCTTCTGTTAGGAAAAAATTGATTTATGTATTCAAATTTCAGGCACAGTGCTTAATCACAATGCTATTACATTTTCTGTCTTTTCTTCTTTTTCCTCTCCCTTGTCCTCTTTTTTGGGATCTGGGGTACTGCTGTGAGTCCCTCACAGCAGTAACTGCTGCGAGACAAAATGACACCGTTTTATCTCTTAGATGCATATTCAAGTTTAAAAAAAAATAATAATAATTAGCCGGTGAGGGGGCTCGAACCCAGAGCACGTGAAGGATAAAAACATCTTTAACCACTGCACTACTTAGACTGCCATTGAATATCAAGGGGATATATTTTATTTATTACTTCAATATTTTGGACATATATTTTATTTATTTCTTTATGAAAATATCTTTCAAACCAACATAATTGTTATTTATTTATATATATGTTTATATACCTAAGTTAAGAATAAATATACGTATACCAATTATTTTAAATGGTGTCATTAATAAAAAAATTTATATGTACATAAATCAAACTAGGTGGATGTCAACTAGGTGGGCACTATTTTTTTTCTCACTATAAAATTAAGAATAACATAGTAAAATGATATTAAATGACATTTACCTAGTTTGATTTATGTACATATAATTTTTTTCAATATTTTTTTTTCTCACTATAAAATTAAGAATTACATGGTAAAATAATATTAAATGACATCCACCTAGTTTGATTTATGTACATATAATTTTTTTCAATATTTTTTTTTCTCACTATAAAATTAAGAATTATATGGTAAAATGATATTAAATGACATCCACCTAGTTTGATTTATGTACATATAATTTTTTTTTTATTAATGACACCATTTAAAATAATTAATATACGTAATATTTATTCTTAACTTAGGTACATAAAGATATATATATATATATATATAATTTTAAGGGTAAATTACAAACACACCCCCTGAGATTTACTTAAATTACATTATGCCCCTAAAGTTTCTAATTTCATAACAAATAGGTCATTTTATTAATAAATCATCAAGTTAATTAATCGTTTTTAATAATATTAAAATTTTATTTCAATTAATAATTCAAATAATTTTATTATTGTATGGATGAACAGTTAGAAATTTCACTTTTTCAATTAATTCTGTTAAATAAAAAAATTCTAACAGTTAGATATTTGTAATTTTTTAAACTACAGAGAGTAATTCGTATTTTAAGTAAACATCAAGAGGTGTATTTTTAATTTATCCTAATTTTAACTAGGTGGACACTATTTTTTTTTCTCATTATAAAATTAAGAATTACATGGTAAAATGATATTAAATGACATCCACCTAGTTTGATTTATGTACATATAATTTTTTTTTATTAATGACACAATTTAAAATAATTGGTATACGTAATATTTATTCTTAACTTGGGCTATTTTGGGAAGATGGTTATAATCAACTTTTTGGTGAAAAGCTACTTATAAACAACTTTTTTGTGAGAGAGAAAGTTAGTAATAATCAACTTTCCAAAATAGACCTTAGGTACATAAACATATATATAAATAATTTTTTTCATTAAAAACAATTATGTTGGTTTGAAAGATATTTTCATAAAGTAATAAATAAAATATATGTCCGAAATATTAAAGTAATAAATAAAATATATCCCCACACCGTTCAGTGGTAGGCTAAAGCAGTGCAGTGGTTGAAGCCGTATCTTTTATTCACGTGCTCTGAGTTCTAGCCTTTGCAGCGATTAAATATTTTTTTTCTTTTTTTAAACTTGAATATGCATCTAAGAGACAAAACGGCATCGTTTTGTCTCGCAATACTGTGAGGGACTCACAGCAGTACCCCCGGATCCTCTTTTTGGCCCCTCTTCCTTGTCCTCTCTATGGGCCGAAGACTGAGGAAAGACCTGACAAAGTCATTGGAAAGTGATCCGTCAACCAAGTAGAATAAAAAGGCATGGTAAATTTAATTATGTTAATACTTTTTTAATTATTAGTAAATATTATTTTATTTTTATATTTATAAACTTGTATTTATTGGCTTCCTTAATTATAAAAATCCTTTACATACATTTCTTTTAGTGGTGATTTAGAAGTGAGAGTAATATATTTTTATAATTGAAGAATTCAAAATATATAGATTCATATTTAAGAAACATAAAATAATACTAATAATTAAAATTTGGTGTAATCAACTCTAAAAAGAAATTAAGATCGTCTCCATTCCATTGGACCGATGCTCTCTCCTCAAAAGACAAAGAATGGTCCGAATGAAATTACCCAAGCTCAACAAATGTGAAACTAAGAAACTAGAATCGTTTAAGCTTTTAAAATAGGTGGTGTTTGATAAAGTTGAAAATTAAAAACTAAAGATTGAAAATTAAGTATTGAAAATTGAATGCTGAATTTTTTAAATTAAAAAGTTGTTTGATAAAAACTTAAGTACTGAATTAAAAATAAGTTGTTTGATATGTCTAAAATAAAATTTGAAAATTATTATTTTTAAATTATATATTTTAATTTTTATATTGTGATGATGGTGGTGGTGGTGGTAATGGAGTGGCATAGTGGTAGTGGTAGTAGTAGTGGTAGTGGAGGCGGCGGCGGTGGCGATGATTGTAGTAGTAAAATGGTGGTGATATTCATGGCAATAATGATAATGGTGATGAAGATGATGGTAGTAGTGGTGGTGGTGATGACGGCAGCGAAGACATGATGGTAGCGGCGGTAGTAGTAGTGGTAGCGGTGGCATGGTGGTGGTCGTAGTGATAGTGCTAGTGATGATGGTAGTAGTGGTGGTAGTGGTAGTAGTATGACGAAGCCCGTATCTATGATCCAAACCATAGGGTTCGTTGAGTACTTCATTTATGCAAAAAATCACGTTGATCGGATATCGATATCTATTTGACCAGATCACATTTCTATTAACACTCAGTGTGATTTTTAAAAAATTTGTTAATAGAAATGTAATCTAATCAAGTAATAATTGATATTCGATCAATATAATTTTTCGTAAGGATAAAGTACTTGACGAGCCTTACCCATTGAATAGTTTGTGTCACGCTCCAAAATTTTAACAATTAAATATTAAATTAGGACTAAACTCCAATTAATATTTCATCATTCAAATCCTAGAGGTGAAACAAAAAAAACTAAACGCCAACCAAACTATCTGTCATAAATTCATAATTAACCAATACCTCCAATATTAAAGTAACAATAAATAGTCAAAATCTATCTATCTATATCTATATCTATCTATCTATCTATCTATCTATCTATCTATACTATATATATAACCAAATGTAGTTGTTAAGTTAAAAGACTCCAAAACTTGAATCTTAAATTCTCATAATTTTGAAGAAAAAATATATTACGTGGCACTTCCCTTTATCTCACGTTCCACTCTTCAAGCCTTCTCACTCCTTATTCCTATATAAAATATAAAATTAAAAAATAATAAAATATTCATCCATATCCATTATCCATAATAATATTTATCCCAAAATAATAAAATATTCATCTATATCCACTACCCACAATAATATCTATCTCACTTTCAATCTCAATTTTAAAAAAAAAAGAAAAAGAAAAGAAACTAACAACTCTTACAACTTCCACACATACATTTCTCTATTCAGTTTATTCCAGTCATCTTTTATTTTCTCATAATAACTCATCTTCTCCATTGTTATATTTTGCAAATTTGATTATCTGAAAAAAAATCATTACAAGATCAGTGTAATATTATTTCTTGCTTTTTATGTATTTTTTCAATGTTTGTTACTTTGTATGCATATATATTTTTTAAAATATTTTTCAGTTCATCTACACATCTTTTCATTTTTTTCATTTTTATGCTCATAATATTATTTCTTACTTTATATGTACTTTTTCAGTATTTATTACTTTTGTGTGTATATATTTCTTTTTTCTATTATTTTCAGTTTATCTTCACATCTTTTTCATTATTACATTTTGCATGATTTGAGCTTGCTTTACTTTTTAATTTGTAATTTGCTTTTGTTTTTCAATTTAATCATATTCGAAACTCATCAAATCTTGAATTTAATTTAATTTACTTTATCTCACGTCTATCACACCATCACACTTATTAATGACTTCGCGTAAACTCTCAAAATCAAGAAGATCAGCTCTACATAAAGTTAATCTCACATTTGCTCCTTCAAGCTCTCTCAAATGAGAGTTCTTCGGATCATCTACAACCAATATACACTCACTTCTATCAATATACACTTACTTTATCTCACGTCTATCACACACACACACACAATGACTTCAAACCTTAAACACAATTTCTCAATTTTAAAATTTTTAAAAATAAAAATATATTTTGGCTTAAAGTGATTGGTACATCTAACAATATTTAATTTTAAAATTTTAAAATCTTTAAATTTTATCTAAACATATCTAATTTAAAATTTTGAATTTTTTTTTACAATATTAGAAAAAGAAAATGACTCAAATCTATTAGTGTATTATCTAAATTTTGAATTATTACACATGGCATAATATTATTGGATTTAACATTTAAATTTTAAGATTAACTAAAATATCTAACTATATGATTTGAGGAATTCTAATAGTTTTTTTTTTTTTTTTTTTTTTCTGAATTTTCCAATTTTTTTATTTTATTTTAATTTTTACAAAATTTAAGTTGCTAAAGGTCTGTTTGGTAACGTTTACGTTTTCAATTTATATTTACAAAAATTTTATAAACCGATTTTTATTTATTTATTGTTTATTTTTAGAAAAACATAAACTACAAACGCGTTTGGTAATTGACAAAATGTTTAAAAAATTTTAAAAATATAAAAGAGAGTGAGAAATGGCAAGTGGTGGCAAGTGGCAGCGGAAGACGGTGGTGGAAAGTGGTGACGGTGGGTGGTGGTGGTGGTGGGTGGGTGGGTAGGTGGCAGTGGCGGTGGCGATGGCGGGTGGTGGTGGTAGTGAGTGGGCGGTGGCGGTGGTGGTGGTGGTAGATCGTGGCGGATGGTGGTGGTGGCGGGTGGTGGTAGCAGTGGGTGGTGGTGAGTGGTGGGGGGTAGGTGACGAGGGCGGGGGGTGGGTGTTTGGGAGTGGGTGGTGCTCTTGGTGGTGGTAGTGGTAGGTGGGTGGCGGATGACGGGTGGTTGTGGCGGGTGGTGATGGTGGGTGGGTGGGTGACGGTGGCTGATGGTGGGTGGGGGCGAGCGGGTGGTAGTGGGGGTGGCGGGTGCCGGGTGGTAGTGGTGGATGGGTGGGTGGGTGACGGTGACGGGTGGTGGGTGGTGGGTGGTGGTGGTGGCGGGTGGGTGGCAGGTGGCTGGTGGTGGATGGTGGGTGGTGGTGGCGGGTAGGTGGCAGGTGGTGGTGGGTGGTGGCGGCGGAAGACGATGATGGAAAATGGTGGCGGGTGGTGGCTAGTGTTGGGTGGTAAAAAAAAAAAAACTGAAAACTCAAAACAAAAATACATTTTTTGAGTTTACATTTTTTGGCTAAATTTATAAACTGAGACCATTGATTTATAAATCAAAAATTTACCAAACAAGTTTTTATTTGAGTTTTTTAAATTTTTATAAATATAAATAGAAAACTGAAAACGTAAATGTTATCAAACGGCACTTAAGTGTTGATTTTTTTGTTGGCTATCCATGATTTTATCCATAATTATTGGTTAATGATTGACCACTATTAAATTCTTTTTGTAGGCTGTAATGATAACAATTGACTACAATCAATTTTAAAATTTTCTATCAATGTATTTTTTTTTAAAAAAAAATCATTATCAAGCATGCAATTTAAAAATTAAATATATTTTATTCTATTACAACTTTATTAAAAAGTAAATTTATTTGCTATTATTCAAGAAAATATATATACGCCTTTATTTTGATATAACAAAAATTAAATTATCTTCTACTCATACACAATCTTTCATAAATGTCTTATCTTTTTAAAAATTTTGATTATCAGCAACTAAATTCCCCATTTCTCTCTCTCTCTTTTTTTTTTTTTTTTTTTTTTAAGAATGTTTATTTTACTTTTATCATTTTCCAAATTAGATTTGATATCTATCTTTTTACCTATATATCTATATATATACTATATATAAGCAAATATAGTATGTATTCTAAAATTTTCAAAGTCTCAATACTCAATTCTCAAACAGTTGATATTCTTTTTTCTACATGTCACTCTCTCAAAGTTATGTTTTTAATTTTTCTTCATCCTTATTTTTCTCCAAAAGAAAACATTTTTTTTCTCTTAATATTGTTTTTATTTTAAATTGTTAACTTTTAAAATATTTTTATTATCTAAGACTCCTTATCTCTTTTTATTTTATATTTTATTTCGCTTAATCTTCTACTATATCTTCATTTATCTTTATTTCTTACTTCTTCCTTTTTTTTATTTTTTTTTTATCCCCAATCCTGTCATTATCTCGAACTTTATTTTTATTATATTGTTCATATGATCCCTTTTTAAAATTTATTTTAATCTTTAATCTAATAATTATCTTCAAAATCATTCCTATCTGATAATGATCTCCAATTTCATTTCTATCTTATTTTCAAATGCTTCATATTTTAGCTATATATTCTAACATACTATCAAGTTTTTTTACTGTTTGCATATTGGGTATAAAGTTTTGTTCAAACTTTGTGTTTAATATTCGAGTTGCATTAAACCATCAACAACGTCACAACTAGTTAGGCAATTGTAAGATTCTAGGGTTTGATGAATTTTATTCTTTTTGTATGCCTATGTATATATGTAGTGGGGGCATTTTTTGTTGTTTTCTTTAGAAGGACCTTTGAACATTTTTACATTATCTGTAGTAATATTCATTTTTATATGCCTATGTATATATGTAGTGGCAGCAAAATGAAGAATCAGCAGCTTTTCGGAGTTTGGCACGCATTTCGAGAAACATTGCAAACAGAGGCTAATTGGGGCATCCCAGTGGATTTCCGCGCCAAGGCAGCCCAACATGCATCATTCATCAGAATCGAGGCAGTCCCTGGCTTGCATACCAGTTTACAGTTTTTCTTAGTTAATTTGTCAATTAATTAGGAATCTGTATTATTCTTTCATTTCGGACTGTATTATTTATTCGGACCCTCTGCGCGAGGGCATAATTGTAATAAGGGTGTGTGAGTGTGATGTATGTCTTCCAACCCCACGTCTTTCTTCCCTTTTATTTACCCGCTTATGATGGTTAGATATAGGGCATATTTCAATTAGCATAACAGTATGACAGCATGTTTGCATCATTCATCTGTTTTGCACGCACCGGGCTCGGCGCATCATACAAACTGCATTTGTATTTCAATTCCAAATTGAATACGTATTAGTTGTAGCATTCCATATGCCATGTTTAGAATAGCCGAGCCTGCTATAGTTTGCATTTTTACATGTGTTGCATTAGGCATTTCTGTATACTTAGGTCCATGCATGGATTTCTAATGAGTTTTTGTTTTGGCTTGGAGTACTCGGTAAGTTTTATGCTTTAGCATCCTTGCATGCGTGTGAGTGGTTGCCATGAATAGCATGCTTACCATGAGGCTAACTGCTTATGTGATATAACTGCCTTGAATGCCTGTGGGTGGAGGTTGAGTTATCTGAATTGGGACAATTCATCGACTGTTTGTTTTAAGCCCACTAGATAGTGGCAAAATCATGTTTTCTAAGCCCACCCGAGGGTGGCAAATCCGCGTCTTAGCCTACCTGCGGGTAGCACCATCAAACCATTTTCAAACAAACAAGTATGAAATGTTTTGTTCCAATTCAGGCGATTCAGTCTATACTTGTATGCTGTGCGCATCACATAGTAACCTAGGCTAATAACCGGAATAAGAACGCACAAAGTTTTCAAAAACAGATATCATGGTTAGTAGAGGCCGGTCTTTGACCGGGCAAGCGAGGGTGCTCACGATGTGACCTTCCCCAATCGCACCCAAGTTCCCGAGCCAACTTTGGTGATGACGGACACGTGGCCTTTGGCACCGAGTTAGGGTTTCCTAAATTTCCCATTTAAAAAATATTTAGGTGGCGACTCTGTTATCTGGCAAAGCAGTCCATGTTTGGCACTTCTTTCAAAAATCTGTTTTTTCTCAAAACGATTTGCCGGATTTGGACTCTTTGGTTCAAGATTAAGAACCGTGACATTTGAGTCCTTCGAACTGTAGTGACCTAATATCGAACCAGAACGGGGACTCGCACTTCCCCGGGATGCGTCGGGACGCCTGATTCTGGCGACTCTGCTGGGGATTTAGAGAACTTGACTCGAACTTATGATATCTGGTTTTGACTACACTTGTGTGTTTCTTTGCATTGCATTTGCATTGGTGCGCCTAGGACACCGTGTTTGCCATATGCCATTCCCGAACGATTTGCCGGAGGCTTGTCTTGTCAAGTCATGTCCGTAAGGCTGATCGGCTCCGGGCTCTGACAACATGGGAACACAAACCCCGGTTTTACGGGGGCACCCTTTTTGACCATTCGACCTAGTGCATATTCGGATCCATAGTGACCATTCCAAACTAGGACAGGTTACTTACCCGTTTATAGGTTGTTTGAAGCCGCTGCGTGCGTAGTGAAACCCTAGCTCCTGACAAAATAGGACAGGGAAACCCTACCCCAACATAGGGGTGTTTTCAGCTCTCACTTATCTGTTATGTGCTTGTTAGAGTGCATCTCTACAGGGAATGTATGTATCAGTTGAGTTTGGGCATCGAACTGCGGCATCAGTTTTTGGGATAGGCATCGAACTGCGGGCATCACAAGATATCTGAGAATTAGTTGTCTGAGGATATCCGACTCAGTTTAGGGGAACAGTGATACAGGAATAGTGATCAGTGGTTGAGGACAGTGTATTTCCAGCTTATTAACTGCGTGTTGTATGCCCGACTGTGTGTTGTGTGTATTTAAATTAAGCCGTTATGCTGTCCGTTTTTCTGGTCATTTATTTCTTTTTGCTTTATTATCTTTTTGCTAGGGCAGTTTGTGGCACGATTGCTTCCGAACCACTAGATACCCCCCAAGCACTTTGGACACGAGGTCGCCGACTCAACCGATCCGAGGATCTAGTTGACGGACATCCGGTGTTCCACTCTCTACCCCCAGTCACCAGAAGAAGGCCGAGAAGGCGCAGTGTGTCGGAACAGGGGTTATCAGAACAGAGGGCTGCTTTGACAGTAAACAATCAGGTTGAGATTTCTGTGTCTGCCATAGAGGTACATCTACCGGCCATTCAAATGGAACAACAGAATACAACAATGGAGGCGATGATGCGCCAGATGAATGAGAGCATGAAACAAATGCAAGATGATGCCATCCGCCAAGCGGAATTTTCTAAACAAAGAAAGTCATCATGGCCCAGCAGTCTGAGTTGATCACCAGATTACAACAGCAGAATGCCGCATCTGCTTCACACCAGGTCCCTCCTCCACTAGGGGCGCATCAGGTTCCTCCTCCGCCAGGGGCTCCACTACCTGAACAGATACCTGCTGGCCAAAATGCTCCCCCAAATCCCCAGAATACCCAGAACACCCAGAATACCCTCCCAAATCCACAGAACACTCTGCCGAACTTCCAAAACACCCAAGAGGACACGGGTCTTCCAACGGGGCTGGCTCCGCCCCCGCTTCTGCCGCAATTGTCCAAAAATCTTACACCCAACCACCCGGACTCTCCATTTGAGTTCGAGGTAGACCAGACAGCTCTGAAATTCAGCAAATTGGAAAAGCTCTTCAAGAAATCACAGGGGGTGAAGGCCATCCCAGATATTGAAGACGGCTACACTGACGTGGCCGTGACACTGCCGGACAGATTTAAGATGCCGCAGATTGATCGTTTTGACGGATCAGGGGATCCTATGGTCCATCTTCGGCTATTTTCAGACATCTTGAGGCCGATGGGCCTAACCCAACCGCAAAAGCTTTCTTTATTTGGCAGAACTTTGTCAGGGGTTGCGGCCATCTGGTACGCAAAATTGGAAGATGATGTGAAGAGAAATTGGGATGAGCTAGCCGAGGCCTTCGTTGCACAATATTCATATAATACTCAGATCGAGATTACAACACGTGATCTCGAAACGACGAGGCAGGAACAAAAAGAGACTTTCTCTGATTTTGTAACTCGGTGGAGAGCAAAGGCATCGATGATGACCTTAAGGCCAACTGATAAAGATCAAATCCGGATGATTGTGCGCAATCTCCAACCTAAGTTAATGCAGAAAATGATCGTACTCCCTTTCCCCACCTTCTCAGATTTACACGAGATGGGGGTACAGATCGAAGATGCGATGAAGCAAGGATTGATCGATCAGGATCGGGAGCAGCCCCGAAGAACATTCAACCGTAATAACAATGCGGGCCCGAGTGGCTCCGCCAACACAAGGACTTCAGAGGTCGGTATGGTCACCACCACTCCCCCTCCCCAACCAAGGCCCGCAGCGGCCACACCCTTTTCCAGTACCTCCAGGAGCAGTAACCAAGGCCCGAGGTACCAATCCAGAGGCCAAAGAACCTTCACTTCACTATATATGCCCCTGTCCAAGGCTCTGGGGGTGTTAATCAGGAAGAAGCATCTGACGTCCCTGGAACCGAGGCCACTGCCAAATCCACTTCCCCCTTCCCACAACCCGGCCAAGTACTGTGCGTACCACCAACAGCATGGCCATGACACAGATCAATGTTTCCGGCTGCATCATGAGATTCAAGACCTCGTTGACAAGAATATCATCGTACCTCCCGAAAGACCCAACATCACAACTAATCCACTCCCCGCACATAACCAAGATCCACCACCCAAAAGAGTCAACTTCATCCAAACTGGGGTCGTTTCCTACGATCCTAGTATCTATATTACTCCCTCTCACCTACTCAAGCCGGAGGTGATCCTTCCTGATTGCACTGACTTGTGCATGTTGGACACCTTCACAACCCAAGCTGAGCCAGAGGTGGTGACCTCCGAAGATGGAACGGGGCAGGCTTCCGAGGAAAGCAGAACTGTTGAGTCTGGGATCGAACAGTCTGGGAATCTAGCTGGAAGAGCTTATGATCCAAGTGAATATATCTTGTCAACGGGCCAGCCTAAGCTGAGTGTGGGGTTGCCAGAGAAGACTGAACTGTGCATGATCCGGGGGGACAGACCTGAACAAGGGGCAGATGATCTGACTACAATGGAACAGGACTTCGCCAACCTCCAATTTTTCAACGACCAAGAATCAGCGGATGCAACTATCAACTGGTTTGAATACGGGGAGTCAGCGGAAGTTACTGGGTGGTTAGATGATCAGCCAGACATCGTGGAATTTCAATCAGAGCAAGGCCCGGCAGGGGCAAAAGTACCATTTGTGGCCGGAAGGGCCGAGAGTCAGATCGAATTGCCGGAGAGCGCCGGTACAAAGAATTCCGCTCGGGATCAAGACATTTTGAAAACCGAACAATTAACACTGGAGGAACAAGAAAAGAAGTGGGATTCTGAGAGGATCCGAAAAGCAAAGAACCATGAAGAGGTTGAAAGTGCTACAAGCACGAGGGCAGGACATGCTGTGAGTATGTGGAATGAAAATGCTGAGAATGCAAACATGCCCGAACCAGACAGGTGCCTGTTAGATGCTAATGGGATGTGGTGGGAAGATGACGACTTGTATCTCGCCCACACAAACGAAGATTGGGCGGGTGGCCAACCAGACAGCACCTGGTACCTCGAAGAGGTAGACCATATGACTAGAAGTGGGCGGTATTTCAAGCCCCCACACCTTGATCAACCCGAAGCATCGGGGAAAGATAAAGAGGCAGAAAAGCAGAGAGAGAAACAGATTGAAGAAGAAGCCGTGCTTAAGCAGTTAAAGAAAATACAGGCAGACATCTCCATCTGCGGATTGCTTATGGCTTCAAGGGTGCACAGACAGGCTGTCCTATCTGCTATGGACAAGGCCAAACTCTCCATCGAAACTACACCAGAGCAGCTGGTTGGGCTGGTTTTTCCGGGAGGAGGTTCCCCGGCATTGACCTTTTTCGGACAAGGCTGCCGCTGAGGCGTGGATCATAATGAGACCCTCTACATCTCTGTAGAATCACGAGGACAAATGGATTCGGTGGTACTTGTTGATCTTTGGGTCCGCTATCAATGTCTGCTTGACCCGAGCAGGCGTATGCAATCGGGTTGAAGCCCGCAGACTTCACACCGACCACTCAAGTAATCAGAGCCTACGACAATACAAGTAGAGATGTCCTAGGGACAGTAAAAATCCAAACCAAGATTGGGCCTGGACAACACGAGGTAGATTTTCATGTCTTGGAGGTCCCTGCATCCTTTAACATGCTTTTGGGGCGACCCTGGTTGCATCAGGTAAAGGCCGTCTCATCCACTCTACATCAAATGGTGAAATACCCCTATGGAAAGGGAGTAGCCATTGTGTTTGGGAACTCATCAATCCATCCCCCTCCGGAGATATCTACGCCAGTCCTAGAGATTGAACACGGCATGGAGGACGTGTTTATATCGAGATTTACTTTGGCTGAGGCCCGGGTGGTGCAAAACATTATGGCTGTAAATGAAGGTGTGTACGTCAGTGCTCAATCCGTCTACCTCATGAACAAGCTACAACATATCCTCGGGATGGGATTGGGAAGAAACGGCAGGAAAGGAGTCGCAGCGTTGGCCGAAGTGCCACATAACCCGCATACCTTTGGACTGGGTTATCTGCCCACCAAAGAAGATTGGGTGAGGAAAGGAAAGGAAATGGCCAGCAGAGCCAGAGCGAAGCAGGCTGGGAAGCCTTTTGATTTAATGCACAGGCCCATCCAGGGTACCCTGAACGGACGCTTTGTCCGGGAGGGGGAGGACTTTCCATTTTGCGGCTTCCCAGAGCCATGGTTGAACGTGGAGAGGAAGCGCGTACCAGGTTTCGAAATCTTCTTCGACCTGCAACTATCCGGGGATGATGTTGCCACAGAGCAGACAGACCCAACAACTGAGGTTGAGCAGAATAAGGCAGTGGATCCTGAGGGCACAGAATTGGAAATGGGGGTAGCACTGGCATGTCTCCTCTCTGATCCTCCGATCGACCAAGAGTGCTTGGGGGATAACTTCGTGGTTTCCATGATTGGGGATGAAACGGCTGCGAGCCGACCAGCAGCTATCTTGGATGCATCAATCGCACCCTCTCTCACTTGGCAGTATGAGGAGGGATTTTTGTCCAACCGGACCTTGGTCAGTAGTGGCCGAATCTGATTCCACCGAGTCTGTGAGTCGGAATCGATTCCACTCGGCGAAGTCTGAGTCTGGTACTCCTGGGGATGTTAACCCGGATGCCACGGTCCTGTCCAGGTCGTCTTTTTCCTTTTCATTTGAGTCTGTTGTAACCGATGAATTGGACGATTTGGATGTACCTAATGAGAATGAACTATCTGTGGTTTCTGAGTACTTTTCTGTGCCCCTAATTTATTGCATTAATTCAGACTTTCAAAATTTTGATCAAAACGACGAGGATGAAGTTCCTCCGGTTTTACAACGTTTAATTGAGCATGAGCAAGAGAGATTTGTTAAGCCATTAATGGATGAAATCATTTCCGTGAACATTGGTACTGAGGAGGACCCGCGGCTGGTCCAGATCGGGTCCACGTTGTCTTCGGAGGAACGCGAGCGCTTAGTCGCTTTATTAAAAGATTTCAAAGATGTTTTCGCGTGGTCCTACGAAGACATGCCTGGAGTCGATCCTGAGATTGTACAGCATCGGATCCCCCTTGACCCCGAGGCCCGACCTGTCAAGCAGAAGCTCAGAAGGATCCGCCCGGACTGGGCTCTCAAGATTAAGGAAGAGGTCACCAAGCAAATTGACGCAGGCTTCCTGCTGGTATTTGAATATCCGACTTGGTTGGCCAACATTGTTCCAGTGCCGAAGAAAGATGGCAGGATCCGGGTGTGTGTAGACTTTAGGGATTTGAACAGAGCTAGTCCGAAGGACGACTTTCCCCTACCGCACATCGATGAGTTGGTAGATTTCATAGCAGGGCATGCATTGCTCTCATTCATGGATGGCTTCTCAGGATACAACCAGATAGTGATGGCGCCAGAAGACAGAGAAAAGACTGCATTCACCACCCGTGAAACATATCGCTACCGGTAATGCCGTTTGGGTTGAAGAACGCTGGAGCTACTTATCAGCAGACGCGACCACAATACTACATGATATGATCCACAAAGAGGTTGAGGTGTATGTGGACGACATGATTGTCAAGTCCAAGGAAAGAGAGGGCCACTACACCGCCTTGCACAAGTTTTTTCAAAGGATCAGGGAATTCCGGTTGCGGCTAAACCCTCAAAAATGTACGTTCGGTGTTACAGCGGGAAAAATGCTGGGGTTTCTAATTACACAAAGGGGCATCGAGGTCGACCCTTCCAAAATCAAGGCCATCTTAGAAATGCCACCACCAAGGACTGAAAAGGAGGTGCGAGGCTTTCTGGGTAAAGTGCAATTCATAAGACGGTTTATTTCAAAACTAACCTTGACTTGTGAACCACTTTTTGGCCTCCTGAAGAAAGGAAAGAAGTTCCAATGGGACGGCCGATGCCAAGCTGCATTCGAACAAATTAAAGGATATCTGCAGAACCCACCCGTTTTATCGCCACCAGAACCAGGGAAACCGTTGATTTTGTATCTGTCAGTGACTGAAACTACAATGGGCTGCATGCTTGCACAAGAATCAGAAGACAAGGTGGAGAAAGCCATCTATTATTTGAGCAAGAAAATGCTGGAGTATGAGACCCGGTATACGCCGCTAGAAAAGGCTTGCTTAGCTCTGGTATGGGCTACTAGGAAGCTGCGGCACTACCTGTTAGCTCACTCTGTAATGTTGGTTTCACGACTTGATCCCATCAAATATCTCTTCGAGAAACCAGCACTTACAGGTAGGCTAGCCCGTTGGTTACTGTTGCTCTCCGAATTTGATCTCACATACGTCACACGCAAGTCAGTGAAAGGAAGAGCAGTGGCAGAGTTCCTTGCCGACCATCCAGTTGAGCGGGATGAAGCAGTTGAGTACCTATTCCCGGATGAATCAATCCTGTATATCGACGAGGAAATTTGGACAATGTACTTTGACGGAGCGTCAAATCAACATGGGTATGGGATAGGAGTGTTGCTGATAGCACCCGACGATTCCCGTATCCCTCTAGCCTTTAAACTCCGGTTCAAAGTCTCAAATAATGAAGCAGTCTGGCGTGCATTCTTTGGTTTGGAAGCAGCCCTGGAATTAGGGGCAAGACGGCTGGACGTCATTGGGGATTCGAACCTTGTTGTGTCTCAAGCTAAAGGAGACTGGAAAGTAAAAGAGGAAAATATGATGATGTATCACCAAACCTTGGATCTGCTAATTCCTCGGTTTGAAAAGTTAAGTTTTACTCATCTACTAAGAGAGAACAACAAGTTCGCAGACGCTTTAGCAACTCTATCATCTATGATAGACATCCCGTGTGGAGTCCGAATGCGTCCAGTCATTATTAACCAGAAATTTGCACCTGTCTATGAGTCGATTGCATCCATAGATGAAGTTCAGGACGAACACCCTTGGTATTACGACATCTGGAACTTCTTGGAGACAGAAACATACCCGCCAGGGGTAAATGCCAAAGACAAAAGAGCAATCAGAAGAATGGCAGTTCAGTTCATCATCTGCGGGGTAAATCAGATAAACGGGTCATCTGGGAATGCATAAAGCGGCGTTGATCTTTGAAGAATCAAAGCGTCTGATGGAAGCCATCCACGGGGGTGAATGTGGTGCACATATGAATGGGGTAATGTTGGCACGGAAAATCCTTAGACAAGGTTATTACTGGTCTACCATGGAGGAGGATTGTATTGGTTTCGTCCGGCGATGCCACAAGTGTCAAATTCATGCAAATCGCATGAACATCCCGCCGTCAAAGCTGTACAACATGACTTCGCCATGGCCGTTTTACATGCAGGGAATTGATGTAATCGGAGCTGTTACGCCGAAGGGGTCGAATGGGCATGAGTTCATCTTGGTAGCAATAGATTATTTCACAAAGTGGGTTGAGGCCCAATCTTATGCGGTGTTGAAGGCTTCGCATGTGGCAAAATTTATCAGAAACAACATCATCTGTCGCTACGGGGTCCCAAATGAAATCGTTTCAGACAATGGTTCCCACTTCAAAAAGGAGGTGATTGATTTGTTGGAGAAATACAATATGGCTTTTCATAAGTCGTCTACCTACCGGCCGCAAACCAACGGAGCAGTTGAGGCCGCCAACAAGAATATCAAGCACATACTACAGAAGATGGTGGAAACCTATCGGGACTGGCCGGACAAGCTGCCGTTCGCTCTATGGGGCTACAGGACTTCGATCAGAACTTCTACTGGGGCGACTCCGTACTCATTGGTCTATGGGATGGAGGCCGTCCTGCCTATTGAGATTGAGGTCCCGTCATTACGAGTATTGGCTGAGTGCCAGATAGCCGAAGCAGATTGGCAAAGAAAAGATTTGAGGAACTCATGCTTTTCGATGAAAGAAGGTGAAAGCACTGCATCACATCCAAGGTTATCAACGCAGAATCGCCGGCTTTTAACAAGAAGGTTAAGTCCAGAATTTGAAAGAAGGAGATTTGGTACTCAAAGACAACCGAGCTCCCATCCACGACCCAAGGGGCAAGTTCGACCCAATTGAATTTGGTCCTTACATTATCAAGTCAATCAAGTCGTGGAGCTGTGGTTACGATGGATCTAGATGGCTTGGAGTTTTCCCAACCGATCAACATGGACAAGTTGAAGAAATACTACCGAGAGGCTCGCTAGGCGAAAACCCGAAAGGCGACCTAGGCAAAACTTCGAGCATAGAAAATGTGAAATTATAAAAAGCGAGCTCATAAGGTTGAAAACTCGCAAAGGGCGGCCTTGGCAAAAGTTAGAGCGCAAAAGGAGAGTAAAAAATACCTGAGCGAACCTAAGCCTGAACTACGTAAGGCTTGATTCCCATCTTTGGGATACGTAGGCAGCTTTATCCCGAAGTTCAGCCACAATCTTTTCCTGATCGACTTTGTCCATTTTGATCATCTCAGTCATCTCTATTCATCAGCATTTATCGTGATCTCCGGTACAGTGCTATTCAGACTAGGGGCAACTTTCCGTTGCAATGAAGTGCTGCGGTACCATTCAAACTAGGGGCAACTTTCCAGTTGCTAGGATTCGGGATTGTGCATCTCAGTGACAGATCTCAGGCGTGTCCAGTTCTGATCCATATCGAAAATAGTTTTGAAAAGTTTTAATAAAAGTTGACTTTGTTCAAATTAATCTTTTCACAACTAAGACCATTTTTGGACCAAAAGTGGAGAATTTTCAGTACCACAACCTTCAATTTCATTGATTTCAAAACAGAGTTCTTTTGCTCTTGCATACAATTGAAGTTGCTTTTTTATTACACTCATAAAGAAAACTTGAAAGTACTAATAAAGCAATAAATCTGGGGCATAGTCCAGTCAGGTGTCCCTGCGCCCCCTTCTAGAGCTAGTTGAAGCCTCTGATGCCAGCCTAGGCCCAACCTGTGCCTCCTCGTTGAGCCAATCCCAGCACTCGTCAGACAAAGTGCAACTAAAAGTAAGGGCGGGGGCCAGAAGCTCTCTAACTCTCCATGCTGCGACCTGCCGAGCTAGCTGCGCGCCTCGAACCGGGAATGTAGCCGGATACTCTATCCCCTCTGGTGGGCACGTCTGATCATAGCCAAACTGGCGCAGAATACGGAATGGGAAATAGAACACACAGTGAGTCAAGCCGATCAGTCGAATCCCGACCTGCCGTGACATGCTATAGCTCATTACCGGGAGATTGAGCCAAGGACAACGCCACGCAATGCGATCTGCCGACAGGTTGCACATCCATTCAAACCACCATCCCTCATCAGGAGCATTGACTAGGCGTTGCCGAAAGAAGTAGCGAATTTGAATAAGCAGGGCAAGAATCCACAACTTGCAATTTATCCATCAACCATATCTGGGGAGGGATGAAAAATGAGAGAATAAAGAATAGAGAGATGTGCGATGAGAGAAAAGTAAGATAAGGGTTTTGTGAGAAAAACCGAGCCCGAGGACCGAGTGATGTGAGCAAATATACATGTGAGCTTGGGTGGGAAACATTACCTGCAGCAGTAGTGGACTCCCTGCAAACCTGGTTGTCTCCCGGCAATGGAAAGCATCCAAGCCCATCAGTGTCTCGGCCAGAGTCATGGCAATGCAACTCTTTCCCTCCTTCAAGCCTCGAGCGATTTCAATCAAACGGACGCTGGATCCTCCGGAGCCCGAGACAAACAGAAAGTGAGATAGTAGGCACAAGCAGAGGGCGTGCTGCCGGAAGCCTTGCCAATGATGGTCGCTACGGTCACCAGCATCAGAGAATCGGTAAATCAGGCTCGGAATGTCCAACATTCCGTCACAAATCAGGGATCGAGCATCATGCGCATTGAGTCCGCACATCCGCCCTAAGGTCTGGGCATAGCCAAAATTGAGCTGGGGCAAGATCTCCTCGCCTCGCTCTGATTCCATCAAGGCTTGAAAATCTTCAAAAGTAGGACATACCTCTTGCCCTCCGGTCAAGGCGTCGTCCGGGTTCCAAAACCTTGCCGCGGCATAGAGGAAAGGAAGATGCAGTGGAGTCCGGCCCAGCGTGAACAGTGCATTCAAGCCAAAACCCCGGAAGTTCAACTTCTCCGAGCCATCTAAAGAAGAAATCCAAGATGTGAGATTTTCTACGAGAAATGCCTCCATTTTTGTGAGAAACGGTGATGAAATGAATAAGTTCCAAGGCTGGGGCTTTTATAGGGGGCTAAAACACTATTCAAGGGACACTTGTCAAAATTCTGGAGGTCACGGGGGAAGTGGCCGGCCGGCCATCTATCCCAGTAGGCCGGCCACCCTCTAATCTCTAGCTACAAAATGCTTTCGGCCATGCATTGGTCCTGTTTTGCCCTCCGGAAGGAAGTTTGAAGCATTTCTAGGCATCGGGAATGTCGAAGGCCTCCATTTCTATCAGTTTCCGATACGTTCCATCATCCAGATTGTCCGTCCGAAGTATGCTTTGTTGTATTTTTGCTTATCGAGTTGTTGTTCTGTTTATCGAGTTGTAAGTTTTGTCGAGCTGTCGCATTTTGTGTTTTGAATTATTACCTTTTGTTTACACAATTTTGTTGAGTCTTGTTTATCGAGTCGTTAACATTGTTGTACTTTGCTTATCGAGTTGTAAACTTGCTAAGATTCTGTTATTTCTTAGTGAGTCGAGTTGTTTTGATTTGTTGCGTCGGTTCATTACCTGACCCGGTAAATACACAAGGCGCATTTCCATTCAATTCCATTTTTGTGCAAAATGATGCGATGCAATGCTAAGAATTTCAAATACAAACATCTTTTCAAAAAGCTGTTTCATTCCATCATGTTTTACAACAAAATAAAGGTACAAGTTTTACAGGAAATAAAACTGCCTAATAATGTGCAAAGTGCTACAAACTACTAGCCAAAAAGTAAAATAAAGCAGGAAATAACATCAGTATCCCCGGGAACGGGAATGAGGAGGCCCTCTCATCCTCTTCTGCGGGACAACCTCTGCACCATCATCACCATCCGAATCAGAGCTGTCATCCTCCGGATCTCCCTCAGCCTCACCCCCGCTTCCGGAACCAAGACCGGAGCCTCCCTCCCCAGGAGATGTCTCTGACTCACGGTCTGCGACCTCCTCCTCCTCATCCTCGATAATGGGTGCCCTGCGTCTGCGAGACGACCCCGCTCCTCGAGCTCCTCGGTAAGGCCTGGATGGCCCAGCTCCTCGAGGCCCAGTACCTCGAGCAGGTCTAGCACCTCGACCTCTCTGAGAAGGCCCTGGTGGCCCGCCTCGCGTCGGAGCATATACGGGAGGCATCTGAAAATGAAAAGTGCAATACATCAGTTCAAACATAAAAAGCAGGTGCAAGTACAGTATGTGAGTGGGGTGTGTGCCAGATGTGTTCTCTGTGACCTATCGGTGCAATAGAATGTTTAAAACCAAAGATGTCATCACAAATATGATAAATGCAAGAGAGATGAAGGGTACTGGAAGCCCATGACGGACATCTGCGCCTCTCACGCAGGACCATCCTCAAGTGAGGCCACCATCCCGAGCATCGATCTATGTACTCGAGGTGGGCTGCAGATACAAGCTCAAGTCATCAATAAATAAGCAACTGCCAAAATGTCTGTGTGATAAATGAAAAATGGTGGAACATACCAGCGGTGAGTCAGGATCACTGACATATCTGTGACCAGGCATCGGAGGCTCTATAGGGATCGGAATCGGAGAAGTAGTCCCATACTGCCAACTCATCAACTCGGTCGGCATATCTGGCCACCCAGGATGATCGAGAATCGGAGGGATCGGAGGAATCGAACTACCTCTACCCCTAGACGCACCAGCCCTGCTAGAAGAAGGGATGTCTGCAGCACGAGCACGACTCGAAGATGGTGCGCTAGTGGGCCTCAGTGGCGGAGCCCGCACTCCCGTCAAGGGGGGCATCAGATATATATGGCGATAGGTGGCGTAGTCCCCCTCAATGAGATGTAGCAAAGCATCGGTGCCCTGCATATCCCTAATGACCTCCTCAGTAGATAGCCCATCGGCGATCCGATAGTGGTACGGAGGCACTGGAGGGTCCTGAGAATCATACCCCCACACCTGGCGCAGGAAGCGTTCCCCCAGGAACCACGCCCTACCAACTGGTCCCTCGAGCAGGTACCTATACTGGGAATTGCTCGACCCTCCGAGGTACTAATTTTGCAAATCATCGCCGAAGACTGCCCAGGGCTGCCAAGTAATCTGCAGATAACCAGTGTACAAATCAATCAGAAATCAAGAATATACAAAGCATATCAAAGATGAAAATGAGAGGAACTGAGAGTTCTGAAATACCTCTCCGTCATAAGATCAAAATCTTGTCCGCAGAGAAAAGAGAGTCTCTCGAGGCCTCGATAGGTGCTCGCCCTCAAACATCAATGAAAACGGAGTCATAAGAGGTCCTACCACCTCCATCTCCGGAGCTAATGTGGGAAAATACACATACATCCATAGCTGAGAAAAGCAGTGCGGAATGTGAATACAAGGTGCTAAAGGCAGAATATATAATGCAAAGTGCGCCGTGTGTGCAGTGAACAAGTAATGAGGAGCAAAAATGTAAATCAAGAGGACAGAATGTACCTCCCAGGCTCTCCAGCGGCCGAGTAAGTCCCTCACGGGCGAGAGACTGCGCTCATGTAACAATAAAGGGTAGCCAGGGCAGCGCCGCCCCAATCATACTGACTGACCTGTGATAGGTCCACTAGGGCACTCAAGAGATACAGCCCCACAGTGTTCCCCCTATCAGCAAACAAAGTAGTGCCGAAGAGGAACATGAGGAAACCTCGGGTGTACTGCTCAATCTCCTCGAGAGACTCAGGCTCCATCTCTGGCCTCCGGAAATGGGAAGAGAACCAAGTATACCGAACCCTCCCGGAAGCTCTGTCTACAGGAGGGCGGGCCCCCAATAGATGCATCCAAGCAGCCTCCCACTCACCCATATCCTCGTCGTAGGGAATGGGCCCACCGCCTACGTCTAGGCCGGTGAGTACAGCAAAGTCTAGTGGGGTCATGGTCATATCCCCGGTGGCAGAAAAATGGAAGGAATTGATGGTGTCCCACCATCTCTCCGCCAAAGCAGCAAACAATGTCCTGCTGATATGACAGTGTGATAACCCCCTGCAGAATGCTCCGAATCCTGCTGAGTCAACCAAATCCCTGACAGCTTCCGGAAGCTCAGCATACCACTCCCTCGCGGCGGTGGAGCCATACCCTCGCACGGTGCGAGAACCAACCTGCATTCAGAACGAATACATGTGTTCAGTACACAATAAAAACGAGCTGTGTGCAAATGAAATGAAGGAGCTGTGTGCAAATGAAATGAAGAAGCTGTGTGCAAATGAAATGAAGAAGCTGTGTGCAAATGAAATGAATGAGCTATGTACAAATCAGTGGGCTGTGTGTTCACTTCAAATCTGGACTGCGTGTTCAGTAAATTAGAGTTTTGGGCTGCGTGTTCAAATTTCGGAAAAATCAGTGGGCTGTGTGTTCACTTCAAATCTGGGCTGTGTGTTCAGTAAATTTGGTATTTGGCCTGCGTGTTCAAATTTCGAAAAAATCAGTGGGCTGTGTGTTCACTTCAAATCTGGGCTGTGTGTTCAGTAAATTTGGTATTTGGGCTGCGTGTTCAAATTTTGGAAAAATTAGTGGGCTGTGTGTTCACTTCAAATCTGGGCTGTGTGTTCAGTAAATCAGAGTTTTGGGCTGTGTGTTCAATTCTTAATCAGTGGGCTGTGCGTTCACTTCAAATCTGAAATGCGTGTTGATAAATCGAGTTTTGGGTGCGTGTTCAAGAATCGAGTTTTGGGTGCGTTCAATTCTTAATCGATTAGGTGTGTGTTCACTTCAAATCTGGGCTGCGTGTTCAGTAAATCAGAGTTTTGGGCTGCGTGTTCAATTCTTAATCAGTGGGCTGTGTGTTCACTTCAAATCTGGGCTGCGTGTTCAGTAAATCAGAGTTTTGGGCTGCGTGTTCAGTAAATCAGAGTTTTGGGCTGCGTGTTCAATTCTTAATCAGTGGGCTGTGTGTTCACTTCAAATCTGGGCTGTGTGTTCAGAAAATCAGAGTTAGGGCTGCGTGTTCTACTCTTAATCAATGGGCTGTGTGTTCACTTCAAATCTGGGCTGTGTGTTCAGAAAATCAGAGTTAGGGTTGCGTGTTCTACTCTTAATCAGTGGGCTGTGTGTTCACTTCAAATCTGGGCTGTGTGTTCAGAAAATCTGAGTTAGGGTTGTGTGTTCTACCATCAATCAGGGTGGGCTGTGTGTTCACCGTCTATCTGGGCTGTGTGTTCAGAAAAATCTGAGTTAGGGCTGTGTGTTCTACTCTCAATCAGTGGGCTGTGTGTTCACCATCAAATCTGGGCTGTGCGTTCAGAAAATCAGAGTTTTGGACCTTGTGTTCTACTCCTAGTCAGTGTGTGCTGTGTGCTCACCTTCAATTTCGGGCTGTGTGTTCGACAAATCAGTGTTTGAGCTGTGTGTTCAATTCCTAACTAATGTGTGCCCTGTGTTCACGATCAATCAATGAGCCTAGTGTTCAAGAAATTCAAGTGTTTAAGTCACATGTTCAAGTTGCAAGCAAAGTTCTATGTCATAAGCTAAAACTGTGTGTCTAAGCATGGCAAAGGAATGAAATGCACGAAAAATACAGAAGATGAAGTAAAATACCCCTTGTGCATCGTGAGAGAGGTGCTGCTCCGGCTCCCGCAGAAGAAGATCCCCGGGTACCCGATCATTGAACTCAGTGAAATGACGGAAAATGGCCCGTGGAAGTCTATGTGCCGGTGGGGCGTATCGATCGGGGATAAAAGGGCGAGCCCTCGGGGGCAATGTCATGATGTCAAAATCATCTCCGGCACCCGGAAAACCTCCACCGTGAGGAAAATGACCCGCCATTTCGAGAAATCTGCAAAAAGAGCAAAAAGGAGCAAAAATGAGCCAAAATTGGAAAAAGTCAACAAAAGTCAACTCTCGGGAAATGAAAAAGTCAACAAAAGTCAACTCCCGGGAAAATCTTCCAAATATTGAGACAAAATTACCTCAAGTGGTGAGAATGAGAAGAGAAGCCCCGAAATCAAAATTTAGTCGGCTCAAAGTGCTTAAAACTGGAAGATTTCGCGAAAACAACTTGTGTGGAAGGCCGGAGGGCGCGTATAAAATGCAGATCTGAAGAAGAAAATGGTTTGGGGAGCAAGAGGAGGAAGTTTTGCACTTGGGGGAGTGATTTCGGAGGCATTGGATGAGCTTATATATAGAAATAACCGAAATGACCAAAATGCCCCTGCTTTTGGGCAGTGGCCGGCCGGCCACCTTTTCTGGCTAACCGGCCATTTACTTTTTTGCCCCTGGCCAGTGGCCTCTCCTAGGGAAATGAGCTGGCCGGCCATGTTCCCCACCCCCTCCCCTACCTCTCTGCAAATTTTGAGGAAAATCGGAGTTCCCGGGACCCGAAAAAGTTCAAGAAAAGTGCGCTTTCTGGCACCGAATTGCTCCACCGGAACTTCAACTGCAGTTTCTGACATGTGTCTCATCATCATTCGTCAAAATCAGAGTGTATCCTTTTTAAACACATTATAATCTCTCCAGGAGGTGAATCAGAGACTGCGATCAAGTTGCCTTCGCCGAAATGCGCATTTCCCAGCTCGTTGTTTCGCAAAAAACGGGCACCCCGATTTGTGCTCGTTTTGCATTATTATGCACCTAACTCGCATTCTCATGAACATTTTACATTGTCATGCATTATTTCTTGGTGTACCATACTTCTATGCTTAAACATGCGTTGTCACGCATTATGTCACGCCCCGAACCCGCCCCTAGAAGTCCGGCAACGTGACCGGCCAGTAATTCGTAAATTACCTCCGGCCTTACTAAGCAAAACATAAATAAACGGGGCTCGCGGAAGCGAAATAAATAACTAAGAGTCCAAGAGCTGTGCGTAATATGAACATTTATATACATGCCAAAATGAGGTTAATTACCCACATTCAGTTACAAAACAAGCGACAAAAGATCATGTGCAACACTTAAATATATGTACAAAAACAAAAAAAACAAAACTCCGCAAAACGGCCTTCCAGGCCTAGCCCCAGCTCTGAGGCATTCAAAACTCTGGTTGGCTTACAAAACGGCGGCTCAGCTTGAACTCCGCCTAGGCTTGACTCCCTGAATGCTCACCTATAATACATAAATAAAAACAATGAGCTAAAGCTCAGCAAGTAACATAACAGTAAAGAGGTTAGTGAACGAAGTCCAACGATTCATAATTCTAAAGTAAATCAATCATAATCATGTATCAATCATCATATAAACATACGTAATGGCATACTCCACAGGGACTTAACATAGGTTGTCTTCCGACTAGAGTAACCGGTCCGTACACCGATTAATCGACTGACGAGATCTCGTAAACTGGTCCGCTAGGACTACCTATGGATGCCATACTAGATTCGCAAACTAGGACCTTCGTTCACAGAAAACATTTATCATTTCAAGCATATCATATCATATAGCATTTGAAACATAAGTCATAATAACATATCTTTACGGAAACGTTACTTACAATGGGTTTCCGATATCACAGTACGGTCTTCTCAATCGACACCGCAATCATTCACATCATTATAATCCATTCTTACCATATCATCATCATACAATAACTCATGTCATTCTTTCTTCTTTTACACTTTGCCATAGCCATTCTCTTCCTTTATTACATTTATTTATGTCCATATCATGATCAAAAGATGCGAAAAGATGCCAATAACATACTAAAATCATATAAAACAACTTCCCAAAATTTCCTGAAAATAAGCCTTCATTTCGGCGCCCACATTTCATTTCGCCGAGCGACTGCATAATTTTCCAAAACTGCTGTGAGGTCAATTTGCGCTCGGCGGGCTTCCTCCGCCGGCGGACCTTCTAAAACCCGATTTCTGGTTCTTCCTCCCAAGCTTCATTTCCCAAATCCATTTTCACATTTATGAACATCAAGTCCCAAAATGCTTAAAAACAACATAATTCCATCATCAAAACTTCAATTCAAAACCCATATGGCCCATAAACAAAATCAACCCATGAAGTAGAATGAAAAACTATGAACTATACATACAAGCTTTATATCTCTATATCCATGGAGGTTTTCCCTTAAATATAATAAACATAACCATGAAGCATCAATTTATGCCATAATCTTGAGATCAACATGCTAGATGCCAAGGATCAACACTCTATTTCAAGAAATGAGGGACAGATTCTTACCTTTTTAGCTTGATTTCCCCTTTTTCCTTTCTTTCCCTTGCTTCTCTCTCTTCCTCACGATTCTCTCTTCTCTCTCTTTCTCTAGATTTTTCTTTTCTCTTTTGTTGAGTCAAAAGGTCACCATCCTTATCCTTATATATCATATATATCATATAGGCCAAGTTGTGCCATAAACTCAAGCCAAACGGGGCCTAACGAATCAGACAGAAATCAGTCTTCAATTTATTGTTTCAGATGGTTCTAAACATTTCCAGTATCACGTAGGCGTGTTCAATTTCATTTTCTGAACCCGTTACGGTCATCGATTTTAGTCCCGAAGTTATCATTCCAACAGATATTTTCCTAAATTCAACAGATATTCTTCAATAAAATCATATAACCACATAATTACTTATCGGTATATACGTCATACAGTTCCGGGTCATTACACTCTCCCCAACTTAAAAAGTTTGGTCCTCCAAACTTAGCTGATTCTGATATAATCCAGTATCATAGATGATCATTTCACAAGTAGTTATAGGTGTAGCATTTCTTAATAATAACAAGGATAAGTTTGTTCTATCATCAACATATGTTCAACAATTCTCCTTCGCATAGGTAATACTGCTAGTATTAAGATAAGTGATAAAGTCATACCTGTCGTTGCTTTTCCATTATTCTGTATCTTATCTGCGACCAGGGTGTAAACTCTTGCTTGTCTTAAATTCCCCTCGGGAGTAGAAGTTGCAATCGTCTGCGGTGTCACTGTTGAATTCGTTCCACTATTCACGGGTCTTTCATTACGGGGATAGGCTTGTGGGCAAGTCTTGGCTATATGTCCCCTTTGTCCACATTTGAAACAAACTCCACGGCGACAAATGCCCCAATGCTGCTTCCCACATTCCGGACAAGTGGGTTTATCTACATTGCCGCTACTTTCCCTTTTTGTGTTGTCACCAAAACTTGAATTCAAACTTTCGTTCCTGGAGCCCATTGATTCACTAACTGTGTCCACTTTTTGTTTCTTGAATTTCTTACTCTCTACTTCAACCATTGTTGGTGATTTGGACAATTTCAAACTAGCGATATTCGATTCAGACATCAGAGCCCGGTCAAGTACATCAACATATTTTCCTAATTTCAGAACATTTACCCGATCAAGGACCTCAACATGCAAACCACCCTCAAATTTTCTTGCCTTTTTGTATTCCGTGTCAACCATATGAGGAGCATAACGAGCTAATTCAGTAAACTTACTTTCATACTCCGCAACTGACATAGCACCCTGCTTCAACTGTTCAAATTCCGAAACTTTTCTGTCTCGCATACACTGTGGAAAATATTTCTCGTAGAATATTTCTTTGAATCGATCCCAAGTCAAATCTCTATTCTGACCTCGGATGAGCATCCACCATCTTCTTGCTTCTTCTTTCAAAGTAAATGTAGCTAGCAGGACTTTATAGGCGTCTGTACTTGGAAACACCTCAAATATTTTCTCTGTTTCTAATACCCAAGCCTCTGCCTTTAAGGGTTCAATACCTCCTGCAAATTCCGCGGTTTCAGTTTCTTATATTTCTGAGTTAGGGTAATCATGTCATCATTGTTCATTTGTTCTATTTGCACAGGTGGTGGAGGAGGAGGTGGAAAAGGTTGTCTCTGTTGTGGTTGTTGGTTCTGTTCTAGCTGTTGTCTAACCATTCCGGTCAAAGCTTCAACCATCTTTTCTAGCCGAGTCATTCTAGCATCAGAAGGTTCCGTTTCATCTACATTTCTTGCATTGACGTCTTCCATTGGACTATACAATTCATAGCAGATACAACATCTCATGCTCAACATCATACTTCTTCTGTGATCTCATCATTCTCAGTGCAAACACACACACACATGCACACATGATGCATGCCATGCTCTATTTCTTTCTAATGCACCCTACAGCTCTACGGACACGTGTGTGGGTAATTAACTCGTGCGCTCTGATACCACTCTGTCACGCCCCGAACCCGCCCCTAGAAGTCAAGAACGTGACCGCCAAGACCAGAATTACCTCCGGCCTTACTAAGCAAAACATAAATAAACGGGGCTCGCGGAAGCGAAATAAATAACTAAGAGTCCAAGAGCTGTGCGTAATATGAACATTTATATACATGCCAAAATGAGGTTAATTACCCACATTCAGTTACAAAACAAGCGACAAAAGATCATGTGCAGCACTTAAATATATGTACAAAAACAAAAGACAAAACTCCGCAAAACGGCCTTCCAGGCCTAGCCCCAGCTCTGAGGCATCCAAAACTCTGGTTGGCTTACAAAAGCGGCTCGGCCTTGAACTCCGCCTAGGCTTGACTCCCTGAATGCTCACCTATAATACATAAATAAAAACAATGAGCTAAAGCTCAGCAAGTAACATAACAGTAAAGAGGTTAGTGAACGAAGTCCAACGATTCATAATTCTAAAGTAAATCAATCATAATCATGTATCAATCATCATATAAACATACGTAATGGCATACTCCACAGGGACTTAACATAGGTTGTCTTCCGACTAGAGTAACCGTCCGTAATCGATTAACCGACTGACGAGACCTCGTAAACTGGTCCGCTAGGACTACCTATGGATGCCATACTAGATTCGCAAACTAGGACCTTCGTTCACAGAAAACATTTATCATTTCAAGCATATCATATCATATAGCATTTGAAACATAAGTCATAATAACATATCTTTACGGAAACGTTACTTACAATGGGTTTCGATACCGTTAACACGGTCTTCTCAATCGACACCGCAATCATTCACATCATTATAATACATTCTTAACATATCATCATCATACAATAACTCATGTCATTCTTTCTTCTTTTACACTTTGCCATAGCCATTCTCTTCCTTTATTACATTTATTTATGTCCATATCATGATCAAAAGATGCGAAAAGATGCCAATAACATACTAAAATCATATAAAACAACTTCCCAAAATTTCCTGAAAATAAGCCTTCCCGCTCGAGCGCCCACATTTCCGCTCGAGCGGACTGTACAATTTTCCAAAACTGCTGTGAGGTCAATTTCTGCGCTCGAGCGGGCTTCCCTCCGCTCGAGCGGACACTGCGAAAACCCGAATTTCTGGTTCTTCCTCCCAAGCTTCATTTCCCAAATCCATTTTCACATTTATGAACATCAAGTCCCAAAATGCTTAAAAACAACATAATTCCATCATCAAAACTTCAATTCAAAACCCATATGGCCCATAAACAAAATCAACCCATGAAGTAGGATGAAAAACTATGAACTATACATACAAGCTTTATATCTCTATATCCATGGAGGTTTTCCCTTAAATATAATAAACATAACCATGAAGCATCAATTTATGCCATAATCTTGAGATCAACATGCTAGATGCCAAGGATCAACACTCTATTTCAAGAAATGAGGGACAGATTCTTACCTTTTTAGCTTGATTTCCCCTTTTTCCTTTCTTTCCCTTGCTTCTCTCTCTTCCTCACGATTCTCTCTTCTCTCTCTTTCTCTAGATTTTTCTTTTCTCTTTTGTTGAGTCAAAAGGTCACCATCCTTATCCTTATATATCATATATATCATATAGGCCAAGTTGTGCCATAAACTCAAGCCAAACGGGGCCTAACGAATCGAGTAAATCGGTCTTCAATTTATTGTTTGAGATGGTTCTAAACATTTCCGATCACGTAGGCGTGTTCAATTTCATTTTCTGAACCCGTTACGGTCATCGATTTTAGTCCCGAAGTTATCATTCCAACAGATATTTTCCTAAATTCAACAGATATTCTTCAATAAAATCATATAACCACATAATTACTTATCGGTATATACGTCATACAGTTCCGGGTCATTACACTCTCCCCAACTTAAAAAGTTTGGTCCTCCAAACTTAGCTGATTCTGATATAATCCAGTATCATAGATGATCATTTCACAAGTAGTTATAGGTGTAGCATTTCTTAATAATAACAAGGATAAGTTTGTTCTATCATCAACATATGTTCAACAATTCTCCTTCGCATAGGTAATACTGCTAGTATTAAGATAAGTGATAAAGTCATACCTGTCGTTGCTTTTCCATTATTCTCAGATCTTATCTGCGACCAGGGTGTAAACTCTTGCTTGTCTTAAATTCCCCTCGGGAGTAGAAGTTGCAATCGTCTGCGGTGTCACTGTTGAATTCGTTCCACTATTCACGGGTCTTTCATTACGGGGATAGGCTTGTGGGCAAGTCTTGGCTATATGTCCCCTTTGTCCACATTTGAAACAAACTCCACGGCGACAAATGCCCCAATGCTGCTTCCCACATTCCGGACAAGTGGGTTTATCTACATTGCCGCTACTTTCCCTTTTTGTGTTGTCACCAAAACTTGAATTCAAACTTTCGTTCCTGGAGCCCATTGATTCACTAACTGTGTCCACTTTTTGTTTCTTGAATTTCTTACTCTCTACTTCAACCATTGTTGGTGATTTGGACAATTTCAAACTAGCGATATTCGATTCAGACATCAGAGCCCGGTCAAGTACATCAACATATTTTCCTAATTTCAGAACATTTACCCGATCAAGGACCTCAACATGCAAACCACCCTCAAATTTTCTTGCCTTTTTGTATTCCGTGTCAACCATATGAGGAGCATAACGAGCTAATTCAGTAAACTTACTTTCATACTCCGCAACTGACATAGCACCCTGCTTCAACTGTTCAAATTCCGAAACTTTTCTGTCTCGCATACACTGTGGAAAATATTTCTCGTAGAATATTTCTTTGAATCGATCCCAAGTCAAATCTCTATTCTGACCTCGGATGAGCATCCACCATCTTCTTGCTTCTTCTTTCAAAGTAAATGTAGCTAGCAGGACTTTATAGGCGTCTGTACTTGGAAACACCTCAAATATTTTCTCTGTTTCTAATACCCAAGCCTCTGCCTTTAAGGGTTCAATACCTCCTGCAAATTCTGGCGGTTTCAGTTTCTTATATTTCTGAGTTAGGGTAATCATGTCATCATTGTTCATTTGTTCTATTTGCACAGGTGGTGGAGGAGGAGGTGGAAAAGGTTGTCTCTGTTGTGGTTGTTGGTTCTGTTCTAGCTGTTGTCTAACCATTCCGGTCAAAGCTTCAACCATCTTTTCTAGCCGAGTCATTCTAGCATCAGAAGGTTCCGTTTCATCTACATTTCTTGCATTGACGTCTTCCATTGGACTATACAATTCATAGCAGATACAACATCTCATGCTCAACATCATACTTCTTCTGTGATCTCATCATTCTCAGTGCAAACACACACACACATGCACACATGATGCATGCCATGCTCTATTTCTTTCTAATGCACCCTACAGCTCTACGGGCACGGGTGTGGGTAATTAACTCGTCGCCTCGATACCACTCACACGCCCGAACCCGCCCCTAGAAGTCCGAAGCGTGATCGGCCCGATGGTCGTAAATTACCTCCGGCCTTACTAAGCAAAACATAAATAAACGGGGCTCGCGGAAGCGAAATAAATAACTAAGAGTCCAAGAGCTGTGCGTAATATGAACATTTATATACATGCCAAAATGAGGTTAATTACCCACATTCAGTTACAAAACAAGCGACAAAAGATCATGTGTAGCACTTAAATATATGTACAAAAACAAAAAGACAAAACTCCGCAAAACGGCCTTCCAGGCCTAGCCCCAGCTCTGAGGCATCCAAAACTCTGGTTGGCTTACAAAACGGCGGCTCAGCTTGAACTCCGCCTAGGCTTGACTCCCTGAATGCTCACCTATAATACATAAATAAAAACAATGAGCTAAAGCTCAGCAAGTAACATAACAGTAAAGAGGTTAGTGAACGAAGTCCAACGATTCATAATTCTAAAGTAAATCAATCATAATCATGTATCAATCATCATATAAACATACGTAATGGCATACTCCACAGGGACTTAACATAGGTTGTCTTCCGACTAGAGTAACCGGTCCGTACACCGATTAATCGACTGACGAGATCTCGTAAACTGGTCCGTTAGGACTACCTATGGATGCCATACTAGATTCGCAAACTAGGACCTTCGTTCACAGAAAACATTTATCATTTCAAGCATATCATATCATATAGCATTTGAAACATAAGTCATAATAACATATCTTTACGGAAACGTTACTTACAATGGGTTTCCGATACCGTTGGCACGGTCTTCTCAATCTGACCTGCAATCATTCACATCATTATAATACATTCTTAACATATCATCATCATACAATAACTCATGTCATTCTTTCTTCTTTTACACTTTGCCATAGCCATTCTCTTCCTTTATTACATTTATTTATGTCCATATCATGATCAAAAGATGCGAAAAGATGCCAATAACATACTAAAATCATATAAAACAACTTCCCAAAATTTCCTGAAAATAAGCCTTCCCGCTCGAGCGCCCACATTTCCGCTCGAGCGGACTGTACAATTTTCCAAAACTGCTGTGAGGTCAATTTCTGCGCTCGAGCGGGCTTCCTCCGCCGAGTGACATCGCGAAAAACCCGAATTTCTGGTTCTTCCTCCCAAGCTTCATTTCCCAAATCCATTTTCACATTTATGAACATCAAGTCCCAAAATGCTTAAAAACAACATAATTCCATCATCAAAACTTCAATTCAAAACCCATATGGCCCATAAACAAAATCAACCCATGAAGTAGGATGAAAAACTATGAACTATACATACAAGCTTTATATCTCTATATCCATGGAGGTTTTCCCTTAAATATAATAAACATAACCATGAAGCATCAATTTATGCCATAATCTTGAGATCAACATGCTAGATGCCAAGGATCAACACTCTATTTCAAGAAATGAGGGACAGATTCTTACCTTTTTAGCTTGATTTCCCCTTTTTCCTTTCTTTCCCTTGCTTCTCTCTTCCTCACGATTCTCTCTTCTCTCTCTTTCTCTAGATTTTTCTTTTCTCTTTTGTTGAGTCAAAAGGTCACCATCCTTATCCTTATATATCATATATATCATATAGGCCAAGTTGTGCCATAAACTCAAGCCAAACGGGGCCTAACGAATCAGACAGAAATCAGTCTTCAATTTATTGTTTCAGATGGTTCTAAACATTTCCAGTATCACGTAGGCGTGTTCAATTTCATTTTCTGAACCCGTTACGGTCATCGATTTCAGTCCCGAAGTTATCATTCCAACAGATATTTTCCTAAATTCAACAGATATTCTTCAATAAAATCATATAACCACATAATTACTTATCGGTATATACGTCATACAGTTCCGGGTCATTACACATTATCTTTTCTTACATTGCGATGCATTCACTCGCCGACACTGTGTGTGTCAAACTTTTCAAATCGTAGGAATCGCATTGAATATATGTTGTTAGCATATTGTTCTTGTTGAATTTCTCTCTTTTGCAGGCACGATATTGTATGTACGGTTCATTTGAGGCTGGTGCGACCAGACGAATCACACAGGTATCGTATCTTCTCCGTATGAGACGCGACGAGAATTGAATGATTCTCCGCATTCCTAACTGCATGAAATGTAGTTGTTGCTTTGCATTCTTGCTTAAAACTGTTGCATCTATTTGTCAATACTTGCTTCATTACAGCTTGCTGCATTTACATGGTTACCTGGCTCTGTGCATGTCATTTTGCCTTTTTGCCCCCTTACCTGCGGGCACATATCTGTCCATCTTGTATGATTGTCTAAGTCTTCGGCCTTGTCAAAAATGGGTCGTCTCTAGGCTTTGACATTCACTCCCGTCACTTCTTGACTTAGAGTTACATCAAGAGGGCAACTGTAGACACCCCATTTTGACCGACCTTAAGACTCGAGCGTCACCGATTGAGCGCTTGGTGATGTTGCATCTTGTGCTCGTTCGAAGTCTCGAGTCGCGGTGCGCCTGCCTCCGGACTTCGAACTCCTTCATGCCTTGCCTCGGTTTGCGAACCAGACTCGGTTTTCTCTGTTTTCTTTCCTGAGGGAAGGGAGTGGTCCTGTAGGCTATCTCTCGGTGGCCGTGGGCTACATTTCGTGGCCGTAGGCCATTTTGCCCATTTCGGAGCCCGGTTCCCGATTTTCGGAGCCGTCAGGTAGTGTGCCTGGGCTCGGGACCGCCCAACCATCTCCGATTTCTCTGATTTTTGGCATGCATCTCATTTAATCCATACCGAGGGACACTGGGGTCTCAGATACCCACTTCGTGGCCGAATGCCACTTTCGGTGCTTACAGCCCATTTTCGGGACCCCGAACTGCGTGATTTGGGCCCCGAGCATTCATTTTGCGTCGGTTTTTGTTCATTTTCAGCGAGTACCTCTGTTTTATCATACCGAGGGACACTGGGGTCTCAGATATACCCGCCGTGGCGAAACGCCACTTTCGGTGCTTCTGACCCATTTTCGGGACCCCGGCTGCGTGATTTGGGCCGAGCATTCATTTTGCATTAGTTTTTGTTCAATTTTGGCGGTACCTCTGTTTTAGCACGGGAAGATCCTTTGGAGGTGGGAGGACAGCAATTGTCTCAGAAAACCAGTTTCGCTCCTCCGGCGTCCGTTTTGCTCATTTCCGGGCTAATGTTGAACACCCTAGGGATATTTTATTCGAGCCGAGCCGAGACTACATATTTGTGATGAGGGGACATGGGAGGACCCTAAAAAGTGGTGGTCGGCCAGTAATTGTTATTTTCATCTTTGAGCCTCTCTTTCAAGTTGAATGTTGTGCCTCCTGTTTCAGAGTTGCCAAATTCCAACCATGGGGTCTTGTTCTACACACATGGGAGGACCCTAAAAAGTGGTGGTCGGCCAATAATTGTTATTTTCATTTTTGAGCCTCTCTTTCAAGTTGAATGTTGTGCCTCCTATTTCAGAGTTGCCAAATTCCAACCATGGGATCTTGTTCTACACACTTGAGAGGACACCAAAATATGGTGGCCAGCCATTAATTGTTCACTTCATTTTTGGCCATGGCTAGGCCATGGGGTGGCCAGACCGATTGGGGTGGCCGGCCGGCCATCTTCAAGAAAAGCACTGGCCGCCTTCTGATTTTGACCACTTTACAATTTGTCCAAATTTGTTTTTCCAAATATCTTTTGCCTCCGAGGGATATTTTGGGAGGGAAAGCTTGGATGCATTTCCCTCCCTTTTACACCCCTTTCTTGCCTATTTAAGGGGCTGACCTCCTTCTTTGTTAGGGTTACAAAATTTTCCTTCAAGAGCCTATCTCTCTTTGCCTCCATTTTCATCCCCAAAACCTTGAAAAACCTTCAAGTCTCTAGCTCATTTGTTCATCAACACCAAGCCTCACCATCACCACCTCCATTCCAGCAGCAAGGGAAGCTTTTTCAAAGGCTAAGAACCAGCAAATTGAAGCCAAGAAGCAACAAAAGCTTGATCTTCAAGGGTAAGTCTCAAATTCCCTTTTTCTAGCTTATTTTTGCTTCAATTCTTTACCCTACTTGCTCTCTGTTTTGGGCTCTGAACCCTACTGATTTTAGGCTTATTTTGAGCCCCTCTACAACATTGTAGAAGGGCTCAACCTTGTTTGGCACTTCTATGATGCACCTCTTTCAATATCACTCCTTGTGCCAATATTTTGCATGCTTTGTTTGGATTATGAGTGATCCATTTTCGAGCCTGATATAAACTGTGAGTGGGCTTATTTTGAGCCCCTATTCAATATTGAAGAAGGGCTCAACCATGTTTGGTGGTTCTATCATGCACTTGTTTTGTAATTCTTCCAATTTACCGTAAAATTGCATGGTTTCTTTAGCCTATTTGAAGTCTGATTTTGAGCATTCCATTAACTGAGATTGAGCTTATTTTAGGTCCCTCTACAACATTTTAGAAGGGATTAATCTTGTTTGGGGCCTCCATGCATGGCCTCTCTTTGTACCTCTCTTTGGAACCATTTTGCATGCCTTTTTTAAGCTTATTTGGCTTCTGTTTTGAGCCTTCATCAGGCTAGGAAAGAGCCTTATTTTTTCCTTCTTGTCATGTCTTGTTAAGGGTCTTATGCTATTTGGTGAATACTTTTGGTACTTCATGTTATACCCTCTTATACCCCCTTATTTTTGCATGCCTTGCTAGCTCATCATGCTTCTGTTTTTGAGCCTTCATCAGGCTTGAAAAGAGCCTTTTTTTTTTTGCCTTCTTGTCATGTTTTGTTAAGGGTCTTAAGCTGTTTGGTGCATCCTTTTGATACCTCATGTTATAGCCTTTGTTGGCTCATATTTTGCATGCTATTTTGAGCATATCTACATACTGAATTGGGGAATGTCATCTCTTGTAAATGTGCATATTTTTGGTCCCTCTTTAATTTTGTAGAACTGTTTTTTTCAGTTTGGGCATTGTACATATCACTTGTTTCATTGTTCCCCTCTTTTCCCCCATTTTTGCATGCTACTTTTGCCATACTTGTGATTGTTGTTTGGCCATCCTTTATACTGAAAAAATTCTAGTTTAGGGGCTGCCTTGCTACTGTTTTACATGTCGTATACCAATTATGCATGTTTAATAGGGTCAGAGGCCATTTAAGGTGCTTAACGTAGCATTTCAGACATCGGGTGTAATTTTGTCATAATTAAATTTGTTTTGCATCATTTTGGCTGCTGAAATTTACATTTCCCGTATGCCATTTGCCACGTCTCATTTGCATGCCTTTTTTGTGCCTTAGGGCCATGCCTCGGTTTGCGTGCCCGTGGGCACGCATTTCGAGGCACTTCATTTTCATCTCTAGGCCTCTTATGTGAGTGTGGCTGAGGCCCTCTCATGTTAGTGTAAGCCCAATTTGCATTTTCCATGTCATTTGCATTGCGTATGCCACCGCCTCGGTTTGCGTGCCCGTGTGCACGCATTTCGAGGCACTTCATTTTCATCCGACGGCCTCTTATGTGAGTGTGGCTGAGGCCCTCTCATGTTAGTGTAAGTCCAATTTGCATCCTGCATGCCATTCTAGTCTCATTGCATTCCATATGCCATTACCTCGGTTTGCGTGCCCGTGTGCACGCATTTCGAGGCACTTCATTTTCATCCATTGGCCTCCTATGTGAGTGTGGCTGAGGCTCTCTCATGTTGATATAAGCCCATTTTGCATTCTATATGCCATTTTGGCCATATTGCATCGAGTATGCCACTGCCTCGGTTTGCGTGCCCGTGTGCACGCGTTTCGAGGCATCTCATTTTCATCCACATTGTGCATACTAGGTTGTATCTTAGATTGCATTCATGCATTTTCTCGATTTGCGTGCCCGTGTGCACGCATTTCGAGGCATCTCATTTTCATAGCATTGTGCATGCTAGGATTGTATTTTAGTTGCATTCATGCACATCATGCATATTGCATTGTGTTCGGGATAAGCGATGGCAGCACGCGAAGCGAGGCACGCGTTTATTACTCCGAGTGACGGAACAGGTCTCAATTCCCAAGTCACCGACACTCCTGATTACCTATGATGGAGTTAGGTTTTGTTGTAGCATTCATGTGCATTCATCGTATATTGAGTTGTGCAAACCGATTCCTCGGCCATCATGCATCGATATGCGTGATTGGTGGCACAAGGATCGAGGCATGCATATATTTGTGAAATACATTGTTATGCCCCTTTCCTACTCTCTGTGGCGACAAAATGAAGAATCGGCTGACTTTTGAGTCCGCACGCATTTAGAAACATTGCAAGCGAGAGGCTAATTGGGGCATCGGTGGATTTCGCGCCAAAGCGACCCAACATGCATCATTCATCGAGAATCGGCGGTCCACGGCTTGCATACCGGTTCTGATTTTTCTTAGTTAATTTGTCAATTAATTAGGAATCTGTATTATTCTTTCATTTCGGACTGTATTATTTATTCGGACCCTCTGCGCGAGGGCATAATTGTAATAAGGGTGTGTGAGTGTGATGTATGTCTTCCAACCCCACGTCTTTCTTCCCTTTTATTTACCCGCTTATGATGGTTAGATATAGGGCATATTTCAATTAGCATATGATGTAATGACATATTTGCATCATTCATCTGTTTTGCACGCATGCCTCGGCGCATCATACAAACTGCATTTGTATTTCAATTCCAAATTGAATACGTGTTAGTTGTAGCATTCCATATGCCATGTTTAGAATAGCCGAGCCTGCTATAGTTTGCATTTTTGCATGTGTTGCATTAGGCATTTCTGTATACTTAGGTCCATGCATGGATTTCTAATGAGTTTTTGTTTTGGCTTGGAGTACTCGGTAAGTTTTATGCTTTAGCATCCTTGCATGCGTGTGAGTGGCTGCCATGAATAGCATGATTACCATGAGGCTAACTGCTTATGTGATATAACTGCCTTGAATGCCTGTGGGTGGAGGTTGAGTTATCTGAATTGGGACAATTCATCGACTGTTTGTTTTAAGCCCACTAGATAGTGGCAAAATCATGTTTTCTAAGCCCACCCGAGGGTGGCAAATCCGCGTCTTAGCCTACCTGCGGGTAGCACCATCAAACCATTTTCAAACAAACAAGCATGAAATGTTTTGTTCCAATTCAGGCGATTCAGTCTATACTTGTATCTTTGTCGCATCACATAGTAACCTAGGCTAATAACCTTAGGAATAAGAACGCACAAAGTTTTCAAAAGCAGATATCATGGTTAGTAGAGGCGGTCTTTGACGGCGGCGAAGGTGCTCACGATGTGACCTTCCCAATTGCACCCAAGTTCGAGCCAACTTTGGTGATAGCGGACACGTGGCCTTTGGCACCGAGTTAGGGTTTCCTAAATTTCCCATTTAAAAAATATTTAGGTGGCGACTCATTATCGGCAAAGCGATCCATGTTTGGCACTTCTTTCAAAAATCTGTTTTTTCTCAAAACGATTTGCCGGATTTGGACTCTTTGGTTCAAGATTAAGAACCGTGACATTTGAGTCCTTCGAACTGTAGTGACCCAATATCGAACCAGAACGGGGGGGGACTCGCACTCCCCTTCCCCCGGGATGCGTTCGGGGACGTCTACAAAGGCAACAAGTGGAGCGTCAGTTATCGCGGAAAGCATGAACAATCTGACAGATGTGGTGCGTACGAAGAATCAGCGGGTTACGGTGAGGCATCTCACAGGCAACGAATCACTGTACACTATTTTAGAGTGCGTGCATCGCCTGACGAGTATTCCATCCCTGATTGGTACGCCGTTATTCCACTTCGCCTCGACACTTATGGATAACGCCGATTACCGGGAGGTGATGATGTGCCAGCCTGATGACGACCACATCATAGAGTGGCTTACACAGAAGCAACTCTAGTGTACTGCGTCGGCGCCTTTTGCAAACCTATTTGGGGGTCGCCGGATGTGATATAACGGTGTTACGAGTATTGAAGATGCATGTCCTTCTCTTGCTTTTCAAAACTTTGACTTATGTTATTGTTGGCACTGTATTAAAACAGGATGGTTGTGTGTGCATGTTTTTATTTTGTCATTTTTGTTTTTTTCTTGCTAGCTATGGTGCACAAAACTTTTAGTTAAGTGCATGGGTTGACGGAATGGAAGCATGGTTATGCATGGTTTTTGGGAGGTGATGAATGTGATGCTTCTGTTTTAATTAAATGTATGGCTATTTTTTAGACAGGCAACGACGGTTTTCTTGCTAGCTTTTTTATGTCTATATTTTGCAAATCCTTGTGTGTTAGTTTAGTTTGACGTCAACTTTTGTGGTTGTTACCACCATGATCCCCTTGTAAAGCAGAAATTGAACAGGTTTACAATTTGTTCAATTCATTTCATTATGTCATTTACCAGTACATTGGTGATGGCATTACTTACATTAAAAACAATGTCGGCATTTTTTAATTGCAAACTTCAATATAATTTGAGTCAATGAATCATGTGCAAACTGATTGAAAGAGTGCCACTCTTGTAGGTTCGCATCAACGAAGACGTGATGAATCCCTAGGATGGAAGCAACAATGACGAGTTAAGAGAAATGCTTAATCAAATGGCGGTCCAGGTGCAACAAAAGCACAACTGCACATTTCTACAAGCATGCCAGTACACGACAGAATGGTATGAAAAATACATGGTTAAAACGCCATGTCGCACTTCTATACTAACCGGGAATGTAAGGATATGTGAACTATATGCGGGCCATACGGGTCGATTTGAGGAAAATGTTTGCATGCCGAAGGAAGTTTTTGTTCCCTTCTGTGAGACATTAGTAAATGATTTTGGGTTACAAGTACCGCAACGTCCACATGGCTTAGCTGTTAAAGAAAGCATTGCAATGTTTATCCATGTGTTGAAAGGGAAGCAAAATCGGGAAATCTAAGAACGGTTCCAACATTCGGGGGAGACTGTGTCTCGGCACGTGCATAACGTATTAACTTCCATGAAAGAGTTCACTGTTGTTCATTGCCGGCCCACATACAGTTAGCATCGTATACATCCATACGTGCGGTCTAGATGGAAATACCTACCGTTCAAGGTACTACTAAAAAACATTTATCAACATATAAATAAAGAGTGTAACTATTATTTTGTTTTTATTATTAACTGGATGTAACGTATGGAAAAAATCATTAGTTGTTAGCCGTTTAAGCAACAATAGAATTGGGTTGTTTGCAGGACTGTATTGGAGCAATAGACTGAACACATGTAAGTGCATGGGTTACGGGGCCAGATACGGCAACATATTTCGGTAGGAAATACTGTCACACGCAAAATATCATGGCTGCGGTCGATTTTGACATGTGTTTCATATTCATTTCGTGCGAATGGGAAGGAAGTATGCATGATAGTCGCATCTTCAACAAGATACTAACAAATGACAATGTCTCATTTCCACATCCTGACGAAAGTAACACATGGCCATGAATTCTGCATTTATGGGGCTATAATTTTTTCTGAAAATACTTATTACTTGAAAATGAAGTACAATGTTTGTTGTTGGTGTCATACATTGTTGTCCTGTCAGTAAGCAAATATTATCTTGTCGATTCTGGCTATCCAAACCGGATAGGTTACTTAGCACCATTCAGAGGCAGCCATTACCACCAACAAGAATACCGACGTATTCCACGGAACACGACGGCAAACACGCCTCGGGAATTATTTAACAAAGTTCACTCATTGTTACGCAGTGTGGTGGAACGCACTTTCGGTGTCTGAAAAAATCGATGGGGGTTTATTCGAGACATGCCTCGGTATGACTTTGCAAATGTGCAAGTTCAGTTAGTAGGTGCGTCAATGGCATTACATAATTATATACAGCGAAACACAGGTAATCCAACAACTGTTCACCCAATCTGTGATGAGGAAGAGGCTATGAACATTGTAAATGCCATACTAGAAATTGAACATGATGAGGATGGTTTAATGGTTGGGGATGAGGACCCGCATATGACATTGGTGCGCCTTTGCATACGCGACAAATTATGTTATATCTTGGTAATAGCGAATGTTAGGAAATATATAATAGTCGACGTAATTTTCGTAGGGTTGTAACATTGGTAACACACGTGGAACAAACTGTATTCAAATATATTATCATGTACAATATGTATGTGTTTACACGAGAATATACCCCCTTCCAGTCGGTGACGTGCCTAACTTTGAAAAACCAAAAATCACCGAAAAAAGCCTTTTCGAAAAAGAAAACAAGGTGAGACAAATAACAAAAAAAAAAAAACTAATACACAAATAACAAGGTGAGACAAATACATAACAGATCGACAAAAAAAAATAAAACACATGAAATCCCATTTTTGAAATATAAATACAAATTAATGTATACAAAAAAAAAAATTTGACAAAACCGTAAATTTTAAAAAAAGATCGACAAAAATACGGCTTATCCAAACAAAAAAAAAATTAAAACATAAAAACCGAAATTAGCATTTGCCACGTAATTTACAAATAAATAAAACACATGAAAACCCATTTGTCAAATATAAAAACAAATTAATGTATACAAATAAAAAAAAATTACAGAAACATAAATTAAAAAAAAAAGAACGACAAAAATAGGCTTCATCAAAAAATAAAAGGAAAAAACAAACAAAAAAACTGAAATTAGCATTTGCCACGTAATTTACAAATAAATAAAACACATGAAAATTCATTTTTCAAATATAAAAACAAATTAATGTGAGTGAATAAAAAAATGACAAAATCGTAAATTAAAAAAAAATAACGACAAAAATACGCCTCATTCAAAAACATTTTAAAAATAAAACATGAAAACATAAATTACCATTCGCCGCGTAATTTACAAATAAATGAAACACATAAATAAAATAAAAAAACAGTTATTGTATACAAATAAAAATAAATAAGGCAAATTGTGTAAATTAAAGAACAAGAACTAATTAATGTATAAAAAAATAAAAATGATCAAAACATAAATTTTTTTTTAAAAAAAAATTTAAGCAAAATACGTCAAATCCAAACCCAAAATAAAAAAAATAAAAAATTTTAAGTCAAATACGCCAAATCCAAACCCAAAATAAAAAAATAAAAAAAAACAACAACAATTTCGGTCCAAGAAGAGGCTGACGTGGAGGACCACTTTGGATGGCTCACAGTAGGGCTAGGCATAGGGTCATCCAACTCGCCCAACCCGCCCTACCCGATACGAACCGCGCATGTATGGGCGGTTTCGCAAACACATTAAGGTAGGGTGCGATTTGAATTTTATCTAATTTTCGGATTGCGGGCAGGTTGCGGGTTTGACCCACACCCGCCCAACCCGCCCGCATAAGTTTTTTTTTTATTTTTAAATCTAACCGTTCAAAAAAACCCTTTTTTTTTTCCCTTCAAATCTGATTGTTCAAAAAAAAAATTTAATTTATATTTTTTTGTGCAAGGTTCATGAAAGTTGGATTGGATTATTCATGATGAAGTTTGATATCTTAAAAATATTTTTATTATATTTCATGGGCTTGAATTGAATGAAGTTTGACAACAATTTTTTTTTTAATTGCATTTTGGTTTTGGATGAATGTAAGTTAATGAATTTTTTTTTTTTTTTTTTACATTTTGGATGAATGTAAGTTAATGAAGAATTACTTCTTTTTTTTCTTTTTTTTTTTTGTATTTGGGTTAGGAATGATGAATGTAAGATTTTTTAATTTGGGTTAGGAATGATGAATGTAGGATGAATGCAAGTTAATGATGAATGTAGATTTTGAATGATTTGTTTAGGTTACGAATTGAGATGAATGCAAGTTAATGACGAAGGTAGATTTTGAATGATTTATTTAGGCTATAAATTGATTTTGTTGTGTTTTTTATAAGTTTTAATTCATTAATTATTAATATTAGAACATTTTAGAAAATGGGAGACAAAAGGTCTAAAAGAAATATTGATAAAAAATGAGAAAAAAAAAAAGGGTTTAACAAAAAAATTTTGAAAAAAAATTCAACCCGCAACCGCCCGCACAACCGTGAACCCTATCCACACAAATCGTAAACCGCATTGCGGACGGTTGCAGGTTGACTTTTTCTCAAATCGCATACATGTGGGCGGGTCCAAACCGAACTGCAAACCGTCCCAAACCGAACCGCGGACACCCTTAGCTCACAGGTAAACTCTTTTGAAGGGCAGTTTGGTAATTTAACAAGAAGACACCTCACTAAAAAGTCAAAAAGTCAAAAAAGTCAAAAAGTCCTTCCCAAACTAGGTTTTTTAGCCCTATGCTAAAATAGTAAAAAAAAATCAAAAAGCCAATCCACTTCCCAAACGAAGGCTTAGTCTTCTTAGTTCAGAAATTGACTTATTTCTCAATTTGTTTTATGCATGTTTATGTGTGAAAGAGATATTTCATTTGTTTAAAATTTTAATTTATGGTTCAAATTAAATAAAAAATTATAAATTGACTTATTTTCTCATTTTTTAAATTGAGAAATTTCTTCAAACTAAAATATTTTTCAAATATGAAGAATCATATATTTTAGATAAATTTCATAGTTACAATCTAATTTTTTAATTTTTTTAATGAAATTTATAATTTTTTAGTATAACTTCCTCATTTTAAGAATGAACTTTTTTTTTTTTCCAGTTTTGTATGAAATTCTTTTAATTAACTCAACCAACTCCATATATTTTATAAGAAAATATTAGACCAAATAATATTATTGGTTAAGTAAATTAAGAAAACATACTATTAAAAATGATTTAAATTAAATTTATAATAAAAAAAGCATATTTTTCTTTTTATATAATTTTATATTTAATATTAGTCTTATTAGATAGATTTCATTGTGTTGATTCTAGAAATATAAATTCTATCAAAAATAAATAATATTGTAAAATTATGATGTTTTGACATTTTGAAAATTAAAATAAATATCATATCACCATACTTTTTTATAAATAATTACAAATGGTGAATAACCATTGTTTAAATGATAATTTCGTCTGTTAAAAATTAATTGGACTTGAAAGATCAAAAAAATCTTATCGAATGAAATATAAGTTCACAAAATAAAACTTGTGTGTAAATGCGTCATTATTTAATTGACAAGGATCCAACCTACCCAAGTTTTAATACCAAAATTAATGGATTAATTAAAATTTTAATTTCCAAAATATGTAACATATATAATTTTGATTTTTAAATGTTTAAATTATATTAATTTAATCTTAATATATTAAAAGTATTTTGATTTGATCCCAACCTAATTCCGTCAAGTAAATGTCGTTATAGTCGAGGTAATAATCTTTTTTTTTAGTAAAAGTACAATTAAAAAAGAAAAAGAAAAATAATAAATCAGCATAGGTTTGAATTCCTGTATTAAACTGGCCATTTAAAAATTTGAAGCGTGGGTTTCACAATATTAAGGCAATTTGTCTACATATATAATTTTTTTTTTTTTTTTTTTTTTTTTTTTTTAAGGACTGTGTTTTGGGGTAAAGACTTGAGGGAAGACTTTGAGAAGTCGGTCCAGAGTGATCGTCAACCAACTAGAATACAAAAGATTGTGTTTAGCAGAGTTTTGTAAATATAATTTGAAAGTATGAGTTGTATTTTTAGTTTGTGAGTTGTGAAATTATGATTTGAGTGTAGAAAATCTGTTTGGTTATGATTTTTGAATAGAGTGTTGAATTGAGTTTTGAATTGTATGTGGAATTGAGTTTTAAAAGTTTGATGTGGCATGTGAAATAAGAAAATTTGTTTGGTGATTAGTTTTCAAAACTTAATTCAACATATAATTGATAATCAAACACATAACTCATAACTCGATATTCGTATTTTTGATCAACAGTCATAATCAAACTATTTTTAAAATACTCAAATAAAGAAATGATTTTTTTTTTCAATTAATTGTTTTTAAGTAATTTTTTTGAATAATTTTTTTTTTCAAATAATTTTTTCTTTTCAAATAACTTTTCTGTCAATTATTATATGTCAATTAATTTTTCTGTCAATTCATTTTTTAGGCCTGTATAAACATTAAAAATATTAAAAATATTTTAAAATTATTTAGAAAATTAAAAAATTAAAAATATTTAGAAAATTAAAATATTAAGAATATTAAAAATATTCCGAAAATCAAAATATTAAAAATAATTTTTTCAAAATTAATTTTCAAAACCCTTTAAGGAAAATTTACCCATAAGTCTTAGTTTTTGAAGCGTTGAACCATTTAGTCCTAAAAGTTTTCTTATGCTCCATTTAGTCTCATTTTACATCGGCATGATGTAAATGATGTAAATGATCGATGTTTCATTCTATAATTTCAAAATTTATTGAAATCTGATGAACATTAGATGTTTTTCATCCTATATTTTCAAACATTATTGAAATTTGATGAACATTAGATGTTTGAAATCTAATGTTTGTAACATGACTCTGATGTTATTAACATTGTATCTGATGTTATTAACATTGTAATGGGACCTTTCAGTCTATAAGAAAACTTTTAGGACTAAACAGTGCATAAGTTATTAATTTGGGATTTATTGGTGCATCCCCCAAAATTTAAATCATAAATATTTAAATAATTTAAATAACCTAAAAAGTTTAATAATTAAAAAATTAAAATAAATATTCAAAAAATTTAAATCGTAGAAATTTAAATAATTTAAAATTTTAATATTTTAAATTTAAAAATAACTCTACACTCAAATCGTAACTAAACATATAAAACAAAACTCAATTAAGAAATTATTTTTAAAACTCATAACCAAACACATAACTCGAAACTCCATACTACTTTTACAACTCTACACTCAAATCGTAACCAAATACATAACAAAAAAATTAAAATATTTAAAAATATTTTTATAAAATAGAGTTTGAATTTATTTTTATAAAATATTTTAAAATTTTAAAAATTAAAATCGTAATATTTAAAAATTAAAATATTTAAAAATATTCAAAAAAATTAAAAAATCTTAACATTCTTAACAAAATTAAAATATTGATTTGAATTGAATTTTAAAAAGAGTTTTGAATTATGTGTTTAGTTATGAGTTTTGAAAAGTAATGATTATATTTTGAATTGACTTTTGAAAAATGGGTGTAAAATATGATTTGAAAGCTCAAAACAAACACCACACTCAAATCAATTGGTGGAACTATAAATATCATATCACCATACTTTTTTATAAATAATTACAAATGGTGAATAACCATTGTTTAAATGATAATTTCGTCTGTTAAAAATTAATTGGACTTGAAAGATCAAAAAATCTTCTCTAATGAAATATAAGTTCACAAAATGAAACTTGTGTGTAAATGTGCCATTATTTAATTGACAAGGATCCAACCTACCCAAGTTTTAATACCAAAATTAATGGGTTAATTAAAATTTTAATTTCCAAAATATGTAATATATATAATTTTGATTTTTAAATGTTTAAATTATATTAATTTAATCTTAATATATTAAAAGTATTTTGATTTGATCCCAACCTAACTCCGTCAAGTAAATGTCACTATCGTCGAGGTAATAATCTTTTTTTTTTGTAAAAGTACAATTAAAAAAGAAAAAGAAAAATAATATATCAGCATAGGTTTGAATTCCTGTTTTAAACTGGCCATTCAAAAATTTGAAGCGTCGGTTTCACAATGTTAAGGCAATTTGTCTACATATATATATATTTTTTTATTTTATTTTATTTTTTTTAAGGACTGTGTTTTGGGGTAAAGACTTGAGGGAAGACTTTGAAAAGTCGGTCCAGAGTGATCGTCAACCAATTAGAATACAAAAGATTTTCTCAATTTTCCATTTGATCAGATGTTGCCGCGTCAAAAGACAAGGAATAGCTTGGAGGAAATCAGATTAGTTGGCTTTTCTATATATTAAAAAAGACGTATAAAAAAATAAAAAAAGTGATGTAATTGAAATAAATAAATTAATTAGTAAATAATTTATTTATATGTTTTTGAAAAAGGGCCTTACTCATTTAAAATTTTAAAATAATAAAGAATGATCATAATCCAAAATGATTCTTATGTTTAGATTATAAATTTGAATAAGTTTTTTTAAAAATATATATATATATATATAAATAAAATATAATTATATTTTATCAATATTTTATTCATTATTTCACTTTTTTTTAAAATTTTTACCCTAAATTCATAATTTAAATACCACCTTACAAGTTGATTGATAATCGTGCATCTCTATCAAAAATATCAAAAGAGTAATATAGTCATGATTCAGTACGTCAGGTGCAGTTACTCGTTCTTCCGCTTGAGTGCGGTACGAACCATTGATCAGTGTAATTGGAAGTAATCAATTAGATTGATCCAATTTGATTTGAGTATTTGCCACAGTTCCATTATTAATTATTATATAAAAGTAAAAAACTTGTGCAATTTTTTTTTTAAAAATCCATTAAATAAAAAAATAAAAATAAAAATTTAATATATTTTTATATTTTGTCATATTTAATAAATGTTTTGAAAGATTTTTGTATAATTTTTTGTAGATTAAATGGATCTAAAAACTAAAAAAAATTAATTAAAATATTTTTAAAATGTTACTAAAAATAAAAAAAAATACAAATCAAAAACTCATAAAACTGTTTTTAAAAATTCCAAACCAAACCATACCAAAAAATTTATTTTGTATGGTATGTATTTTTTTTTATTGAATATACATATATATATATATATATATATTAAAATTTCTTAATTTTTAAAGGTACACGTTAGTTATTATTGGGATATGAGAGATTGAGCGAGAAAAAGAAGAAGAAAAAAAAAAAAATTTGATCAATCAAAAGCAAAGAGAGTCCCATGGGTGACCACCAAAGGTGTCCGAATCTTTTTCCTTATTATTATTTTCTTGGGAATTTGCAATTTCCAACATAGAGATATGGCTTGGTGTCAACCAAACAAAAATGGTGATGGAAGAAACATCACATCAGTAAATAGTAATATTCAATATTAAATTACTCAAACATTAACAATTATTATAGAGCAAAGTAGAAAAGGGCCGCGTTTGGGAAATTGGAAAATTTTCTTTCATTGCAGAGATTTGTGAGGCACTGAACACCTGTATAAAATAAACCTCATCATTGAGATGTGAAGTATATACAACAAAATAGAGTAAAGTTGTAATTTAAGCCAACACGCTTTGGCTTTATTGGAAAGTTAGCAGTATTTTAGTTAGTAATTTAATTTTTTAATTATTTTAACTTAGTTAAAATAATTGTGTTTGAAAAGTTAATTTTTTTTTAAAAGTTAATTTGATAATTGTAAGAGAAAAAGTGAAATGATTATAAATTAGATGTGACATTTTTATTTAATTAAAAATTTTAATCTATTTTGTCTTTTAACGAGTTATTTTAACCTAATCCATCAGTTTAAAATATGAAGTTATGCGACTCTTCTAAATTTAAGTCAGAAAATTATCAATTTTTTTTTATATTTTTGTAATACTTTAGATTATGATTTAAATTGACTTTGATTGTGAGATTTTAAAATTTTTTATTATGAATTGAAATGGTTTTGATTATGAGGTATTTTTGGCAATAATTTACTAGTTGGTTTATTTATGGGCTTATTTTCACTCTTCTCAAAATTATGGGTTAATTAATTTTTAGTTCCCAGAATATGTAATTTGTATAATTTTAATTTCAAATATTTAAATTATGTTAATTTAATATTAATATGTAAAAAGTATTTTAATTTGATCTCCAACTTAACTCGGTCAAGTAAATGCCATTAAATTCAAGATAACCACGTCAAAGAATCTCCTTTTTGTTGATTTAAAATAGTAAAAATTCAAATTAAAAATAATACTTCTAGTTCTCAAGGTATGGAATTTACGTCGTTTTAAGTTTTCATATTTAAATTGTATCAATTTAATTTTTAATATATTAAAAATGTTTTAATTTAGTTACTAACTCCGCCTCTGTTTGTCTAAAAAAAAAAAAAAAGGTAAAACATAAAAATCATAAATACACATTTTCTAGAAGTTTAAGAAAAAACAATATCTTTAAAACAATAATAATAAAATTTTGTTTATATTTGCTTGGTTTGGGAAGTTGATTAGCTTTTTGATTTTTTGGCTATAGCTTGGGACTAAAAATCTCATTTGGGATGGGCTTTTTAGTTTTTTTTTTTTTTTTTTTTTTTTAATTTTATAAGAAAAAAATAAAAAAATCATTATTTGGATGTGACATTTTATTTTATTAACATTTTAGCCTATTTTATTTTTTTGTATCTATTTTAACCCCCAAACCTCATTTTAGTCCCATGCCAAACGAAGGCATTGTAAACTCATTTAGCAATCACATTTTCTCTTCTGTTTTTTGAAAAATTTATTATAAATCTCATATGAGAAAATGTTAATTCGTTTAATTCTGAGAGTTTTCTTATGAACCAATTAGTTATTTTTGTTTTGAAAAACTGTATTTATTTGATTTGGTGTCAATTGAATTCAAGCGAGTGCCTTTTTGTAATTCATTTTTCTAATTTTCTGATTCGTTTTTGGAATGAAAACAAAAAGATAAGGTATGAAATATTATTTTTGGGAGGATTGACGACTAAAGTATTGATTGTCGAGCGTTGAAATCTTCCTTTTTTCCATTGGAGTGTTACATTATAGTGCTACTTTTGAAAAAAATACACTAAGAAGTTTTTGTTTTACATTGATTAGAGTGTTATATTTAGAAAAATACACTAAAGAGTTTTTTTGAAATGCTACATTGTTACGTTTGAAAAAAGTAGAGTAAAGAGTTTTTTGTATGTTACATTGGAGTGTTACGTTTAGGAATAATATACTAAGAAGTTTTTTTGAAATGTTACGTTATTACGTTTAAGAAACGTACACTAAATAGTTTTTTATTATGTTACATTATAGTGTTACGTTTAGAAAAAGTACATTAAGGAGTTTTTGTGTATTACATTGATTGTAGTGTTAAGTTTAGGGGGAAAAAAAAAGTACATTAAGAAGTTTTTTTGTGTTGTTACGTTGTTATATTTGAGAAAATAGATTAAAGAGTTTTTTTAGTGTGTTACATTGGAGTGTTATGTTTGGAAAAAGTAATTAATGATTTTTTTTTTTTTTGTTTGAAATGTTACGTTATTACGTTTAAGAAAAGTATATTAAATTTTGTTTTAATATGTTACATTGGAGTATTACGTTTGAGAAAAATACACAAATTTTTTTTTGTATGTTACATTAATTTGAATATTACGTTTAGGAAAAGTACATTAAGGAGTTTTTTTAGAATGTTTACATTATTACATTTGAGAAAAATACATTAAAGAATTTTTTAGTGTGTTACATTAAAGCGTAACTTTTGAAAAAAATACACTAAAGAGTTTTTTGAATTATTACATTTAGTAATTTTAACATTATGAGAAAACTCACATTTGTCACTCCACACATAACACACTCACGTTTATACTTAACATTTTATGTAATTTACATTAAAATGAGACCTTTAAATCTATATATATATATATATAAAATAAATAAAAAAAGATCAAATAATTTATAAGATTATAATTTAAAATTTATTGATGTTTTTTTTTTTTTCCTTCAAAAATTCTGTAATAAATTGACCATTTAAAAAAATTTGAAATGTGCCTTTCACAATATTGAATGTAGATGTGGCATTTTTCTTTCCACTTTCTTGCCCTCTTTACGGCCCTCTTCCTTGTCCATCTTTTGGGGCAAAGACTGAGGAAAGGGAAGACTTGAGAAAGTCATTGGAAAGTCATCCCTCAATCAAGTAAATTGGAAACGGATTGAGATCACGAGAAGTTGTTCGTAAGTTTTGGAGCACGGTCACCTGTTATTTTAATAATATTTTAACTGACAAAAAGTAAAACTTATAAATTTTTGTTAAATAATTAAAAAATATAAAAAAATATGATAAATTATAATTAATGAAAAATATAATCACGTAACAGTCCTATCCAATGAATAATTTTCCAAGATTCACTCAATTCTATTAGACTAAAGCTGTCACCTCAATTGACAAAAAATGGTATGGATGAAACCACATTAGCACATTAAATGGGAAAATTCTATTTTTACATATTTTTTTATCTCTCTGTACACATTTAATGAAAAAAAAAATTAATGACAATTTTATCATGAAGCAAAATAACTATAATGGACATTAAAACACACTAAATATAAAATCTTAATTTTCTTTATACGCATCTTTTAAAAATAATGATTCTCAGTGCATATCTATTGAGAAGAAAAAAAATTGAAGCCTAGTTTCTTCATTGTTTCTCACTTCCTTTATTGTCTACCATTACTTGTTACATATTCTATTGTCCTCTATTGCTTGTATAAAATATTTGATATTGCTTATTCTCTAAGCTTATATTTCATTGTTTAAGATTCTTCCCGTTCCACATATTTTCTCATAATCAACTAATCAACAAAGCACAACAAACCCAATTGCGCAATTTTCACAATGATCCATCAGCACCTAAAATAACCCTTTAAGTCACCAATCTTCATAATTTTGTATATGTATATATATTAACCAGATCCAAATCAATTTATAACATTATTAAATTTATCAATATTATTCTTTAAATATATGGATCTGGGCTTGGTGGAGAGCCAATCCGAACAAGGCTTTGGTGGCATACTTCTGTGTAGGTGATAACATTGATGAGATGGTGGCTTGAAATTTGGAAGGAGATGAGATGAAAGAAGACAAAAGCATTGGAGCGAGAAAATCACTGAAATGTGTGTGAATTAGGGTTTTGATTTGAAGGTAGGTGGAAACATATTTAAGTGGTGTGTGTACATGATTTGAGTTAGAGTTATAATTAGAATATGTGGTGTGTGGAATGAGAATAATAATATATAATTAAATTCATAAGTGTGTGAATTGAGATATAATATGCATAGAGATAAAAGAATGTGTGAAAATAGAATTTCCCCATTAAATGAGTAATTAATTTCGTTTAGGCTTTTAAAATATCCTCTTTTTGTCTCAATTTATTTATCCATTTTGAAAAATTTAACTTATTAAAAAGATAAATAATCATTATACATCAATTCAAAATTTAAAATACTTTTATAATACTTTTTGATTTTGAATTGTAAAATGTGTTTATACTTGTGTATAATTGGTAATTTTGAAAATCTAAAAAAATTTGTATACCTAAAATAGAATGTGAACAAATATTTTGGGATGGACCAAAATGAAAAGTGGACAAAAAAAGTGGGACCTAGGGAGTAATTAATTGGTAAAAAGTTCATAGTCATATGTTATTTGATTTAAGGTTTAATGATCAAATTTTAAGAGGACAAAGTGTAATTTACTCTTTTTATAAAAACTAATAATATATTGCGTAATTACAAAAAAAAAAAAAAAAATCCCAAATTTTGACCTTTGTAACAAAATAAATTCTGAAATTTAATTTTGTTAATTTAAATCTTAATTTTTTAATTTATTTTCAATTTAAATCATTCGTCTATTTTCATTGAGTAATCTCTCTCCTTTCTGGTTGTTGAATAGAATTGTTTCTTTATTAGTTTTGAGGATATTACATATAAGTGTAATCTATAAAATTAATTATAAATCAGTGAAAATTTTTATCAATATTAATTATTAAAGTTATAAGTTTTCAATATTTCTATAATTATTTTTCCCTCTGTGCACTGGGTTGTAATATTGCCATTAGTTTTCTTGAACTGTGTGGGGATATATTTTTTGAGTACCAACACGTGGCAAGGTGACGCCGACGTGTCAGCTGAGGTGCCACGTGTCCTGGTCGTTATGCCGAGGTGATCTCGGTGTTGCCGAGGTTTTCTCCGAAGATGTCGGAATCCGAGATGAGCAGATAAGGGACAAGAGTCCTAGAATGAAAAAAGACTTCAAGATGGATAAGGATAGTATTCTTAGGGAGTCTATCCTTATCTCTTGTAGAGTCCAAAGTAAGCACTGAATGAGAGTCCATAGAAGTCAAGCTTCTAGTGGGACTAGAATTGAGTAAATTATAAAAGGGACACACCCCCATGGGTCTAAGGTACGCAATTTATGCTCTGAACAGTAAATTTAGCACTTGATTATCTTTGAGATATACTGACTTGATCGTCGGAGTGCCCCGGGTGGAAGAACCCTTCTTGGAATCTTCTCTTTTCTGTTGAGTTAGCCAAGTGTCATCTATTCTCCCATTTCTCTCCAATTGATCGTTGAGTTGACAGTGTGATCGAAAAATTACTCACATAAACTGGTATCAAAAGAAATAAGAATGGCTCGACTGTCCCACTCAGCCAAGTTAGATTCGAAAAAATAAATTAGATAAAAATGACTTTAAAAGAAAAAGAATATTTGTAAGTATAATCTGATCCCAATATATAGGATGAAATCAAATAAATTCGTATTTCAAACATTGGATCTTCTGTTAGGAAAAAATTGATTTATGTATTCAAATTTCAGGCACAGTGCTTAATCACAATGCTATTACATTTTCTGTCTTTTCTTCTTTTTCCTCTCCCTTGTCCTCTTTTTTGGGATCTGGGGTACTGCTGTGAGTCCCTCACAGCAGTAACTGCTGCGAGACAAAATGACACCGTTTTATCTCTTAGATGCATATTCAAGTTTAAAAAAAAATAATAATAATTAGCCGGTGAGGGGGCTCGAACCCAGAGCACGTGAAGGATAAAAACATCTTTAACCTTTGCACTACTTAGGCGCCATTGAATATCAAGGGGATATATTTTATTTATTACTTCAATATTTTGGACATATATTTTATTTATTTCTTTATGAAAATATCTTTCAAACCAACATAATTGTTATTTATTTATATATATGTTTATATACCTAAGTTAAGAATAAATATACGTATACCAATTATTTTAAATGGTGTCATTAATAAATAAATTTATATGTACATAAATCAACCTAGGTGGATGTCAACTAGGTGGGCACTATTTTTTTTTCTCACTATAAAATTAAGAATAACATAGTAAAATGATATTAAATGACATTTACCTAGTTTGATTTATGTACATATAATTTTTTTCAATATTTTTTTTCTCACTATAAAATTAAGAATTACATGGTAAAATAATATTAAATGACATCCACCTAGTTTGATTTATGTACATATAATTTTTTCAATATTTTTTTCTCACTATAAAATTAAGAATTATATGGTAAAATGATATTAAATGACATCCACCTAGTTTGATTTATGTACATATAATTTTTTTTTTATTAATGACACCATTTAAAATAATTAATATCGTAATATTTATTCTTAACTTAGGTACATAAAGATATATATATATATATATATAATTTTAAGGGTAAATTACAAACACACCCCCTGAGATTTACTTAAATTACATTATGCCCCTAAAGTTTCTAATTTCATAACAAATAGGTCATTTTATTAATAAATCATCAAGTTAATTAATCGTTTTTAATAATATTAAAATTTTATTTCAATTAATAATTCAAATAATTTTATTATTGTATGGATGAACAGTTAGAAATTTCACTTTTTCAATTAATTCTGTTAAATAAAAAAATTCTAACAGTTAGATATTTGTAATTTTTTAAACTACAGAGAGTAATTCGTATTTTAAGTAAACATCAAGAGGTGTATTTTTAATTTATCCTAATTTTAACTAGGTGGACACTATTTTTTTTTCTCATTATAAAATTAAGAATTACATGGTAAAATGATATTAAATGACATCCACCTAGTTTGATTTATGTACATATAATTTTTTTTTATTAATGACACAATTTAAAATAATTGGTATACGTAATATTTATTCTTAACTTGGGCTATTTTGAGAAGATGGTTATAATCAACTTTTTGGTGAAAAACTTCTTATAAACAACTTTTTTGTGAGAGAAAGTTAGTAATAATCAACTTACCAAAATAGACCTTAGGTACATAAACATATATATAAATAATTTTTTTCATTAAAAAGAATTATGTTGGTTTGAAAGATATTTACATAAAGTAATAAATAAAATATATGTCCGAAATATTAAAGTAATAAATAAAATATATCCCCACACCGTTCACTGGTAGGCTAAAGCAGTGCACTGTTCGAAGCCGTATCTTTTATTCACGTGCTCTGAGTTCTAGCCTTTGCAGCGATTAAATATTTTTTTTCTTTTTTTAAACTTGAATATGCATCTAAGAGACAAAACGGCATCGTTTTGTCTCGCAATACTGTGAGGGACTCACAGCAGTACCCCCGGATCCTCTTTTTGGCCCCTCTTCCTTGTCCTCTCTATGGGCCGAAGACTGAGGAAAGACCTGACAAAGTCATTGGAAAGTGATCCGTCAACCAAGTAGAATAAAAAGGCATGGTAAATTTAATTATGTTAATACTTTTTTAATTATTAGTAAATATTATTTTATTTTTATATTTATAAACTTGTATTTATTGGCTTCCTTAATTATAAAAATCCTTTACATACATTTCTTTTAGTGGTGATTTAGAAGTGAGAGTAATACATTTTTATAATTGAAGAATTCAAAATATATAGATTCATATTTAAGAAACATAAAATAATACTAATAATTAAAATTTGGTGTAATCAACTCTAAAAAGAAATTAAGATCGTCTCCATTCCATTGGACCGATGCTCTCTCCTCAAAAGACAAAGAATGGTCCGAATGAAATTACCCAAGCTCAACAAATGTGAAACTAAGAAACTAGAATCGTTTAAGCTTTTAAAATAGGTGGTGTTTGATAAAGTTGAAAATTAAAAACTAAAGATTGAAAATTAAGTATTGAAAATTGAATGCTGAATTTTTTAAATTAAAAAGTTGTTTGATAAAAACTTAAGTACTGAATTAAAAATAAGTTGTTTGATATGTCTAAAATAAAATTTGAAAATTATTATTTTTAAATTATATATTTTAATTTTTATATTGTGATGATGGTGGTGGTGGTGGTAATGGAGTGGCATAGTGGTAGTGGTAGTAGTAGTGGTAGTGGTAGTGGAGGCGGCGGCAGTGGCGATGATTGTAGTAGTAAAATGGTAGTGATATTCATGGCAATAATGATAATGGTGATGAAGATGATGGTAGTAGTGGTGGTGGTGATGACGGCAGCGAAGACATGATGGTAGCGGCGGTAGTAGTAGTGGTAGCGGTGGCATGGTGGTGATCGTAGTGATAGTGCTAGTGATGATGGTAGTAGTGGTGGTAGTGGTAGTAGTATGACGAAGCCCGTATCTATGATCCAAACCATAGGGTTCGTTGAGTACTTCATTTATGCAAAAAATCACGTTGATCGGATATCGATATCTATTTGACCAGATCACATTTCTATTAACACTCAGTGTGATTTTTAAAAAATTTGTTAATAGAAGTGTAATCTAATCAAGTAATAATTGATATTCGATCAATATAATTTTTCGTAAGGATAAAGTACTTGACGAGCCTTACCCATTGAATAGTTTGTGTCACGCTCCAAAATTTTAACAATTAAATATTAAATTAGGACTAAACTCCAATTAATATTTCATCATTCAAATCCTAGAGGTGAAACAAAAAAAACTAAACGCCAACCAAACTATCTGTCATAAATTCATAATTAACCAATACCTCCAATATTAAAGTAACAATAAATAGTCAAAATCTATCTATCTATATCTATATCTATCTATCTATCTATCTATCTATCTATCTATCTATACTATATATATAACCAAATGTAGTTGTTAAGTTAAAAGACTCCAAAACTTGAATCTTAAATTCTCATAATTTTGAAGAAAAAATATATTACGTGGCACTTCCCTTTATCTCACGTTCCACTCTTCAAGCCTTCTCACTCCTTATTCCTATATAAAATATAAAATTAAAAAATAATAAAATATTCATCCATATCCATTATCCATAATAATATTTATCCCAAAATAATAAAATATTCATCTATATCCACTACCCACAATAATATCTATCTCACTTTCAATCTCAATTTTAAAAAAAAAAAGAAAAAGAAAAGAAACTAACAACTCTTACAACTTCCACACATACATTTCTCTATTCAGTTTATTCCAGTCATCTTTTATTTTCTCATAATAACTCATCTTCTCCATTGTTATATTTTGCAAATTTGATTATCTGAAAAAAATCATTACAAGATCAGTGTAATATTATTTCTTGCTTTTTATGTATTTTTTCAATGTTTGTTACTTTGTATGCATATATATTTTTTAAAATATTTTTCAGTTCATCTACACATCTTTTCATTTTTTTCATTTTTATGCTCATAATATTATTTCTTACTTTATATGTACTTTTTCAGTATTTATTACTTTTGTGTGTATATATTTCTTTTTTCTATTATTTTCAGTTTATCTTCACATCTTTTTCATTATTACATTTTGCATGATTTGAGCTTGCTTTACTTTTTAATTTGTAATTTGCTTTTGTTTTTCAATTTAATCATATTCGAAACTCATCAAATCTTGAATTTAATTTAATTTACTTTATCTCACGTCTATCACACCATCACACTTATTAATGACTTCGCGTAAACTCTCAAAATCAAGAAGATCAGCTCTACATAAAGTTAATCTCACATTTGCTCCTTCAAGCTCTCTCAAATGAGAGTTCTTCGGATCATCTACAACCAATATACACTCACTTCTATCAATATACACTTACTTTATCTCACGTCTATCACACAAACACACACAACAGCTTCAAACCTTAAACACAATTTCTCAATTTTAAAATTTTTAAAAATAAAAATATATTTTGGCTTAAAGTGATTGGTACATCTAACAATATTTAATTTTAAAATTTTAAAATCTTTAAATTTTATCTAAACATATCTAATTTAAAATTTTGAATTTTTTTTTACAATATTAGAAAAAGAAAATGACTCAAATCTATTAGTGTATTATCTAAATTTTGAATTATTACACATGGCATAATATTATTGGATTTAACATTTAAATTTTAAGATTAACTAAAATATCTAACTATATGATTTGAGGAATTCTAATAGTTTTTTTTTTTTTTTTTCTGAATTTTCCAATTTTTTTATTTTATTTTAATTTTTACAAAATTTAAGTTGCTAAAGGTCTGTTTGGTAACGTTTACGTTTTCAATTTATATTTACAAAAATTTTATAAACCGATTTTTATTTATTTATTGTTTATTTTTAGAAAAACATAAACTACAAACGCGTTTGGTAATTGACAAAATGTTTAAAAAATTTTAAAAATATAAAAGAGAGTGAGAAATGGCAAGTGGTGGCAAGTGGCAGCGGAAGACGGTGGTGGAAAGTGGTGACGGTGGGTGGTGGTGGTTGTGGGTGGGTGGATGGGTAGGTGGCAGTGGCGATGGCGGGTGGTGGGTGGTAGTGAGTGGGCGGTGGCGGGGGCGGGTGGTGGTGGTAGATGCGTGGCGGATGACGGGTGGTGGCGGGTGGGTGGTGGTAGCAGGTAGGTGGCGGGTGGGGGTGGTGGGTGACGGTGGCAGTGGGGGGTGGTGGGTGGTAACGAGTGGGTGGAGGGTGGTAGTGGTAGGTGGGTGGCGGATGACGGTGGTTGTGGCGGGTGGTGATGGTGGGTGGGTGGGTGACGGTGGCTGATGGTGGGTGGTGGCGAGCGGGTGGTAGTGGTGGTGGCGGATGGCGGGTGGTAGTGGTGGATGGGTGGGTGGGTGACGGTGACGGTGACGGGTGGTGGGTGGTGGGTGGTGGTGGTGGCGGGTGGGTGGCAGGTGGTGGTGGGTGGTGGCGGCGGAAGACGATGATGGAAAATGGTGGCGGGTGGTGGCTAGTGTTGGGTGGTAAAAAAAAAAAAACTGAAAACTCAAAACAAAAATACATTTTTTGAGTTTACATTTTTTGGCTAAATTTATAAACTGAGACCATTGATTTATAAATCAAAAATTTACCAAACAAGTTTTTATTTGAGTTTTTTAAATTTTTATAAATATAAATAGAAAACTGAAAACGTAAATGTTATCAAACGGCACTTAAGTGTTGATTTTTTTGTTGGCTATCCATGATTTTATCCATAATTATTGGTTAATGATTGACCACTATTAAATTCTTTTTGTAGGCTGTAATGATAACAATTGACTACAATCAATTTTAAAATTTTCTATCAATGTATTTTTTTTAAAAAAAAAATCATTATCAAGCATGCAATTTAAAAATTAAATATATTTTATTCTATTACAACTTTATTAAAAAGTAAATTTATTTGCTATTATTCAAGAAAATATATATACGCCTTTATTTTGATATAACAAAAATTAAATTATCTTCTACTCATACACAATCTTTCATAAATGTCTTATCTTTTTAAAAATTTTGATTATCAGCAACTAAATTCCCCATTTCTCTCTCTTTTTTTTTTTTTTTTTTAAGAATGTTTATTTTACTTTTATCATTTTCCAAATTAGATTTGATATCTATCTTTTTACCTATATATCTATATATATACTATATATAAGCAAATATAGTATGTATTCTAAAATTTTCAAAGTCTCAATACTCAATTCTCAAACAGTTGATATTCTTTTTTCTACATGTCACTCTCTCAAAGTTATGTTTTTAATTTTTCTTCATCCTTATTTTTCTCCAAAAGAAAACATTTTTTTTCTCTTAATATTGTTTTTATTTTAAATTGTTAACTTTTAAAATATTTTTATTATCTAAGACTCCTTATCTCTTTTTATTTTATATTTTATTTCGCTTAATCTTCTACTATATCTTCATTTATCTTTATTTCTTACTTCTTCCTTTTTTTAATTTTTTTTTTATCCCCAATCCTGTCATTATCTCGAACTTTATTTTTATTATATTGTTCATATGATCCCTTTTTAAAATTTATTTTAATCTTTAATCTAATAATTATCTTCAAAATCATTCCTATCTGATAATGATCTCCAATTTCATTTCTATCTTATTTTCAAATGCTTCATATTTTAGCTATATATTCTAACATACTATCAAGTTTTTTTAGTGTTTGCATATTGGGTATAAAGTTTTGTTCAAACTTTGTGTTTAATATTCGAGTTGCATTAAACCATCAACAACGTCACAACTAGTTAGGCAATTGTAAGATTCTAGGGTTTGATGAATTTTATTCTTTTTGTATGCCTATGTATATATGTAGTGGGGGCATTTTTTGTTGTTTTCTTTAGAAGGACCTTTGAACATTTTTACATTATCTGTAGTAATATTCATTTTTACATTATTTGTAACAGTACCCATTTTTATATTATTCGTTTTTAAAGTTATAATAATGTCCAATAGAAATATAGTTCATGTTGGTAAATGACCTACGTGGACTGAGATAATTTTATAATTAATGTTCTAAATGACAAATTTATGGAAAAAATGAATGTATGAACTTAGGTATGAGATAGTTATCATATTCACAACATTTGTTAGTTACAACTCCCTATTATATTTTAAATTTATAAAAAAAAAATTATTTTATAATACAAAAATTAAATGACAAATTTATGAAAAAAATGAATGTATGAACTTAGGCATGAGATAATTATCATATTCAAAATATTTGTTAGTTACAACTCCCTATTATATTTTAAATTTATAAGAATCTTTTATTTTATAATACAAAAATGACTATAATAAATTATTTAAATTATACATTCCCGTGCATAGCACGGGTTGCGGCTAGTAACTTAAATAATGTAAAGTTACAAACCATGCCAAATTATCAAAATACTAAAGTCATAAAAAAAATAATAAATACATAAACAAATATCAATCCTAAGCTCAAGAAAAAAAAGAAGAAGTCCAAATGACATGTCCAACAACTATAGTTATTTCACGTCACCACCGTAGCTCTAACTAATCCTGCAAAGGAAGCTCGGTTGCGCTCAAACAGAACACACTCGAGTTGCCAAGAGACAAAACGGGTCAGTATATAGGTATACTGGTATGAGTACAAGATTAACACACACGTGTGCACCAGACACAAACAAAAATACATTTAATTTCTATTACAGGACAAGACAAGTAGTTCTAGCCGCATCGAGACGAATGGATAGTTTCCCGAGATACGGTGACATTTAGTTTCTTGCCCGTACACAACAAAATATAAATTGAGTATAAAATAAACAAACTAGAAATAAAAATATGGTGGGTCAGCCCTGCATAAAAAAGTTAGTAAGACCTACCATCCTGGAAAAAAATAAAATTAGTATAATTTAATCATAAGTAACTTGTTGAAAAAGTATAAAAATGCGCCATTTCATACTTAAATAATTCGAATTGACCAAAACTCAAAGAACAAAAGTTGTAGATAATCAAATTTCTTAAAAGACAACATGAACGAACTTAACAGAAACTAAACAGGTTGAGAGAAAAACTTGATAGAAGAACCTAGATGGAATTCAATCGAAAAATCTAGAACTGAAAATGAAAAAAAACTGCTGTAAAATGAATTTTTTCGGAAATGTTCAAAACACAAAAATTGTTCAAAATAATGTTTTACTTTAGATTACTTGAAACTAATAAAGATGAACTCGTTTCGTGGATTAAAACAGTCTCTAAAATCTGCATTGCTAAAATGAATCAAAACTACAATAACCAAAATCATCCAATTATAAGTTCTAATCGATCTTTTAATAAAAAGTTAGAACACAAAAGTTGTCTAGAATCACGTAAACATGCCTCTGCTCAAATTTCATAATTTATCAAGGTCGTTTACTATTTTTCAACATGTACAAATCAATACAATTCACACTATACCAATAAACTCATAATTAAATTCTTTATACTTTAACTCCACCACTTCGGCCCTTCACTTCCGGCTTACGCATATATCCCATGTGCCTCCCGTATACCTAACACCGCTCCGAAGCCAAACTTGCACGGGGATATTGTCTCGAGTTTGACCCACACTCCCCTGATGGTTAGCATATACGTACGCGAGTAAATCAAAGCACTCGTCTACTCTTGAGAACGAGGCAATAATATATATATACAAAACATCTCACTCATGAGAACAAACATAACAATGCTAAATTTAAGGCATTCAAATAAATCTCATAATCTTTACTTTTTTTATACACTCTTTCTCACCATCACTCAAATAAAATAACAATCTATAGAGTCATGGTGGAGTATAAGGAATTTGTCTATGAGTTCTAAGTTTATTTTAATTTCATATATCCGTGAGTGTGATTACAACCATAAAATAAATTCATATAAAAACCATACACCTTGCATACATAACTAATCAAAATAATTAAAATCAATCAATCATCTAAAAATCCTAAACCTTAAATATACAATTAATCAAAATAATTAAAATCAATCAATCATCTAAAAATCATAAACCTTACATACACAACTAATAAAAATAATTAAAATCGATCAATCATCTACATGCAAATATGAAATCAATTCAATATCAAATAAATAAAAATAAAAATAAAAAACAACGAATTAAATATAAATCAAGGGAATTAGATTTTTTACTAATAATATTTTTTTTAAATATCAAAAAATTATTTAAAGAACTAATAGAGCCACTAAAACAAAATCCTAACCCTAATCATCCTCTGTTTTCCTCTTTCTCACACACGTAGCCGCAGATCCCCTCTTTTTCTTTCTTTGATTACACACTCTCACACACACTCACTCTCTCTCTCTCTCACTTGGCTTGCCGTCGCCGCACAGCACTTCCCTTTTCTTCCTTTTGTTTATATTCTAACTAGCCTATCACCTGTGCTATGCACGGAGTAATTATAGATATTTATATTTATTTTAGATTTTTTTAAATATATAAATTATGTCTTTTAAGATTTTTTTCTTATCACTAACCATAGTATATGGAGGAAGTTGAAAAGGGTACTGCAGTAACTATACACGAATTGTATCTAAAATTATTTGTATAAGGGAATTTTAAATACTGATCAGGAAATTTTGACCAAATCAATAATTGCAGGCATGTGGAAAGATATGTGGATTGAAAAAAATTAATAAATGCTAATCAGGGGATTTTGACCAAATTAATAAATGTTGAGCTTTTTTTTTTTAAATAAAATTTTTTAAAAGTTCAGATTGAGATATTGAAGCTTGCATAGGCCTTGAGGGTTAAAAATCTCATTTTGCTTAATATATAGTATAGATATAGATAGATAGATATATCTTTTTATTTTTATTTTTATTTTTATTTTTGTGTAGTTTCTACTCGGGTATTTTTTTTTTAATTTATTTAAGATGGAGTTTTGGGTATCTTTTTTTTTTAAAAATTTAATTTATCTGTGGTTTACATTTATTTTTTAATTATTATTATTTAGGTAAGTTATGATGTGAGTTAGATATGTGATAGACATGTGAGTTTTATTGATTTAAAGTTTATTTAGATAAACTTTAAAGATTTTTTTTTAGTTTTTTAGTTTTTTTTTGTTATGTTATAATATAATATATAAAATATAGGTAGATATCTACAACTTTAATAGAAAATATTATCTGATTTTTTGGAGAAGAGAAAATAAATGCAAGTTTTAATATTTTTTTTTGAAAATTTGTGAGAGAGATTAAGAGGGAGAGATTATGAAATATTTTTGTTATTAAATAAATAAATCAGTCAATAGTTTTTTTTAATCTATTTTGTAAATTAAAAATCAATAATTTTAGAAAATTGATTAATTTGTCCCATTAAGTAATTTAAAATTTTGATAGATATACATAAAAAAAATACATAATTATATTATTAAATCACAATTCAAATTTAGATGTTATATCTTTTTGAGATCTATAGCTAAATTCTTATCTTTTTTTTAAAATTTTTGTGTGTAACCATAGTATATGGGAGAAATTGAAAAGGGTATTGCAATAATTATGAAAAAAGTCAAAAGGGATTGTGGGTTGGGAAAAGTCAATAAATACTGAGGTTGGGTTGGGAGAAGTCAATAAATGCTGAGGTTTTTTTTTTTTTTTTAAATCAAAAAATTAGAAAATTAGGATTAGGGGATTGGAGCTCCTATCTAATTTTTTGGAGAAGAGAAAATGAATGCAAGTTTTAATATTTTTTTTTGAAAATTTGTGAGAGAGATTATGAGAGAAAGATTATGAAATATTTTTGTTATTAAATAAATAAATCAGTCAATAGTTTTTTTTAATCTATTTTGTAAATTAAAAATCAATAATTTTGAAAAATTGATTAATTTGTCCCATTAAGTGATTTAAAATTTTGATAGATATACATTAAAAAAAAATACATAATTATATTATTAAATCATAATTCAAATTTAGATGTTATATCTTTTTGAGATCTATAGCTAAATTCTTATCTTTTTTATTTTTTTATTTTTGTGTATAATCATAGTTTATGGGAGAAATTGAAAAAGATGTTGCAATAATTATGAGAGAAGTCAAAAGGAATTGTGGGTTGAGAAAAGTCAATAAATGCTGAGGTTGGGTTGGGAGAAGTCAATAAATGCTGAGGTTTTTTTTTTTTTTAAATCAAAAAATTAAAAAATTAGGATTAGGAGATTGGAACTCTCACAAGTCTTGGAGTTAAAAACTCCCTTTTGCTTAATATATAGTATAGATAGTTATTATATTATATAGCCTAATAGTTATTATATTATATAATATATATAAATACAACATAATTAAAATATAAATAAATATGATATATATTTTATCAATATATAAAATACCTTTTTTATATATAAAATATATAAATATTCGAATTACTTATATATAATTGATTAACACATTAAATTAACTAAATGTCACATTAAATTCTCATATAACCACACAATTAATAAAAAAAATAAAATAAAAATAAAGTAATAATAATCATAATAATAATAAATAATGACTTACGAAAATTAAGATCGCTAAAGTTTGGATTATCGATGTGGGTTCTGTGATGGGCTCACAGAAACTGAATAGTATGATCCAATCCAAAACTGGATTGGAGACAAGCCTTACTGTTGGCTTTTTGGCTTTCGAATGTTATTATTGTAATTTTAATTGTGCTAGCAAGGATCAATCAGTCCTTACAGAAGATTAATTGCCAACCAATTATCAGATGATTGTGTTTTAGTTCTTTTAGCTTCAATGAAGAGGACTTTTACTAGTAGCTTTGTTTAGGAGAATTAAGCAAACAATGATTAAATGAAGAACAATTGTAGCATTTCATTAAGTAAAAATGAAAGACTTACAATGATCCAATTCGGCTGCGTAGAGGTTTACAACAACAAGCTACTTGAAACTACTCCTATGAACGAAGTATAGTACAGGAATTTGAAGTACAGAAATGTAAAGAATAAGAAATGTAAAAACTGGAAGAAAAATAAAGTAGATAAAAACTGATTTTTGGATCTGAGTCTAGGTCTTCTTTCTGGGGCCTTCTCTGCTATTTATACTTCTCAATGATAATTGTCAAAATGAGCTTCTAACCGTCAAATCATCCCTCCATGATTGCTGATCATGTTTCCTCACAGTTAGTTCCATTACGCCATTTCTGCAGTGAGACTTCCCTCTTGATTTTGAATTTAAATATATGAGTAACTGTTAAAACCACTTCATCTTGCATCTCTTTGCTGATCCAGTGCTATGTAGATCCACAATAACCAATGCTAACTGCCACGTGTGTGATTACGATTGAATATTTGAATTGTCTTCCCGTATTACCCTCATCCTGCTACGTATTGAATTGTGATTGGCCTATACAAAGTATGTAGCCAACATTCCCCCCGCACTAATATACCCAATACTTTGTGATATTAGTGGATCAAGGTATTTTATCTACGTCTTAGAACGTACATGGGCTTTGCATTTTTCAGAAATGCAACCGTCATTCATCAATGAACATTTGCATTAAATTCTCTTATATCCTTTGAACATTTCCACTATCTTAGTATTCGAAAAGACTAGTTCAGCTTTCATGGCCAAGCAGACCTTTTCTTACCTCAATCAAGCATATGAAGAGTTGTTTGATAATGTTGTTCATCCTCGAAAGGACCTTCATGCGTTGATTAGCCACTTTTACTCACCTTCCTATATTCAAGGCATGGAAGCTTTTGAAACTATCAACCTTTGGATTACGAACCTACTGTCCACAATTCTTTAACCCAAAATTTTGCAAACATGGATATTGAAAGTTCTTCCTCTAACCCAAAACCTTCTGCGTAGGATGAGGTTGAAGCTTCTTCTTCTTCTGGGGCTTCTGCATGAGAAACTGGCCAGAACCTGAGGAGTCCAAGTTAAAAGAACGAATCAATCATCATTTTGTCAAATTTGTTGATCCTCTAACTTTCCCTCTCTTTGCTCGGAGTTCGGTGGTTTACCCATATGTACTCATCGACCGCCGATGCCGTTTGGAAGATAACTTACTTGTAGCATGGTACACATCTTCTATGCCTACGAAGATAGTACAAGCCACTCGCCGTCCAGAAGAGGCTCAAGGGTATAGCCCGTCATTCTTAGCCCAGAAGGCAAAACGTTGCTCTTTTGACTAGCTTGATATCGTCAGCAGCCCCCAATTTCCTCATTCTTTCAAGATGGAAGCTCCTGCACCTCCTCTTTCGCAAAACTCTCGCTGGATGGAGGAACTGAGACTTACTCTCTTTGAGGACCAGTTTCTCCCCTCCTATAATCCTCCATCTCCCCCACTAAATATCAGTGACAGCAAGCCCAATTTCTGCTTGTGGCCTTTTCTCACTTGCCCTTCAATATTCTTGAGGATGATGTTCCTCTCAAGAACTTTCGATGGGCATGTGATGTTATGACTTGGGGTCATATCCTCAACCCCATCGCCCAAGCAGAGCTCCAGATGTTTTTAGACCAACTCCTACTGCTTTTTCATTGCCATCACATTTCTGTGGCCATCACTTAATCTTTGGACCAAATCTCAGCCTGTCGAGTTCATACTCGGTATGAAACAGAGAACCTCATCGACGAATATGATAATTTCAAGAATAAAGACTCTGCATACTGGGATGACTTGGACATGGATGAGATAGAACAAGGGTTGAAAGAAACAGAGTTTGAAATAAAGGCCGAAAAACTTTTTTATCAAGTAAGAGCATATCAATTTCAGCAGCCTAGCCTGGAAAAGATAGAAGATAGAATAAAAAAAGAACAGAAGTTCATTGACCATAATTGGAACAAGTTCCATGACCTTGTCATTTATTCTATTCCTTATTTTTATGAACTTGAATATGTAGCCAAGGAAGGCTTCTGATGTAATTGCTTTTGTCTTAATATTGTTAAGATGTTTTCTCTTTATTTGGCATGATCTGATTTTACCCCATTTATCAAAAATAAACAAACTTAGGGCTTCGAATTCAACAATTTCATACTTCGAAACTCGATTCGATCATACCCAATGAAATACTGGAAACCCAATTTGAACTTTTCCAACATATGGAGTGCAATTGACAACTTTTGCCTTAGGTTTCCTTTCAGAATTAGAGCTTCGAATTCACCAATTTTGCCCTTCGAAACTTGATTTGATCACATCCAATTCCCCAACATGTGGTTAATACAATCAAGTAGTTTTAAATCAACTAATTTTTCTTCAAACAAACAGTCTATATTCTCCAAAATATGGAAACCTCTTTTAAGGACTGCACTATTTTATTCTAAAAAAGTGATTTTTTCTATATACTACTAAACCAACTATTGGTTTGAAACCTAGGACAAACAACTTCTAACCGTAAGGCATTTCAAATTTTTCTTCGAAGGATTTTACTCTTATCAAAAAACCCAAAAACAGGTCTTTAATTCTTTTGAAGTAAACAAATACCTGGGCATTCCTGCACCCTTAGGTGTGGAGTGTGCTTCGAAGTCGACTTCCTGTTTTCGAAGCTGTTTGTCACTTGATTTTGGCGCCAAAACTTGGCTTCGAAGCCAATCTTTTTATTTCGAAACTAACATTAGTATTTGAAATACGTTTCCCTCTATAACTATTAACATTGAGGGAAACTTTTCGCACTCGTACCTTTAGTACTTCTTTATGAGTGTAGACACCCTATTTTTGACCGACCTTAAGACTCAGACGTCACCGATTGAGCGCTTGGTGATGTTGCATATTGTGCTCGTTCTGAAGTTGCGGAGTCCCGGTTACGAGCCTTGCCTCTGGACTTCCGGACTCTTTTGTGCTTTGCCTCGGTTTGCGAACCAGGCTCGGTTTTCTTTGTTTTCTCTTTGAGAAGGGAGGGAGAGGTCTCGTAGATCATCTCTCAATGGCCGTAGGCTACATTTCGTGGCCATAGGCCATTTTGCCCATTTTGGAGCAGTTCCGGTTTTGAGTCAATTAGGCCGTGTGCCTCGGTGCGGGACCGCCTAACCACCTCTGTTTGCCCCGATTTTTGGCATGCATCCTATTTACTCCCTTTTTAGGGACACTGTGGTCCGAGAGACCAACTTCGTGGTCGGACACCACTTCCGGTGCTTAACAGCCCACTTTCGAGGCCCCGAATTACGTGTTTCGGCTCCCGAGCCTTCATTATACATTTTTGGGCTTCAACCCGAACTTGAGATAGTCATATTTTGAGGTCCGTTTCATGTTTGATTAAGGACCTTTTACTGTTTGACATCTCCATTTGTCACTTGCCTTTTTTACCTCTTTTTGGGCCTTTTTGCACGGTATTTTAGGCGTACTTGTGGGCTGCGTTGGACTTGGTCGTAAACTACAAAGCGTCTTATTTTGAGCCCCTCTTCGACTTTGTTGAAGGACTCTCGGCCGTTTGAAACCCGTAGCTGGCACTTCCCTTTTGGCCTTTTTTGGAGGGAAACTTGAAATGTTTCCCCCCCTTTTTTCCCCCCTCTTTTTCCCCCTCTTTTCTAAACGTTTTTGCCTACTAATACAGCCCTCCAGATCTGTTTTAAGGGTTAGAAAGTCTGATTTGGGAGCTCATATATTGTATCTCTCTCTCTCTATATATTCTAACCATCAAAACACCAAAATCCTTCAAGTTCTCCCCCCTTTTCTTCATCACCACCTAGCACCACCACCACCACTCCATTTCCAGCGACTTGGAGCTCATCTCAGAGGCTAATAGGCACCATTTTCAGTCCTAGAAGCAGCCAAGGTTTTGGTCTACAAGGGTAAGCACTCATTTCCCCTTTTGAGCTCCATTTTTGTACCATTTTTCTACCCTCTTTGCTTGTTGTTTTAAGCTCCGACCAAAACTGAAAGTGACCATTTTTGGGCCTTATTTTCATCTTCCCTTAAGGGTTCTTACCTATTTGGGACTTGCTACTACCACTTGTTTCAATACCTCTTTGAATGCCATTATTTTGCATGCTATTGTTAGCTCATTTGTAATCTGTTTTTGAGCATTTAATAAACTGTAAGTAGGCTCATTTTGAGCCCTTCTTCAACATTGAAGAAGGGCTCAACCATGTTTTGCCTCTCTATCATGCACTTGCTTTGTAATCTCTCATATTTACCGTAAAATTGCATGATTTGTTTGGTCTGTCTAGCTTCTGTTTTCGGCCATCATCAGGTCTGGAAAGAGTCTTATTTTGACCTTATGGACATATTTCATGAAGGGTCTTTGTTGGTTGGATGAATGTTTAGGGTACCTCATGTTATGGCCTATAGTATCCTAGTTTTTGCATGGCATTCTTAGCATATTTTCACACTGATTTGAGGCATGTCATCTACTGTAAATATGCATATTTTTGGTCCCTCATCAGTGTTGTAGAAGGAAATTTTTCCATTTGAATATCGTATACATCACTTGTTTCAATACCCCTCTCTTGGCCCCCGTTTTTGCATGCCATTGTTGTCCTATCTATGCTTACTATTTGGCCATATTTTGTACTGTAAAAATGCTATTTTGGGGGCTTCCTTGCTACTGTTTTGCATGTCGTGTACCAATTGTGCATATTTAGTATAGCTATAGGCCATTTCGGGCGCCTAAATTCGCATTTCGGGACTATTCCGTGCATCGGGTGTACTTTGGCCATGATTCGGGACTGTTTTCCCCTACATTTCAGTGTTGAAATTCCATTAGTATGTTTGCATATCATTTGCCATGTCATTTCATGCTTTATGCCATTGCCTCGGTTTGCGTGCACGCATTTCGAGGCACTTCATTTTCATCCATCGGCCTCTTATGTGAGTGAGGCCGAGGCTCTCTCATGTTAGTGTAAGTCCAATTTGCATTTTAGTGTCATTCCATGCCTTAGGGCCATTGCCTCGGTTTATGCGTGTGCAGCACACATTTCGAGGCACTTCATTTTTATCTGATGGCCTCTTATGTGAGTGTGGCTGAGGCCCACTTATGTTAGTGTAAGTCCATATTGCATTGTATATGCCATTTTAGTCTCATTGCATTGCGTATGCCATGTCCTCGGTTCGCGTGCATACGTGCGCGCATTTCAAGCGTCCCATTTTCATCTTGTGGCCACTGATTTTGGCATGCTTGTGAGCCATCCATGTTAGTTTAAGTCCATCATTGCATCGCATGTTCATATGTCATGTTTCATGCCTTGCCATGCTTTGATAGAGCGGCATTCATGCCTTAGGATCGGTCCTCGGTTTGCGTGCATACGTGCACGCATTTCGAGAATCCCATTTTCCTCTAATGGCCACTGATGTGAGTGTGGTTGAGGCCCATTCACATTGGTATAAGTCCATCTTGCATTGTGTATGCCATGTTTCAATGCGTTGTGCATGTTATGTTGTTAGCATTGTGCGTGCCGTCTAGTTGCATTGCATGTTTGCATGTTAGCTTGCATGCTTAGGTTGCATGTGCATGGTCATGCCTTGCCTCTTGAATTGAGTATGATAGAGGTTGGGTTTCACTTGTGTGTTTGATGTGCATTTCATTTGATATCAAAGTTGCTAACTTGGCTTTTGGGCCATCATGCATTGAAATGCGTGATTGATGGCCCGGGGGTCAAGGGCCGTGCTCCCTTGAGTTTATTACATGATAGGGGGCATTAGCCATGCATATATATGCTCAAAAACCCATGCCATACACTGCTGTCTGCTGTTGCTGTCAAAACTGTCTCCTGCAGGAATTTTGTGCCGACCGGCAGTAAATAGTGCCGACCGGCACTTCATTTTTGGCCGATGGACTCCAGAGCAGCCGGTGATCTTTCTAGACACCGATGCGAACTTCCTCCAAACGGTGGTGTCTGAAAGATTCAAGGAAGGATTTTCTGAAACTTTGGTAATTTTTGGAGAGACAGGGCAGTAAAAACAGAGGTAGCAGTGGCACGGTATAGGTTTTTCCGGCAACTCTGATCCGAGCAAGGGTGCATCCCTCTTCCCGAGGCCCTTCTGCTTTCGATGGTTTAATTAATTTGTTAATTAATTAAGTGTCTGTAATAGTTAATTAGCTAGCCTAGTTGATTCATTATTTGGGTCTGTATATTTATTTGGTCCCTCCGAGTGAGGGCATAATTGTAATAAGGGTGTGTGAGTGTGTGTATGTCTTCCAACCCCACGTCTTTCTTCCCTTTTATTTACCTGCTTATGATGGTAGATTAGGGCACGTTTAATTTTAGCATACCTTATGCTATGCATGCGTGCATTCATGCATTTGTTTACATGCATCGGGCTCGTACATCATACAAACAGCATCGTACTTTCAATTCCAAATTGAATACGTGTTATTTGTAGCATTCCATATTCCATGTTTAGGATAGCCGAGCCCGCCTAGATTACATCTTTGCATGTGTTGCATTAGACATTTCAGTATGCTTAGGTCCATGCATGGATTTCTAATAAGCTTCTGTTTTGGCTTGGAGTACTAGGTGAGCTTTTATGCTTTAGCATATCGCATGTGTGTGAATGTTGCCATGATAGCATGCTTACCATGAGGATAAGTGCTTATGTGATATAACCGCATGAATGCCTGTGGATGGAGGTTGAATTACCTAAATTGGGACAACACATTAAAACTGTGAGTTTTAAAGCCCACTAGATAGTGGCAAAACCGTCTTTTCTAAAAGCCCGCTTGAGAGTGGCAAAACCTGCATTTTAGCCTACTTATGAGTAGCAAATCATTTTTCAAAACAAACACGTAATGTTTTGTTCCAACTTAGGCGATTTGGTCTATACTTGTTTCTTTGTCGCATAACATAGTAAATCTAGGCTAATAACCTAATAAGAACACGTAATGTTTTCAAAATCGGATATCACGGTTAGTAGAGGCCGGTCTTGGATCGGGCGAGAGGGGTGCTTATAAATGACCTTCCCGATCGTACCCAAGCTCCGAGCCAAGTCAACTTTGGTTATGATTGGACACGTGGCCTTGACACCGAGTCGGGGTTTCTAAATTTCCCATTTTAAAAAATATTTAGGTGGCGACTCAGAATCCGCAAAGCAGTCCATGTTTGGCACTTCTTTTCAAAAATCAGTTTTTCTCAAAACGATTTGCCAGAGTTGGACTCTTTGGTTCAGATTTAGAACCGTGACACAAATCGAGTCCGAACTGTAGAGTGAAGCCCACGGGCGCGTCTACAATGAGTTCCGCCCATATAAAACGACTGGGTGTTTTTCAAGCAGAAAGGTTTAAAAACCCTTTTATTTTGTACTCCTAATTCACTTGGTCGCCTAACACACAAATCCTTCATCTTCTGTTGGCTTTCTCTTTCCTTTTACTGTCTTTCTCAACTTCGTCTTCAAAAAAAACTCTCTATCAATGGCTTCTTCTTCCTTGAAAATACTGGTTGTGGAGCGTGCGAGTTCATCCGTAGCCTTGAAAAGGATCATTGATGAAGAGTGTGAGAAGTACAAGGCTGGTGAGAAAAGTGCCATTGACGGACGTATCTTCATTTCCCGTCATCATGAGCAACACGAGTACGTGCTTGGGCCTATCTTTACGGAGATTCCCATTGAGCTCTCAGCTTTATACCCTCGTCTAGAAGATCATTGCCTTCTTTATGAAAAGTGGTCTTGATTGGGGAAGCTGGAGGATGAACCGACCCTATCGTTGCTGGCCCACAATAAGACCAGAATGAGAGGAATGGTATGATCGGGTCGCCCCTGATAGGACATTGGATCTTCAAGAGCTCTGCTTCCTCGACGCCTTTTAATTATCTAGGTTCACCATTTCAGAGGACTCTTTTTTAATACCTACTGCTCTTTGTTTTTGGAATTCAGCTTTCAATTTCTTCTAATTCAGATGTGGGATGATGGCTCCTACTGTCCTTGACATCTGCCATCTGTTAAGATTATCCCCTACTGGTACCCCAATTGGTCCAGACTATCCTGACCTCAAAACCCCTTTTTCCCTCCCCTCTCTGAACTCACCCTATAGTGACTTTGTTAAGATTGAGAACAAAAGAGAGGGCCCTGTGATTGATAGAGAATTTTTCTCTTTTATATTGTATTGGCTTTGCAAGTTCCTCTTTTGTACCTCTTCTTAAAGGATCATGCCTGAATTTGCTCCTCTTGCCAAAGCCCTTGTCTTACAAAGAAAAGTGGCCTTAGCTCCATATGTTCTAGGTCATGTCTATAGAGTTTGTTCCCCTTTTTTTGTGAAAAACCCTTGGATGCCAATCAGGGAGGCCCATTTTGGATACTTCAACTTTGGCTTTTTGCATACTTCACCGATTTACAGTCTAAATGCCTAAAGTTATTGGAGCCAAACTCTACCACCCATGGCATGAAGTTAGCCAATGTTTCACTCTATCCTTCCAACTTTGCTTTTTTATTTTTCCTTCTTTCATCAACTCCCAGTTTCCTTTTCTTCTCATAGCTTCCGTCCCTTCGAAACCACCAATATTGGCCCATCCTAGTTGAGGACCTTTTTGAGTGATAGGTCATGTTCTACACCCCAGCACAAAAATATGTGGGCCTCTATTCTGATTCCCAAGGAGCTATTCATTGGGACTATGAACCCCAAAGCTTACAAGTGCATCTCTGAGCCCTATTATCTTGCTCAATTTGCTAGGCAATTTGAACTCTCACAAGGGTCCCTTATTCCTCTCTGCAGTCAGACCAATTTAAGCCTTACCAGCAGGGATCTGAAGATTTGAAGATCTCGATTGGAAGAAGCAACTTCCAAATTCATCCAAGATTTAATTAACTTTGAGTACTTACCCTTTATACCTCAAAGCAACATACTGAAAAGGTGCCAGAACTGGTGGATGGCCAATATGGAGGTGCACTTGGCCATTCCTCCTCAAGATCTATTAATAGTACTGGATGTACCTCAAGCCAAGTCTAAAGGGGATCGAGTCATTACGCTTCCATCGCTTCATGCTACTTCAGCTTCTTGCTACTACAAAGTCTGCTCTCGCCTCTCCTCCTAGAGTTACTCGAGCTGCCTCGAAGAAAAGTATGTGCCCTTGTTTCTTTTCTCTTCTTGTAACAACCCCATACTGTTTACCGAAAATCTACTGAATTACGTACTGATTACTGCTAAACTGGACTGTTTATGACCGATAATTGAACTAACTGAAGTACTGAACGGACCGATTGAAAATTTAAACTGAACTGACTGAGCATATTGATTGTATTGCATTCTTATCTGTTATATTATTTGATTATCTGTTCGTGTTTTATGTTTAAATTGCAAATTGAAGGCCTTATCGGCGGTCGAACTGAAAATCGTTTAGTGTTTCGTGATCAGTAGAATTTATATTATTTTATGGCGTAATTATCTGAAAAGAGATTTGGTATGTTTAAATTAGATTAAATATTGATCAATTGAAGAGTTGGGCTTAATTACCATCTTGCCATTATGAGTGGGCCTTTGTCTAGTCAATGTTTGAGCCTTATACACTTAATCAAAACCATTTCCTCAGCTCTTTCCTTGTGCTAGCCGACCATGAGAGGAGAATTAGAGGGAGTAGGAGAGAATTAAGAGGGAATTGGGTTCAACTTGTAGAATTGCTTGAGAATTGAAGTGTAGATTGCTCATTTAGCTCCCACACCTTGATTACAAGACTTAGGTATGTATTTGAGCTTGATTCTTGCATGATTCTTGGCAAATTATAGAGTTAAGACATAAATTGGTTCTATAGAGTTGAGTTAGAGCTCATCTCATGCATGCATGCTCATATAGTCAAGCTTGGAGGTTTAATTTCATGGATTGGTACATGCATGCCCATATTGTTGTTATAGTCCATACTTTCATCTTGTTTTCAAAATATTGAGCTCATTAGAGTAAGCTTTGAAGTTGGAATTTGGTTCTAAATTCATGCATGGCATGTTTGAAGTTTATTCTTGAAAATGGGTTTGAAAATTGGTTTTAATTGACTCACTCTTGGGCTTTGAATTCACAAATTGAGCTTTGAAACTTGTTATACATTGAATTTAGATGTGTTTTCCAGAATTTGGGCCCAAGAGGTCGAGTTTTGAGTGAAAGAATGCTTGGTTTGAGCTTAGGAGACAAATCTGGAAATTCCAGAATTTGGCTTCTTCGCTCGAGCGAAGGATTCTTCGCTCGAGCGACCAACCTTTGTTCGAAGCTACGCTCGAGCGAAGGATTGGTGGCTCGAGCGTAAAATTCGAGCATTCAGTACTTTTACTGTTTCATCAGACCGCTCGAGCGAAGGATTCCTTGCTCGAGCGAAGCCTTTGATTTTGGAAGCTCGCTCGAGCGAAGGAAGGCTCGCTCGAGCGAGGGTCCTATTTTCAGCAAATTTTGCAAAATGTTTTCTAAGTGTATTTTTGCATCCTCATCCCATTCTAGGCATTCTTAAGCCTAGTTTAAGGCATCTTAATGAGGATATAGATGTAGAACACACCGAGGCAAATTAGGGATTTAATTATGATATTTCCAACTGTGTAGCTTAGTGTGTGTTCAACCTGTGAACTGTGTAGGGTTGGCGACTGGGGAGACACGCTCTAGCATATTGTGGCCCAAACTCTGTGAGTAACAATTGTGTAAAGATATGTTCAAATGATTATCTTTCTGAACACTGAACTAAACTGTTTACTGAACTGATATCGATTACTGAATGAATGTATGTCCTTTATTTCTGAAATGTACTGTGGCATCCTTAGCACCTACTATTTATCTTTATCAAGAGAGATCTCGTCGGTTCCTCGTGGAACCATTATCATTCTTGATCGATGGCCATCATTACCGTTCGTCTTTAAGACCTCATTTCTTGCTATGCTAATGGATGTACCACATATGATGAATAACTGCTTGATCGAAGATCAAATCTTGTTTAATGAACTGTTTTCATTACTGTAAGGACATTTCATTCTCAACCTCTTTACGCATTATGTTATTCACTGGGCTTTAGCTCACTGTTTATATATATATATATATATATGTAGGTGCTCAGCCACCAGACCGGAGCTAGGAGCGCGGGTTAGACTCCAGTTTTGTCAAGCCAGCCTACGTGCCTCACTGCGAGGTTCCGAGTTGCCATGTTATGGCTTAGGGGTGTTTTAGCATTTCCCCTTCTGTACTGTCTCACCGTTTTGTGTAAACTGAATGCTTACTGTACTGTTATCAAGGGATTAAGTCCCTGCACTATTTGATTGTACATTTTGTATAGACTGTACTGTTTGAATGTATAAATGCATGAAAAATCGTTTTGACATACAGACTGTCACAGCTCAATGGACATTATTTAATTCTTCAGATGGCTTCCGCCAGTTCTCGAACTCTGTTTTTCTTGTTCTCATAGCGGGCCTTGTAATCTCGGATTCTTGGCGATTCTGATGCTAAACCCATAGGGCCGGGTTTGGGTCGTGACACTTCTCCTCCTTTATGATGCTCTTGTCCTTACTTATGGCTCTTTCTTTGGTGTAGGTGGTGTGGGTGCCTCACAGGTAGATTCTCCTCAAAAGGTTCAAGCTTTAAATCTTCTCAAGAGCAAACAGCAATAACAAAGGAAAAGAAAGCTCTTACTTGACCCTGAAGAGAAGGTGCCTGAGGTTTATGTAGAAGTAGAAAAGGAAGAGACAGAAAAGAGAAAAGGACACCCTTAAAAAGAATGAGAAAAATGATTGTCTCTCTTTCTGATTTCACTGGAGACCCTATTCATGAAGCATATGCTAAAGCAGTAGAAGCAGAACATTCCAAAGAGCTTATTGTATTTCAGAGGGCTGAGAAGAGGAGGCAACAACAAGTGCTTAGGGATGAAGCTGCTGTTTCTAATGAACTCCAAAGGGAAACTGCAAGAAAACAACAAACTGCTGAACATTATACCCTTCGCAGCTCTCCAATCATTGCCACCACTTATGAAACCAGTAATTTCCTTCGTGCCACTATTTTCTTTTCTCAAATTCTTGATACTGAGACTTAACATTACTTTGTATTTCTTCTTTTGCAGCAACAACTACTCTGCCTTCTCCTTCAATAAAGACTCGTTCAATTTCATCTGAAGTTGAAATACCTCGAACTGTGGAGCCAATTCAAGTAATAATCCCACTTCTTGGTCCTATATTTTCATATCTCTCTTGAGGCAAAGCATTCATTTATCCCCATCTTTCGATTTAACTCTATACTTTCCTTTTCTATCTTTCAACTCTACCCAATTTATTCTTCCTTCAAGCCTTGCTGCTCCTTCCCTTTCAAAGGAAATTCCAGCTATTACTTCATCTCCAGTGATAGCTGATTCCCATAGAGAAGACACTGGTAGCTCACCAATTTCTTGTCCACTATCCCTACCTAGCTCTAGTCCCTCTTCTTTTGACTTACTGGTAGCTAAGACTATAGAAACTGCTAGGGATACTTCATCTCCCTCTCCTATCCCTATGCAGCCATCTCTTCCTCCTATCAGAGCCCTTTCTGCACCAAACATGTCAACAGAAGAAGTGAACATTTTTGAAGCTAGATTAGTTAGCCTTTTTGACATACCTTCCACCACTCTAACAACTAGCAATGAAACTGAGCCATTAGTCCTAGTTGATTATCTCTTAGAAATTTTTGAGAGCTCTTTCTCCACTAGGAGGACTTCCTTGCCTTCATTACACTTGGACAGCTGTTTGGAGTTACTGACATTCTTTTCAAGGATCCCCTTTGAAGCCTTGCAACGGCCTATTATCAAGAATGGCTTCCTTCAGTGCTGCAAGATCGTTGAGCAGTCCAGCATGACTATTTCAAGTCATTTATCTCAGGCGACAGCTACCATTGACCTTTACATCAACATCTGCCATGTTGCCAAAGCTACAAAAGAGAAATTACTGATAGACCAGAGATTTGTTTCCCAGATACATGTTGAAGTGTCAGAATTAAAAGAACAACATTCCTCTGTCTTCCAATTTCGGGCTCAACCATTGGAGAAGAGAGCTCAGCTTGAAGAAGAGTTATCAACAGTCAACCTGGCTTTAGATCGAACTGCCACCAAGCTGCAGATTACTAACCAAGGGCTAGCTGATCGAAAGCAGGAGATGCCTACAGCCATTCAGTTGTTCCCATCTCTTAAGAGTAGAGAGTCAATTGTAAATGAACAGCGAAAACATTGTACTGAATTTTGGGCCAATATATGGCTGCATGTATTCAACTCATTTTGAAATAAAATCCTTATTCATTATTTGAGTGTTTTCATGCTCCTTTCCTTTAGCACTTATTATATTTCTTGTGTTTCCCATACGGTTGGATAATAAGGTTTCAAATATTTGCCATTAATTTTCTTGGGATGTACATATCCATTCAAATTTCTCAAATGATATGTTCCCCAAGGCAAGACTCTATGAACTTGATATGGTCCTTCCCAGTTAAGTGATCATTTGCCAAACTTGTGGCTTTTAATCCCTATTGGGAGTATTGTTTTCCAGACCAAATCACTTTCATCAAAGCTAATGTGCTTGACCCTTTTATTATAGTTTTTGGCTACTTTTTTTTTTTCCCAAAAAGAATGCTATTTAATGCCAGAATTCTAGCTTCATCCACGTTCTCTAATTCCAAGCACATGCTCTGATGATACTACTCAGGAACTAACTGATCCTGGTATCTCACCCTCAAGGACTTGATGTTAATTTCTACAGGTAGTACTGCATCATGTCCATATACTAAGGCATAAGGAGTGACTCCTATAATTGATCTTGGAGAGGTCCTATAAGCTCATAATACATCCAACAGTAAGTTATGCCAATCCCTGGGATTGTCTTCCACAACTTTCTGTATTCCTTTCTTCAAAGATTTATTGGATGATTCTGCTTGACCATTGGCTTGTGCATAATAGGGGGTAGAATTAATAAGGCTAATTCCAAATTCTGCCACAAAAGCTTTTACCATCTTCCCATCAAATACAGTCTCATTATCAACAGTTATAGTCTGTGGGATGCCAAATCTGTGGATCAGATCTTTAATGAATCCAATAACTTCAGTCTGGTCTACAACCTTATACGGTTTAGCTTCGACCCACTTAGTGAAGTAATCTCTGGCCACTAAGATGAAACAGTGATGTTTTGAAGAGGGTGGATGTATTTTCCCTATCATATCCATAGCTCATCCTCTAAACGACCATAACTTCACAACCGTATGTAGATCAGTTATGGATACGTGTCTTATTGTGCCATGCCTTTGGCATGCCTGGCAACCTCTAGCATATTCTATACAATCTTTAAGGATGGTTGGCCAATAGTAGGAATGTCTTCGAAGCAGCCATCTCATCTTCACACCAGGCTGATGAGCACCACAGATGCCTTCATAAACCTCAGCCATGGCTATCAACGCTTTCTTTGGGCCTAAACATTCCAATAATAACCCGTCTACCCCCCTTTTGTAGAGAGCATTACCATATATTATATATTGCATAGATCGCAATTTGATTTTTCTGCTGGCTTTCGAATATGGGCTAGTTAGAGACTGCATTATTGGATGCCTCCAATCTTGTTCTTGTAAGTCATTATGATTGACTTCTACAACCACATTCCTTTTATTTAAGGGTGGTATTACCTTTTAATATGTTGTTTGGCTTATGTTCATTTGAGTGTTATCCCTTCTCCTGAAATTCAAACCTTTCTGAGCCACATCATTAACTTTATTATTCAAGAATCTTGGGACATAAGTCACATTTGCTATCTGAAATTGAAAAAGCAAATGTAATACAACAACATAGTATGGCAATATGCTTACACTTTGACACTTGAAAATTCTTTTCACCTGGTTAACCACCAATTGAGAATCTCCAAATATATCAACTGCATGAGCTTGTAATCCAATAAGTATTTCCAGTCCCATTATTAAAGCTTCATATTCAGCTTGATTATTGAAACAAGTAATTTCATTCACTTTGAAACCATGTGTGGTTTCTACCCCTTGTGGTGACTTAATCACCACACTAATTCCAGTTAGACTATTGGCTTTTGATCCATCGAACCACATTTGCCATGGTTCAACACTAACCATACCAAGCTCCATTATCTCTTGGCTTTCTGTTTGACATGGATGATCTACCAAGAAATTAGCTAAAACTTGTCCTTTTACTGCCTTTTGGGGGATATATTCTAGATGAAATTCTGATAAATCTAGTATCCATTTGTCAATCATTCCTCTCAACATAGGTCTAGATAACATATATTTAACCAAATCTGTGGTTGCAATTACCAAGACAGTAGTAGGTAAAAGATAGTATCTTAATTTTATTCCAGCAAAATACAATACAAATCACAACTTTTCTACAGCTGAATATTTACATTCACAAGAATTTAGAAACCTACTAAGGTAATAAACTGCTAGTTCTTTGCCTTTTTCATTGTCTTGGGCTAGGAAAACTCCCAGTGAATCTTTTGCCGCATCAATATATAACTTCAAAGGCTAATCACCCTTTGGTGGCATCAACACTGAAGGCTTGGACAAGTAGGCTTTGATTCCTTCGAAAGCAGTTTGATGCTCTGCTGTCCACACAAACTCCTTGTCATGTTTCAACCTTAATAAGGAAGAAAATACTTTAGTTTTCCCTGCAGTATTAGAAATAAATCTTCGAAGAAAATTAACCTGTCCAAGGAATTTTTGTAATTCTTTCTTACTTGATGGAGGTCTGGCTTTAATGATAGCTTTGGCTTTGTTCTGATCAATCTATATTCCCTTCTTGTGTACTACATAGCCCAAGAAGTTTCCAGCTGATATGCCAAAAGCACATTTGAGAGGATTAAGTTTCAACTTGAACTTTCTCATTCTTTCAAAAGCTGCTTCCAAGTGAAACAAATGTTCCTCTATGGATTAGGACTTAACTACATTGTCATCAATGTAACACTCTAAATATCCTCCAATGAGATCATGAAAGATAGTGTTCATAGCCCTTTGATATGTAGCCCCAGCATTCTTCAAGCCAAATGGCATTTTAACCCATTCGAAGGTACCAATGATCCCAGGACACCTGAATGCTGTCTTGTGGATATCTTCTTCTGTAATGCAGATTTGGTTATAACTAGAGTGCCCACCCATCATTGATAAAAATCTTATGCCCTGCTGAACTATCCACCAATAAATCTACTATGGGCATGGGGTACTCATCTTTTGGACTTGTTAAATTCAGGTTTCTGAAATCGATGCATACCCTCATTTTACCATTCTTCTTAACTACAGGCACAATATTGGATAGCCATTCAACATACCTGGCTGTCCTAGTAAAGCCTGCCTTAAGGAGCCTAAGAATTTCCTCCTTGACCTTCTGAATCACTTCAGGATTCATCCTTCTTGGTTTTTGCTTGTATGGCTTGAAATTAGGCTTCATGGGGAGCCTATGTTCTATTAATGACCTGTCCAACCGTGGTAGTTCATTGTAAGACCATGCAAAACAATGTTTATATCTCTTTAAGACCACCAACAACTAGTCCCTGTCAAGAGCACTTAACCAAGCACTAATGTAGGTGGGTTGCTGTGTAGAACCTTCCCCTAAGTTAACTTCTTCCAAGGGGTCTTGTATTTGAGAACTCACTGATGCTCCTTTTTTGATTTCTTCTGTCTTTGAAGCAATCTCCTTGCTTTGTCCTGCTCCCAGTTTCTTTGATTCAACATCTTTGCCCTCCCCCTCATAGACAAAGTCTGTCCATAAGGCTTCTTCTTCCTGTATCTCCTGGACTTTTGTTTCAATGTCCAAAGCACAATATTTATCAAAGGCCAAAAACCTAACCTGTTGGTACCCCCGCTTACAGCCAATTACCATGGCTTCTTTCTCTTGCTCTTGCACCTTCTGGACTATTGATTTTATGTCCAATACTGAGAACTTAATTAAAGCCAAAGATCTAGCCTCTTGGGTTCCATCTTTTTGCCTACAACCAGGCATCATTGTTATCTTTGGCGATAAATTCTTCATCAGCACTTTCTTGGACTAAGTGCTTCAGGTGTGCTAATTCCTCATCAGCCGTTACTTCGGCTGATCCATCAGGCTTTCTCAGTATACTGAGTGGTGTTACTCCTTCAGTATACAATTTAGCCTCTGCAAAATCTATACAAGCTATGAAGGGTTGAGGGTCTGTATTGATCTCCTCTATCTCTTCATTGCACAAGGCCATCATTATCTTCTAATGTAGAGAGAAAGACACACATTTTTTGGTGTGAATCCAATCCCTACCAAGTAGAGCATTATACTTAACATTGCTGTTGATAACGAAGAATGTCGTCATGCAGTCCCTGGTTCCCACACTCAGGTTAATGGACAAAATGCCCTGAGCCATCTGTTTGTCTCCAGTGAAACCACAATGGTTGTGCTGGTTGGGATTAATCTGGGGTTCCTTTTCCTAGCTTCTTCAAAGAAGATTTCGGAAACAGGTTTACTGCTACCCCATTATCCACCAATACCTGGTTCATCTGTATCCCATAGAAGAAGGCCTTGATATATAAGGGTTTGACATGCTGTGTCATGGATATTGTGGGATACTCAAAAAGGTATGAGAGGTTAATACTCACCTCTTCCTCACTCTCGTCTCCAGTTTCCATTGGTGTGGCCACTTCGGATTCGTCTTGCACCATACTAACTTGTGAGTCTTCACTAGAAACAGGAATTGGGTCAATCTCCTGACCTTCTTGGTTTTCATCTTCAGCTTGGAACTTCTGTGGTAGTATATGCCCTATATTCACTGACACTGGAGGAAATGAACCAAATTGGACGATTGGCTGTACCTGCTTCTTTTCCTGGCCAACTTGTTCAATTACTTCAGAAGCATCTTCCATGCTGCATTCTGGTACTTCAATACTAGTAACTTTCTTCGAATGGTCTGTTTCTACTGATTTTTTGACCAAAAATGTCTGTTCAGCCATGAAGGCTTTGAACATTTCCTTCTCAACCATCTCCTTCCTTTGGCCTAGGCCAACTTCTCTCTCTGTCTCACTATTGCTTTCCATCAAAGCCCTTTCCAATCCTGCTAAACTGGATCTTTCTTTGGCTTTTAGTTCGGAGTGAACTTTGGCCACTTGCTCTCTGCTGCAACTCATTTTGTCTTGAGGAGTCGATTTTGGACTATGATCTAACTTTGGACTTTTCTTTCCCTCTGTCTGGCCCTTTGTCTAGACCCATGAAGAGCTTTCCCCACTTTCTTTCAAATCCTTCTGGTACTGAGTGTACCTTCGTTGGATTTTCCTCCTTTGGGATCTAGAAATCACTGGGACCATATTTGGTTTTTTGTTTTTGGATGCTTTAGTAACACCTAATTATTTAGGGCCACCAAGGGAGGTTTAACCATCCTACCCTGGTTTCCAACAACATTTCTTTAGGTAGGTATTTCCTTAGGTTTGTTCTGTATGACAACCAATCTGGAACTCTAGGTACCCATGAACCCACTGGCTCAGTTGTTGAACTGTTTCTTCCTTCCTTCGAAGCCAGTTTCGAAGCTGCCTATGAAGGCCACTGCTTGGCCCTGACTCCCTGTTTTGGGCCTAATTTAGGCCTTCCATGAAGGTGGCCACTTTCCATCTTGTGTGAGGCTGGTCTAGGGGGCCAATCTCTGGCTTTGATCCCATAACTTGAGCCCATTTCAAGTCTCCTGCCCTTCATTCGGTAATAGTTGGGTGGTCTGAACTCATGTAGAGGTCTCTTGCCCTTGGAGTGCACTCTAGTGGCTGTTGGCCCAGCCATGAATGGCTGCTGCCTAGAACCAGATGGATATAGCCTTTTGTTATAAGCACTGGTTGGTTTAGGACGCCTCTACACATCCTTGTAATACTATTTCCCATCAATCGGAAGCCCTTTCAACCACTTATAGCTTAATCTGTATCTGGTACACATTCTTTGCATGACAGCTACCTCTAAAGAATCATCATCCAATGCCTCCTCATCAGAGTCTTCTCTCTGGTTTGCAAAGCCCTATCCATCAGCTGGCGAACTTCTAGCATCTTTCTTGACAGTAGTTTGGCTGGCAACATGCATTTGCACATTAACCTCTTCCAATTCCTTCAAGGATAAATTCTGGAAGTCTGGTACAATAACATTGGCTGCAACTTCTCCGATTTCGGGAAATGGATTAGTGTCAATCCCCATAGCCTTTTCTGCTTTAGTTGGGAATTTTAAACTCCCCTTTTGAATCTGTTCTTGGATCTTGTCCCGAAAAATAATACAGTTTTTAGTTGAGTGAGACCAAGAATTATGCCATTTATAATACACTTTTCCTTTAAGTTCTTCTGGAGACGGAATTTTGACTCCTTTTAGTAACTTTAGGAAGTTTGCCGCAAGCAAATGATCAAAAATGTCATCTGCCTTTGTTAAACCGAAAGAATATTTCCTATGAAGGTCTTTCTTTTTAAACTGTCGGTCTATTATTGTGTCTTTATGAATTAATGTCTCACAGATCACAGGTTCTTTCCCTACATCTCTACTGCATCAATCTCATAATTAGGATCTCTATAATACGTTTTGTATGATGCATTACTTCGATCTTGTTCTTCCTCTAGTAATGCTTCATACCTAGACACCTTCTAGGTTAGTTCCACTAAGTCTCTAAACTCAGTTGAGTTAAACTTCTTTCGAAGCCTAAACTCTAAACCATTTTGAGCTAATCTCACGAATTTAGGCTCTGGTAGGATGATCCTACATTTGTTTCATGCTCTTTTGAATCTGCCAATAAATTGAGCAGCCTTCTCGTCAGGCTTTTGACTCAACCTTGCCAAGTCTACCATGGAAACTTCTGGCTCCGTTTGGAAAAATTGGGCATGAAATGCCTCTTCCATTTATTGCCAAGTTTGGATAGAGTTAGGTGTAAGGTTAATATACCATACAAAAGTTGCCCCAGTTAGAGAATTTGGGAACAGTCTTAACTTCATGTAATCATTGTTGGTAAATTCACCACATTGGGCAGCGAACCTAGCAATATGCTCTACCGTTGACTGGTTTCCATTCCCATAAAAAAGAGCAAAGTCTAATATTCTAAACCCTCTTTGGTACTCATGTACCCTTTCTACCCATTATGGATATGGTTTCCAGTACACAGGAGTTTGAACCCCCCAAGCCATCGGTCCATACATCTCTCTAACAATATCAGCAATTTGGTCCCTAGGAACCATATTTTGTGCTTGTTGAACCATTACTGGAGAAACAAACACAGGATTTGGTGGACAATGTTGTACCTGAGGTCCTCTTGGTCCATAGGGCAGTATATTTGGGACTAGGTGACCTCTCTGAGCCTGTCCTGCGAAAGGACCTACGAAAGGTGTTGGAACAGGTGTTGTGTCTCTTCCAGTTGCAGAAAACCTTTCCAAGCCCCCGGGTACAAATTCAAACAAAGGATTAGTGAACTCCCTTGTGTCAGGTATGGCTTCGAATATGGGATTTGGAAGCATCCTTATGCTATTTTCTTATGTTGGCCCAGATCCACCAATTTGCATGGTTTCATTGTTAAGTAATGAGACATTTTGATTTGTCACAGGCCTCGAAAGAGGCTCATATCAAGACTGAAGTGATGGTCTTTCATAGTTTTGATTACTAGTTTGACCATTAGTATGTCCATTACTCTGCATAGGCTGTTTATCTCTAGCCAATCTTTGCTGAGAGACATTTGAAATTTCCTCTATGTGTTTTGCGTTAATTGGTTGATGAGTATTCATTCGATCCATAAAGGATATTGCCCATCTTTTCATTGTGTTCATTAACTGCTGTCCTATGGCATCTACTAGGCCTCCCCATGGATTCATAGGCTGAGTAGATGGAACAGTTGATGGTCCAATTCCATGGCCTCATCCAATATTTTGAGCATGTGGTACTTGCTCCGAAGTGCTAGTCTGTTCGACCATAGGTTCTGATAAGACAGGTACTTGCACATGATGTGTTATTACATTATCCTCTAGATTAGATATTTCTACATCTCCTTCCACGCCATCTTCCAAACGTTCATTTTCTCCTTATCTCTTACGTCTAGCCATTTCAATTAGTCCCACTGGGCATGCCAAAAATATATGTTGGCTTTTTGGCTTTCGAAGGTTATTATTGTAATTTTAAGTGTGCCAGCAAGGATCAATCAGTCCTTACAGAAGATTAATTGCCAACCAATTATCAGACGATTGTGTTTTAGTTCTTTCAGCCTCAATGAAAAGGACTTTTACTGGTGGCTTTGTTTAAGAGAATTAAGCAAACAACGATTAAATGAAGAACAATTGTAGCATTTCATTAAGTAAAAATGAAAGACTTACAATGATCCAATTCAGCCTCGTAAAGGTTTACAGCAACAAGCTACTTGAAACTACTCTTATGAACGAAGTGCAGTACAGGAATTTGAAGTACAGAAATGTAAAGAACACGAAATGTAAAAACTGGAAGGAAAATAAAGTAAATAAAACCTGATTTTTGGATCTGAGCCTGGGTCTTCTTTCTGGGGCCTTCTCTGCTATTTATACTTCTCAATGATAACCGTCGAAATGAGCTTCTAACCGTCGAATCATTCCTCCATGATTGCTGATCATGTTGCCTCACAGTTAGCTCCACTACGCCATGTCTGCAGTTAGGCTTCCCTCCTGATTTTGAATTTAAATATATGAGTAACTGTTAAAGCCACGTCATCTTACATCTCTTTACTGATCTAGTGCTATGCAGATCCACAATAACCAATACTAACTGCCACGTGTGTGATTACGATTGAAGATTTGAATTGTCTTCCCGTATTGCCCTCATCCTGCCACGTGTTGAACTGTGATTGGCCTATACAAAATATGTAGCCAACACTTACCTTTTAAAATAATAAACCGGTGAGAACATAATCTAGAGGAAATTAAATGGAATGATTTTTTTTTTTTTTTCCAATTTATACCGGTGGTTTCTATATTTTATTTCTTAAGTCATTTTTGGTTCTCACAATTTCAATTAGCTCAATTTTGACATTTAATTTTAGATTTTGTTTTAATTTAGTCCAATTAATAATATCGTCGGCGTTTTTTTAAGGAAAATTATCACTAAATTAGTTTAGATTAACTGACTGAGTTGAGTAAATTTATAATTTTGTCTTTTAAAATATGACGCATGACACTTATGTGCATATTTTTCATAAAAAATGTTAGGAGTTGTAATCAATTGAACCAAATTGAAATAAAATCATAAATTTAGGATCAAAATCGAACCAATAATTGCAAGAACTAAAATGACATAAGAATTAAAGGAAAAGGACTGCCATCATAATTTGTTTTTTTTTTTTTTTATTGACAAAGTAAAAATATCATTAAAAATATAAAATTAAAAGTACAAAAATAAAAAAAAATACATTGAGAAATATTCAAAGTGCAAACTCTACTCTCACTACCCTCACATCCTTACAAGTTGTCCGATAATCATTCCGTAAAATCTAATAATATATTTATTCTTTTAAATGGAGTGTTGTTTAGAGTGTTTTAAATAATTGTACTTTTTGTCTTTTTAGACTAGGGTTAAGTTTGGCATAACCTATATAATCCATCTTTTTATCTTTTTATCTTTTTTCCATCACATCACCTCTCTACTTTTCTGCACATCTTTTCGTAAAAAGACAAAAAGTACACTTTTTTAGGACACCCCAAACCAAAAAAATTGAGAAAAAAAATATGGATATTTGGGCTAATTTTTTGACTTTTTATGAAAAAATGTATAATAAAAAATTGTAAAAATTGATTTGTAGAAAAAAAATTAAAATTGAAAGTTATGTAGCTGTAATTGTTAACTTTTGATGAATAGTGTTAACTTTTTAACTTTTTGAGTAACTTTTTAACTTTTTGACTATTTTACAATTTGGCAAACTTAAATGTTAGATTAATGTAGATGTTTCTTGTATCACGAGTTTTCTTTTCTCTTTCATATGGGTTTAATAACTGTTAATGGGAAGAATTGTCATTAAACAACTAATTTACATATTCAAATTTCAGACACGGTGCTTAATCACAATTTATATAATGAGATTTATTATAAATAAATATGATAAAAAAAATCATAAGGTTCCTCTTCGTTTTGCTGATGACAAATAGGGTGTGTTTGATTGGACGGACTGGAAAATGGGGGATTAGAATTCATCGGACTTGAGTCCTGGGATTAGAATCTCCCGGATTATTTGGTTGGATTGGATATGTATCCTGTGTTTGTTTTTTCATGGGATTAGATGTCTGGACTGTGAATCCCCCGGACTATTTTTAGTGAATCCAACGTTTGGTTGGACGGACTGAATATGATAAATGAACAAAAGACTATTTTGCCATTTTTCAATTGTTTACTAAGGAATAGCAATATTAAACATATCTTTAATATTTTAATTATTTTTAATTAAATAATTTTGTTTTTTTAAAATAAATAAATAAATAAATAAAATATCAATAAAATTTGTTTTAAATCATTACTGTATAACAAATCATTATTTTTTTACATACAAAAAGCATTCTTGTGTTTTTTTTTACATACAAAAATATCATTAATTTAATAATATAAATTAAATTTATTTTTTTACATAAATTTATTTTTTACACAATTAAATAAATAAATAACCACTAAATTTGATTTAATAAAATACAGTATAACCTTGTATAAAAAATTTAAATTATTTTTTTAATTATAATTCTAAATAAATTTTAAATATAACAACTATTACAATTTATATAACAGAATTGAATAAACTATAAACAAAATATTAAGATAAAACATCAATAACATATCTATAAAAAATTATTTAAAAAATTAAATAAATAAAACATTAATAAAAAGTTAAATAAAATTATTTTATTTTTAAATTGAGACATTTAAATTTTATTGAATTTTATTAAATATAATACATAATTAAATAGTAGAGGGTCAAAATTGTCATTTTCACATCTAATCCCAATAGTGATTAGTCCCCCCAAAACAATCCCACACCCCCTTAGACGGGATAGTCCCCATATGGGGACATGGAGTCCGGCCGACATGGAGTCATGGGACTAAAAAATCAAACGACGGATAAGGAGGGAGGCCGGACATAGAGTCCAAACAGTGGATAGTCCCCCCCCCCTTATCTCCCCAATCAAACACACCCTAGAGTGTTATTTCACCCATCCATCCATCCATTCATTTTTTTTTTTTTTTTTTTTTTTTTTTTTATGCAAGCAATTTTTCATCTTTTCACTTTTCACTCCTTCAATACCTACGGCCATTTATTAAATGAGAGAGAATAAGTCTTCATTTTTATTTTTTATTGGGCATATTTTTTTTATTTAATGTATAATTTTTTTTAAAAATTGCTAATTTTTAAAAGTATTCATTAATTATTTTTTATTTGAACTAATTACGATAATAGTTTCTTTAATTTGGTCCTTATGTCATTTTAGTCCTATAATTTTAATTGGCTTAATTTTGATATTAAGTTTATGACTTTATCTCAATTTGATTCAATTAATTGGTAACAATTCTTAGATTTATTTATTTATTTATTTTTATGAAAAATATGCACGTAAGTGTCATGTGTCATATTTTTAAGAGTAAAACTATAAACTTATCCTACTCGGCGAGTTAACCTCAATCAATTTAATGATAATTTTCTAAAAAAACACTAACGATATTATCAATTGGACTAAATTGATGCAAAGTTTAAAATTAAGGTTCAAAATCAAGCTAATTAAAAGTATATGGACTAAAATAATACAAAGGGTAAAATATATAGGGACCACGAGTATAATTTATTCTTTTTATTTTTCTTGACAACATGCAAGTTTGCCAAAGATATGGCATCACATCCAACAATGTCACTTTGTGTTATGTTTGATTGATAAATTTAAATAGATATTCGAAAAATAAAAAAGTAAAAATAAATAAAATATAATTATATTTTACATATTTTTAATTTTTTAATTTTTAAATTCTTATTCAAATTTATGAATCAAATACAGTCTTAGTATTGAAAAATAAATAATGGTAGAAACATCACATGGGTAAATAGTAATAGTAATAATTACTCAAACATTAACAACAATTATATAGCATAGAATATAAGGGTCCTGTTTGGTGTAGTTGTTAAAATAGATTATAGATTATAACTTAACAGATTATAGATTATGACTTTAATCAGAAGCTGTTAATCTGTTTGGTATAGCTATTGGATTATAGATTTAAGTTGCTGAGTAGTGTTTGTTAAATAAGTTATGAGGTAACTTTTTTAATTAACTTTTATTTTTTATTATTCACTATTTGTCTACATTTCTCATAAAAAATAATAATAATATTTTATAGTCCATTTGGGTCTTTTTCTATTTTAAAAAAAATAAAAAATAAAAAAATTTAAGAATATAACCGTAAATTAACATGTCCACAGCAGAAGGTGATAATCAGAAGACAGGGGTGAGCAGTTTCTTAGAATCAGCTTTTTTGACTTAAAATAAGTTATTAGAATCAGAAGCTGTTTGAAATAAGTTTAACCAAACAATCCAAAATAACTTTTTAAAAGCCAGAAGCCATAAGTTGGCTCAAAAAAGCCCCACCAAACACCCCCAAGATACGGTAATATTAGGGATATCAAATTTTCTACTAAATAAATAATCAAATATCTCATATGAATGTGGGATTTGTAGACCTCAAACCAATGTGAGACATTTAATTATTTATTTAATAAATAATTTGAGAATTGTAATATTTTCCCTATAAGATATAATTGGAGTACTCTTTCATTGTGTTAGTGGAGATTTGCGAGGCACTGAACAAAGGTGTACATAAACTTCATCATTGAGATGGCAAATATATATATATATATATAAAATGTAAAATTGTAATTTAAGCATTACATTTTATCTAGATCGATTTAAAATAAGTTATGCCACTCTTTCAAATTCAAACTAGTATTTTGTGGTGCTTTTTTATGATATTTTTGTTGTACTTTAGATATTTTTGTCCTACTTTAGATTATGATTTAAATTGACTTTGGTTATGAGATTTTATAATATTTGATTATGAATTGAAATGGTTTTGATAGTGAGGTGCTTTTGGCACCAATTTATTAGGTAGCTTGTTTTTTGAGTTTTTTTTTTTTTTTTGATAACTCAGGATATTTGGGTTAGTTTGCGCGCATCTCGACTAATTATTGGGAACTAATCCAATCGTTCACTAGCGGGGCCCATTTGAGCTTATTTTCATCTTTGGTAAACTTTTTAAAAAACTTATGTCATTTTTTAAAGTCCTTCATGGTCTATACAATCTTGAAAATTAATATTTAAAAAAAAAAAATCATTAAAAACGAAAATAAGTCAAATTTTATGAAGAAGTACTAAAATTTTTAATCATATATACTACTCTTAATCAGATATACTTCAACCATTATAAAGGTGGTAAAAAATGTAGAGAACATACATAATAAAAAATCGAAGTATTATTTAATCACTATAGGCTACAAATGAGTGTTGTTGCCATTGGCCAAATACCAAAGTCCAACTTTCCTTCTATCAAGTCCTTTCACAATTTGCCAAAAATAGAAGTCTAATTTTTTTGATTGTTGTGAGAACATCTTTCATGTTGATCCTTTCTTAGGTGATTCTACAAAGCAACTCAAAGCCAATTCCATGAGAGGTGAAACACATTGGAGTACTATTGTAGTGAGGTGTTCTTTCTCTGACTTAAGCAAGTTAGTATCTTTAACATGAGAGATTGAATTTGGTAGTGATTCCCTCATCCAATGGCGGTCCGTTGTCATGTCTTCAATGAACATTTCATTAGTGAACTTCACTCTTGTGAATGTTTCCATAAGTAAAATTGCATAAATGTAAACATTACAATTTGTAAATACTAATCCTTCTAATCCAAACTCTACATACAATCAATAGCATGTTGTCAAGAAAAATACAAAAGTTGAGTGTATGGTCATGCCAACACAATTATTGCACATTTGGAAATTAAAAATTGTTGGATTTCTAAAAGTTTATTCAAAATTAGTTACCATGGGGAGGAAGCAAAATAGTCTCAAAGGTATGAAATGTTTGAATACATTCACCATAATTAACTACATTTTTTTCTTCCAGTTCTTTGAGGTCATAATATTTGCTTGATTGATGATAAAATAATTAATTACTACTATGATTAGTTGACTACTTACACATACTACGACCATATGTAAAGGCTAAAAACAGTACAAAGCATACATGATAAACAATCCAAGTAGTTCATAATCACTACAGCTAGAAATGTAGCTATGGATGCATTTGATTGACTTTTTGAAGTATAGTGATTGGTCATGTACCTTAATCTTCTTCAACTCCTTCCACAATTTTTCAGATACCAAAGTTTTACTTTTTTGAGTGATGTGAGGACATCTTTCATGTTGATCATTTCCTTAGGTGATTCTGCACAGCAACTCAAAGCCAATTTCATGATGGATGGTATACGCACTGCAGTATTACTACGGTGAGATGTTCTTTCCCTAGCTTAAGCAAATTAGCATCTATAATATGAAAGATTGCATTTGACAATGATTCCCTAATCCGATGTTTTATCGTCATGTCTTCGAAAACATTTCATCAGTGGGTTTCACTCTTCTTGTAAATGTTTCTTTAAGTAAGATTCCATAACTATAAACATCACAACTTGTGAATACTAATTCTTCCAATCCAAACTCTACACACAATCAAAAGAAATAGCACTAGTCAAGAAAATTATAGAACTTTCACTACAAGAAAAAACACTTTCCGTGACCAACATTTTGGTCGCGAAAAGTACCATATTTGGTCGCGAAAACCTTTTTCGCGACCAAAATATGTTGGTCGCGAGTTGGTCGCCAAAGCCTCGTCACAGATAGTTTTCTGTGACCAAAAAAGCCTTTAGTCGCTAAAAGTGACCATTCGCAACCAACTTTTTTGGTCGTGGAAAGTCCAATTCATATTAGCTAAAAATAAACTTTTAGCGACCAAAGATAAGTTGGTTGCCAAAAGTCCGCGCCTTGATCCAAAAAAATTAATTCTTTTGTGCTACCTGGGACTCAAACCCATGACCAAGGAGTCACCATGCATCCAATCCACTCTGCCACTAACATGCTTATTGTTCATATATGGCAAAAAATATATATAACCCATAAAAATTGGGTTATATATTATTTTATAAAACTTTTAATGCCTAAACAAAAAAATAGCATGTAATTACAGTAGTATTATTTTTTTAAAAATTTAACCCGCCATAACTTTCCGCGACCAACTTTTTTTTTTGGTCGCCAAAGGGTAATCTTCCGTGACCAAAAAAAGCCTTTGGTCGCCAATAGTATACTTTCCACGACCAACTTTTTTTTTTGGTCGCCAAAAGGTGATCTTCTGTGACCAAAAAAGCCTTTGGTCGCCAATAGTATACTTTCCGCGACCAACTTTTTTTTTTGGTCGCCAAAAGGTGATCTTTCGCGACCAAAAAAAACCTTTGGTCGCCAATAGTATACTTTCCGCGACCAACTTTTTTTTTTGGTCACCAAAGGGTATACTTTCTGTGACCAACCTTTTTTTTGGTCGCCAACAGGTGATCTTTCGCGACCAAAAAAAGCTTTTGGTCGCCAATAGTATACTTTCCGCGACCAACTTTTTTTTTTGGTCGCCAAAAGGTGATTTTCCGCGACCAAAAAATTGTGGTCGCCAAAAGTTAAATTTTAATCGCAGAAAGTGGACTATTTGCGACCAAAAAAAATAGGTGGTCGCCAAAAGTGTTTTTTCTTGTAGTGTTTGGTGGTTGGACTCGTGATTAGGGTTGGGCATAGGATTATCTAATCCGCCCGAATCGTCCTACCCCATTCGAACCGCACACGTATGGGCGGTTTCGCAAATACATTAGGGTAAGGTGCATTTTGGATTTTATCTAATTTTCAGGTTGCGAGTTGGTTGCGGGTTTGAAATGCACCCGCCCATATAAACCTTTTTTTTTTTTTTTTCTTCTTGAAATCTGACCGTTCGTCTCACTTTATCTATAGACTATAACAAACAAACAAAAAAAAAACCCTAATCTTCATCTATCTCTCAAACTTCAAAACACGAACTCACTCTCTCATCTTATCAGTCTGTCTCTCACTTTCACTCTCGCATTTTTCATCTGCACTGCACCGATCGACTCTCTCTTGTCGCAAGATCGACCGATCGACCTCACTCTCTCATCGCACTGATCGACCTCACAGGTAAGCCCCTATTTCAGTCTCAGTCTCAGTCTTTGTCTCTCTCTTTCTCTCTCCTCGATCTTTGATTTTTTTCCAACATATCAGATCTCTCTCTCTCTGATCTGTTTCCCTCACTCTCTCATCTTATCAGTCTCTCACTCTCTGGTTTTGCATCTGCACCGATCAACTCTCTTTCATCGCAAGATCGACCTCACTCTCTCATTGCACTGATCAACCTCACAAGTAAGCCTCTCTCTCAGTCTCTCTCAGTCTCTCTCTTCCCGATCTTTGATTTTTTTTGCAATATATTAGACCTCTCACTCTGATTTGTCTCCCTCACTCTCTCATCATATCAAATCTGTTTAGTTTATGCAATTAGATATGTTAATTTTTTTTGTAGCAACAGATCTGTCTGTGAGAAGTGAAAATTGAATGTGTGCGTTTGTTTGGAATTAAATCTGATTTTTTTTTTATAGGAACAGATTAGTGAAAAAGTAAAAATTGAATTTGTGTTTATGCAAACAGATCTGTCTCTTTTTTTTTTTGGGAATTGAATCTGTGTTTTTGGAATTAAATCTGTTGTTGAATCTGTGTGTTTGTTTGGAATTAAATCTGATTTTTTTTTTGTAGCAACAGATCTGTGAGTGAGAAGGGGAAATTAAATGTGTTTATGTAAACAGATCTCTCTCTCTCTCTCTCTCTCTCTTTTGGAATTGAATCTGTGCTTTTGAATGCTCCAACAAATCTATGAGAAGTCGAAATTGAATTTGTATTGAATCTATTATTGAAATTGGAATTGAATTTGTATTGAATCTGTTATTGAAATTGGAATTGAATCTGTATAGAATTGAATCTGTCATTAAAATTAAAATTGAATCTGTGATTTTGTTGAATCTGTATAGAATTGAATCTGTGTTGAATCAGTATAGAATCGAATCTGTATAGAATTGAATCTGTATTGAATCTGTTATTAAAATTAAAACTGAATCTGTGACTGTATTGAATCTATTATGTTATTGAAATTGAATTTTTAATTTTTGTAATCTAGTTTAAATGGAAGATAGTGTTCAATCTCCCGCAATCAATCTTGTACCTCCAGAATCCTATAATTCTCAAATGAATCCCCTCTTAGTCCAATCCGCAAACCGCCTGCACATCCGCGAACCCTATCTGCACAAACCACAAATCGCACTGCAGGCGGTTGCGGGTTGACTTTTCTCCAAACTGCATAGATGTGGGTGGGTCCAAACCGAATTACAAATCCAAACCAAATCACAAATCGTCGCAAACCGAACCGCGGACACCTCTACTCGTGATTGTGTTGTGCTATGTTGGTATTTCCTCTTGGTATCCAGATCGTCCAAAAAAAAACGCAGAGGAGGGAAGGAGAGGAGAGAGGAGGAGGAGGGAGGAAGGAGGAGGAGGCCATGAGCTCGCTGTCAGCAGCTCGTCGCGTCCGATCGTCGCCTCACGGCCCCTTGACCATCGCAGCTCCACCTCGTCCCAGCATCTGCGACCGCCATCGCCTCCGCCTCCGGCCCCGCCTCAGCCTGCTCCTCCTCCCCATGTATTTATGGCCCCCTCCAGTCCGGCCCTTCCCTCCCTCCTCCTCCTCCCTCCTCCCTCCTTCCTCCCTCTTCCTCTCCTTTCTCCCTCTGCTCTGCGTTTTTTTTTTTTTGAAAATTCACCCCCAAAACGACGTCGTTTTGGGGGCAGCAGGAAAAAGCGACAGGATTAGGCGACCAACTATCCGGATTCTTTCCCTTTGTCACTGATATTGAATAGAGCTCTAGAAGTTCAAAAGAGTTAGTGGACTTTAGTGGGCTTGCCTGATTTTGAAGGACAAGCCAACCGTGGAAAAAGTACAGTGCACCAAAAGGAATGATGATAGGAGCGATGACAAAGTAGCAAAGGACAATTGAGACAACCAGCATATCCCCAGGTACCCTAGTTGTAAACCCAAGATCTCTAGGAGCCCAAGCTTTTTTCCGCTCAGCTTCAGCCTTGCAAAGGTACTTTCTCTTAAGATGGTTAATGATTAATGGAACTATTTGGGACAGTTCCAGCCCATTGCCGATGAAGAATGTGGGATTAATAAAATTATGAGATTAATTGATCAAACATTTAAGCAATTAAGCAAAACTTTATAGTCAAACCAAATTTCGAAAACTCGTACAACTCAACTCAAAATTAAATTAACCTAAGAAAATTATGAAGTCAATTGATTTAGCCATAATATTAAAAATGCTCATGAATGTCAATCCAATTATAACATGTAACTTAATGTGCACGAAATTAACCTACTGAAGCGATTTGTAAAAAGAACAAAGTATGACAAGAAAAAAGAAGATGAAAAGAAGCCATAGAAACACAAAAAAGAAAAAGAAAAAAAAAAAGAAACATTGATGTTACTTCAGAGCCACGTAGGCAGGAAGAAAGTTGCGTTAGTTGGAAGGCTTGTCGCTAGTAATGTAATAATAGAGTTTGAATTCTTCTCAATGCTCTTCCAGGACTCAAACAGGTTCCACCGACCGTAACTTAAACACAGTTTGGATCGCTACTTTTTTTAATTTTCCTTTCCAAATTTCATGAACAAAATACAGGGCAAGGTGACATTGTTTTATGTGATGCCATATCTTTGGAAAATTTGCAAGTTCTCAAGAACAATTACAAATAATAATAATAAATAAATAAATAACAAGACTTATTTGGTAAAAAAAATATACATAATAAAATAATTAAAAAAAGACTTATTCTCTCTCATTTAATAAACATTAATATTATAAATTCAGACTTAATTACTTAGAAACTATCATCAATTATTATCTTAGGGTTTAAATTTATTCTATATATGCATTTCACACTACACAAATTCAAATTCAAGATAAATTCGGAGGAGTTAAGATGGGGTTCATAGACTTATTCTTTAATAAATGACGGTATGTGTATTGATGGAATAAGTGGAAAGTGAAAAGATGAGAAATTGCTTGCATAAAAATTACAGTAAAAATAAAAATGAATGGATGGATGGGTGAAATAACACTCTGCTGCCACTCTCACTACTAGAAATAGGAGTTTTTGCGTCTATTTTTTTGCGACTGATTATTTAACCGTCGCAAAAAATTACTTTTTTCTATAACAATCCCGTTTTGCTTAATCCCCCAATCGTGTTCTTGACTGGAAAAAAAAAAAAAACCCCCAAATCGAGTAAAACTTGCCCCATCCCTTTCATTCTTATTTCCCAACTCTCTCTCTCTCTCTCTCTCTCTCACTCTCAAAACCTCACAAATCATACTGGTAATCTCACAAATTCTCCTCTCTCTCTCTCACTCGACTCTCCACTCTCTCTCGCTCGACTCCCACTTTGATGAAGATATGAAGATTTTGATCGATTGTTGATGAAGATTTGAAGATTTCGATCTGCTGTTGATGAAGATTTGGATCGATTCATAATCGGTAAGCCTAATTTCTATGTATGAATCCAACTCTTTGTCTCTGTAATCCCTGTGTCTTTCTTTCAGCTCCCAAATTCTCTTCGACTCATAGCTTTGTTCGATTTCGAAGATCAACATCAACGGTAACAACATGAATTTTTTCCAATTCAATTTATTTTTATCAATGCAGTGCAGATTCTGATTTCGAAACATCTTTTTGATTCGAAGATTCATTTTATTTTTTATTTTTATTTTTATTTCTTTAGATTATTAAATCTTGATTTGCTTTGGCTTTAAAACTTGATCTGAACATTTCTCTAGATTGTTTGCGAAATTTCATTTAGTTTTTGAAGAAGCATTCAAGGAGTTTACAGCAAGAGAAGACGTTGCAATAGTGATGATCAGCCAATATGTAAGTTTTTGTTCTACTCTGTCATATTTTTGATTGATTTTAATGCTCTTCTGTGGTATGACTTATGCATATGATTATAGTGCATGCTTATACCCTATCAGATGTATCATGAGCACCCTAAGATGCTTCTTTTTTCTTTTTCTTCTTTATTTAAATTCTATCATGTGAATGAGAAAAAATATTAAAAGTTTATGATGAATGAGTATGGGTCGTGTCACAGATTTAGCATGTTACATTAATGTTTTAGTCAATGGGACTTCATACTTTGGTGCTGAATTTACTAATGCTTCCTAAACTTCAAGTTAAACCTTTATTGCAACATTCATATAAATCACAAAGTCCCACAATTATTATAATCTGGTAGTAAGAGACGAATGAGTACATTGATTTTGTGGTGGTGTGATTTTTCATTTGTCATTTGATTCTATGGATAAAACATTGTCTAATGCAACAATGTTCATCTTCAGGTTGCAAACATGATAAAGTTTTTAGTAGATAGCTACAACAATCCAATTCCAGCAATTTTGGAGATTCCTTCCAAGGACCATCCTTACGATCCAATACATGATTATGTTCTTTCAAGAGTGAAGTACTTCTTCTCTGATTTTCCCATTTTATGTGTTGTATGCTTGAATGTTCATTCTTTCTTTATTTATTTCTAATTTGGATTTGCAGATTCTAACAGTTTGTGGGGTTACTCTCTCTGTCTCTCTATCTCCCCCTTAAAATTTTAATTTCAGTTCAACTTTTACTATTAGATCACCAATAGTAATTAGGGCTAATCCAGTTGTGGATGAACTAATTGGGGCTAATCCAGTTGGGCAGAACTGGTTCACCACAAAATCAAGGATTTAAGTCTTGTCACACACAAGACTTCCCTCCCCCTAGCTACGACCTCTAATACATCAAAAAAACAAAAAAAAGATTTAAGTCTTGCCACATACAAGACTTCCCTCCTCCATTACCATTTCTTGAACTCCCCATATATATGACATAAGGCTGCATTATGATATGTGAATAATATGTTTTGTATGTCACTAATGTGAAGGATGCCAACGTTACATTGGATGTATTCCTATTCAATGCTTTAAACATATTTAGAAGTGCTTTTCACTATTTAGATGTCTCTTGCATAACAATTAACAGCATTAATGCTTAATATGTGATTCTAAATTAGACTCTTCATTTTTTCCTTTAATAGGAAATAGAATTTTACACAAAAAAGGCCAAAGGGGGCAGAACCTATAGTCATTCAGTAAATACACATGGTGTCTATTTCGTTGTAATTAGAAGTGCTTATCAATTATCACTGTGAGCTGGGAATATTTTAGGAGTAAATACAAGCATTAGCACACAATTAGCATAATATAATTACCAAAAGATTTCCTACAACGTAAATACAAGCATTAGCACACAATTAATATAATTGGAAGGAATTAATATCAAAAGAATGCAACATCTCCTATATTAATCAACATAATTATGCAATTTTAGGCATTCATCAGTAACCTATCTTGGATGAAATTACTTTTGCATTAATGAGGCATTATGAGCTGAATTTTAAAACACAGGATTCTTCTTTGTTTTTTATTGCTTAGATCTCTGAAAATGCAGGACTTTAGGAAAAGTCAGGAGCCTGCTGTTCAAAAGCTTAAGGAACCTATCTTGGATGAAATTACCCATGCATTAGTGAGGCGTTACGAGCTGAATTTTACTAGACAAGATACGTCTTCTCTCTGGTTTTTGTGCAAAGAGGTGATTATTATTTGTCGTGCCTTTTCTTTTCTTTTTGTCTTTCTCTGCAAAATTCTAAACAAATAATTCTAATCTACATGATTTCGTCGTTTGTAACTGTTCATTTGAATTTTAAATTTGTCAGGAAGCATCTTTATTGAATATAACTGACCGAGCTTGTGCTTCGTTCACTCCATCTGAGGTACGTAGCTTTGCTGTTTATTTACCTGTTGTGGAATCTATTGTCCCCTCTGTTTCTGTGTAGGCTATCCACTAACCTGTGCAAATTTTGTTGTTGCCAGTACCATGATTTGTTTCTTGCACAGTATACACTAACTTGCCCAATATATACATTTTTAGGTTGCTTTGCTGGAGTGGACTGATGATTTGGGACTGTTCATATTAAAGGGTTATGGTAATGCGTTAAACTACAGGATGGGAGTGCCATTGCTTGAAGATGTTGTTCGGTCCATGGAACACGCTATTAAAGCCAAGGACGGTTAGTAAACCAAATTAATTCTGCTTTTGCAGTTTTGCTGTCTTACACCCTTGTGCTGTGTCCTTTTCTCACAGCACACAGTGGTTGAACGTTTTTGGCTAGAGGTCAGAGATGTCTAATAGAATAATCTGGACAGGAATGACTTAATGGAATGATTTTATTTAGATTTCATTCTTTTCTCTTTATTATGGACAGGAATGACTACAATTGGTTAGTTGGCTGATGCTGAACTCAGCTCCAATAACATAATCTTACTAGACACTATGTGATGTCAGTTCTAGGAAATTCAGCCCCTGGTCGTATAAGTGGGTCTCATTAGTTCATTAATTCTTTAATCTTGTTAATGATTTTTCACCGTCATTGTGGTTGTTTGCTATTAATGCTATTGCATCTATTTCGAAACTAGGACACTGTGGCATCTGTTTCAAGACTCATCTGAAAAATTAAATGTCTCGTGAACTTAATTGGAAGTCTTCATGGCTAATGCTGGGAACAAAAGGAAAAGGAAAGCAAATGAATGTTTCACATAATAAAAAAGTGATGCAAATGATATATTACTTGTTCATAATCTATGCCTTCTGTTACTGTAGAAGAACATGCTCCTAGCAGTTACGAAAAGGCAAGACTGCGATTCGCTCATGCAGAGACTCTGGTTCCATTCTCATGTCTGCTTGGGCTCTTTCTTGAAGGATCTGGTGAATACTTTCATTCTCATATTTGAATCTCTATCTATTATATGATGGTTACATGTATGCGTTTCTTTTCTTTTTTTCATTTTATGGGGTTTGAAGGGTTTTTTGTTTTTGGGGAGGGGTGGCGATCTGGAGGAAATCTTGATCATCCCCAATGTGTTTCTACTTCTTCCGTATGACTTGTGCTCGTGTTGTGTCCTCACTAGGCATTATTTGTTGAATATTTCAAAGTTTGAATATTTGTTGTGTCCTCACTAGCAAGGTCTTGTGATCCTCAAGCCTTCTTTAGCATAAGCCACCTATAGATTTTGCTTGTTTTCTGTTGTGTCATATTGATCTGACATCACAGAGGGTGCTGCAACAGCCATAACAGCCAGAATCTGATATAGCATCTATTTTTTGCAGTTCCTTGTTAACTTCTAGGAATGTTAGATGATTTTCTTTTTCTTTTTCATGTGGTCGTTGCTAAGTACATTCTATTTCATTTCTTTTAAGATATAATTTAATTGGAAATTTGAAAACAGTTAATATGCTCTTTTGTATTTTTTTGATTTTGTTCCCCTCTTCAGATCATTCAACGGTTTGTGATCGTTGATCTGTCAAATTTCTACTTTGATGCTGCCAAAGATCGACTTTATGTTGGGTATGCTTCTTACTTTGGGCTCTTTTTTTCTTACTATCCATTATGAAGAACTAAATAGTTTCTACCCAATTGTTGCAGTCTCTCTAATGCCAACCCTCGCAATATCACTGACTTTGTAAAAAAAAGTAGAATTGATGCTAAAAGAAAGTTGAGGTGTTGCATGCAGTTGTTAATACAGTCAAACCTTTTTCCTTTGATGATTAAATTTTCTTTTCATTGGAATTTTCAGGATCCAGTTATTCGTCCATTGGTTGAGCAAGATTCTCAAACTTTGCAACGGTTGCTTCCAGAGATACCTATTTGGGTGAAAAATCCAGACATTGACCGTGTAAGCTGTTTTTTTTTTTTTTTTTTTTTTTTTTTAAGAGGGTGCGGTGTAAGCTGTTACTCCCAATATATATATATATATATATATTTTTCTAATGCATAATTTTTCCAACTACATATTTGAAATAAGAATATTCTTAAAAATTATGTATATACCTCGCTGTGCATATTTATATAAGATTCTTGTGGTTCTATTTTTGCACAGGTTGATTGGCTTAACAAATTTATTGAAACAATGTGGCCTTATTTGGACAAGGTATGTTTAGTTGGACGTGTTGTAGAATCTTTTGAAGTTTTTGTGTTGTGTATTGATGGTTTAAGGTCCTTAGGCTATCTGCAAGACTGCAAAAAATATAGCAGAGCCCATCATTGCTGAGCAAATTCCAAAATACAAAATTCAGTCAGTTGGATTTGAAACTCTTACCTTGGGCTCCCTACCTCCTACTTTTCAAGGTTCTCTCTCTCAATGTTCCAATCACAATATGAGTTTCACTCTTCTTTCCAAATCAACTTCTAAATGTTTTTACTTTTTCATGCCAGGAATGAAAATCTATGTAACTAAGGAGAAAGAGTTGATAATGGAACCATTCATGAAGTGGGCAGGAAATCCTAACATCAATATTGCAGCTAAGGCATTTGGTTTGAGAGCCACTGTTCAGGTATTTGGTTGTTGGTCTTTTGTTTGAAAGGAGAAATTTTTCTTGGTGTTCAATAATTTGGTAATTGTTGAAACTTCTTGGTATTTGAAGAACTGACATTAGTGAAGTGCTCTCTCTCTCTCTCTCTCTCTCTCTCTCTGTGTGAGTGGACGAGTGAACATTAGCTTAAAGGAGATGGGCATTTTGCTATTTGCTTGTACTCATTAGTGACTGTAGATTCCTTTGGAGTATTTCAGGTGGTTGATTTTCAAGTATTTGCTTCTCCACGCATTACCTTGAAGCCATTGGTTCCAAGCTTTCCTTGTTTTGCCACAATATTAGTCTCTCTCATGGAGAAGGTGCGTGGTAATGACCAGAGGTAACTTTAATTAACGATATGTTTAATTAACGCCCGGTTCAAGCAATATGAATATCGAGCCAACTCGAGTCTTGTCTTGACTACCGACTCTCGCCCCCGTGACACCCAAGTGCCCACGGGCAAGCCTGAGACCCTCTTTGGGAAGATAGACCCCAAAACCTTTGGTGATCGTGCTTACAGGTAGACCCCCTGAGTTAGGAGACCACACCTATACACAGATTATTGAAGAAACCCAGATTATTGTCACAACTCCGAAGAAGTGGGATATCATAACCCGCAAATCAGGAGACCACACCTATACACAGCTTGTAAAACTTCTTATCATCAATGAGATTCATCTTCTACATCATAATAGAGGACCTGTTCTGGAAAGTATTGTTGCAAGAACTGTTAGGGAAATTAAAACCACAAAAGAGCATTTTCGTTTGGTTGGCTTGTCTGCTACACTGCCTAACTATGAGGATGTGGCATTGTTTTTGCGAGTTGATTTGAATAAAGGACTCTTTCATTTTGACAATAGTTACAGACCTTGTCCTCTTCCACAACAATATATTGGAATCACAGTAAAGAAGCCGCTGCAGAGATTCCAGTTGATCAACGACGAAAAATTTAAACGTCGCTGTAATATTTTGCAGCGTTTTTCAAGCTTTTAGCGGCGTTTTTAAAACGCCGCTAATACTCGTTTTTCCTGTAGTGGATTCTAGTAGATTTTATTAATAAATTCTGTTTAAGATACATCTATTGTTGGATTACCGGTGTATTTAGCTCACTGCTTGTTGGCACCCCTGCATATTACTTTGTACTGGACAATGTTGTTGCCCAGCTCTTTTGTTAGTGTTTTTCTTTGTTTTTTGCGACGGCAAAATAGCCGTCGCCATAAGTAGTTTAGGTGGTCGCAAATAATTTGCGACCGTTGCTTTGCCGTCGCAAAAAGTATTTGCCACCACCATATTCGCGACCCCCATTTGCCGTCGCATGGGCCGTCGCAAAAAGTCTTTTTGCGACTGTTTTTTATTATTTGCGACGGTTTATAGCGGTCGCAAAAAGTGTTTTTTTTAGTAGTGTCTAATTTTTAATTACGTCCTCACTATTTTCTTTGTATTCATTCATTAAAGATCAAATGATGTTATTATGATTTTTTTTTAATCATAATTTAATAATAATAAATCTCATTATATAAGAATCGAACAACATTGTGATTAAGCATCTTGTCAGAAATTTGAATATATAAATCAATTTTTTCATGACAGTTCATATTAACATTTATCAAATGGTTATGAAAATTTTTAGAAAAGAAAAATCATGATAGAAGAAACATGTACATTAGCCTTTACTTTATTTAAAGCAATAGAGAATTAAAATATTATCAGTTTCTACAAAAAAATAAAATAAAATTAAGAAAAAGGTAATTACACTTTGCTCCCTTGAAATTTGATTATTTTCTCTTTTTGGCCCTTGAAATTTCTTTTTTCCCACTTTAACCCTTTATTTTTTAATTTTTTTCTAATTTACTCCAAAACGTAACTATTACCCAAAACTAGACAGAAAATGACACTTTAACTCATGTGACGTACACATAATTTATTATATATAACTCACACATCTAACACAAACTCAAATTTCAATATAATAATATATTTTTTATAGTACGTGACTATTAATGTAGCATTTTCTGTTTAATTTTGAACAGAAATTAACTTTAAGAATAAATTAGAAAAAAACTTGAAATATAAAGGATCAAAATGAGAAAAAAAACAAAGGTTCAAGGCCCAAAGTGAAGAAATGGCTAAATTTTAAGCGAGTAAAATGTAATTCACCAAAAAAAAATTATCAAAAAACTTGTAAGGATCTTTTTGAATTGTGATCCTCTCTGTTCCATTTAATTTCTTGCTTGTGAGAGTTATAGAGAGAAGAGAAAGAGACTGAATGCTCTGTATAATTGTGTATATTGTGTGTTTACAATGGAGAGAATGATCTCTCTTTTATAAGGAGAATGAGATACAATGGAGGAATTAAATTAATCTAAATGGAGCACTAAACTAACTTAATGGAGCATTAGGGTAAATGGAGCACTTGTTTCTTGTGGAGCACTTGCTGGAGTGGAGCACTTGCTTGAGCACTTGCTTGCTAATGGATGGAGCACTTGTAGTATTAAGCACTAGCAATATTAACAGTCCCCCGCAAACTCAAAGAGGGTAGGCATCGACCAAGTTGAGTTTGGAAACATGATCACGGAAGCGTCCAAGAGGATGAGCCTTAGTGAAAATATCAGCAGGTTGATTGGCAGAAGCAATAGGGAGAAGATGAACAGTACCACGTGTAACATGTTGTCGAATAAAATGACAATCAATCTCAATATGCTTTGTGCGATCATGAAACACATCATTGTGAGCAATCTGAATGGCGCTCTGATTGTCACAATAAAGAGAGGTAGCGCCAGAAGATGAAACACCCATATCAGTGAGGAGCCAACGAAGCCAGAGAAGTTCCTGAGTAGTATCAGCAAGAGCCCGGTATTCAGCTTCGGTGCTAGAACGAGCAGTGAGGGATTGTTTCTTACTACGCCAAGTAATAAGAGAATCCCCTAAGAAGAAACAAAATCCCGTGGTGGAGCGTCGATCCGTAGGATCTCCAGCCCAATCAGCATCAGAAAAGGCACGCAGTTCAAGAGAGGAGGAAGCAGAGTAGTGAAGGCCACGGAACAGAGTGCCTTTAAGGTATCGAAGGATGTGGAGTGCGAGGAGCCGACATGTACTGACTTACAAGGTGAACAGCATATGCAATGTCAGGACGAGTCACGGTGAGATAGACAAGACTACCGACGAGCTGGCGATAAAGAGTAGCATCATTGAGGAGATCCCCATCGAGAGGAGTGAGACGAATCTGAGGATCAACTGGAGTAGAGGTAGTTTTGCAATCTGTAAGACCAGCACGAGCCAGAAGATCTGATGCATATTTGGCCTGAGATAAATAAGAACCAGTGGAATCATAAGAGACTTCAAGGCCTAAAAAATAGTTAAGAGTACCAAGGTCCTTCATTTCAAACTGTCGGTGGAGAAAACGTTTGAGTTGGAGAATACCAGCTGCATCATTGCCAGTGATAATCATGTCATCCACGTACAGAAGGAGAAGAGTGGTACCATGAGGAGTAGTCCGTATAAAAAGAGCAGAGTCATAGGAGCTAGAGGTGAACCCAAAGTCATGAATGGTAGAACTGAATTTAGCAAACCAGGCGCGGGGTGCTTGCTTGAGGCCATAGAGAGCACGCTGTAGTTTGCAAACCTTATGAGGAGGAAAAGTGGACCCAGGTGGAGGTTGCATGTAGACCTCCTCAAGAAGATTACCATTGAGGAAAGCATTTTTGACATCCATCTGAAAAAGCTCCCACTGGCGAGCAGCAGAAACAGCAAGTAAACTGCGAACAGAGGTAAGCCGAGCAACAGGAGAGAAGGTTTCCTCATAATCAATTCCATATTCCTGGTTGAAACCTTTGGCAACAAGACGAGCTTTGTAGCGTTCAATAGAGCCATCAGAATGAGTCTTGATTTTGTAAACCCATTTGCAACCAATTGCAGTTTTGCCAGGAGGAAGATCAACAATATCCCAAGTATGAGTTTTGTCCAAAGCTTGGAGTTCATCAGTCATAGCTTGCTGCCAAAGAGGATTAGTACAAGCCTCACGATAGGAGGTAGGTTCATAAGTAGAAAAGGCAGCAGATCCAACAATATAATCACGAAGATGGATTGGAGGTTGAGTTACCCGGTGTGGGCGACCCGTAGGAGGATCGGTGGGAGGAAGAACCGGTGGAGAAGGAGGTGGTGAAATGAGAGGTGGACCTTCAGGAAGAGCAGTCTGGTCGGGAGTTGGAGTGAGCAAGGGCGTCTCAATGAGGGAGGAACCTGTATCAAAATCATCAGAGAAGATATCTATGGAAGGATTAGTAAACAATACATTGGTAGAAAGTGCAGGTAAGTGAAAGGAGGAAAGGGAGGAAAACATTTTGTGCTCCCAGAAAACGACATGGCGGGAGATACGAAGACGTTTAGAGAGAGGGTCCCAACAGCGAAAGCCTTTATGTTCAATTCCATAACCAAGAAAGCAACAAAGACGAGAACGAGGTTCAAGCTTGGTGTGTTCATGAGATTGAAGTAGAACAAAGCAGGCAGAGCCAAAAACCCGAAGATTAGTATATGGAGGGGGAGTGCCATGCAGACGTTCAAAGGGAGTTTGATTATGGATGACAGGGGTAGGAGCACAATTGATAGTGTAGACAGCAGTGAGGGCAGCTTCCCCCCAAAAGTTTTCAGGGCAGGAAGAAGAGAGAAGGAGAGCACGAGTAGTGTCAAGAATATGCCTATGTTTCCGTTCAGCACGGCCATTTTGCTGGGACGTGCCAGCACAGGAACGATGAGGCAGTGTACCATGACTCTGAAGAAACGAAAGAAAATCGGAGTCCCGATATTCCATAGCATTGTCAGAGCGAAAAAGTTTGATGGTTTTTGAAAATTGGGTGTGGATCATTTGGGCAAAATTATAATAAATGGTTTTGAGTTCGCATGAAGTTTTCATGAGAAAAATCCAAGTAAACCGTGAAAAATCATCAATAAAAACAACAAAATAACGAGATCCCCCATAGTAGGAGAGGAGAGGGCCCCAAATATCTGAATGTATAAGATCAAAGGGCACAGAAATGTAAGTACTTTTATTGAATGATAAAGGTGTTGTTTGGCAAGTTGACAGGGTATACAATCGAAAGTATCCGGAAGTACATGACCCAATTGTCCACTAGAAACCAAAGACTTTAAGCGATTAACAGAAATATGCCCTAACCGACAATGCCAAAGATGAAAAGGAGATAAGGAGGAAGCAGATGCAGGAGCAGCAATCTGAGGAGAGTCAGGAACATGGAGGTGAATGAGCTCATAGAGACGTCCATGCTTACGGCCGATCCCAATAGTCTGCCCCGTCTGAGGGTCCTGCACCAAACAATGAGTAGCAAAAAATATGACAGTTAGACCAAGTTCACATAATTGACCAATAGAAATAAGGTTTAAAGTGAGAGCAGGGATATGATAAACTTGAGGCAACGATAAAGAAGATGGAAGCAGTACCAATATGACGAATCATGAGAGAACCATCGCCAGTGTGAATGGAGGAATATGAGAAGATGAAGAGATAGAAGAAAATATAGTAGAACGGAGGTCATATGATTACAACAGAGTCAAAATACCAAGAAGAGTTACTCGGAATCACGCATAAAGCAAGAGGAGGAGGAGGAGTATCTGGATCGAGAGAAGGTGTGTGAACATGGCCTCTTCATCCGTTGCAGAAAAGAGAGGGTAGATGGAGCAGAGACTCAAAACCCTCGGAGGCAGTAGAGAGACAAAGAATAGCAAGCAGGTGATGAGACTGATTCCCGGAATGAGACTGATGTCCGGAGCGATGAAAGCTTCCCCGGGAAGAACCACCGCGAGAAGAGTGGTTGTTGGAGGAGGAGCGAGATGGATTACGAAAACAATCCTGTTGCAGATGACCAGGACGAAGTTTGTTGCAGTATCGGCAGGTTCTGACAGGGCAATTGACCAGGAGATGTGTTGAAGGAAGGCCCCGATTCTGGCAATAGAGGCAGGCAGTGGTCCGCTGGGTAAAGGATGGTTGGTATGGGGGAGTGGCAAGAACAGAATCCACATGATGAGTTTGGAGAGTGCCAAGACGAGTCTCCTCTGATAGCAGCTCAGAAATGACTTGTTCCAAAGTGGGCAAAGGATGGCGATGAAGAAGAGAGGCACGTACAGGCTCAAAAGATGGAGTGAGAGCCATGAGAAAGTGCACTAACCTTTGCTGATTACGATGGGCAGTAAATAAGACAGCATCTTCTCGGTGAGGCCAAGTCGGCTCGGAAAGAGCAAGCTGATCCCAAACAGAGTACATTTGAGATAAAAAGTCATTAATGGACTGAGTGGATTCTTGGCGCATGCGGTGAAGTTGGCTCTGAAGTTGATATTGATGAGCTAGACCAGTAGTCTGATATCTTTCTTTCAAAAAATCCCAGATGTCTTTTGCAGGAGAAGTGACTGAGTCAAGCTGAAAGCGACCAAATTGAAGACTGATAGAGGTAACAGAAGTATTGCGAAACCAGGTAATGATTTGGTAATTCTTCGTCCCATTCCTCAAGTCGGTCTTCATATGTAGCGAAGCGAGTAGCGATTATTGCAGCAGTGTCTTTTATTGGTTGAGTCACATCCCCGGTAATAATTCGCCAGAGCTTCTTTCCTTTGAGGAAAGAAGACATGGCTTGGGCCCATAGGACATAGTTGGAACCATTTAAAATAACGGAAATGGGATGGGAGGCATCATGACGATCCATTATAATAGTTGAGTATAGCTAAATTGATAGGAAGAGACCTGTAGGAGCAAAATTAGGTAAAACAGAGTGTACCAATGAATCCGGAAGGTCGAAATTAGTTAGGAAAGGTGGGTCAGCGATGATGATGTCGAGGAGAAAAAATGATGTCGGCGGCCGTTAGCGAGAAGAGCGCGGCGCGACGTTAGCGAGAAGGCTGGCGCGCGACAGAGCGTAACGGCACGCTGGTGCACAATAGCGAACGGCGACGCGAGGCTCACTGATATGATCGGCGCACGCGGTGCACGAGCATGCGCGTGCACGAACCACCGGTGGAAGGCGCGGAAGGCGCGCGTGTGGCGGAAACGAAGCGACGCCGAGCAGCAAAGGAGCGGCGTGAGGCGTTCGGTGACGGCTTGGTGCCGTTGGAATCGTAAGGAGATTCCGAGCTGTTTGGTGTAGTCACGGGACTAAAACACCAAAGTGAAGAATGCCAGAATTGTATTACTGGGCTCTGATACCATGTGAGAGTTATAGAGAGAAGAGAAAGAGACTGAATGCTCTGTATAATTGTGTATATTGTGTGTTTACAATGGAGAGAATGATCTCTCTTTTATAGGGAGAATGAGATACAATGGAGGAATTAAATTAACCTAAATGGAGCACTAAACTAACTTAATGGAGCATTAGGGTAAATGGAGCACTTGTTTCTTGTGGAGCACTTGCTGGAGTGGAGCACTTGCTTGAGCGGAGCACTTGCTTTAGCACTTGCTTGCTAATAGATGGAGCACTTGTAGTATTAAGCACTAGTAATATTAACATTGCTCAATTATGTTCTCACTGTTTTATTATTTTAAATAATTTTAGTTTCTCATTTGATGAGCTTGCGTAGTTTCATCCAGACCATTCTTTGTCTTTTGAGATGGCAATATCGGTCTAATGAATGGAATGGATAGAATTTCAATTTCTTTCTATTCTACATGTCTTCCCCCAGTCTTCGCAACATAAAGAAGGACAATAATGAATCAGAGGAAAAAGAAAATGAAAGACAAAGAAAATATAGACAAATGCAACATCTACATTTAATATTGTGAATGGTACACTTCGAATTTTGAATGGTCAATTTATTACAAGAATTTTGAAGGGAAAAAAAAATGTGATTGGTGATTGCTATATGAGTTCACAATAGATACACAATTTTATTATTATTTTTTAAAGATACTGTGTTTTTTTTTTTTTTTTTTTTTTTTTTTTTTCATTTTTGGAGAATGTATATTAATGATTTTTATGCTTTAGCCCTCGTTTAGATGAAGTGAGGCAGAATTAGGCTGCGTGACTAGATTAAAACATTTTTAATATGTAGGCAAATAAATTAATATTATTTAGATTTAAAAATTAAAATGACATAAATCTCACACTTTGAGGACTAGAAGTGTTATATTTTAATTCAATTTTCACTTTTTTGAATTGACAAAAGAGAAAGATTCTTTGATGCTGCTACCTTGGCTTTAATGACATTTTTTTGACGGATTTAGGTGGGGATCAAATAGAAATATAATTTATCAATTGAGATTAAATTAACATAATTTAAACATTTAAAGCTAAACTTATATAAATTTACATATTTTGGGAAGTAAAGATTTTATTAACGCATTACTTTTGGTATTAAAACTCGAGTAAATCGAATCTTTAATCAATTAAACAATTTAACTAACTATTATGTTACTTGAAATAAAAATTAAACTTTTTTCTCAACATATCCAAGTGTATTTATTCGTAACAGTGCTCATACACATGTCACAACTTATTTATTTATTGGGATTTACTTCTCTCTCTAGTTGGAGAGTGTGCAGTCGGATCTAACTGGCTTGTGAGATTCTTTATAGATGTTATTTTAAGAATTTGAATTGTTCATTTTATATCTCTTTATATGTGAATCATTTATGAAAAATAAAAATTAAATTGATCTAATAATATGTAACCACATAATTTTTTTTTTTAATGAAAATTTTTTTTTTTAAATCGGTAACGGTGTTAGGCGAACAATACTGACAATGGAGGAGAGTTCTTTATAATTGTTATAAATTTTAAGAGAGATGAGTGTTACTTACCCTTTATTATTATTATTATATATTCTTTTGCGATGTCCTCCATCTCCCACAAGTCCTAATGGAAGATGAAATGACTTTTGTTTGAAAATTGTTTAAGAGCTCTAAAATAATGAGCTCTAGTAGCTTTAAAAATACTGTAGCCCTAATTGATGTGATGTTTTACTCTTTATTTATTTATTTATTTTTTAATTTTTAGCACTGCCAGCTCTGGCTTAGTGATGCCTTTTTAGTGGTATGTAACACCACTGCTTTTGTTGTGAGGCCACCAGGACTTTTGGATTAGATTGTTCAGGAAAAAAAATTAAATAATATTTGTTTTAAAAAAAAATATACAGGTTCATTATTTTGAAATATATATATAAACTCAATAATGTGTGAGAAAAAAAAATATGAGAAAGAATTTACCTTAAATATCCTAATTAATTACTACATCATTTTTTAAAATTAATTACGTAGCTCACACTGCATTTACAAATGGAATGGAGAGTGTATACATCATAGGAAAGTTTATATTAAATTTGTATTATAAAAAATAGATGGTTATTCTTAAAATTAAATTTGTCATTCATTTTTTGAAAATAAATATAATTCAAAGATATTGTTACAGATATTCAATCATTTTAATTTCTTATATGAATATTCCATTTAACAACTCTTACAAAGTAAGCAGTTTGGATCACCAAAATTGGTTCGAAAATAAGTCTATTAAACCCAAACTCTCTCTCAAACTAAACCTTTATTAAAATTATGAATAAGTTCTATTTTTTGTGATAAAAATTATATTTTTGGTGATGAATAAAAAGTTATACTTTGTACAATAAAAATTATATTTTTTATATGAAGTGCACACTTGCATCCTTTTGGGGGTTGACGTAGTAGCCTTTCTCCTTTAGTTTAAATACAGGGCCCAACGAACCAGCCGGCTTAACCTAATATTTTTTGATTTTGAAAAAATTATTTTGCTCACAAGGACGAGTTGGGCTGAGATTTTGTATCCATTTGATATTTGGATTGGGTTCGGAATAAAGAGTCTTAACAGCCCAACCCAACCTGCCCCACTCGCATTTATAAAATATTAATAAATTTTTATATTATTTTAATTATAAAAAAAGTAAAAAAAAATATTTAAGACCAAAAAAAGTATATATATCCTTCTTTCTAGGGTTTAAATTAAAAGATTTGTTAAAAATCATATTTATTTTATCATTAAATTTTGTTAATGTTCAAAATTGAAATAACAAATAAAAGGATCTAAATAATTTAATATCCATTCAAGATAAATAAATAATAATAAATTAATAGCTCATATCTATTAAATTAAGTTCGCAAGTTTGGAATTTGAAATTTTTTTAAGGTTGAGCTTGGAATGATTAAATTAGGCCCAATGTTAGGTCAAGCCGAGCTTAGAATGAACATATTCTCTTACTATATAGTACAAGCCTGACCCGAGGTTTATCCACTCCTAGTTTAACCTGAAAGAAATAAACTTCTCTCTTGTCCATTAATTGGACTGAAAGATTTAGTTGAATGTGGTTCACCTCGGCCTTCTTTGATGATTCAAATCATCCATTTTATTACCAACATATCATTTGGATCAGAAGTGTCAATCAACTTAGTACCACCTGCAATTAGGTTGAAAATAAAAGTTAATTTAGACATGTATTCTAAGTCTTGATTTGCATGGTTTTAGACAATCACTTTCAGAGAAAAAAAATAGCACAGTTGTAGACTTTTACCCAAGAAATTCTTTGCGAGTTCACATTTAAGTTCCGTTTATTTTTCTGTAAAATACTTTTTTAACAACATTTTATTTATTTTCTATTATTTGATTGGTTTAAAAGTAAGTAAAATATTTACATCATAAAGTGTAAAATAATTTACCTTTAAAAATTTTGTAAGTTATATATATATATATTTTCTCATCATAGTTGATACTTTTTTTTTTCTTTCCCTCTATAAATTTCTATCCAAATTAAAGATTCAAACACAGCCTAAAGACAAAAACAAAAAATAAATAAAGTATAAAGTTGTGTGTGAATATCCATAGTATATAGTCAACCAAAATTTAAAAGACAAATTTATTTTATGAAGAATTTTTTTTGTTTTCCTCTATAAATTCTTTCATAAATCAAAATGCACTTTTCTGGGATATTTTGGGGAAGGATATATTCTTAATACAAATTTCATGATTTGGGTATGAAATTATTCCTCATAAAGTTGGAGAGCAATGGAATAATAAAGTTCCACTTCTCTTGGACAACAAGAACAAATGAATACAAATTATATATTAGAGAACCGAAAAGATACTTCAAGCACTCCACTATCTGAATCGATCCATGTTCATCAAAGTTGACTAAATTCCAAAAATAAATAAATAAATAAAATACTATTGAAAATATCGTGAAAATAAAATACATGTAGATTCAATTCAATGAGCAACACCCAAAATAAATCAAGTTTACACGTTTCATTTGCAGGATGATCAAGCTATGTGATTTCATTTTTGCAAACCAACAGACTCTATTTTAGTATTAAAACAGGCAAAATGAAAAATTTCACATTTTAGAAACACATACATCATATATACGCTACAAAAAAAAAAACCTTCCTAATAGTGCTAATTACCAACAAACAATTTAAGTACCAGTCAAATTTACATGCTTCAAAGTTACAATTAACACCATGAAACTAGTAGGAAAAACACGAACAAATATAATCTACATCAAATGAACGATGATGACCTTGAAACCCCACGACATATTGTTGGAAAATTTGAATTAAAATTTACTCTAATGGTTGTGCCTCTTGAGATGGAAGAGTGTGTCCTTTTGAAAGGTCACAACATTTTTGAAGAGTCACGGAGAAATCTATAAATTCCATCTCTCTCACTTCACTTTGAATGGAGAATTAGTCATTTCTTCTTCATCTTTACATTTATTCTTCATATTTTCCTGAGTCTAATTTTTCTATAAAGAGAGTGCATGTACAGCAAAATTCGCTAGGCTTGCAATATAATATTAGTGCTGCTAGTGAAAGACATTGATCGTTGTATCTTGGGAGATAGATGTTCCTTGAATCCTGAGCACTGGTGAAAAGACGAATCTGTCTTAAGGAAATAGTATCACACACTCGACTCGATTAGGTTTTAGCTATTTATGCATTGTAAGTTTTGCTACGTTATTATTTTGATTTATTTCAGTTTTGGTTTTTCCCAAAAACCATTTACATATTTTTAAATTACATTTTCCATATAGTTTGGTATTATTTTTCTAACAATCTTAAGACAGATTCGATCATGTTTATGGTTTTGGGAAAATATAATTGATTTATTGGTTTTTCGCTATATGGCCTTCTGATGAACGGATGTTAGTTTATAACATTCCTAGTGAAATGATACATTGAGTTTGGACAAGTTCTTGTTGTTTTAAAATACAAATTATGGGTTTAGCATGGTCTGTTGTACAAATCGTGCATTATATTTGTAATCTTCATGTTACAATCTAGTCTTGGTTAGTTTTTCCATGACTATATATATATATATATATGTATATATAGTTATATCAGTTTTTGACCAGCTTGGGTGTTTCGTTTGTTTGGTCATTGGTTTTCCTTTTGATTTAATTATTATTATTATTGGTTCTATCCATTCCTAGATTTCCTGTGGTATGTGATCCATGATCAATTTAATTTTCTTGCAACGGTTCACCATTGTTGCGTCAAATAATAAAGATGTTTTCTTTTGTGCTAATTGGTTTTTGGATCTTTTTGTACCATAACTGTGCATGATTTGTCAAATTAGTATAGTGGATCCATATAGATTGTTTGTAGCGATCCCGGTTTCGATCATTCTTTCATGTTTTGCCACTTAGACTGGGCTGGTCGGGGGTCGAGCTACCCGATCAGCTCGCGAGGGTCCAGGGAGTAGTGCCCCTTGGCGGGTCCAAGGACAGCCCCCTGGCGGAGGTTGAGTTGCCCGGTTAGCTCGCTGGGGCCTAGGGGGCAGCGCTCTTTGATGAGTCCTAGGGCAGCGCCTTGGCGGGGTTGAGGGGCAGCACCCCCAAAATAAAAATGAAAAATGCATTTGAAGTTGCTTGTCCGCTCAAACGGCCGTTTATGTGCTCGAGTGAAGAATGTTTAGTTTCAGAAGTTTGACTTGTCTGCAAAAGTACTGGGTTAGTGTATTTGACGCTCGAGCATGGCATTCCACGCTCGAGCGGACCATGTTATATCAGTTCGTGAATCTGATATTTCATATTACTTTTACAGTCCTCTCGCTCTCTAAAACTCTCCAAAATTCCAGATCGGGAGCTTCTCTCTCTAGAAGTCATTTTCTTTCTTTGATTTCTCCAAATCTATTGGGATTTAGACCTAAGTTTTTCACCAAAGTTGGTTATCATCTCGAGGGCTTCGTTGTGTGTGGTGAAAATCGAGTTTCGACACCGTTATTTTGGGGGTTTCATCTCATTTCTTCTTCAAAACTTGAGGTAGGGATTTTCTTAGAATTATATATATGTTTTTGCAAAATCTGGATGATTATCGAAATCATCCTTTGATTAGCTTTGAGAAATTGATTATTGATTTCAAGAAGATGAGTGATTTTGAAAGAGAGTTTAATTTCTTTTCCTTTAAAATAGAAATTGAAGGTTTTGAACCATATTGATTGAAGAAAGATGATTTTGGGGAGATTCTTCTAAATATTTTGGAGATGAATAGTTTTGGTGAGAAAACCTAGAAATTAGGTCTTTTATTTGAAAGATGTTGAAAATCATTGGAAGATGTTGTCATATTTATTTTGTGTACCAAAATAAATGGATGTTTTGAAAATTGTTTATTTATATATAAATGACGAATTTTGTGAAAGAAAAAAAATGAGAAATGTTGTTTATTTTGGAAATTGTTGTCAAAATATTGATTTAGTCTTGAATTGACTAAATTGTTGAGATTGCTCGAAATGTGGGAATTACATTATTCTCTTGAATGAATTTGATATAAAAGTATATATATATTCATCTTGTGGAATTGTGTTGAAAAGAAGATTGAGAATTTTGATCACAATGGTATATTGTGTGGAACAATTGAATATGGAAGTAATGTTGCATTGCATTATTAAGCATACATTGGCATTTCAATTCATTGGACTATATTAAGCTTTGAAAATTTGCATTGAGAAAAGAATTTTGGGAAATAGGTTTTCATGAAATGGTTTTAGGGTAAATATGGTGATAGGTGGTGTAAATGAAATTGTTTAAGTTGGCCTGAGTGTCCTTGGTTAAAGACTAGAAAGTCGCGCGGATAGGTGTCGAGCCTTCCAGTTAATACCGGTAAAAATGACAATTGGTAATACTCGTATAGTCTACTTGCAGACACCGACTTAGGGATTACCAGAATTGTATTTACTACTTCCTTTAATTAAATTGATAAATTTTGAATAGTTGAAGTTGCATAACATCATTGAGCATGATGGTTTTCAAAAGATGAAGATGTGTTTTATTTTCAAAAAGGCATTGTATGGCATGTGCATTCATCTCTTGAGACTTGTATAAAATGTATATACTTTGTTAAAGATTTCCTACTGGGCTTTATGCTCACCCTACCATATTTTTGTGTAGGAAAAGACGTGGTGAATCCGCCTAATTGAGGGCGTAGAAATGTGTGTGTTGAGAGCACTAAAGTTCTCATTTGCTGTGATCCTATTTGTAAGCCAAGGGCTATGTATGTGTGGGTTTGAATAACCATTTTGTGTACCGGGCTTAAGCCTTGGAAGATTGTAAACCCTTCGGGGTGCTTATTAGGTTATTTACTTGTTTTTGAATCAATGTAATATCGCATGAAGAACTATTATTATTATGTAATGCAAGTATGGGAAGTTATATTTGGTTTTCCTTTAAGAGAGCCATGATTGTTGCATTATCATTTGGGCTAAAAATTTGGGGCGTTATAACTTGGTATCAAAGCTATCGGGTTTGAATACTTGGAGTTCTTGGGAAGTGGTTGTTTAACCACGATGGATTCATCTAGCATGCTTAGGAAGTATTATGCTTTTTGCGATTATGTGATAACATACTTACGTGACTAAATGGGTATAGGATTGGACTTTTGAGATGTTGTTTGCGCCTGTTAAATTCCTTGAGGTCTCATTAGAAGGGTACTTGATCAATTCTCGTTCTACTAAGAATTCTTGGTTTTTCGTGGGACAAATTTCATCATGAAAGAATGATCCGTATGTGTTTACATGACTAAGTGCTTATGTATAGTGAAATTGAATTGTGTATATAGTAGAGAAATATATGGAATTGTTGTAGTCGAAAGTGTGAGTCAAGTTATAAGCACATATGAGTTAATGTGCTAACTTATTTCTCTTGTGTCCTTTATTAGGATGTCAGGAAGGGGTCAAGTCCGTGGTGGTAGAGGCGGGAGGCGTGGTAGGGCTCGCCGAGGTGTGCATGAGGTACCGGTCCATAGGGTTCCGGTGCAAGAAGAAGGGTTCGGCCAACCTAATATGGCCAAGCAAGCAGGCCAAGCTAATGTGGCCAAGCAGGTGGGACAAGCGGGTCAAATCGCAATTGGGGCCCTAGCCCGAGAAATGGCAGGGGCTTTGAGGGAGTCTATGAACTTGTTGAGGGCAGAGAATCAAGCCCGAGAGAACACCGTGGAGTCAAGGATGAGTTTCCTTACTAGAGAGTTTTTATGGGCCAAACCAGATGAATTCCATGGTGGCTCCGAGCCTAAGAAAGCGAATGAGTGGCTCAAACAAACTGTGAAGACGTTCGAGATGCTTCATATAGATGATAGCGAGTTGAGGGTGACACTAGTGAGTTACTACCTTAAAGGGGATATGGGTTAGTGGTGGAAGTATGCCAAGGGTAGGGTGGAGCCATCATGGGAAGTCTTTGTGGTTGCTTTCCAAGATAAGTATTTATCTCCCGTTGCTAGGGAGAGATTGAGGCAAGAGTTCACAGACCTCAAGTAACTCGACATGATCGTGGCCGAGTTCGAGGCAGTTTTCTCTAGTTTATCTAGGTTTGCACCCGAGTTGGTGGCAACGGAAGAGCGCCGTTGCATTGAATTTGAGAAAAAGTTGCAAACCAAAATTTTCTTTAAGATTGTTGGGAACATGATTCGGAACTATGATCGTCTTGTAGAGTCGGCGGCATACGTTGAGATTTCCGTACAAGCCAAGGAGAAGAGGCTTCGGAGTTCGAGGCCTAGGGGCCAAGAGCCTCAAGGAGATTATAGGAAGAATAAGAAGAGCAAGGCTACTTTTTCATTCTAGCCACAATCACAGTAGTCAAAATCCACTTTTCCTTTGCCTAGTGCGGTTTCGGGAAAAAGTACATCTAGTGGCTTCACGTGTTTCAAGTGTAGCCAGCCGGGCCACAAAGCCTTTTCGTGCCCACAGAAGGGTGGATGACAGTTGATGTTGCCACCACCATCACCTAATCGATCTCAGAGTCAGTCTCAGTCTCAAAATGGTGGCCAGGGATTTAATTGTTATCAGTGTGGTCAGCCGAGGCATATGAAGAGAACTTGCCCTCAGTTGGGAGGCGCATCTGGCGCATCAGGATCGAAGCAGACTCAAAGCCACCAATAGACTCATTCAGCTCAGGCTTCACGAGCTAATCAGGGAGCCACTTCAGCTCAGTCAGAACAACATGCCTATGCTCCAAAAGGGGGGTAAGTTAATCAGGGGCCACAAGGGCGCGTGTATGCTGTTATCGTGCTAGAGTAGTTGCCAGAATCCTCAGTTGTGAAAGGTATTTTTGTTGTGTATAATTCTTTGGCTAATGTATTGATAGACACGAGTGCGTCTCATTCATTTATATCTACTGCATTTGCTTCTGCATTGGGGTTAGAGGTAGCACAGTTAGTGCCTCCACTCAGAGTAGAGTCACCTGTTGGGGGTACAGTTGATTTAGACTGGGGTTGTCGTGATTGTGAAATAGAAGTTGCCGAGCGTCGACTTCCGTTTGCTTTTGTGTTGCTAGATATGTCGAGTTTTGATGTCATTTTAGGCATGGACTGGTTGTGTTCTTATCAAGCTGTGGCTGATTGTTACCGTCAGAGAGTTATAGTGTGCACTTCAGGTAGTGATCGTTTCTATTTTCGGGGGAACCGAGTTGATAGAGCCTTGTCGCCAGTTGTTGACCCTCGTAGTAGGAGCAAGCTTAGTGGCCTTCTTGCAACTCTCTTAGATAGTGAGAGTGACAAGGCTCGTGTTGAGTTACTAAGGGTAGTTTGTGAATACCCGGATGCCTTTCCAGAAGATCTTACTAGCTTACCATCTTATCGAGAGATCGAGTTCTTTATTGAATTAGTGCTTGGCACAACACCGATTTCCATGTCACCATATAGATTTGCACTCGTCGAATTGCATGAGTTGAAGATTCAACTCCAAGAACTTTTTGACAAGGGCTTCATTCGCCCTAGTACATCGCCTTAGGGAGCGCCAGCTCTCTTTGCGAAGAAGAAGGATGGGTCATTGCGGTTGTGTATTGATTACTGCAAGTTGAATAGAGTTACAGTTAAGAACAAGTATCCTTTACCCAGAATAGATGATTTGTTTGACCAACTTAGAGGGTGTCATTGCTTCTCAAAAATAGATTTGAGGTCGAGGTACCATCAGTTGAGAGTCCGAGAGGAGGACATTCAGAAAACGGCATTTCGTACGCATTATGGCCACTATGAATTCCTTATAATGCCTTTTGGGTTAACCAATGCGCCTGCTTTCTTTATGGATTTGATGAACAGAATTTTTTGGGAATACTTGGACCATTTTGTGGTCGTCTTTGTGGATGACATCTTAATTTATTCAACCTCTGAGGAGGAACATGAGGCTCACTTACAAGTAGTGCTTGAATTGCTTGAGAAACACCGTTTGTATGCCAAGTTTGAGAAATGGGAGTTTTGGTTAACCGAGGTAAAATTTTTGGGGCACGTAGTGTCAAGAGAGAGAGTAACGATAGACTTCTCAAAGATAGATGCCGTACAAGATTGTGAAAAACCAAAGAATGTTTTTGAGATCCGGAGTTTCTTGGGGTTAGCAGGGTATTATTGACGTTTTGTTAGGGACTTCTCTAGAGTAGTTGTACCTTTGACTAGGTTGACTAGAAAGGGTATCAAATTTGTGTGGATTGAGACTTGTGAAAAGTCATTCCAAGAACTTAAGACTAGATTGACCACCGCACCGGTCTTGACAATTTCGGAAAGGGGTTTGAATTACACTGTCTATTGTGATGCGTCTAGGGATGGACTTGGTTGTGTCTTGATGCAAGAGGGAAAGTTGTGGCCTACGGTTCATGACAATTGAAAACTCATGAGAAAAATTACCCCACCTATGATCTATAATTAGCAGGGGTGATTTTTGCTTTGAAAATTTGGAGGCATTACTTGTACGGTGAAAAGTTTGAAGTTTTCTCTGATCATAAGAGTCTAAAGTATTTGTTTTCTCAAAATGACTTGAATTTATAATAACGAAGGTGGATGGAATTTATGGAGGATTATGACTTTGGGTTACACTATCATCCAAGGAAGGCCAATGTGGTGGCCGATGCTTTGAGTTGAAAATCTGTGAGTAGTTTGGCAAGTGTGGCCATTCAGGAATGGGATATGCTAGATGTTATTGGCAAGTTTGATTTGCACTTGATTGAGTCCGGAGAGAGTGCTACCTTGTTTACTTTGAATGCTTAACCTACCTTGGTTAGTAAGGTCATAGAGGCACAACGAGGAGACCGTGATGTGGAATCAATCCGTGTTAAGATTTCCAATGGGAAGGAAGGGAAAGGTTTGAACGTTCACTCGGATTTGACTGTACGTTACCTAGACTGTTTGTTTATACCAGAATCTTATAGAAAGGAAGTACTTCAGGAGTTCCATCACTCACGCCTTGCGGTACACCCGGGAGGCACTAAAATGTATCATGATCTTAGTCATCAGTTTTGGTAGAGGGGTATGAAATGGAATGTCGCTTTATTTGTATCGAAGTGCCTTACTTGTCAACAAGTGAAGGCCGAACGCCAAAGACCAGTGGGTTTGTTATAACCCTTACCAATAGCCGAGTGGAAATGGGAGCATGTTACTATGGATTTTGTAGTTAGGCTTCCTAGAACACAACGAGGCAATGACGCCGTTTGGGTGATTGTTGATAGGTTAACTAAGTCTACCCATTTCATTCCGATGTGCACCGGCGACTCAGTTGAACGCTTGGCAAAGTTGTAGATTAGAGAGATAGTTCGACTTCATGGAGTCCCTGTGACTATTGTGTCGGATAGGGATCCTCGTTTTACTGACCGGTTATGGCAAAGCCTTCAAGAGGCGTTGGGATCTAAGTTGACTCTTAGCACCGCTTATCATCCTCAAACCGATGGACGAACGTATCATTCAGATTTTGGAGGAGATGCTTAGAGCTTGTGTCCTTAATTTTAAGGGGCCTTGGGAAAGGCACTTACCATTGATTGAGTTTGCTTACAGCAATAGTTACCACGCTAGTATTGGGATGGCACCATTTGAGGCCTTATATGGCCAACCTTGTAGATCACCGGTTTGTTAGGCCGAAGTGGGTGATGCACCGTTACTGGGTTCGGAAATTATTAGAGAGACAACCGAGAAAGTTGTTCTCATTTGGAAGAGGTTAGCTACGGCCCCAAAGCCGACAAAAGAGTTATGCCGATAAGAGCAGACGACCTTTATCTTTTGACAATGGTGACCATGTGTTTCTAAAAATCTCACCAAGGCGGGGTTTGATGAGATTTGGTAAGAGTGGTAAATTATTTCCAAGGTTCATTGGGCCATTTGAGATCTTAGAGCGAATTGGGGAAGTGGCATACCAGTTAGCATTACTGCCACAACTTCCGGGAGTTTACAACGTGTTTCATGTATCTATGCTTAGGAAGTATGAACCCGACCCTTCTCATGTTCTTGATTGGGTTGACTTGAAAGTAGATGAGGATGCTTCTCACGAAGAACGATCGGTTCAAATATTAGATACCCGGAAGCAAGTGCTACGGGGCAAAACTATACCGTTGGTAAAGGTGTCGTCGAGACACCATGGGGTTGAAGAAGCGACGTGGGAACGGGAGGCGGAAGTCCGCTCCAAATATCCGAATTTATTTGAAAATGCTTAAGTTGTTTTTCTTTGTAATATTCCCTAGTGTTGAGGGAAAACGTATTTAAAGTTGTTAACCGCATGTTGATTTGTGCGTTGTTGTTTTAAGTATAAGGTTGTTTAGAGTTGCCATTACTTTTTGGGAAATTTCATGTTTATGCATATTTGGGAAGTTGTTGTTAATGAGATAACCATGGTAGAAATGGTGGAATTTGGTTGAGAGTTAGTATTGTGATTTGAAAATGAAATAGCGTGGCTTTGATCGCTAAAAACCCCTTTGTTTGGGTAGTTTGATTGGAAACTTCAAGGACGAAATTCTTTAAGGAGGGAAGGCTGTAGCGATCTCGGTTTCGATCATTCTTTCATGTTTTGCCACTTAGACTGGGTCGGTCGGGGGTTGAGTTGCCGCACCGAGAGTCGAGGGTCCAGGTAGCGCTCCAAGGGCGTCAAGCGGAAGTCGAGCTGCCGGTCACCATGAGGTTCGAGGGGCGTCCCTTGGTGGGTCCTAAGGTAGCGCCCCCAAAACAAAAATGCAAAATGCATTCAAAGTTGCTTGTCCGCTCGAACGGCTGTTTATGCGCTCGAGCGGAGAATGTTTGGTTTCAAAATTTTGACTTGTCTGCAAAAGTATTGGATTAGTGTATTTGACGCTCGAACGGTGCATTCCACGCTCGAGCGGACCATGTTATATCAGTTCGTGAATCTGATATTTCATATAAAACTCTCCAAAATTCCAGATCGGGAGCTTCTCTCTCTAGAAGTCATCTTCTCTCTTTAATTTCTCCAAATCCATTGGGATTTAGACCTAAGTTTTTCACCAAAGTTGGTTATCATCTCGAGGGCTTCGTTGTGTGCGGTGAAGATCGAGTTTCGACACCGTTGATTTTAGGGTTTTCATCTCATTTCTTCTTCAAAACTTGAGGTAGGGATTTTCTTAGAGTTATATATATGTTTTTGCAAGATCTAGATGATTTTCGAAATCATCCTTTGATTAGCTTTGAGAAATTGATTGTTGATTTCAAGAAGATGAGTGATTATGAAAGAGAGTTTAATTTCTTTTCCTTTTAAAATAGAAATTGAAGGTTTTTAACCATATTGATTGAAGAAAGATAATTTTGGAGAGATTCTTCTAAATATTTTGGAGATGAATGGTTTTGGTGAGAAAACCTAGAAATTGGGTCTTTTCATTGAAAGATGTTGAAAATCCTTGGAAGATGTTGTCATATTTATTTTGTGTACCAAAATAAATAGATGTTTTGAAAATTGTTTATTTATATATAAATGATGAATTTTGTGAAAAAAAAAGAGAGAAGAGAAATGTTGTTTATTTTGGAAATTGTTGTCAAAATGTTGATTTAGTCTTGAATTGACTAAATTGTTGAGATTGCTCGAAATGTGAGAATTACGTTATTCTCTTGAATGAATTGGATATAAAAGTATATATATATATATTCATCTTGTGGAATTGTGTTGAAAAGATGATTGAGAATTTTGATCACGATGGTATATTGTGTGGAACAATTGAATATGGAAGTAATGTTGCATTGCATTATTAAGCATACATTGGCATTTCAATTCATTGGACTATGTTAAGCTTTGAAAATTTGCATTGAGAAAAGAATGTTGGGAAATGGGTTTTCATGAAATGGTTTTGGGATAAATACGAAAGTAAGTGTTGATAGGTGGTGTAGATGAAATTGTTTAAGTTGGCCTGAGTGTCCTTGGTGAAATACTAGAAAGTCGCGCGGATAGGTGTCGAGCTTTCCGGTTAATACCGGTAAAAATGACAATTGGTAGTACTCGTATAGTCTACTTGCAGACACCGACCTAGGGATTACCAGAGTTATATTTACCACCCCCTTTAATTAAATTGATAAATTTTGAACAGTTGAAGTTACATAACATCATTGAGCATGATGGTTTTCAAAAGATGAAAATGTGTTTTATTTTCAAAAAGGCATGGCATGGCATGTGCATTCATCTCTTGAGACTTGTATAAAATGTATATACTCTGTTAAGGATTTCCTACTGGGCTTTATGCTCACCCTACCAGATTTTTGTGCAAGAAAAGACGTGGTGAATCCGCCTAATTGAGGGCATGGAAACGTGTGCGTTGAGAGCACTAACGTTCTTATTTGCTGTGATCCTATTTGTAAGCCAAGGGCTATGCATGTGTGGGTTTGAATAACCATTTTGTGTACCGGGCTTAAGCCTTGGAAGATTGTAAACCCTTCGGGGTGCTTATTTGGTTATTTACTTGTTGTTGAATCAATGTAATATCGCATGAGGAACTATTATTATTATGTAATGCAAGTATGAGAAGTTATATTTGGTTTTCCTTTAAAAAAGCCATGATTGTTGCATTATCATTTGGGCTAAAAATTTGGGGCGTTACATTGCTAGTGCACTATGTTTGCTTTTGGACTTTTGAAAACAAAATTTGAAATTATCTGTTATATTTTTGTATGAGAAAGAGATTCAGTCCTTTTTAATTCATACAAAGTTCTTTATTTTGTGTTATAATCATTATTTCACTTGTGTGGTAGAATTGGTTTATCCATGATTTTTTTTTTTTTTTTTTGAATTAGAAGAGTTAATTCAATTTTCTTTGTCCCAAATATTTTGAATAAATAAAGTATAAATTCACCAAAAATGAATTATTAGTTGTCACAGTGACACTTGTCTGGAAATGAATCATGTTGTTTGTGCTAATTTATGTATTATCACAAATGTGGAAGGAGAAGTAAAGTTGTCTCCTAATTATGATTCATGATAAGTTACCCATTGAAACTCGAATGCATTGCAAGAATTTATACAATCAAATGAAGTTTTGAATTGTTTGATTCTTAGGCAAAATCTTCATAAGAATACTATAATTAGCATTGGGGATTGGAGAGAGATTAATGGAAAAATTATGATTATGATTGACTTGTTAATCTTGTCCATGTCTACATTTGTTGTAGAGTTGACAATTAATAGCATCATTTTTATTTATTTATTTATTTATTTTTTAATATGATTTCAATTATATCAAAGTATTGATAAAAATATGAACTTATGTGTTTTGACATAAAAGGAATTCTAACTATTCTTTGGAATAATGACTGTGAAATTGGTATGGTGACCGATAACTCTGTAATGAAATATTATATGAGTTAAAATATTTCATGGGTGAAAGATGCTTTGGTAATTGTCGATGTAGTCACCAATATTGGATAAGACAAATAAGATGTAAATGTAATTATACAATGATATTTATATTTCATGTTGAGATTGGAATTAAGGGTTGCAATAAACAAAAATCAATAAATAATATTAATGCATAGCTAAAGAAATGTTATTTGACAAAGTGTTGTGGCCACAATCGGTATTAGCCATTTTTCTTTGTACTGCGAAAGAAAGTTATGAAGTCTAATTGTATTTTAAACAAATTAGTATTGTGATCATATTTACAAAACAATTTACATCTTGTTCAAGCACACCAATTAATAATATATTCTAATTTACCTCAGAATTGTGGGGTTGTATTAATATTTTTGTGTAATTATACATCAGTAAGAGAAATTAAGTTTCCTTAGAATGCTTAAAATGTGGAGGTGCTTGGAGGATTTTACCAAAGTAACGGTTCCGATAATAGGTCCACAAAGAATCTCAATTCTTTCTATAGGACAAAGTTGGAGTAGAAGTAAAAATGATTTCATTAACTCCTAAGGAACAACTCTATGTTTATTATTTAAATTTGAAAATGGGAGTGACATAGAGTAATAGTAAGTCTCGATGTAATCAAAGACTTAATACCATAGGACATTTGCTTTCAGTTGTGAATATTGTCTAAGGATAATATAATGGATCCACTAATTACTCAATGATATATAACTAAGAAGGTCAAACAAAAAATAGCGGCCGCTAAACAAAAAGTTTGACCAGAGAGCAAATGAGAAAAAGTTCATCGAGGGGAATGTGATTAAAGTCTATTAATTTCGAGTTGCCATAATGGCAATCCAACCTAACTGACTGGAGATTCTAAAATTTAGGTTCAAAGGGACAACCGAATTATGGATGACTCACTAGAAATCACTAAATGAGTCTATCTCATATCCATTCCTATGATGAGAGTAACATCTGTAACATGTGTTGTATGTAGGAGACTTGGAGTAAACTACGCTTTTAATGATTACTTATATCTTGAAAGACCTAGAGGGGTATCTTTCAAGAGGAGTTTTTTAAGATACTCGAAATAAAAATCACCTATGTGAGTATGAAGGGGCCGCTTCTATGAGAATTAATAAGACTAAATTTTCTAGAACACTCATGAAACACCAGGACATGCCCAAGGCCAAAATGGGCACAACTGTGAGAACTAACCTATGCCTGGAGATATTCTGTGTGAATTCTATTGTCTTGGCTTATACAAATGACTGAACAGTTCAAGGCATCACGTCCACTGATTAGCTAGTAAGTCCAATGGCTTTCACTAGGGAAGGTTCAAAGCCAAAAGCAACCTATCCCGATGTAGGGTATTTCCTTAATGTACTCTCTCTTTGTCTGCATGTTGTTGCATGTCCTTTCCGTAAATTTCATTCATATGGGGGATTGTTGAAAATTTGAATTAAAATTTACTCTAATGGTTGTGTCTCTTGAGATGGAAGAATGTGTCTTTTTGAAGAGTCACAACCTTTTTGAAGAGTCACGGAAAAATTTATAAATTTCATCTCCTTCACTTCAATTTGAATGGAGAATTCATCATTTCTTTATCTTTGCATTTTTTCTTCATATTTTCCTGAGTCTATTTTTTCTATAAAAAGAGTGCATGCACAGCGAAATTTGCTAGGCTTGCAATAGTAGTGCTGCTAGTGTAAGATATTGATCATTGTATCTTGCGAGATAAACGTCCATTGAATCCTGAGGATCGGTGGGAGGATGAATCTGTCTTAAGGAAAGAGTGTCACACACTCGACTCAATCAGGTTTTATCTATTTATGTATTGTAGGTTTTATTACGTTATTATGTCGATTTATTTCAATTTTGGTTTTGCCCAAAAACAGTTTATATATTTTTAAATTATATTTTTCATATAGTTTGGTACTATTTTTCTAACAAATAACACGCCATCAAACTCTTCTTCGTCAGCCTTGCCAGCACTCAAGCTCGGTGGAATGAAAAATCTAAAGATTACTTCCATGTTTGACGTTTCCTTCAATTCGCCGCAAACAATTTCAAGGGCGGTGGATTGGAAGAATCGGTAGAATTTCTTGCTACAAACTAGGGAGAGTATTGGAAGAGGGATCAAGAATGGAGCATAGTAGAACTTCTTTATTGAAGTAACCAACCGTTAATACTTGGTATAACAATAAAGATGCCACGATGCGCGTGTTTATGTGCAGCCACATCCTCCCGTAGCTCTCGTATGAAGGAACATAGACTTTGAGTACCTATAATAGAGGTGGAGAGAAAGGACAATGAAAAATAAGCAAACATACATGAAAATGAGGGGAGATTTATAGAAAAAAGTAAAAGATTTGTTGCAACAAAAGCCATATTTAAGTGTTCAAATGCATATTTACTTTTTTTTTTTAAATAATAATAATAATAATAATAATAATAATAACTCACAAATTTTAACAACATAAAAATATATATATATATATATAAATAGCAACCCAATGCACGAGGGCTTCCATTAAAGCAAGATCTGAGCAGGGGCAAGATATACATGCAATCTAAAGATAAATAATTTTTTTTAATAATAAATAAATAAATAAAAGCAACCTGATGCAGTAGGTTCCTGCTAAAACAAAATATGGAGAGGACAAGTGTACACAACCTAATGCACTAGTTATTATCTCAAATCATAGCAATTAACCCGGCAAAGATTTCGAACGAAGCAAACTTTGAAACAAAATATGGGCATTCAACCAAAAATAGAGGAAAAAAATATCATCTTAAGTGCATTTTTTGTTTAACATTTTGATTTCTATGTCAACTTAGAACAGCATAGGAACAAATTCAAATGCCATTTTGTCAATGATATTGAATAGAGCTCTAGAAGTTCAAAAGAGTTAATGGATTGCCTGATTTCGAAGGACAAACCAATCAAGGGCAAAGTATAGCGCAGCAAAAGGAATGATGATAGGAGCGATGACAGAGTAGCAAAGGACAATTGTGACAACCAGCATATCCCCAGGTACCCTAGTTGCAAGACCAAGATCTCCAGGAGCCCAACCTTCTCTCCGCTCAGCTTCAATCTTGCAAAGGTACTTCCTCTTGAGATGGTAAATAATTAAAGGAACTATTCGGGACAATTCCAACCCATAGCCGACAAAGAACCTGAGAGATTAATAAAATTATAAGATTAAATTGACCAAACATTTAAGCAATTAAGCAAACTTCATAATCATACCAAATTTCAAAAAATCATACAACTCAACTCAAAATTAAATTGACCCAAGAAAATTATGAAGTCAACTGACATAGCCATAGCCATAGCCATAGCCATAATATTAAAAATGCTTACGAAAGTCAATCCAATTATAACATGTAATTTGACATGCACAAAATTAATCTATCAAAGCCATTTGTAAAAAGAACAAATTATGACAATAAAGAAGATGAAAAGATGGCAGAGAAAAACACAAAAACAAAAAAAAAAAGGAAAATGCTATAGGTTCGAAATTTTTTATCAAATGACATTGTGTGGATCCACAACACACATTTGAATTGATCATTCAGGATCCCATAACATGGGAGACATTTAATCATTCCTTTGTAAAAAAATTTATTCCTACCATTACTCAAACAGAAAAGAAATGTGATCTTACTTCAGGCCACATAGGTCAGGAACAAAGTTGCATTAGCTGAAAGGCGCGTTGCTAGTAACTTAAATGCAGAGTTTGGATCCTTCCCAATGCACTTCAAGGACTTAAAACAGGGCTCCACCGAATGGCGGATCTTCTGACCTAATCCGAGGAGTTTTGGGCGGATGTGGATAAAAAAAATGTGAATTTCACGGATGACAGATCGGGTGGCAGATGAACCACCCCTGAACCGCCTATACCCGACCCGTCTGCATATATATATATATATATACATATATATTTTTTCCCTCCCCTGTCGTCGTGCACAGCAGATGCTAGATCTTCTTTTTCAACTTTTGAGATTCAAACCCTAATCCATATCCGACTGACGACACTATCTTCTCCGTCCTTCGACCAATGGCGAGCGGCGACAGTGGTGGCGAGCGTGACAATGGCGGCGAGAGGCAATGGCGAAAATGGTAACCCAAGATGCGATTTCGACTATTGGCAAATCCATCTCCGAATTCTTCATCAGAAGCCCTCCAAAGCCCCGAAATCGTGGTCCAAGTCATCGGTCTGAAGCCTATTGGAAGTAAATACGTGTGAGTTCTCTCTCTCTCTCTCTCCCAATGTTCATTTTTTTTTTGATTTGTTGAGAAAATGTTTTATAGTTCCTCAAGGGGAAAATGTTTTTTAGTTCTTGGTTTTGGTGCTTCTGTCAAGCATTGGAATAGCTATTGGTTATTATCATCACATGGGTGTGTTTGAATGAATCCGGATCCTCGGCCGCTCTCCAAGTTGTTTTGGAGGGTTTTTTTTTTCTTCTTCTTCTTTTTTCTATGGGTTTATTGGGTACTATATGTTGCAATCTGAACTGAGGAGAACTTGCCAAACAGAAACCAGATGGGAGAGAAATAAGAGAGAGAGGAAGGGAGAAGAAGAAGGGTGGCGTGAGGGGAGCCGCCGAGGCCGTTGCAGAAGAGAGAGAGGACGGACCAAAATCTTACCCACTTGCCACCTCTCCTCACTCCTCCACTCGGAATCTTACTCACTTGCCGGTCTGGCTGGATCTGGAGCCGCCACAACTGCTTGCGGTTGCTTCTTCGATCTCGCCACCTTCCGAGGCCACTGCACCACCGGCGATTGCGGCGGCGCCCTCTTCCTTCTTCTCCCTTCCTCTCTCTCTTCTTCCCCTCCCCTCTGGTTTCTGTTCTGCTTTTTTTTTTTTTTTTAAATTGAAATTTCCCCCAAAACATCTCCACCGGCCTCCTCTTCGGCAATTGAAATTTAAATTGCAATCTAAAATGAGGAGAGACAGAGAGAGAGAGAGAGTTATCAATGAGCTTTTATAGATATTTGTTTCAGAAAAAGTTGTTCTATTTTTTTTTTTTTCATCCATGCTCTGTTTTCACCACCAAAATCAACAAACATTAGCTCTCAATTTGTAAAGAAATGGGGAACCCAATAGAGTCCAATGCAAAGCAAAAACACTACATACACATAAAATTTACCAAAAAAACTACTTTACACCATACACTTGCATTTCTGAGAAATTTTTCAATGATTGGGTAGAATTATGTATGTTGAGAAGAAGAAGAAGAAGAAGATATTTGTTTCAAAAAAGTTCTATTTTTTTTTTTCTTCTTATCCATGCTCTGTTTTCACCACCAAAATCAACAAACATTTGCTTTCAATTTGTAAAGAAATGGGGAACCTAATAGAGTTCAATGTAAAGCACCAGTGAGGTCACCGTCCTCAGTATGGACTGAAGAGAAAGAAGAAGAAGAAAAGTCCTCAGTATGGACTGAAGAGAAAGAAAAAGAAGAAAAGAAAAAAAAAAAAAAAAAAAAAACCCTCCAAAACGACGTCGTTTTGGAGGGCGGCAGGGGAGAGCGGCCGAGGATCCGGATTCGTGTTTGAATTGTTAACTAGTAGCATGTGAGTTTTGATAGCACATCAAATCTTTTGCATAGCTTGTTGTTTTGTGGGTTTAATGGGTGTTTATTAAATTTAGGGGTTGTTTGAGGTGTATTAAATAAGTGTATTTTTTATCTTTTTGGATTAAAAAGTTGAGAAAAAAAAAAGATAGATATTTGGGTTAATTTTTTGTCTTTTTATGAAAAAATGTATAATAAAAAATTATATAAATAAGTGTATAGGAGAAGTAAGTGTAATAGGTTGTACCGCACTTTTTTTGGGCAAAGTGTAGGAGATAAGGACATCATTGCCTCCTTCGCGGGCAACTATTTGGACTGTGCTGTTCGGCCCGTGCGGCCCACCACGAGTCCCATTTTGATAATCTGAACCGTTCAATATGTAGAACTCGTCGAGTACTATATCTTTGTAAAAAATCACATTGATCAGATATCGAAATCACTGTTGGAAAAACGGTTTAATATAGGCATATCTTTTAGCCCAATTTGAGTGGGCTCCAAACGTCTTTTGGGGTGGGTCCGAAGAGGTGATATGTTCCTTGCTGCGTGGCAAGTCACACGGTAAAGACGGAACGTCAAAGCCATTTATGAGTGAATGGGAAGTTGACGTCGTTTTCGGGTCTAACATTAATTTTTTAGACAAAATTATTTTGAATTTTTTCAATAAAAATTATTATGGAAATTTAATTTAATTCTAAATTCAAATTTTGGGTTCCTAAGTGGTTTCCTAAAAGTTTGTAATTGTGAGAATTTAATTTAATTCTAAATTTAAATTTTGGGTTCTTAAGTGGTTTCCTAAAGTTTGTACTTCTTTCTTTATTTATTAAACTATTCAAATTGTTTAATATATACATTCAAATAGTTTAATATATATATATATATATTCCAAATAGTTTAAATGATAAAGTTCAACAGGTTTATAAGTGTTCCACAAACCAATGGTACTTTTTTCAAATGAATTGGAAAAAAAAATGTTCCAGCAACGGTTATGTAGTGGGTGCACCTGTTCAAGTATATTTGTGCACTTTTTCACTTATTTTGATACTTGTTCGGGTCTATTGTTTGCCTATAAATACAATCATTTTTTAGCAGTCCATTGTATCCGAAAAATTCAGTCTTCTATCTTTCAATTTGCTGTCCAGATTTTATTCTTTGCTATTTATTCTTCATATATAATTTTAGGAATAAATATTCAGAGAGTTAGAACACAGGTTTGGTTCACCGAACAATTTGTTTTGGAGTGCTACTACAAATTGGTTAAGATCATTGTATCCTGGGAGATAGACGCCACTCAACCGTAAACATCGTAGCGGGACGAATCTGTCTTAAGGACAGAATGTCACACACTCGACTTGGTCTTTGAATTATTAATTCGGTTATACAAAATAAATACTGTAAGTTTTATTTTATTTTGTTTGAATTGTTTGAATTTATTTTATTTACAAAGAAGATTGTTCCAATAATCTTAGGATAGATTCGAATTATTCTGTTTACAGAATTTTTTGTTTGTTTCCTTTTCTCTTTCTTCTTTTAAGAAAATTATTTTCTGTGGATTTACAAAATAATATTCTGGTTGGAAAAACACATAGTGATTATATGCTATTTGACAGATAGTAGTAATATACTGTCTCTTTTCGTTGACAACTAGTAGTACGATACTGGTGTCATTAACAATTCAGAATATATTTTTGTAGAATTTTTTCAGAAATTAATTTTGGGTTTTAGAAATTATTTTCTGAGTTTTCATTACTTAAAATTCTGTTTTAGTATTTTAATTATTGAAGTGTTACAGAAATTAATTTTCTATGGAATTAATTTGGTTGAATAAAATTTTATTTTATTTCTAAATTAATTGAAAAATAAAAGTTATATTCTTATTTCTTTTATTTTACAGAATTTAATTTCCTATATGGAATTAATTTGGTTGAATAAAATTTTATTTTATTTCCAAATTAATTGGAAAATAAAAGTTACATTTTTGTTTCTTTTATTTTTTACAGAATTTAATTCTGTGTATTTGGTTTCATTTTCTGTGTAGTGTAAATTCTAATTATAATTTTGTTTTATAAATTAGAATTGATGGCTACTGAAACAAATGCCCAAAGAAGTACTACTATAGTGGCTACAATTGCACCAACCCCCTCTCCTGTGGTGATAGTACCAATAAATCATGGAGAGAAGCTAGAGAAGTTCTCAGGAATTGACTTTAAAAGATGGCAACAGAAAATGTTATTCTATCTTACAACTTTGAACCTGACTCGTTTCCTCCGTGAAGATGCTCCTATCCTAAAAGATGATGAAACTGACCGGCAAGTGGTTGCTGCGATTGATGCTTGGAAACATGCCGATTTCCTTTGCCGGAATTACATCTTGAATGGACTTGACAACACATTATACAACGTCTACAGTTCAATCAAGACAGCAAAGGAACTTTGGGAATCGTTGGAGAAAAAGTACAAAACGGAAGATGCTGGCTCAAAGAAATTTGTGGTTGGCAGATTCTTGGATTTTGTAATGGTTGATTCAAAAACTGTGATCATCCAAGCTCAAGATTTCCAACTCATTCTGCATGACATTCACGCAGAAGGTATGTCTCCCAATGAATCCTTCCAAGTTGCAGCCTTAATTGAAAAATTACCAAAAGGCTGGAAAGAATTCAAGAACTACCTCAAATACAAGCGCAAAAAAATTTCTATGGACGAGTTAATTGTGCGTTTAAGGATTGAGGAGGACAACCACAATTCTGAAAAGCGGGCTGGTAAGCATCCTATGGAGTCTAAAGCAAATGTGATAGAACATGCTTCAAAAACCAAGAAACGAAAGTCTTATGGAGAAAGTTCATCACAAGGCTCTAGAGGGGGGAAAAAATAAAAAGTACAAGTTTAATGGCAAATGTTACATCTGTGACAAAGAGGGACATCGGGCCAAAGATTGCCGTAGCAAAGGCAAAAGCAAAAGGAGAACAAGCAAGAAGCCTGCTCAAGCCCATATGACCAAAGTGGACAATATTTCCAATGGTGTCGATGACATCAATCTTTCTGCAGTTGTTTCCGAGGCAAATCTTGTCGGAAATCCTAAAGAATGGTGGGTGGACACTAGTGCTACTCGTCATATTTGTGCCGACAAAAAGATGTTCACATCTTATTCTACAGTGGACAATGGTGAACAACTTTTTATGGACAACTCCTCAACTTTCAAAGTTGAAGGACAAGCAAAGATTGTTCTCAAGATGACATCAGGAAAGGAACTCACTCTCAACAATGTGCTGCATGTACCGGACATTCGCAAGAATCTTGTTTCCAGATCTTTGTTGAGTAAGAATGGGTTTAGGCTAGTCTTTGAGAGTGATAAATTTGTACTTACTAAGAATGAGATGTATGTAGGAAAATGTTACATGTCTGATGGCCTTTTCAAGTTAAATGTAATGACCATTATACCCTCAGTTATTAATAATAATACATCTTCTTCTTACTTGCTTGAGTCTTCAAATTTATGGCATGGTCGACTAGGACATGTTAATTATGGATCTTTGTGTAAATTAATTAATATGGAATGTTTACCTAAATTTGACATTGATTGAAATCATAAATGTGAAATTTGCGTTGAGGCAAAATTATCTAAAACTCCTTTTCATTTAATTGAAAGAAGTACGGAACCACTTGAATTAATTCATAGTGACATTTGTGATTTTAAATCAATTCAAACTAGAGGTGGGAAAAAGTATTTTATTACTTTTATAGATGACTATACTAGATATAGTTATGTTTATTTAATTCGAACCAAGGAAGCTTTGGAAACTTTCATTCAATATAAGAATGAAGTTGAAAATCAACTTGGTAAGAAAATCAGGAAACTTAGAAGTGATAGAGGTGGTGAATATGAATCACCTTTTGGTGAGTTTTGTAAAGAACATGGAATAATTTATCAAACCACCACTCCTTAGTCACCTCAGCAAAATGGAATTGCTCAAAGGAAAAATAGGACTTTAAAAGAAATGATGAATGCCATGTTAATCAGTTCTGGATTACTTCAGAACTTGTGGGGGGGAAGCAATACATTCTGCTAATTATATACTTAATAAAGTACCCCGAAAGAAAGTGAATTAAATACCTTATGAATTGTGACATGGAAGAGTACCATCCTACAAATACTTAAAAGTGTGGGGGTGTTTGGCTAAAGTGGCTATTCCTAGTCCTAAAAAGACTAAGATAGGTCCTAAAACCATTGATTGCATTTTCATTGGTTATGCTAAGAATAGTAGTGCATATCGATTTTTGATTCATAAATCAAAGCATGCCGAAATGCATATAAATACTATTATTGAGTCAAGGAATGCATCATTCTTTGAACATGTATTTCCAAATAAGACGAGACAAGAGACTAGTAACAATAAAAGATCTCATGATGCTATTACTAGTCATGATCAAGAACAAGAGCAATAGTTAGAGGAAGAGGAACCTAGGCGTAGTAAACGTGCTAGAACCTCAAAATCTTTTGGTCTAGATTTCCTAACATATTTGTTAGAAAATGAGCCTTTAACTTTTAAAGAGGCTATGTTCAGTCCTAAAGCTCATTTATGGAAAGAAGCTGTCAACAGTAAAGTTGAATCCATCTTGCAAAATCACACTTGGGAATTGGTGGATTTGCCACCAGGTTGTAAACCTCTTGGGTACAAGTGGATTTTCAAAAGAAAATTGAAAGCGGATGGATCAATTGACAAATACAAGGCAAGACTTGTGGTCAAAGGTTTTAGACAAAAAGAAGGTCTTGATTATCTTGACACATACTCACTGGTTATTAGCATAACATCCATTAGAATGCTAATTGCCATTGCATCTCTATACAATCTAGAAATTCATCAAATGGATGTGAAAACCGCTTTCTTAAATGGTGAGTTAAATGAAGAAATTTACATGGAACAACTAGAAGGTTTTTCTGTTCCAGGAAAAGAAAAGAAAGTGTGTAAATTAGTTAAATCATTATATGGTTTAAAACAAGCGCTAAAGCAATGGCATGAGAAATTTGACAAGGCTATGATGTCAAATAAATTTAAAATTAATGAGTGTGATAAATGTGTTTATATTAAAAACACAGATAAAGGTTATGTCATTGTATGTTTTTATGTAGATGATATGCTCATCATTGGTAGTAATAATGACATGATTAAAATTACCAAGAAAATGTTGAATAAACATTTTGACATGAAAGACATAGGCATTGCTGATGTAATTCTTGGTATGAAAATTACCAAAACATCAGAAGGATATGCTTTGTCACAATCTCATTACATTGAGAAAATACTTGACAAATTCAGCAAAAATGATGATCATCTTGCTAGAACACCTGTAGATGTTAATTTGTATGTTTCTAAGAATGTACAGGATAGTATTTCTCAATTAGAGTATGCCCAAATTATTGGAAGCTTGATGTACCTGATGAATTGCACTCGCCCAGATATAGCTTATGCAGTAAGTAAATTAAGTAGATATACGAATAATCCAGGAGTAGAACACTAGAAATCAATTATAAAAGTTCTAAGATATCTCCGATTCACTCGTAACATTGGGCTGAATTATACTAGATATCTAGCCGTACTTGAAGGATACTGTGATGCAAATTGGATATCGGATACTAGAGACTCGAAGTCCACCAGTGGATATGTCTTTACTCTTGGTGGGGCGGCTGTATCATGGAAATCTTCCAAACAGACTTGCATTGCTAGGTCTACTATGGAATCAGAATTCATAGCTTTAGACAAAGTAGGGGAAGAGGCAGAATGGCTTCGCCACTTCCTTGAAGATATTCCAATATAGCCAAAATCGGTGCCTGCTATATGCATACATTATGATAGTCAATCAGCTATAGATAGAGCATAGAGTCACATATATAACAGTAAGTTTTGACATATTCGTCGTCGACATAATACCATAAGACAACTACTCTCTAATGGAATTATTTCCATTGATTATGTGAAGTCTAAAGATAACATAGCGGATCCACTAACCAAAGGGTTAGCAAGAGAGCTAGTTGAGAATTCATCGAGGGGAATGGGACTAAAGCCTATTAAATAAGAGTTACCACAATGGCAACCCAACCTAGTTGACTGGAGATCCCAAGATCTAGGTTCAAAGGAACAACCGAGTTGTGAATGACTCAGAAGGATCACTGGGGAGTCTAACTCCTACCCATTTCTTTGATGAAATAGTGATGTCTGTAGCGTTTGAGGTTAAGTAAAATTTTAATGATTCTTATATCTAGGTAAACCTAGTGGAGTATGGCAGGATACTCTTCATAAGAATCACCTATGTGAGTGTGAACTGGGCCGGTTCTATGAGATTTGTGAAAGGCTACAATTCTCTAGAACACTCATGAAAGACCAGGTTGTTCAGAGCCAAAATGAACACAATAGTGAGAACTAAACTGTGTCTGGGGAGATACTGTGTGAGTTCTATTGTCTTGGTTTACACAAACGGCTGAATAGTTCAAGACATCATGTTCACTGGTTAGCTAGTAAATCCGATAGTGTCTCACAAGGGAAGGTTCAAAGCCAAAAGCTACCTATCCTTTGCAGAATATTTCCAATTTTTGTACTCTCTGTAATTAGATCATGTTGTTGCATTTTCTCTCCATCAAATTCCATTCATGTGGGGGATTGTTGGAAAAATGGTTTAATATAGGCATATTTTTTAGCCCAATTTGAGTGGGCCCCAAACGTCTTTTGGGGTGGGTCCGAAGAGGTGATGTGTTCCTTGCCGCGTGGCAAGTCACACGGTGAAGATGGGACGTCAAAACCATTTATGAGTGAGTGGGAAGTTGACGTCGTTTTCGGGTCTAACATTAATTTTTTAGATAAAATTCTTTTGAATTTTTTCAATAAAAATTATTATGGAAATTTAATTTAATTCTAAATTCAAATTTTAGGTTCCTAAGTGGTTTCCTAAAGTTTGTACCTCTTCCTTTATTTATTAAACTATTCAAATTATTTAATATATATATATATATTCAAATAGTTTAATATATATATATATATATTCCAAATAGTTTAAATAATAAAATTCAACAGGTTTATAAGTGTTCCACAAACCAACGGTACTTTTTTCAAATAAATTGGAAAAAAAAAATGTTCCAGCAACGGTTATGTAGTAGGTGCACCTGTTCAAGTCTATTTGTGCACATTTTCACTTATTTTGATACCTGTTCGGGTCTATTGTTTGCCTATAAATACAATCATTTTTCAGTAGTCCATTGTATCCGAAAAATTCAGTCTGCTATCTTTCAATTTGCTATCCAGATTTTATTCTTTGCTATTTATTCTTCATATATTATTTTAGGAATAAATATTTAGAGAGTTAGAACACAGGTTTGGTTCGCCGAACAATTTGTTTTGGAGTGCTACTACAAATTGGCTAAAATCATTGTATCCTGGGAGATAGACGCCACTCAACCGTAAGTATTGTAGCGGGGCGAATTTGTCTTAAGAACAGAGTGTTACACACTCGACTTGGTCTTTGAATTATTAATTCGGTTTTACAAAATAAATACTGTAAGTTTTATTTTATTTTCTTTGAATTGTTTGAATTTATTTTATTTACACAGAAGATTGTTCCAATAATCACATTAATCGAATTAGTTTTTGTTCAGTAGTTAACTATAACACCATCTTTTTTTATTTATTTATACAAAACTGATTTGATCATATACAAAACTGATATGCGATCAATATGATTTTTTACAGGCATATAGTACTCTACGAGTTCTACATATTGACGGTTCAGATTATCAAAATATGACCCGTGGTGCCCCTCACGGGGCGGATAACACAGTCTAAATGGTTGCCCGCAAAGGAGACAATCATTTCTAAACTAGTACGGCAGACCAATCACGCGAATAGCCCATCACTTCAGTAAAAAGTTGAGTTGTATTTTTTTATGTGTAAATTTATTTTTTTTGTATATATATATTTTTTTTGTGAATAGTAATAACTTTTTAGCTTTTTAAGTAACTTTTTGAGTTTTTGTCTTTTTCAAGACATGCCAAACCAAGCCTTAGAGATGTTTTGGAAAGTTAATTAAAAGTTGATTTTTTAAATTTTTTTTTTTAAAATATGTAAAAAATATAAGAGGTGATGTGATTCAAAATAAATTAAAAACTGACTTTTAACTTTTAATTGTGTTGCCAAATTGGTTCTTAGGAGCAATTTAGGAATTTGGTAAAAAGTCAATTTTTTGACTTTTTACTAAGTTCTCTTAAAAAAACCCACCAAAAAAGTCAGATTTTTTGCTAAAAAAATCACTAAAAAAAGTCAAAAAATTTAAAAAATTAACTTTTTATTAACTTCTCAAAACACCTCTGTCTCACTGGAGGGCCAATTTGGACCCATTTTTTTTAGTGGACTTGTGGTTAAATAAGTCTATTTAGAATTTTGGTGCATGTTTCATGGCCCTCATTTGCAGGACTGCTAGCTTTTCAAGGGTGAGCTTTAAAATTATATGCTAGATTAGTGTATCAAGGTCACGGTTTTTCTAAAGTTAGACAGATTAGATTGTTATCATGTTTGTAAAATATAAATTTGATTGTTATAAATATATATATATATATATATATTATGTTGACAGGTTTGATTATGTTAAAAATTTATAAAAATATAAATTGCCAAATTGATTCGCATTTATTCGTCAATTCGGTCAATTCGTTCAATTCGCATCCACTAATCTCATAGACAATTACAAATTAATTTTTTTCAATCCGCCTAATTTTGAACGAATGGCGGATTAAAAATTCCGAGGCCGCAACTGAATTGCGAACGCTCCCTAATTCAAACAAAGTTTGGATTGCTACGTTTTCTATTTTCTTTTCGAATTCATGAACAAAACATAGCGCAAGATGATATTGTTAGATGTGATGCCATATCTTTGGAAAATTTGCTAGTTATAAAGAAAAATAAAAATAAAAATAAAAAATAATTAATGAGTCCCTTTAAAAATTAGCAATTTTTTTAAAAAAATTTACATTCGATATAAAAATGTGTAATAAAAAAAATTAAAAAAAAAAACTTATTCTCTCTCATTTAACAAACGGTGGTATGGAAAGTGAAAAGATGAGAAATTGCTTGCATAAAAATAAAAATAAAAAATGAATGGACGAGTGAAATACCACTCTGCCGCTACTCTAATTTGTAATTACGTTCTCACTATTTTCTTTGTATTCATTCATTAAAGATCCAATAATGTTATTATGATTTTTTGATCGTAATTTAATAATAATAAATCTCATTATATAAGAATCGAACAACATTGTGATTAAGCTTCTTTTCTGATATTTGAATATGTGAGGACATAAATTTTGAGTTGCTCATGGGATTAGGTTATTAGTCGAGGTGCCACATGAATAATAATTATTAGTCGAGGTGTGATTTGATCACATCAAATTCAGAGCTATTCAGAGAGGGCCTGAGTCCTAGTTAGGAAGTAGAAACAAAGGTCTAGTTAGAAAGTAGAAATACATTCTTGAGTTGAATAAATTGAGACTCTTACGAGAGGGTTGACCCAATTTAACTAGGAAAGAAGAGTCTGATAAGTGTCATCTTTAATGGATAAGTGTCCCCCAGAAAAACAGAATGAAAACAGTGAAGGAAAAAACTAAGTATCTCTTGACTGTTGGAGAGAGTTCTTTATATGGAGCTCGAACAGACACCAAGCAAGGAAAGGGTGCGACCATCCTTTATAGACATTACCAAAAATTCAAATATTTAAACTGATTCTCAACGGCTATAAACCGACGAGTAGTTAGGATTTTGAAATTGAAATCTTAAATTATTTTATTCAAACGGTCTGAAACCAAACCGTTTTGAATATTGAATTTATATATATATATATATATTATACATCAAAAGAATAAGAAGCTCCATCTCGCGTATATATTCAATGGAAGACCTCCAATGGAAACTTGAAGAATTATGGAAAGTCTTTCTTCTATTTATAATAGATGAGAGCGCACTCGTTTGCTCAAAATTTATATATGGGAACCAAGCTAAAAATTTAAATTCCAAATGATTGGAGGGAAAACGAAATATTAAATTTCCTTCAAGTGAAAGTGTAGAGATTTCTTTAAATTCCAATGTGAAAATCAAAAAAGGAAACAAACAAAAAAACATGGAGATTATAATTGTTATTACTAAATAATATATAATATGTCCTAGTGAAACTTAACTTCTAGGAAGAGGAGGGCACTGGTTTTATATAAAGAAAAGCACCATCGTGGGAACTTGTGAGTTATTTGTCTGTTGTTTTGAGATTATCTTGTGAGATATTATTACTGGTTAGATTGTTAGAGTGCCTTCCGATTGGTAGCAACCGGTTTAAGTATGTTGTTCTTTGTTGCAGGTGTTAGACCTATTTAATGCACGTACTCTTTGACTTGTTCCCGAAATCTTGGAGTTAGATTCTAGTTGATTGAATAGTCATATTTTAACTCACACAGAATATACAAATCAATTTTTTCTTGACAGTTCTTCCTATTAACAGTTATCAAATAGTTATGAAAAGTTCTAGAGAAGAAAAATCATGATGGAAGAAACATCTACACTATCTAGCCTTTACTGTATTTAAAGGAATAGAGAACTAAAATATTATCAGTTTCTACACACACACACAAAACGAAAATGAAAATTGCACTTTGCTACCTTGAAATTAGGTCATTTTCTCATTTTGGCTCTTGAAGTTTTTTTTTTTTTTTTCTCCTCACTTTGACTCTTTATATTTCAATTTTTTCTTAATTTACTTCAAAAGCTAACTGATATTCAAAATTAGATAGAAAATAACACTTTAACTCATGCGACATACAAATAACTTATTATATATCAGGGCCGGCCCAAGGTAATGTGAGTCCTCTAAATTGAAGCTTCCTGATGGATTCATGCTGAACTAAAAAAAATTTACATTGACACAACCAAACTAGAATCCATAAAAATTAAGAAATAAAATTATTTCCCCCTAGATTATAAACATCACACAAGCAAATTAAACTACAAAGGATAGCTAAAAAAAACAAATTTTTGCCTCAATAGTTAATATTACTAATTAAATCTTTTTTTAATCAATCAGTATGAGAATAATTATAAATATAAGAAGTATTATATCAAATGGAGCACTAGCCCCAATAATAACTAAAAAGCCAACAATCACTAAGCCCAAATTTGAAAAAAAATAAACAATTATTACAACCTTATTAATAGGGGAGAATAAATATTACAAATATCAAACTTTCCCTATAAAAGTTGAACCCGCAACTTCACATTACAAATCAATTGAATAATAGTGAATCAATAAACTTCAAAATATGAAAGAAAATGTTATATATTACCTATTTTTTATCACCATTTATATGAATTCTTGTGATTGATTTCTTATTTGAAAATCATCATTAAAAAAATACTGAAGTTAAATAATATCGTTCTATACGTACTTAATCTAACTTTACCAACTTATTAACGTCCTATAATATGGAGAAAAAATAAAAATAAACATGACCTTTTTCATCAACAATTTCATGTGCTTAAAAAACAAAAAAAAAAAAGCCTTTTCATAGAACAATTTATAATATGCAAATTTATAAGAATACGAGGCCTTTTGAATAATTGTGGCCTGAAGCAATCATCTCACCTGCCTTATTGTAGGGTCGGCACTATTATATATAAGTCACACCTCTAACACAAATTCAAATTTTAATACAATAATATATTTTTTATGTTATGTGATTGTTAATATAGTATTTTCTGTTTAATTTTGAATAAAAATTAGTTTTAATAGTAAATTGAGAAAATTTAAAATATAAAGGCTCAAAGTGGGAAAAAAAATTTAAGGCCCAAAAAAAAAAAAAAAAAAACCAAATTATAAAGAAGTAAAATGTAATATACCAAAAAAAAATTATCAAACAACTTGTAAGGATCTTTTTTTAATTGTGATCCTCTCTGATCCATTTCATTTCCTACTCAAGTATGTTCTCATTGCTTGATTATTGGATATTCTTGAAACATGGCCATGTGGTGTTCCATAATATTATAATTGATGAAAAATATGAGGTATTATGATTTTGTGCTGAGTGATTGAGGAATATGAGGAGGTATAATGAATGATGATTGGTGAATAAATATAGACAGCAGATGTTCCAAGAGTACCTAATAATTTTCCGCTTTATAATTTTAAGAAAAATGATTGGTAGCTCGAATTTGAGTTCGTCCAAATTTGTATTTGCCGATCGACCGGTGAAACATTTGTCTACCGCAGTTGTTACCCTCGTGGCATTTACCTTTTTGCTATAGCACTCTGAGTTTTTCTTCATCGCTCAAGCGGTGGATTGGTTGGTCGAGCGGTCTTTCGAGTCTTCCAGTACTTTTGTAGGTCTGTGATTCTGAGAGTTGTTGATTTTTGCTCGAGCCCAAGTTTGGTCGCTCAAGCGGTCTGCCTTGTGTGATCTGAACTTCTGGGAGGTGTCATTGTGTGCTCGAGCAGTCACTTTGTTCGCTCGAGCGGTGTCACTTATGTGTCTGGACGCTCGAGCGATGTTTTGTTCACTCGAGTGGTCTGTCTATTTTCAGCTGCTATAAAAGTCACTTTTGGTCACATCTAGATCACTTTTCTCTCTTTTTTCTCTCTCCTTCCGCCATTTTTGATCTTTCAAGCTCTTCCCACTTGGTTTTCATCTACTTCTACCCATCTTTGACCCATAGTCCCTTAGGCCAAAACGTAGAGGGTCGCAAGGGCTTCATTTTAATCTGAGTGGATCGCGTTTTCATCGCCGTGGGTTTTTTAGCTTTCTCCTCGTCATTTCAAGAGGTAAGGATTCCTTTGTTCCTCTTCAATACCTCGTCTCTAGATAGACATGTTGTAGATTTTATTTGATAAAAAACATGTTCATTATGGATTTTTGAAAAGCATGTAAAGGGGATCTAGGGTTTCAAATGTTGGGGTTGGAAATTGTATAGCGATGCCGGTTTTGATCCGACCTTCATTATATTCCGTACTCAGGTTCCATGTTTGAATATAGTATCTATGTCTTGTTTTCCTCCTTTAACTCTTTGAATTTGAGCTTTGGAATATGTTGGGCGGGTTTGGAACAGGTTAGTTGTCAGTTGGTCTGGATTGTTGTTGCCCAGATTTTACCTTCTTCGCTCGAGCGAGGCTTCTTGCGCTCTAGCGAGCCTTGTGAAATTTGCTTCTTCGCTCGAGCGAGATTTCTTGTGCTCGAGCGAGCTGTGAGTGTTCTCAATTTTTTTCCCCAGACGCAGAATTTCTGGGAAGGCTAAGTTCTTCACTCAAGCGAGGCTTCTTGCGCTCGAGCGACGGTGTGCGTCTGTAAAACTTCTGAAGGTATGTATTCTACGCTCGAGCGACGCTTCTTGCGCTCGAGCGAGGTCACTAATTGTGTCTGATAGCTCGAGCGACAACTCTTTCACTCGAGTGAGCCTCGCGTATATCAGTTCACAGCAGCTCATTTTTTTCAGAAAATTTTTGTATCCTTTGTATTCTCTCTCTAAAATACACTCTCTCTCAACAAATACACCTAGATCTAAGAGTCTCTCTACTCTACTCCCTTTGATAAAGTGTTGGAGTATCTCAAGGGCTTTCCTTTGATCCGAGTAAAACCGAGTTTGGGCATTTTCGAAGTTCTTCCATGTCTCCTTTGGGCTTCTACTCTTGAGGTAGGGATATTCTATATTTTGTTATGATCTTTAACCTAGTTATTCGTTGTTATGTATAAATGATGAGACTTGGGAGTGATTTGGGTAAAGTTAGGGTTTGGGTTCAAGTTGAAAAGAGGGGTTTCCATGATTAGGTTATATAAATGAACATGGTGTTTGAATATGAAGTTCCCTTGTGTTAAAATCGTGAAATTTAGCCTTTGGATTGATATTTTGAAAAATGAAGAATTTTGCCCTAATTTGTGTTGAATAATTATTTTGAATAAATAATGGAATTGACATGGGAAATGTGAAATTGGGGAAATGAACGAATGAATGGTGTAATTTGATTTGTTTCATCACACAACTATGAAAATTTGATAAATTAATTATTATAAAGATTGTATATCTGTTTAGAAATATCTGTTTTGGGCTATCGGTGGAAGATAGCAATGATTGTTGTAGAAATTACATGTAGATTAGGTGAATTGAAACTAATTATTTAAATTATATCATTGAATATGATGGTATGATTAAGTCATTGAATATATGTCATGGATAGTCATTGTATATGACGATACTTTTAAATACATTGTATATGTATCATTATTTGGGAGGAGATAGAGGATGTACTCCATATGTGATTATGTGCTTTTAATACATTGTATATGTATCATTGTTTGGGAGGAGATAGGGGATGTACTCCATTGTTTGGGAGGAGATAGGGGATGGACTCCATTTAAAATTAAGTTGGCCGAAGTGTCCAGGGTGAAAGTCCTGAAACCTTATATATATATATATATATATATGGATGCCGATTCTCTCGGATGAAAATTCCGTAAAATGGCAAAATTGAAGTGTTTGAATAATAGTTGTATTGAATTGTGAATCACTGAATTATAGTCTCATTTGGATTGTTTAGATGACAATAAACTTGTCTCATGAATTGACTCGGAATTAATTGAATTAATATGAATTGAATAGATGGAAATGGAGTGAGATATGGGTATCAGTATTGAATGATCATGGAAAGAATGCAAGTTGGTTATGAGCGTGGAACATTTATCTGACACTTATATCTCAGTTAAACATCATATATTGTGTTAGTCTATTTCTATTGGGTTTTGGCTCACCCTACTTGGGAAACCATTTTCAGGTACTGGTGATATGTTTTCTTCAAGGACGTAGCTTGGAAGGACTTAGGAGCTGGAGGCTCTACTTTGTTATTTTGTGTTTAAATATTTATTCAAGCCAAGGACTTTATATGTATAGAGCTTATGACTCTCATTTGTTGTAACCAAATTATGTCTTGGAAAGATGTAAGCCCATAGGGCATTTATTTTGTTGTTATTAACAAATGTTATATATTGTAGACTTAGAATGAATATCTATGAATGTATAATGCATGTAACACCTGTTGTAACATAAACTCTGATGAATGAAGTATATCATTTCTATTATGTTTATAGATCTTATGGAATAGATTATTTGTATTATTTTTTGGGGCATGACAAATTGTAAAGTTGATGGTTGTTTGGGTTAATTGGGGAGTAGTTTAAATTGTTTATGTTAAGAGAAAGAGAAAGTCCTAATTTTATAATTTGACCTAATGAATTAAAAAAGGGTAAAGTTAAATAATGTTTGTATCTTGTTAATATTGAGTGGTGTTATTGTGTTAATAGTATAAAGGAAGAATCAACGTTGATAATGGAATTTATTTGGATTAATCATATTGAGTTGAGTTAGGTTATGGCTTGGAATCCATGGTTGTGGTTTTATCGAAAATGTGGAAATTGGTCTTTTTGAAAGAAAAGGATTTGGACAATGTAACTTGGAAAACAAAAAAGGTTGATTTTGAAAAAAAACGAAACCATGATGTATTGTAAATTCAGAATTTGAACTTGAGGTTGGATTTGAAATCGTTGAATATTGTTGTCATTATCATTGTTGTTCAATTCAAGGTCAAGGGAGCATCGGACTATCGAATTGCGTGTGTTTAAATATTTATGCTTAGAGATTTTGTCCTTGGTCATCGGTGGAGGATGACAGTGCGATGTTGAATAGATTTTGTGTATGTAGTACACTTGGGTCATTTATATTTATTTGAGCTATGTGATGGCTGGAGAATTGGCTGCACTGAGAATAAGGGGTACCATTACCTTCCAGCTAGTTCCTGAAGAATTGGTTGCACTGAGAATGTAGGGTGCTAGTACCTTCTAGCTAGCGCCTAGAGAACTTGGCAAAGGGACCATTACCTTCCAGCTGGTGACTGGTAAATTGACGTGAGTATTGGAAATGTGTATCCTTGGCTTACTGTGCTTAAGGCAGGTAGAGCGTTATTGGGTTTTCGCGTTATCATCACAGTTCCATTTATGTTTTTCATGTATGGTGATGATTATTTTGTAGAGGATGTCAATTGTCTTACGTGGTTACGTGAGAAGTATTTTATATGTATCGTCTTCATGTTTGTTGGGATGCTTCTATTGGGAAATTATAATTTGGAATTGGGTGTAAGTTCAGTAATTAGGGAAAAGTATTTGGATTTCGTGAGTTGTTTTCAAACACCCACTATAGTCTAGCAAGTTTAAAATAAAGAGGTAACATGAAGAAAGAAAAACGAACGGTTTTATGTTGTTGCACAAATCGAATGATTTTGAGAAAAATACCTATATAAGCATATTTCAAGTATAAACCGGCACGTATGTACATATAGCTATCTGTAAGTTGTTATTATTTAGGATCATATTAGGATCCCTACTAGACTTTATATTCATCCTACGTTGCTAATCCATTTTTCATGTGAATGTGAAGAAGTGATTCAAGATCGAAGATCTTCATTATCTGTTGGCCACGAGGCCTTTCATTTGTTGGCTAAATGTCGTTGCTGTAAAAAGGGTTGAACCCTTTCTCTTTTGTGTAATGATGTAAGCCTACGGGCAATTTACTGTAATCATGTTACATGTTTGCATTTACTCTGTATACGAATGAGAGAATCTTTATTTACTTGTCTTTATTAAGATACTGGAATTTTTGTCTACTATCTCTGAAATTGTTTATAATAATGGTTTTGAATGTTATTCGAGTAATAAAAAGTGGGGCGTTACACTTGTTGGTTGACCTCCTGGACGACTACCTGGACGATCACCCGAACGATCTTTACTCTTATGTTAGGTGATTGAAGAATATAAAAGAATATAATAAATGATGATTGGTAATTGGTAATGGAATATGAACTAGTGATACTCCGTGAATACTCTATAATTTTCCATCTTGCCTCAGTCTTCACAACATAAAGAAGGACAATGAACCAGAGGAAAAAGAATTGAAAGACAAAGAAAATGTAAACAAATGCCACATCTACATTTAATATTATGAGAGGTACACTTCAAATTTTGAACGGTCAGTTTATTACAAAAATTTTGAAAATGTGATTAGTGTGTGTGCTGTTTTCTAACCACACAGCCAAACAGGTACTTAGCTGGAGAACACTGGCAGAGCAGATTGCGCCCAAACAACCTGCACAGAAAGAAAAAGACTCCGGCGGTGGTTCGTCCACCCGGGGGCACTCCGACGATCAAGTCAGTTATCTCTCAAAGATAGCAAAAGTGTTTAACTCACTATTCAGAATACAAAAAGCGTACCTTAGACCCACGGGGTGCCTTTCTTTTGTAACCAACACTGACCTGATCCCTGTAGAAGTCTAGTTTCACTGGACTCTGGCTCAATGCCTATCCAGGACTCTCAAATAGATAAAGATAAACTCCCTGAGAGCTTTATCCTTACCCAAGCTGAAGTCCTCCCTCATTCTAGGACTCTTATAACTTATCCGCTCATCTCGGATTTTGGTTTCTCCGCAGATAACCTCGGCCTAGATGAGATTACCTCAGCGTCAAGTCAAGGACACGTGGCACCTCGGCTGGCACTTCGGTGCCACCTTGGCCACGTGTTGCTATCCAAAAAATATGTCCCCACAACTGCCCCCTAGATTCTATTACCTCGGTATTCTGAGGTGATGGAACCTATATCATTTGAACCTATAGCACGTCGGCTAAACTTTCTCTATTATTCAATACCGAGGTTATCACACATCGGCTTCTATATGATAAACACTTCTGTGTGTTCGCATCAATGTTTTAGAACCAAGAACCAAGTTTGTTCAAGTTTATTTAGTCGAGATCGTCCTCCTAGCCAAGATCGTTGCTTCATTAAATCAAGAACTCCAAGAGTTTTTACACACGTATGAGCTGTCACGCACGGTATTTCAACCGTTTTTGCCACGCGTCCCTTCCCTATCGAACCGTACCTGACACGCGCCATCAAGTCGCTTCACATTTGCGTGCACCGCCTGATAGGCACGTCGTCTAAGGTACATTCAACACCATTTTTCTGCCTTCTCGTGTTTTGACAAAAAATCCTTTCCCTATTTTCGTCTTTTCACTTTACATCTTTGATTTTGCACAAATTTTCTCTCTCTAAGCCTCTTTCTCCCAAACCGCCATTATCGTCTTCTCAAAGCTCTTTGTAACTACTCTATTTTTCTTCTCCGGCAAAACACTCACCGTCTTGCTACTCGTACCACCTGCGTTCAACTCTGGCGTACCTCACACCGGCTCCATTTTCTTCGGTGAGTTACTATTTTCCCCTTCTTTAGTTTTTCATACTATATTGCCTCTGCTTACTTGCCATGATGAACACAGTCATGTTCTTCAGTCTCTATCTGTGATTTAAACTTTATCATTCACATGTTTGAGCATGTTCTGTCTTGCAATTTCATATTTATTCAATCTGCTTTTGATTCATGACCTTTGTGCACACATCGTTCATACACTTGTTTATTTTGCCACTGTTCTTGGCCTTGCTTACCTGTACAAACTTTACTCAGTGTTCTTTGAATTCTTGCTCGTTTTCTTGAGTCTGAATTATGTTTTTGTTTCTGTTTTCTTGCTGTTTTTTCCAGATTCTTGCCTTTAACCCTCTTGTTTTAGTAACTCTAGGATTGGGATTTGCTTTAGAACTCCAAACTCTTGGAAAAATTGAAACAAATTCCATTTAGATCCTCAAAAACCCTTGCCCCAGCATACATTTAGGTTTTGTGGAGGTCCTTTAAACCTTAGACAAAAAAACACTTCCTTCTAAAATCCGACACCTCGTCCCTCTAGCCGACATCATGGGTATGTTCAGGTGGAGGGTAAACACCCCAACTAAGTTAGAATACTTTAGGCAGGAGTTTTCCATCCCCGCCGACGTTCATCTTAGGTTGGCATGGGAGTAAGACTCTATCATGCCTAAGGACGACTCCATACCCTTCCCAGCGGTAGCCTTCATAGAGTGTGGACTTAGGTTCCCTCTTGACACCCTATTCCGAGAAGTCCTTCACTATTACAAACTGAACTCAATGCAGCTTGCCATTAACTCCTACCGAGTTATCAATGGTATAATTGCCTTAGCCAAAAAAGAGAATGCTAGGGTTACCCTTGCCGACATCCAATACTGTTACACCATGTGCGACCTGAAGTCAGAAAAGGGTTATATCTATTTCCTTAAGCTGAGATCCACGGAATACAAACTTGTCATTGACCTCCCAGACTCCAACAAGGGTGATTGAGACGATTACTTCATCGTCTCGGGCAACTGGGAGTTCCTTCCAGATGATGACCTCCACCTGTACCCTTTAAGCAAAACAGTATTCAGAGAAGGGGATGGTAAGAGCCAAGTGTCACATTTACTTGCTTTCAAGTCTTTCTTACTTTGATATTTTTGTATGTGCTAACATCCATTTGTTTTGTCTTTGCAGCTCTTCCTCAGCCACCAAAAGACTTCTGCAAAAACTTCTTTCCCAGTAAAGACTTTAAGAGGCTACTGAACTTGTCTGTTAATCAGCGCAAGGCTCCTCTACTTTTGGATTTCATCCCAACCTACAGATCGATTTTGCCCAACGTCTCCAAAAAGAGCAAGTCCCCTATTTCTGCTACAACTCCCGCTACGACTTTTTCACCTCAGCCAGATCAGGGATCAACCTCTACTTCAGCAGAACAACCATCTACTTCAACTCCTCAATTGATTCCACCCTCTCAGCGCCAACGCCAACGTCGAGCACTACTTTTTGCACCAGTAGGCAGGACCCGTAGCCGAAGATGTCAAAACGCCGAGGTATCCTCTTATGATCCAGCCAACCCACTAATAGCTCTACCAGCAATCCGCCTTGGCACTAAAGTTACTGTTGCCATCTCCTTCAACGAAATGGGTTACAAGAAAGTAGTAATTGATGATCTTCTGGCCGACATCCTAAACGTTGTTTCCGTCCAATCTCCATCTTCCCAATCTCAACCCAAACCAAAACCAAAGAGGCTGAAGAAAGCCCAACTGAAGGCAACGGTAACTCATATTGACACTGAGGATAACTTGCCAATTTCAAAGCTGGCCGAGGGCGAGAAAACCTCCTCCGCCGCCGAGAAGAGGCCCGTAGAGGCTACTCCCTCTGAATCCACTCGATCAAAGAAGCCGAGGTTAGAGTCCGCCACAACCTCAGGGTCCATGAAATCTGATGCCCCTTGGGCCCCTCCGATCACCATTGAGGACAAGCCAGTTAGAGTCGGCGACAACGCGACTGATATTGAAGTCGGCGTTGCCCTCTTTATTGCCTTGCTCCTCCCCAAAGACCTTGAGCATAATGCCAAGGTTAGTGAATATGAAAATTTCGCACTGATGTTGCTGCACTCCGTGCAGGTAAGCCCCTAACACTTAGTATTCTCTATTCTCTGTTTTTCTATATTTTGAGAATTTTTACTAATTATGGGCTTTGTCCACTTCTTCTAGGCGATCCAGCATGCCCACTCCTTTGCGATGCAAGCCTTTAATATTAAGCAGGAGTTGGTCAGCAAGACCAAGGAAGCTGCTAGTTTGCTGAAGATTGTCAACAAGGCCGAGGCCAAGATGAAGACACTGATGGATCAGGCCAAGGCAGCAAAACAAGCCCAAAACGAGGTCGAAGAGAGGGTAGGCACTGTCGAGGCTATTGCTAAGGTCCTTGAAGCCGAGAAAAAAGAGGCTGAAGCAAAGACTGCCGAAGCCCAAGCCAAGCTTATTGCTGCCTTAGCCACAAAGGACGCCGAGATAAAAGTGGCGGATCAGAAGGCATACGCCGAGGGGGCAGCCGACGTTCATGAGGACTATAAAAAGCAAGTGAGAGATGCATGCAACAAGGGTTTCACCCTTGGTTGGATGGCTGCTTTAAAGGAGTTGGCTGTCCCCGAGGACTCCTCTCTTAAAGACGGTAGCCGACTCGTCCTACTATTCCCCCCTACTCCAAGCCAATCCGAGGATGAGGCTGAGTCCGAGGAGGAAGCTGAGGCCGATAAGTCTGAGAAAGCTGAAGAAGCTGGGGCCAAGTCCCCAACTCTGAATGAGCAAGTCTTAGACTTGACTCAGGATGAGGAGGATAAGGTCTCCAAAGGTGCCTCACCCTAGAAGACAACATCCGAGGTGCTAATCGCTGAGAGGAGCATTGATCAGACTCTTCGAGAGATCGACGCCGAACTCGAGGTTGAGAAGGCTGCCGAGGAGATTCCCTAGTTGTCTTCTGGGGCCGAGAAACAGGCCGCTACTGACGCCGAGTAGTTTTTGTTTTTTGACTCTTTCTTTGTACTTAGTAATTTTCTGAACAAATGTTTTCAATTTCCATATTTGGCCAACGTGCCACTTTTGTAATCAGAACAAGTAATCTCTTTGTTTAGGCTGAAGTGCCCTTTTTCTTCTATTAATACAAGTACAGCTTCCTCTTGCCTTTACTAAGTGTTTAAATGCTTGTCTTTCTTTTACTATCTTGTGTGCTTCAATACTTAGAATAGTTTGCATGTCTTCAGAGTACACATTAACTGTGTAATCTCCTCGGGGTAAAATACCTCGGATATACCTACTGAGTTGTTTGTCTTGGCCTTGGTTTTAACACTTGAAAATATTTTGTAGAAATATTTTCACAAGTGTTTATTTAAGACTTGGCACTTCACTTTCAGTTATCAAGACTTCTGTCTTCCATTATTTTCCAAGTCTTAACAACACAGTAATCTCAGCAAGTATGTAGGTACTTTTTTAAACATAAACTTAGCTTAACTTCGACTTGTAAATTGCTCTTAAAATTTCAACAAGTGTTAAACCAATTTCCTTTCAACATGACCTCGGCTTAACTTCAACTTGTAAATTTTTCTTAAAATTTCAACAAGTGTTAAACCAACTTTATTTTGTGATTTCCAACTCCCAAGTATTATTCTCCAACTCTCTACCCCCTAATGTGAACTTAAGTTTCACTTATGTTCACATTAAGTATGTACCTATGATCTTATCGCCGAGATCAGATTCAAACAGAGACTGGCCGAGGTTATCAACCTCGGTCTCTGTTAATCTAACTGACATGTATTTAGTGTCCTTCAAAGTTTTCATTCTGTCAACATAGTAAATCTAGGTTAATTCAACTTAGTTCAACTCTATTATATGCAAGTATTATTCAACTCTGCTATATAATAAGTCTAAGTCATTCGTCATGTTTCAATCAGAAATATCACCGACTTAGTTCAACTCTATTATATGCAAGTATAATTCAACTCTGCCATATAATAAGTCTAAGTCATTTGACATGTTTCAATCAGAAACATCACCGACTTAGTTCAACTCTATTATATACAAGTATAATCAAACTCTGCCATATAATAAGTCTAAGTCATTCGTCATGTTTCAATCAGAAACATCGCCGACTTAGTTCAACTCTATTATATGCAAGTATAATTCAACTCTGCCATATAATAAGTCTAAGTCATTCGTCATGTTTCAATCAGAAACATCGCCAACTTAGTTCAACTCTATTATATGCAAGTATAATTCAACTCTGCCATATAATAAGTCTAAGTCATTCGTCATGTTTCAATCAGAAACATCGCCGGCTTAGTTCAACTCTATTATATGCAAGTATAATTCAACTCTACTATATAATAAGTCTAAGTCATTTGTCATGTTTCAATCAGAAACATCGCTAGTTGTTTTACACAAGTTTGAGATCAAAAACTGAGCTAAGATTTTATCAATTACTTCGGCTAATAACAAAAAAAACTTAAAAACAAAAGGAAATCTTAATGATAAAAAAACTTTAGGTTACAAATATTCCAAGGTCTTGGCAATTCTTTGCCTTCACTGTCTTCAAGCCGATATGCCCCATTGCCCAGGACCGAGATGATTCTATAAGGTCCTTCTCAATTTGGGCCAAGCTTGCCCTTTCTGGGATCCTTTTTGTTGCCGACGACTTTGCTTAGGACGAGGTCCCCAATTCGAAACTCTCGTGGGTTGACCTTTTTGTTGTAAGCCTTGGCAAGCTGCTACTAGTATGCCCCCAGCTGAATTGCTGCTTTCTCCTTTTTTTCTTCCAATAAGTCCAGATCTCGGGCTAAAAATGCATCATTAGTCTTATTCTCTACTCCTTGGGTTCTGATCCCTGGGATGCCGACCTCCAGTTGAATTACTATCTCTGTGCCGTAAGCCATAACAAATGGGGATTTCCCAATTGATCTTCTCGGTGTAGTCTGATATGCTCATAGTATACTGGGCAACTCATCCACCCACCTTCCCTTTGTTGCTTCCAGCCTCTTCTTGATTCCATCTAAGATAACTTTGTTAGATGCTTCTGCTTGTCCATTGCTTTGAGAAAAACTTGGGGTGAAATAGTAATTCTTTATCTTGTACTTTGCACAGAAACTTTTGATTAGCTTACTGTCAAACTGCGTTCCATTGTTTGCTATTATTGCTCTTGGGATCCCAAACCTGGTGATGATGTTCTTCCATATGAAGTTCTTTACATCAATGTCTCGAATCTTTGCAAAGGGTTCAGCTTTAACCCACTAGGTGAAGTAATCTGTTGCCACTAGCAGGAACTTCCTTTGTCCAGTTGCTTGAGGCAGTTGTCCAAAAAGATCCATGCCCCCATTGGGCAAATGGCCAAGGGCTGGACACTGGGTTCAAGTCTGCTGCTGGTTGGTGTATCAAAGGTGCAAACCTCTGATACTTCTCACACTTTTTGACATAGGCTTCAGCATCTTTCTGCATATAGAGCCACTAGCACCCCTGAGTAATGGCCCTATAAGCAAGTGACCTACCCCTAGTGTGGCTTCCACATACTCCTTCATGTATCTCATACAAGAAGTCTTCAACTTGTGAAGGATGCACACACTTCAAAAGGGGACCGGTAAAAGATCTGCTATAGAGATGCCCCTCTGCTGTCAGACTGAATCTTTCTGACTTCAGTTTGATCTTGTGTGCTTCTTTATGATCATCTGGCAGTTTCCCCTCTTTAAGGAATACTATTGTTGCATCCGTCCAACTTGGTCTCATCTCCACACACATTGCTTCATGCTCTGTGTTCAGTGGTTCTACACTTGAACCTAATAAGTAGTCAACCATTATTGTCCTTGCCTCTCTTGGTTTCATTGCACTAGCCAGGTTAGCCAAGGCATCAGCATGGCTGTTGTCATCACATTGATCACTCGAGGTCTGCCTGCCTGTGGTTGTGGTGCTGCTGGTGCTTGAGGCAGTCTCGCTTACTTTTCCCTTGTCCTAGTCTCATCTATCAGGTCTCTTAAATGACCCTGTCTTACCAGGTCTTCCAGATGTGCCTTTAGGCAGTCTCGCGAGTCGTTTTTCTTCTCTTGTTTCGACACCTTTGTCCCCAGCTTGTCCTCCTCGACCCTGGCCTACTTTTCTATCCTGGCCATAAGCTCCTCCATACTTTTTGGCAATGTCTTTACCAGTGATTTTCGAAGCAGGCAATCATCTTTCAGGCCGTTCTTGAAAGACACGACCGCCATCTCTTGGTTGCATCCTGGTATTCGGTTCAACACCTCATAATACCTTTTGGTATAGGCCCTAAGGCTTTCATCCTCGCCAATTCTCAGAGCCATTTGGGCGTCCACCCTCAATGGCTGTAGTTTGTTTGTCACAAATCTAGCCACGAACATCTCGGCTAGGCCTTCCCAGCTTTTCACAGTTCCTTTCGGCAACTTGTGAAACTAGTCTAATACAATTTCCCAAAGGATGAAGGGAACACTTTGCAGAACAACGGCTCGTTCCCGGTGTATAGTGCCATTGAGTTTAGGTACAAGCCAACGTGAAAGTTAGGGTCAGACTTCCTATCGTATATCTGGAATCTCGGCATATGGAATCTCTTTGGGGCTTTAAACTTGTCCAATTCTACCGAGAACGGCGTTTTCGGCTTCACCGGAGAAGTTACTTCGGCATCTTGTCGCTTCTTCTGGAGGTAATCCCTCAAATCTTCCTTGGTTCATCCAGGAGCTCGGCTATCGATGGATTTTAGCCTTTTTGGTACGCTTCTCCCCGTATTGTTATGAGTTCTCTTGGACCTTTCTCCATTAGTTGCGTCGAAACATAGTTCCTTCCCTTGAACATGTTGATGTTCTTTGGGGTCAGCTTCCTTGGTACGATGTGTCCTCTAAGAATCTCCCCTTCTTGACTATCATCGGTCGACCTCCCTTGAAGGTCGGTGAGAGTGTTCCTCGGTCTTGGTGTGTTGGGGAACTGTAGGGACTGTTTTCTCCCCCCCCTTTCTGGGCATTGTTTTTGGCCGTTGGAATCGGCGTGTCTTGTAACGGAAACGGTGGCTGCATGACGTTGTTCTGCATCATGAAATTGACGACTAATTGCAGGTCTGCCAATTTGTTCGCCATTCCTTTCATCTTGCCGTCTCTTCATAGGCATTTATCTTTCCATACCTGAAGGTCATCTTCGTTATAATACCCACCTCGGTCTAACTTCCTGGGTACATTGCCCTCCTTGCCGAAGTCTTTCTCTCCGGGATTCTGATCCCGAGTTTCTTCGTTGCCGTTATCCTCCTCCACGTTAGGGTCAATGTGTTTACCACTCCCAGTAGGGATGTTGTCCCCAACTTTTTCTTTCTGTCCGTCGTTGGCCATCTATTCTCCTTTCGTTCCCACAGACGGCGCCAAATTCTGTGTGCTGTTTTCTGACCACACTGCCAAACATGTACTCAGCTAGAGAACACTGGCAGAACAGATTGCACCCAAATGACCTGTCACAGAAAGAAAAAGACTCCAGCGGCGGTTCGTCCACCCGGGGGCACTCCGACGATCAAGTCAGTTATCTCTCAAAGATAGCAAAAGTGCTTAACTCACTATTCAGAATACAAAAAGCGTATCTTAGACCCACGGAAGTGCTTTTCTTTTATAACCAACACTGACCTGATCCCTATAGAAGCCTAGCTTCACTGGACTCTGGCTCAATGCCTATCCAGGACTCTCAAATAGATAAAGATAAACTTCCTAAGAGCTTTATCCTTACCCAGGCTGAAGTCCTCCCTCATTCTAGGACTCTTGTAACTTATCCGCTCATCTCGGATTCCAATTTCTTCACAGATAACCTCGGCCTAGACGAGATTACCTCGGCGTCAAGTCAAGGACACGTGGCACCTCGATTGGCACTTTAGTGCCACCTTGGCCACGTGTTGCTATCCAAAAAATACGTCCTCACAATTAGTGATAGCTATATGAGTTTACAATATATACACGATTTTTATTATTTTTTAAAGATGTTGGTATTTTTTTTTCATTTTTAAAAAATGTATGTTCATGATTTTTATGCTTTATCTCTTGTTTAGATGAAGTGAGACAGAACTAGGTTGAGTGATCAAATTAAAATATTTTTAATATATTAGAAAATAAATTAATATTATTTAAATATTAAAAATTTAAAATCATATAGATCTTACACTTTGAGAACTAAAAGTGGTATGAAACACGGTACAGGTACGAGTACTAGTACTAGTACGATACGGGTACGTCGATACGATAAAATTCAAAAAAAATAAGATAAAGGTACGACTTGATACGCTTATAAAAAAATATTTATTTTTAATTTAGAGTAATATAAAAATTAATTAAATTGTTTAATTTGTTAATATTCAACCTACAATTAACATTTAGCGCCAAAAGTAAAGACATAAATTAAAATTAAATGTCAATATATTAAATAACTTATAAACCATAGTCTAATTTTAAAAATATGCTAAGTATAAAACTAAAAATAAAAAAGAAATCTAATGAAAGGAGTTTTATCTCTATAGTAGAAGAAAATATTATTTCAATTAAGGTACAATATGATTTGGGTATATAGTAGGTACGTCTAGGTACGGCAAAAATTAAGAAGAAAAAATTTGGGTACGTGTTTTATGTACTCGGTACGTATGTAGAAATATCATACGAGGTATCATACGGCGGTAAGTACCCAGTACAGTTACGACATGTTTTTCGAAGTACCCATACTACACAGTAAAAGTGCTATATTTTAATGATATTTTCACTTTTTTAGATTAACAAAAAAGAAAGATTCTTTGACGCAATTGTTGGACAATCTTCACTGTATTTAAAAGATTTAATTTTATTGTGTACAAAACAACAATTAAAATTGAAAGAAATAAAGAAAAGGAGAGTATATGTTTGATTACAAAAATCAAACTTGAAATAATAAATAAATAAATAAAAACAGATTTTATTTTGTTACAAAAACAAAATTAAAATCTGATTTAAATAAAAAATAAAAACAGAATAATAAACAAAGAACTTACTTGATTTAATTTCTTCAAAATAAAATCTGATCAAGTCCAGTGTTTGACACTGTGTCCTTAAGACAGATTCGTCCTCTCCACGGTGCTTTCAGAATTTGGACGTCTATCTCCCTGGATAAAATGATCTACTACAAACAATAGCAGCACTACAAATTGTTTGCCTTACGAACACACTAAGTGTTTACACTCTTTCTTTCAGAAATAAAATGCAGCAAAATGAAGAGGATGTTTCAGAATCATGAAGAACGAAAATTAGAGTTACAAAATCCAAATGAGGGTTGTCCTATTTATAGATTTAAGGGTGGCTCTTGGTTTTGAATTGAACAGGTATGATACCTGTTGGCTTTGAATTCAAACAGAATTGAATCTGTTGGGTTACAAATTAAACAGATAATAAAAACAGGAAGGGCCCTGTTTGGGTGCGCGATAATACCAAACCAGTTTATTTCTGTTTAAAAACGGGAAGGGCCCTGTTTGGATGAACATTAATACCAAATCAGTTTAATTTGAATTAATAAAATTAATTTCAAATGTTTTTGGCCCAAAAAGATTAGTATCGAGTTGAACAAGCCCAACCCAACCACGCACCCGCGCGACCGGACGGACGGCGGCGGCGGCGCGCGCGCGCGTGTGTGGTGATTTTTGGGTCCAATGGGTCTAGCCCATTTTGCCCATAACCTCTCCCTCTAAAACACTTGGGTACCCCTTGGGGCACACCCCAAGTATCAAACCCATGCCTTATAAACCCTCTCAAAACCTCCCACAAAATCAATGTGGGACAAGCCTTATTCAAACCATAAGGAATTTCCACCAAAACTCCATTTCCATGGAGCACACTTTGGCTTCAATTTCCCATTCACTCGGTAATGGTTTTGAGCAACCAAATATACCACGTGAATCACAACGCGGCATAGAACGCGTTACCACTTTGACCCGTGTAAATCGACGCACGGGGCCCACCTAAAAATTAGACCAAACTTAGGATAAAATTCTGGTTTTACCCGGAATTTATAACCATTTCCAACACAATTACCTTTGCTTTTATGGCATTTATTAGACGGATTTGGGTGGGCATCAAATAAAAATACATTTTATATATTCAAATTAAATTAACACAATTCAAACATTTGAAACTAAACATATACAAATTTATATATTTTGGAAACTAAAAATTTAATTAATCCATTACTTTTGTTATTAAAACTTGAGTAGATTAAATCTTTAATCAATTAAACAAGTTAACTATTTTTTTGTTACTTGAATTAAAAAATAATAGGCCTTCTTTGGTTTTGAATTTTGAAAATAATTTTCGAGAGCCCAAAATTAAAAGCTCATTTGTTTATAATTTTCATAAAACTATTCTAAATATATTTCTATTTCCAAAACTATTTCAAGTCAATTCCAAATTTATCTCTATTTCCCAAAAGTATTTCAAATCTATTCAATTTACCTCTATTCCCAAAACTATTTCAAATCAAATTTATTTATATTACCAAAACTACATTAATTGAACCAATATCTATATTGAAATATCTGGTACATCATATTTTCAAATTAATCGTATTTTTTTGGTCAAACTTTGTAAAGAAGTTATTTGTCAATTCATATCTATATCCACTATCTACTATTATTATAAAAGTGTGAACAACCTGCCATATTTTCTACTTTTTTTAAAATCCAAATTTTACCTTCTCAAATCTATATTTTGTAAAAGTCATGAAGAGTCCTATATAAACCAACTATCTATTTATTTTTGGAGTTGAATATTCAAAAATAATATATCTGCTTTTAAGAGTCGTATATAAATATAAACAAATCGCCTCCTTCTCATAAAATTTTAAAAAAGTCATCTTCCTATTTTTTACATTGATAATGATTGAAGAACAAAAAACAATTATTCTTTCTTATTTCCTGTGTCTGTTTCTATATTGATGTACATAATATTTATAATTATCCATAATGGATCAAATTACTATGAATAATTTTGGTTGAATCTTAAAGTTGTATGCATTCATTCGAATCTAGAAAAGGAAAAACGCATGCGTTTTTAAAATAGAGATTTGTGTTCCATCTCAAAAATTCGCAAGTTATCTTCATACACTTTCCTTTTGTTTAAATTATATTTTATAAAACTGTAAGATTTTACATGGTATTTTAATAACCAAGGTATGATATCAAAATTCTAAACAATAATCACTTTCGTTGGTTTAATTTTTTAAATCTATTTTTTAATTTTTAATTTTTCATATTTCATGTTTTATTACTTTTGGTGATTAAAGATACTAGAATTTCTTCATATTTTATATTTAAATTATATTTTTATATGAAAATCTAATATCTAATAATCTAAATAGAATTAAAAAGTAAAATATAGGTAAAAAAATTTAAATTTATAAATTCAAACATGTACTGATTTTTTTTATTATTATATATTTTTCTGTTATTATTATTATTTTTTTTTTCAAAATAAATACACAACAAATTATTTTCTAATAAGTGTATTTAGATTAAGTGAATCTAAATCCAAAAGAAAAATTAAAAAATAAAAAAGTATTAAATTAAGTGAATCTAAAAAGAAAATAAAATGGTCATTAAAAAAAAAAACAGTATTAAAGACCCAAAAAAAAAAAACATGAAAACCAAAAAATTTAAATCAAAAGTTTTACAAAATTAACCAAACCAAAAACTATAATTTTTTTTTTTTTAAATCTTCTTTCACTAATCTCTAATTTTACACAAATTATTTACAAATTTCGTTCAATTTTTTTTTTGTGAATTTAATAATGTAATTAAAAAAATGGTGCATACACACAAAAATGTAACACTAAACATCTACATTATGATTAACTATTTAATTATGAATAATTAACTTCTCATTGTTACTTGTATTATATTGTTGCAAAAAAGATTTTACATATTATTTTTGTGATATTCTTATGTATGTCAATATCTACATACATATATATATATATATATATATGTAAATTTATATATGTTGTTATATTCATACATTGTCAATCTGTAATGCTATATTATAATTGAATACCTTAATTTTCTAACATGTATCACTTTAGTAATATAATTATTTGATAGCAAAAAATTGCAGAATTGTATATTGTTCTCCTATCAACTTATGTTCAATACACATATACATACATGTCATACAAACAAGTGTCCACAACAAACATTTTCAATAATAAACAAGAACTTTACAAAACACTTACATCACGACAATAATTGTACGTTTTATATTAATTTTTTTTCATGACAATTGTATAGCAATTGTATATTAATGACTAATATTATATTTTTCATCATGCAAGATATTCGTGGCATATGAAACGAGACTCAACAACTCTTGATATATAAAAATATAGTATTGATATTAATGCATTCTTGCATCAATAGTATGCAAATAATATGCAATATTGAGTTCAATAAATTTGTATTATGAGATGAACTATTAAACAAAAATGTGCAATTGTGCAATTAATTTCATACCTTCAATTGTATTATAGGTACAAATTATGAAAAATTAAAGTGAGAAGTTGACAGAAAAAGATTTGTGTAATGCTATATATTTAAAAGACTTGTTTATTGTTTATTGTTTAAAATAATATTGTGATCACAACAATCTAGCTATAAATTAATGTTTATATTTATAAAATTTCTCATTTATCATTTAAATTTTTTAGCCAAGTATGTATTTATTTCTTACTTAGTTGTATTTTAGATACAGATTAATTTATCCATACAAATCTCTACGCTTTGCATACATATCACATATCAATTTAAGAAATATATATAATTACAGTACTAATAGTTGATAAAAAATTACGTGCCACGTTCAACGCATGTGCCCAACCCCTAGTAATATATAAGCAAAAGGGGTTTCTAATGAGAAACTTCCTAAGAGTTTCAAACTCTCATTCAAAAATTACTAATTTTTCAATTTACAAAATAGATTTAAAAAAGAAACAATTGGCTGATTTATTTGTTTAATTATTTTAGAAATAATAATTATCCCTTAATTTATAGATTTCAAATAGAAAGATAACAAAAATATTTCATAATCTATTCATCCTAATCTTTCTTGACAGTGCAACCCGCGAGGGGATCCCGTCAATCAGCTTCCTTGCACCTTACGAGTTTACTCACTCGTTGACTCGCATACATGTCAGACTCACGATTTGCAAAAGAAAATATTAAAACATGTATTCCTTCCCTCTCCCCAAAAAATAAAATAATATTTTTCACGAGAGTTATGGGTTTCCATATATGTCTTATTATATCTTATATATTATATTATAAGATGACAAAAAAATTAAAAATTAGATATACAAATAGATAAAATTAATACATTTGATTTCTATTTATTCAATTAAAATCTTTCTTTTGCCTCTCAATATCTAATTTAAAATTTTAAAAATCTTTAAAGTCTATCTAGACAAATCTAATTTAAAATATCTCTCACCATCATACTTTAAATAAATAAAATTCACATATCTATCACATATCTAACTCACATCATAACTTACCTAAATAATGATAAATAAATAAAATAGAAATCAAAGATAAATGAAATTTAAAAAAAAAAATAGAAACTAACAACCCCTTCTTAAATAAATTGAAAAAAAAATAGAAACTACACAAAAATAAAGAAGATAAGAATTTGCATATAAATTTTAAAAAGATATGACAATATCTAAATTTGAATTATGATTTAATAATATAACTATCTATTTTTTTTGATATATATCTATCAAAATTTTAAATCACGTAAAGGATAAATTAATAAATTTTCATATCTTTTTTAAAGAATAATCTAATTAGTCATCCCAACTCCTAGATTTCGCGGACACTAGCAGATGAGCTAACAGATTGGGTCGAGCGAAGTCTAAATTGTTGGAGGTAAACATCCTACCACTCCATAAATTTATTTATTTTTTTCCCTGTGTGATTCTCTTCCTATTGGTTTTAGTTTTTGGTTTCGATTTTAGTAAGGTTTATGTATTTGTTTATAGATTTGCATGGTAGAGAGGAATTATTGTTGATGATGGTTGCAATCGAAGTATGTATGCCTATTCTGTGCTAAGGGTTTTGATCAAATTTTGTTTTCTTCAATGAAAACCATAAAATTGAAATAAAAAAAATGGGTATCGAATTTTTTATTGTTGTTGTTATTTTATAGAAAATGTGAAAATTTATTGAGAATTCAAGATTTTTACTATAACATTAAATTTTTGTATAACTAGATAAATTTGAAACTTTTAAATATCATTGTGTTCTTCATTTTTATTCTCTTTTTATCTTATTGTACCATTGTTGTTATTGTTAGTTTGTTAATTGTAATTCAATTAATTGAAAATAAAATCTTAGTATAACTTTTCATATATATTATAGTTAATTTGTTACCGCTATAATTGTCTATATTAGCATAATATATAGGGATAATCTCTAAATATAATTTTTATTTTTTTATGTGATTAAAATTGTCCATCTTAAATAGTATATAGAAGAGTTTCATGGCTTCTTTTATTCCCAAAAAGCCCAATCTTTTTTTCTTTTTTTTTTGTACTTTTTAATTTTTTAAATTAAAATATTAGTTGTCTATATACACAAAACAAAATTGATAAATGCATATTCAAAAGTTACACATTTTTTTTTCTTTTTCTTTCCTTTTTATTTTTTTTAATAGGTAGGATATTTACAAATATAAAATATTTAACACCTTAAAAAAACTTTTCATAATCCGACCTGTAATAATGTGTTCATAAGCGTTAGTTTTTATACAAATATGAGAAGAAAATTAATCAAATCATACATTTCAACCACAAACTCAGACTTTCACTATTTCAAAATGCTATTTCAATATAATTCCAATTAAGAAAATATCCAACTCTTTAACATTTTTTTTTATCAAATTATAATTTGATAAAAATTTAAAAAGAAAAAAAAATTGATAAAATTTGATAAGAATGAAAAATTCTTTTAAAAATTGGGATAAGAATAAAAAGTTCTTTTAAAAATTGATAAAAATTTAATGAAAAAGTTAAAATAAGTCATATCAAATTAAACTTCTTATTCAAATTTAAAATCAAATTAGATTAAAAAAAAAAAAATTAAGTAGAAGAAAATGATGAAATGTTGGAAATACTTTGAAGCCTTCTTATTCCTAAAACTAGAAATCTGTGTGCATATTATATTCATATTGTATTTTTAGTTATGAAATTAAAATCAAAATAAATGTAACTTAAATTATTGGATTAATAATAGAAACACCATATCAATTATTGTTAAGTATCAATTCATTTCACATTTAATAATAAAAGGGAGATTTACTTATAAGTCTTAATAGGTGTACTTATTATCTAATAGATTCTATGATAATTAATGACATTTTTCATCAAACATTATTAAAAAACGCTAGTGATCCACCATACATTACATACACATTCTACCTACAAGTCATTTTAGCATTACATACAAGTCATACTCATTCTACCCTACATTACATACACTATTTCAAATACACTAGAACGACAACTAGCACCAACAACACAATAATAAAAGCAAAGGCGTAATTCAACTTCTCACCAACTCTTTCAATCACCATTGCCAAGTCTCTATATTGTTTCCTAGTCTTGATAGTCATGTCTTTGAGCTCCCTATTCAAGATAATTACTTCTCTAAGAATAGATAAGACATCCACGCATTCTTCAAGAATATCATTTTCGACTACCTTCAAATTATGTTGCATATGTGGAGGGATCCACCACTTAAAGAACTTACAACCATTTACAGAATGAGAGCATACAAAATATAAGAAATTTGGGTGATCTGTTGAGTGAGAAATCATAACCATAGCTTTGCTTCCACATTGACAATTACCTTACGGTTGTCGAATCTAACTGCATGAATGTTGGCTATACTTGCATTTGATGTTGACATTGACCTACAAAAAAAATCAAATAGAAAAAATAATTTATAATATCAAGCAACCTCCAAGGCCAATTTTGGTTTGTGAACAATTTTAATTCCAAGAAATCGCAATAGCCTCTTTGTGACTTAGTTTGGTTTATGAACAATTTTTATTCTTATCTTTATTTTTCTTTCACAATTAAGGGACTATAATGAGTTGAGTTTCCTCTAATGAGTTTAGTTTCAAGGGTAGAATTTTTTCTCTCATGAAATTTTTTATAGGTTGCAATTTTATGTTTCTTATTTTAATCGTTTAAATGTAGGTTGGAAGTGGAAATTTACGGCAAAATTTGTTAGTTACTCCACACTCATCAATCTTATTTTTTTTCAATTTTTTTTTAGCCAATATGGTAATCAACAAATACATACAAAATTAGGGCAAAATCTATCTATGAAATTAGGGTTCTTTGGAGTAATGTGTATCAATCTTATTTTTTCCAATTTTTTTGAGCCAATATGGTAATCAATAAATACAAAATTAGAGCAAAATATATCTATGAAATTAGGGTTCTTTGGAGTAATGTGTGTGTGTGTGTGTGTGTGTGTGTGTGTGTGTGTGTGAGAGAGAGAGAGAGAGAGAGAGAGAGAGAGAGAGAGAATTCAAAGAACTTACAGTTTCGTATTCGAGTCTCAAGGATTTGGGTATAGCCGCCTTCATTGCCGCTGGTGTACATGGTGGTGGTTGGTGATGGCTATCGTCTTCCTTTCCTTTGTAACTTCCATCTTCCTTCATTACTTCCCTCTTCCTTCATAAAGTTTGAGTTCGTGAGGAAAGAAAACGAGGACTCTGTTTTGGGGGAAAGTTTGAATTTTTTTTTTATATTTTTTAAATTGAAGCAATCTGAGCCACCCATCGTTAAGTGGGGGATGTAGTCCAATCTGGGCCATCCCCCGGAGGAAGTACTGGAGAGAGCTACTTGAGAGGATCCGTACTCCTTATTTTAATAATTTGAGTTGTTCATTATATAGATCTTTATGTGAGGATCATTTATGAAGAAAAAAAAAACCAAATTAATCTAATAACAGGATGTAACCACATAATTTCATTATTATTATTATTTTTTTTTTATGGAAGAAAGGTATGATTTCACTACAACAAAAATATACTTTAGTGGCACTACACTAGTGGCATATTTTTAGAAAATGCCACAAAAAATGATATTTAGTGGCACGTTTTTTGAAAAATGCCACAAAACGACAAACATAAAAGGCTCTAGTGACATTTCAATGAACAAGTGTCACAAAATTACAACAAAAACATACTTTAGTGGCACTACACTAGTGGCATATTTTTAGAAAATGCCACAAAAATGATATTTAGTGGCACGTTTTACAAAAATGCCACAAAACGACAAACATAAAAGGCTCTAGTGACATTTCAATGAACAAGTGTCACAAAACTATAACAAAAACACGCTTTAGTGACACTATACTAGTGGCATGTTTTTAGAAAATGTCACAAAAATAATATTTGGTGACACATTTAGATAAATGCCACAAAGCCACAAACATATAAGGCTCTAGTGGCGTTTCAATAAAGAAATGTCACATCAATTTTATGGCATTTTATAAAATAATGACACAAAAAATTATGTTCGTGACATTTACCAACAGATGCCACTAAACTTTAGTAGCAATGGCATTTTTTAAAAAATGTCAGGACACTAGGTAGGTGCAAATTACTTTTTGTGGCACTTAGGTAAAAAGTTTCATAAACAAATATTTTATAGCATTTTGAGAAATGCCACTAAGTCAAAAACTTTCCAAGCTTATAATGGCATTTTTGAAAAAATAAAAAATGCCAATATATTTTTAAAATTTTTACAATGCAGTAAATGATTAAAAATAAATAAATTAAACTCAATATACACTACAGGAAAAAGCATATTCGGCGACTAAATTTCTTGACCAAAAAAAATTTGGTCGCTGAAAGTATAGCTCTCAGCAACCAAAACGGCATTAGTAGCCAAAAGTACAGCTTTTTGGCGACTAAACAATTTTAGTAGCCAAAAGTCTACAATTGGCGACCAAAACTAAGTTTGGTCGCTGATTATATGGGTTTTGGTGACAAAAAAAATTTTAGTAGCCCAAAGTAAAGTTTTTTGGTGACTAAAAAAATTTTAGTAGCCAAAAGTTTGTAATTGGCGACTAAAAAATAAGTTTAGTTGCCAAAAGTGGTTATTTAGCAGGGGAGAACTAAAATCCTAAGGCGGGAATTAAATTTTTTGGCGACCAAAATTTTGGTAGCTGAAAGTGCATCTTCGGTGACCAAATCCGATTTTGGTCAGCAAAAGTTAAGTTTTTTAGCATTAGTAGCCAAAAGTATAGAATTGGCGACCAAAAAATATTTTTAGTCGCTAAAAGTGGTCTTTTTTTATTTTACTAGTAAATAGTTTATTTTACATAAATTATGTTCAATAAAATAATTATGTTTATACATATACTTTTATATTAATATAGATGTATGTACTATATAAATAATATATGTTACATATATAATCATATGGTGCTATAGAAGTGTAGTGGGAAGAGTGTGGTAGATAAGGTTTATGGTGTGGGAGGTTGGCAGTTCGAGTCTTTGCAAGAGCAGATCAAATTGTTCTACAACGAATTATCGTCACGAATGGCACTTGATAGCGTCACGAATAATGCCTACTATGGCATTAAAGTGTCACTGAAAGGTTTTAGTCTTGATGGTGTAATGACACTTATAAGTGTCACTAACTCTTTTTTTAATGGCGCTTGATAGTGCCACAAATAATATCTACCATGACATTAAAATGTCATTGAAAGTTTTTAGCCATGATGGTGCAGTGGCACTTACAAGTATCTACCGTAGCACCGATAAAAGTGGCACTTGTTCAAAATACCACAAGACCAAAAAATGTCATTAGAAGAATAGTTTTGTGGCACTTTCAAATGTCACTAAACTAAGAAAATATTGTAGTGTTTTAAAATATAATGTTCATTTTAAAAAAAAAACAAAAGAAGAAGCGAATTTAATGAAATTATATAATGAACTGAGTTCGAACGCAATAAAAATTTGATGAATTGAGTTCGAACGTAATAAAATTTTAATGAATTGAGTTCGAATGAGCCCTTAAAGAGTAGAGTTCGAACCTGCTCACAAACAACTCCATTCATTTGCAGCCATAGTTGTGATTTAATTTATGTAGAGTGAGGTTTATATCTATAATAAATTTCAACCACAAGATGATAATTTTAAATAATTTTTAAATAGTTAAATTTAGATTTGTAATATTACTGAATGGCACCTCTAATTTGACTTGTCACAAATTGCCCCTCTCGTGGTCGACTTTTTGGGTGACTTTAGAGCTTGTATTGTTTCACCATGGTATTCTAGTGACGTTACTCGGATTTTTAAGTCAGTCCTCGTGCTAGACTTTGGAGAATTCCAAATGGAAGACTTCTCATTCCATTATAACCACAAAATGGAGAAAATGTGAACCATTGTCGGGTTGCGTGCTAGACTTTATGGTGATTTCAGAGCTTGGAGCGGATCTATGGTGTTTTGATGGTGTAGGTTTATGAAATAATAATGATTTTGGATTGTTTTAAGTTGGTCATTTTAATTTGACATAAAGTTTTCCGGTTCACTAGATCAACTAATTTGGGAATTTAATCCACCATTGATTAGTTGGGGCCCAATTAAAATCAAGATAAAAAACCCTATGAATTGACCCCAAGAAATTATGTCAACCTAACAGATTCTGGACTTATACTTCAAGATGTATATCATAAATTTGTAATTCATAATTTTTACCACTAACATAATACACATCACAAGCTTTCGAAACTTTAAATCACATACATTCATAACTTTATATCACAGAAAAGTGTAATTTCTATGTCTTTTTTGAAAGTGCAAATCATAAATTTCTCCAATTTTTTCTATACACAGGCAACTGAAAGTACAATTAAATTTAATTAACTTATTGAATGAAAAGAATCTGTTAATAGTTGACGATGAGAAAAGGTTTAAATAGCTTGAGGAGAAGAATAATAGAGCCACAATTTAAAGAGCTTGAACCTTCAGAAGCTATTGCTAGCACAGAGCACAATAGACCCATAGTTTCATTTGAATTACCAGTGCACAATAGACCTGAAAATTTACAAAGAGATTGAAGTGAGAGGCTGTGTTGATGTGGGAGAGTGGATGGGTTCAGTTAGGGAATTGACTCTTTCTAATTCGAATCAGGAAGACACAAAATAACAAATAAGAATGATAAAATAAATCGAAGAAATCACACACATACAAAAACACATAGTTTATCCCAGAATAGGATTACATCCACAACTGTTGTGGGATTTACTATAATCAAATAACAAATACAACTCTCAATAGATACAAGAGGTGTCATCCTCATCTATTTATAAGTATAGAAATTAGGTCAATGCGGATACAACATGAAATTATCAAAGTACTCAAGGGAGGCCCTCCAAATCCTCCATTGGACCCAGACTCAATAAACAGTACTTCTCACAATACACAAACCCAACAGGCTCATGGCAAAGGTGGGGTGGCTGATGTATGTGTAGTGAAGGTGAAAAAAGTAAAATACAACTATCCGGGGTTAGGCTGACAACATTGAAAAAATGCAAGGGAGATGAATGTCATTTCAGAATATGAGGAGAGATCTCTACCATTGTCATAAATTTTAAGAAAGGTGCCTATTACTTACCCTGTTTATTATTAGGGTTAGGGTTCTTTCCGGTCCGAGATCGGACTAGAGCGTACTGTTGGGCTTGTGGGAGCCCATCATGGGCCTTGTTTTGATAATTCGAATCACGCAATATGTAGAATTCGTCGAATATTTTATCCCTGTAAAAAAATATTTTGATCAGATATCGATAGCTACTTGATTGGATCAGATTTCTATCAATGGTAAATATAATTTTCAAAATAAATTGTTAACAAAAATCTGATCCGATCAAGTAGCTATCAATATCTGATCAATGTGATTTTTTATAGGAATAAAGTATTCAACGAATTCTACACATTCAACGGTTTGGATTATCAAAATAGGACATGTGGTGGGCCTCACGGGTCCAACAGTATCGTCTAATCCACAAGTGAACTGGAGACAAGCTTGCCCCTTATTATTATAAATATATAATCTTTAAAAAATACTTGAGACATCTAATTTATCACTTTTAAAAATTATCTCCAATAATGTGTTTGACAAGTATTAAATTTTAATTTGTTAAACATTTTATCGCGTAAGATTTAACCTCAATACTATATATTAGAGATCATTTAAAAATAATAAATTAAAAAAAATGTAACATTGTTGATATATGACTTATTCACCAAAAAAAATAAATAAATAAATAAAAAATAAAAAAAAAAATAAAGAGAGTACATCGTTGATATTTTTTTGTGAACCACAGGCCCTTTTGGAAGATGAAACGACTTTTATTTCGTGGAAGATTCTCAGAGCAGGGAGGGTGTTACGTGGTCACTTTGAGGCCACCAGGACTTTTGGATTAGATTGTTGAGGAAAAACAATTAGATAATATTTATTTTTGAAAAATATACGAAATTTTGCAGATGGTTCATTATTTTGAAAAAAATAAAAATAATAATCTGAGATCACTATATACGATTATTTAATTAATTTAAACTTTTAGATTAATGATCTCTTAAAAAATAAAACGTTCGAATTATTGAAGTGAATCTCCTAACGTATGAATACAAATATTTTTATCAATATCAAATAATGGGACAAACCACTTTGGTCAAGTTTGTTTGGACAGTAATAGCCTTGGGATTGAACTAACAATCTAATAAAATGCATAACCGTCCCGCTACGTAGCTCGAAAGTTTAGAGGCTCGAGTGGCCCACAATCACAAAATGACGTCATTTTGATTTTTTTTTTTTTTCCCACAACTTGCAAAAGAAGAAGAAAGAAGAGAAGAGGAGAGGAGAGGAGAGGAGCAGAGAGAGAGAGAGAGAGAGAGAGAGAGAGAGAGAGAATCATCATCATTAACCAAAAATCAAACCCACCCAACACATCATCATCAACACAGTAGAGAGAGAGACAGAATCATCATCATCAACCAAAAATCAAACCCACTCAACAACACATCATCATCACACATAGAGATCAACCAAAAATCAAACCCTCACAACACATCATCATCATCACACATAGACTGCACAGAGAGAGAGAGATACAGAGAACAAGAGAGAGAGATACAGAGAGTGAGAGAGATACACACACGGAGAGAGATACACACAAAAAGAGAGAGAGAGAGACAAAGATATAGATCTATGTATACACACAGAGGATGGCGGGCGGCAGTGATGGCCTGTTCCCCCTCCCTCTTCTCTCTTTCTTTCTGTTCCCCCTTTCTTCTTTCTTCCTCTGTTTCAAATATAAAAGAGGAAAAAAAAAAAATCCAAAACGACGTCGTTTTGGACTCGGGCCACTTGAGCCACAGAAATTTCGAGCTTAATCCAATATTTGAATAAATAAATTGTATTTCGGCTAGTAGTCCATCCAAATATAGCATCTCTCCTATAGAAGTATTGCATCTCAAGAGAGGAGTGAGATATAAAATAAAGGATTAAGAATATGTAATTAGTTAAATCAAAAAATGTCACGACCCAAACCCGCCCCTAAAAGTTTGGCATCGTAACCGGCCAGTAATCCTAGATTACCACATGCCTTTCTGTACAAAACATATTTTAGGCATCCTTAAGCCTTAAGTAAGTTATGATGACGAGATTACAAGTGTGTGTGTTTACTTTATATGTGAAGAAATCATGCTATAATGTTTGTATCTGTAGGTCAAACCTTGAAGACCGTGTAACCGGTTTTGGAAACCCACTGTGAGTAACATTTCTGTAAAGTTATGTTGATATGTAATGTATTTAAAATGTTATACGAAATGCTATATGATACGATATGTTTTCGAAATGTGATTTTAAACCCGTGAACGAATGTCTTGATTTGCGAATGTAGTATGGCATCCACAAATAGTCCCAAGTCATGGGGGACGGCATGAAAATGCGGGTCCATAACCAGTTTATGAGATCTCGTTAGCCACTTCATTGTGGTGATATGTGTTTAATCAGTATCCGGAACTGATTACTCTAGTCGAAAGACGTTATGTGTTATGATCTATGGAGTATGCCATTATTATGTTATGATATGAATTGATTACGATTATGAATGATTTGTTTTACGGATATATGATATGCAGAATTCGTTCACCACCCCTTTACTTTAATGTTATTCGCTGAGCTTTAGCTCATTGTTTGTATATATGTATTTATAGGTGAGCATTCTGGGAGTCAAGCCTATGCGGGGTCTTGAACCGAGCCGCCGTTTTGAAGCCTACCAGATGTTTTGTGTGCCTCCGAGCTGGGGTAGGCCTGGAAGGCCGGTAGCGAGTTTTGTTTTGCTTTGTATCTGTGGCATGTGCCTACATTTTGTATATGATCTTTTGGTTACATGTTATGTACTGTAGTGGGTAAATTAACATTTTTGGCATGTAAATATTTGTTCATATATATGCACAGCTCTTTGGACTATAGTGTTCTGTCTTCGCTTCCGCGAGTCCCGATTTACAGAAATGTTACTCACAGTGGGTTTCTAAAACCGGTTACACGGTCTTCAAGGTTTGACCTACAGATACAAACATTATAGCATGATTTCTTCACATATAAAGTAAACACACACACACTTGTAATCTCGTCATCATAACTTACTTAAGGCTTAAGGATGCCTAAAATGTAATGAGGATGTCAAAACATGCAATGGAACACTTTGTGAAATTTCAGAAAAAATAGGTCCCCGCTCGAGCATGTGTTCCCCCGCTCGAGCGGACTGTAAACTGTGACAAAGATACTGGATGCACGAAATCCTCGCTCGAGCGGCAAAACCCCCGCTCGAGCGGCCTTAAAAAATCTGGGTGAAAACCAGTCCCATTTTCTGTCAAACCGTGGGTCTCCATTTTTGCAAAAATCAACTTCCAAATCAGAAAACTCAAGACCCAAACACTTAAAAACACTTTAAATTAAGCTTCAAAACTTCCAAATAAAATTCAATGCATCATATAAGGAATTAAACTTTGAATTAAGATGAAAAATCATAAATATACACACAAAAGCTTCATTTCTTAAAATCCATGGAGGTCTCCCTCAAATATGAAAATCATGCAAGGAAAACATAATTCTAAACATGAATTCATGATAATATGCCATATATGCTCAAGTATGCAACCTAGATTAAATACAACACAACCTCTCAATTAAACATAATTCTCTTTCATTCCATTTACTTACCAACCAAGAGATCATGGATGATCCAACCTTCCTTCAAGAATTTAGGAGAAGATTCTTACCTTGATTAAGTAATTTGAGCAAGTTAGCTTGATTTCCCCCTTTCTCTATCTTCTTCCCTTGATTTCCTTTCTCCCACGAATTCTCTCTCTCTATTTCTCAAATATTTTCTCTCTTATTGTGTTGAGTCAACAAAAGTCATCAACCTTATCTATATATATCATAAATAAACATTTGTGCCAAAACCTTTAGCCAAACAAGGCCTAACGAATCAGACGAAATTCAGTCCTCAATTAAATTTTCCAAATGGTTCTAAAAATTCCCGGCAACACATAGGCGTGTTCAATTTCGTTTTCCGAACCCATTACGGTCGTCAATTTCAGTCCCGAAGTTGTAGTTCCAACAGATATTTTTTCAATACAAACAGATGTTCTTTAATTAATTCATATAAACACATAATTAATTACTGATAATTGTGACATGTATTTTGGGGTCATTACAAAAAATTGATAAGATTTCTCAATTCTTTCTCATAATTTTGATACAATCCAAATATTAGATCGGACTCATAATTTAAAAGTATTGATAATCATAAGACTAATAGTAGTCCTATGAATATTAATCTCATATAATCTAATCTGTCCAAAAAAATATATATATCATCTTTTTACGTATAAGGGAATATAAAATGTTGGGGAAATAATAAATTAGTGAATTTTTAGAAAACGTTTGGTTTCTCTAAAGTTGTCATCTCAGCTTAAAAAAGTGTTTGGGCTTAGTAAGCCCATTTTGGAACCTATTTCGGTGATCTGAACCATTCACTTTCTTAGATTCACTGAGTAGAATGTTCATGCAAAAAATCAAGATGATTAGACATTAGTAGTTATATGTCTGAATCATATTAGTTTTAAAAAAAATAGATGACAAATATAATTTCAAGAATAACTATCGATTTTTGGTAATACAAATCTAATTCAAATATATAGTTATCGATATTCGATCATCTTAATTTTTTATATGAATATTCACAAGTCTTAAAAAGTGAACAGTTTTGATCATCTAAACGGGACATATGGTGGGCTTTACAAGTCCCTCAAATTCTCTTATGTTGAGATGTGAATATGAGAGAAGTCTAATCTTTTTAGAAAAACAAATTCAAATTAATGGTAAGCTTTATAAACTTTAATAAATAAAGTCATAGATTTTTTCGTAATTCTGTAATTATTTTGAAAAATAAGACTGATTTGTAATTTTATCTAAAATGTGTAAACACTAGACTTTCATTATTTTAAGAGAAATGTTAGGGATTATTTTAATAGCCACTTTCCCTCTTGTTTCCCTCTCAAGTTATCCTAGTAGCCGCCATCATGGAGAAAACTTGGTTCCTCTATCTAATCTTATTTGTTCTTCAAGATCTTGTTCTTCTTTGCTTCACTATGAATGTTTCTAGCTTCACCACTGATTAGTATGCTTTTTGGCCTTCAAAGCCCATATCACTTTCGACAATCCTCAGCACATATTGACCAATAACTGGTCCGCAGACACCTCAGTTTGTGACTGGATTGGTGTCTCTTGTGGCAAGCGCCACCACAGAGTGACAACCTTGAATCTCCCTGACATGGGTATTGGAGGCACCATCCCACCCCACATTGGAAACATCTCATTTCTATCCTACTTCAACATTACCAACAACACTTTTCAGGGTCATCTTTCTAGTGAGTTGGCTCGGTTGCATCTCCTAAATGTTGTCGACTTCAATTTCAACAACTGCAGCGGAGGTGTTCCGACATGGTTTGGAAACTTACCAAAGCTTCAATACTTGTGTCTCGCAAGCAACAGTTTCACAGGTTTGGTTCCACCTTCCATTGCCAACATATCAACATTAGAGTCTCTCGATTTAAGGTACAATTTTCTAGAGGGAGGAGTTCCTGAAGAGATTGGTTATCTTATGAAACTGAAGTGGTTACAGATGGGATTTAATCATTTTTCAGGGTCTAATCCGCCAACCATCTTCAACATCTCATCACTTTGATGGATTGATTTCAGACATAATATGTTGTTTGGTAGTCTTCCGGAGGATTTGCGTGTTTTTCTTCCGAAACTTGAATTTCTCCGTCTTTCTGAGAATGAGTTTGATGGCCAAATTCCAACAACTCCAAGTGAATGCAGAAAGCTCCAATTTTTATCATTATCTTACAATAAATTCAGTGGTTTCATTCCAAAGGGGATTGGGAATTTGACTTTGCTTCAGATTTTATATCTTGGTGGTAACAACTTTACAGGTATGATTCATTCCCACTTATTACTGTTATATTCAGTTTGGTTTGCGTTTCATACATATATATATATATATATATGTATGGAATAAGCTTCTCTCTTTCATGGTTTGGACCCCACCGTTCGAGCTTATGAGTGTATTATGGGTCATGTTTTAATGGTTTGAATTGTCTATTTTTTAGGCCATAGTATTTAGATTATTTATGAAAAAAAATTAGGTCAAGCTGATAATCATAACCATATTATTTTATGACAATTATTTGTAAAAAAAATGATCAAAAAATATTATTTGAAAATTAAATCATCTATTTGAATGATAGTGATAATGAAATCAATAATGTTAGGCATCATGAAAGAAATATCATGAAAATCCTTCATGAAAATTCTCCACCCTTGGTGAAAAATCTAAAATCTTCAAGACATTGATTTGAGATTATGTATCAATTTTAACTAGTAAATAGCAATCTCAATCAAACAATCAAAGATAAATGAACAAAACAATTTTACGTATAAAAACCACAATTGGAGTGCCTCCAATTGTGATTAAAAAAAAACCATAGACAAAAGTCACAAATAATTTACTAAGAAGACATAAAGGAATTACACAAGTGTACTCTCAATTACCTAGCAAATCCACGCCCGAATCGAACTAACCCCTGTGTGCCTCTTCTAGCCCCGTCTTCACCTTAGAATTGTCTTGGCCAACGTCGAATCCACAACGCCGATGTCAAATCACGATGATGAACCACTCAGGAATCTACTAAAGCTTCAGGCCTAAATTCCACGGAATCCACCGAAGAATAACTCTCTCTTTTATATAAAATAAAACAAACAATTCTTTAATGTATACTTCTCAAATCATGAGTTAAACTCAAACAAACATCAAATAAACTAACAAAGAAGCTCCAAAAGAAAACCCTAATATCAAGAAGATGATCTGGAAGCTGTACCCTAAAAACAGACTGAATCGCATATTTATAGAAAACAGAATCGCGATCTCCACTCGAGTGCAAGAATGGCCGTTCAAGTGAACTGACTAAAACGTGTGTTTCAGAACACGGATCTACGCTCGAGTGCAGGAAAGGCCGCTCGAGCGGAAAAATACAACTCCCTGTACTTTTGCAGGCGAGTGAAACTTCTAAAAGGTCGCGATCTCCGCTCGAGCACAGAAATGGCCGCTCGAGCGGAAAAATAACTCCAATTGCAAAGTGGCAAACATGATAGGATAAAAATCACAAACTCCTCTGCATAGGCACAATTCGGGTTGTATTCGCATATAAAAACTCATAGCCTCACTGAAATAAAAGAACGAATAAAATTACAACTGAAAGAAGTTTTGTCAAATGGGACTGCCAATAACAAAAACCTAACACTTAGGATTAGTTTGTAGTATTTTATTGTATGATAAGCAATCACCCTTGTATTAATTTCATTAAACTTTTCCTGATGCGTAGCATTACTCGAATGGAATGGAATGTCCATTCTCATTTCCTCGTTTGGTTACCAATATGGAATGGTATAGGAATATAATGATAATTCTTATTCTCATGCTTGGTCATGCCTATTAAATTAATATAATAAAATAAATTATTATTTATATTTTTTTGACAAGCTAGTAACAAACAAATTAAGAATTTAGATCATGACAGTATTAATAATTGTGAAAGTGATAGTATGAGTAGTGGTGGCCCTAATGGTGGTGAAAGTAGTGGTATTAGGATGTTGATATTGGTGGTGGTAGTGGTGGTGGTGGTAGTAGTAGTAGTAGTAGTAGTAGTAGTAGTAGTAGTAGTAGTAGTAGGTCATTGTAGTGTTGGTGATGGTGGTAAGGTGGTCTTGTGGTTATTTCTACAGCGGCGGCGGTGATGATGTGCTGACAGTGGTTGTAGTTTTAGCGATGGTGGTGGTGATAGCAGTGGTGGTAGTAACTGTAGTTGTGGAGGCTGTGGTAGTGGTGGTTGTAAGAAATGGTTTGAAAATAGGTTTGGAAAAAAGTAGATTTTTTCTCAACTTTGGTCTAATTTTTAGGTGTGACCCGTATGCCAAAATTAACGGGTCTAAGTGGTAACGCGTTCTATGTCGCGTTGTGATTCACATAGTATATTTGGTTGCTCAAAACCATTATCGGTTGAATGGAAAATTGAAGCCAAAGTGAGCTCCGTGAAAATGATGTTTTGGTGAAATTTCCATTAAAGTTTGAGTTAAGGTTTGTCCCACATTGGTTTGATGGACAAACTTTGTGTGGTTTTATAAAGCTTGGGTTTTGAACTTGGGGTAGGCCCCAAGGGGCACTTATGTTTTGTAGAGGGAGAGGTTATGGACTAGACTTATTAGACCCAAAACAAACACACACACGCGCCGTCGCCGTTCGGTCGGGCGGGCAGGCTGGGTTTGTGCGTGGTGTGAGGTTGCGTTGGGCTTGTCCAACCCAATACTTATTTTTTTGGTCCAAAAATATTTGAATTTAATTTTATTTTTTGGAAAAATAAAATTTGTCCAGTTTTTGAATTCAAATTTTGGTTGGAAAAATTCAATTTTGGCTTGCACTTTTCTGTACAGATTTCATATCTATCCAAACAGATTCACATCTATTCAATTCAAACCCAAACAGTTCCTTATCTGTTCAAAATTCAAACCGAACAGGTTTGTATCTATTCATTCAAACAAACAGGTCTTATACCTGTTCAAATAGGTTTGCTACCTGTTGAATTCAAACTGAAAAGCCACCATTGCACCTATAAATAGACAAGTCCATCATTTAGTTTTTCACTGAATTTTTGTCCTTAAATCTGCTATTGCTCTCTGCATTTTGTTGTATTATTTTTCTTGTGAGAAAGAGTGTAAACACAAAGTGTGTTCGTTGTGCGAATAATTTGTAGTGCTGCTACTATTCATTGTCGATCATTTTATCCTAGGAGACAGACGTTCACAATCTAAAAGCACCGTGGAGAGGGCAAATTTGTCTTGAGGACACAGTGTTAAACACTAGACTTGATCAAAAATTTGTTCGAGAAACTAATAAGGTAAGTGATTATTTCAATTAATTTTCTCTATCAAATTCTAATTTTGTTTTTGTAACAAAATAAGAATCTGCTGTTTTATTTATTTATTTATATATACTGTTTTGATTTTTGTAATCAAACAGTTTTTCTCATTTTTTTAATTCTTTCATTGAATACATTGAAGATTGTCCAACAATCTTAAGACAGATTATTTTAGTGTCTTCATTGTATTTATTTTCTGTACTTTTGCAAAGTGATATTCTGGTTGAAAAATACAAATAGTAGTCATATACTGTTTGATGAATAATAGTAATATACTGTTTATTTTCTTTGATAAATAGTAGTAATATATACTGTTTATCATTAACAATTTCAGAATATTAATTTGTGTACTTGGTTAGAAATTAATTTTGGTAATTTCTGAGGTTTCATTAATTAAACGTCTGTTTTTTAGTGTTTTAATTTTTGAAGTGTTACAGAAAATTATTATGTAGTATTTTATTTTTCTGATTTTAGTAACTGGAAAATTAATTTGTGTTTTGATTTTTCTGATTTTTGTAATCAAATATTATGGCAATTGCAAATGAAAGTGGTACTTCAATTGTTACAACGACTCTGGTCCCTATCTAGAACCATGTTTAAGTTCTAATAAATCATGGAGAAAAACTGAAAAAATTTAATTGCACCGAGTTTAAGAGATGGCAGCAGAAAATTTTGTTCTATTTTACAACTCTGAATCTTGCTCGGTTTCTCCATGAAAAGGCTCTAGTGCTTAAGGAGGATGAAAGTGATCGACAAGTTGTTGCCACTGTAGACGCCTGGAAACATTCTGGTTTCTTGTGCAGAAACTACATCCTCAATGGCCTAGACAACATGTTGTATAATGTTTATAGCCATCTAAAAACAGCAACAGAATTGTGAGATTCTTTAGAGAAAAAATACAAGACAGAGGATATCGGCACAATAAAATTTGTTGCTGGTAAATTTCTGGACTTTGTTATGGTAGACTCCCAACCGATAATTTCTCAAGTTCAAAGTTTTCAATTAATTTTGCATGATATTTATGCTCGGGGTATGTCTTTTAGCGAGTCTTTCCAAGTTGCAGCTTTAGTGGAAAAATTACCACCGGCTTGGAAAGATTTTAAAAATTATTTAAAATATAAACGCAAAGAGATGACTATAGATGAACTTATTATAAGACCAAGAATTGAGAAAGATAACCGTAACGCTGAAAAGAGGAATGGTAAAAATCCCATTGAATCCAAGGCTAATGTGGTTGAACAAGTGCCCGAACCACATAACAAGAAAATGAAGTTTGCTAAAAATGGTCCTAAATAAGGCAATAACAATGACGATAAAAAGTTCAAAGGTAAATGCTACAACTGTGGTAAGATTGGACATCGTGCCTCTGATTGCCGACACCTTAAAAGGATCACGAAAGTACAAGCAAGAAGACTACCAATCAAGCCAATGTGACAGAATTAGATTACATCTTTGATGAGGTAAATGACATCAATCTCTCTACTATAGTGTCTAAGGCTAATTTGATTGGGAATCCCAAGGAATGGTGGGTTGATACAGGAGCAACTTGTCACATTTGCGTGTACTAGAAGATGTTCACTACATATAATGAGGCTGCAAATGATGAACAAATTTTCATGAGAAATTCTTCTACTTCTACTGTGGCTAGACAAGGAAAGGTGATTTTGAAGATGACATCGGGGAAGGAACTTACCCTCAACAACGTGCTGCATGTACCAGACATCCAGAAGAATTTAGTTTATAGTTCTTTGTTAAATAAGAATGATTTTAGGCTTGTATTTGAGTTTAATAAATTTTTATTAACAAAGAGTGGAATGTATGTTGGTAAGGGATACATGTGTGATGGGCTCTTCAAGTTAAATGTAATGACTGTTGTACCAAAACTTGCTATTAATAAGAATAACACATCTTTTGCTTATATTTTTTAGTCAAATTTATAGCATGGTAGATTAGGACATGTAAATTTTGATGCTTTGTGTAGACTAATTAGTTTGGATTATATACCAAAGTTTGAAATTGATCCTAATCACAAATGTGAAATTTGTGTAGAAGCGAAACTAACTAAGACTCCATTTAAATCGGTTAAAAGAAAAACTGAATCTCTAGAATTAATTCATATTGATGTATGTGATCTTAAATTTGTTCAAACTAGAGGAGACAAAAAGTATTTTATAACATTTATCGACGATTGCACAAGATATTGTTATATATATTTACTTAAAAGTAAAGATGAAGCCTTGGAAATATTTGAACTCTACAAAACTGAAGTTGAAAATCAACTTGGTAAAACTATTAAAATGGTTAGAAGTGATAGGAGTGGTGAATATGATGCACCCACTACTAGAAAAAGGGGTATTTGACACGGAACTATTTGCGACGGTTTAAGTGCCGTCGCAAAAAACAAGTATTTGCGACAGCACTTAATGACGTCGCGAAATTATTTTTGTTGCGACGTAAAAACTAAGCCCGTGGCAAAAAGTAAGGTTATATGCGACGGTAAAAATATTGGTCGCGAAATCATTTTTTTTGCGACGGTAAGTGACTGTCGCCAAAAAAGATACTGGATAAATACTATTATTAGAGACGAATAACCTGAAACCGTTGCAAAAGATTTATTTTTTTTTTGCCTTTTTGTTAATTTGCGATGGCTTTTCAAACCGTCGCAAAAACTTATCCCCTAAGTTTCCACTCTTGCGCCTCTCTCTCTCTCTCTCGCGCGCGCGCCCGTCCTTAATATTTCAGTTCTCTCTCGAGCCTAGCCCTAATTTCACTGTCTCTCTCGCGTCCAGCCTTCACTCTCTCTCTCTCTCGCAACGACAACCGCACCTACATGGGCAAATCTCTGGTATCCAGGAAACCCTCATCTCCTCTCCCTAAGCGCTTGTCCCTAATATTTGCCCAGCCCTAATTTCACTGTCTCTCTCACGCCCAACCTTCACTCTCTCTCTCGAACGACAACAAAGACCAAGATAGGCAAATCTCCAGCATCCAGGTAACCCTCCTCTTATCTCCTCTCTTCTCCTCTCCTCCTCCTAATATATCAATCTTCTCTCTCGCGCCCAGTGTTTAGGATTGTGTTTGAGCCCTTCTGTTTTGGACATTAGGTTTATGGCAAAATCATTATACCGTCAGAACCTTTGTCTACAAAGGACTACCGTTGCACTCGTCAGAACGGAAATCTCGAATGGGCTGATTGCGATGAGAAAGATTAGGTGGCGATGCACATTAATGCATCAGAAACGAAATCGGAAGATTGACAGTTCATCTTTGCCCTAATTTTTCTCTCCATTTCTATTCAATCGACCCCTCGATCTTCTCTCGATCGTAACTCGCACTGATTTGTTGGTTCAGTCCAGCTCCAGGTTCAGCCTTGAGGTACACCTAACTCTCCTCTCATATTATTACCTGTGTTAGATGGACCCATATTTGTTTCTCTAAGTTGGTTTAGATTAGCCTAAGCAATTGAATTTGAGGTTCTTATATTTGAAATGTGGTGTTAGTAGAATTAGATGACAATTAACAAGCTGTATATATTTATGTACTATTTCTCAGTTGTTTTTTCAGTTAACTTTGATGAGATTCGTGGTAATGTGAAGTAGAATTGATTGTTCTTACTGTATTGCTCTCTTGAGATATAGAATCAATAGCTTCAAAGGGTGATTATGTATTTACTTTTCTTGTGGGTGTGTGTAGGGATGAAGATGAATTGTTGAATACTCAGTGTCCTCGACATTTGGAGCTGAGATGGCAGACAGAGTTAGTTCTAGTGTATATGCTACCCCCTTGATTGCTGATATAAACAGGTGAAAAAAAAAAGAAGCTTTCCTTTAAAGTATTTTATGCCGCCAATTTTGGTTTTAAATTCATGTGACATATTTCATTTTAATTAATTGTTTTTCTCTTCGCTTTGTTTTAAGAGTATTGCTCAAAATTTCTTGAAAACACTCTAGGAAAGGAAGCCAAACTTTGATGTTACCCATTGGAATTAATATAAAGCATTTTTTTAAAATTAAACTTTAACCCAAGAAAAAAATAAACAGCTTATTTTTTTCTGTAGCTTAATGACAAAACAAAATTATGGGTTTGAAATTTAGAAAGAGCCTCTCCACACATGGTGCATCTGACCCCTTTCCCAAATCCTGCAAAGGCGGCAACCTCTTGCACTAGGCTGCTTTTAACTGACAACACAAAGTTTTCCCAAGCTTCACAATCAAATACCCTCCGAAATGAGTGCATTCAGCAGAGAAACCTTCAATGTCTAGGAACTTCAAAAATGAAATAAAATATCTAGTAACTGTTATTCTTTGATATCAAGGATTTGTAGGGAACATGCTTTATTTTTTGCCTAATGATTTTAATATTTGTGGTGGACAACATGTTTTATGCTGTATTCATATTTTATATCTTAGTGGCGGAAAGCTCGATATAGTTGTTCCCTCATTTGTTCACTACCTGGAAGTCCTTGAAGGTTCTGATAGAGATAAAATGCCAGGTATAACTTGTTATTGGTTCTGTGTGAAAAGCCAGAGTTGGAATATGAATTTTCCTTCTCATTGCATTATGTTAAATTAGAAGCATTTAACTCACTATTTTCTAGTCTAGTGAGAACTTAGAAGTACAAGAGCATGATGAACTTCAGGTTTTCATGCTTTTAAAATCATTAATCACTAAGGTTTTAAATCGCGGTATTAGGACACATAATGGTAATGGTTCCAAACAATATGCATATTGTTCTGTGAATCAATCTTGTTCTGGTCTGTGCATCTCCAGGTAGGAAGTTACATACGAATGCAGAAGATGATTCCGATGAAAATTTAAAAGTTTGCATTATGATATATGTTTTGAGTTCTCAATGTTCTTTCACAAACTAAGCTTTAGTTGTTTTGCTTTCTTAAAATGTTCTGCAGGATATGAAGCTCCAAATCTGAGGTATGCTGAATTGTTACTATTATCTATTGTTAGTAAAATATTGTAGTTGGTGTTGTCTTTAACTTGCATATTTACCCACAGACCATCAGATACTACCTAAGAAAGTTTTTGTTTTGAGATTTGGTGTTGGACCTGTTGGTGTTCATATTTTATTTTTTTAATCCTTTTGACTTCAAGACATTAATTCATTCAATCAACTTGTTAAAGCTCCACTTATAGCTTGGCATTTTCATGATCATGCACCTTTATTTGTTTATTTATTTTTATAAGTAATCTGTGCAAAATAGACAAGTCATGGAGTCTCTGGAATTGCATTCTAGTGTAATGTGATTTTAATGTAGGAAGTGTACATAACAGTGTATCTGCATGCAATAAGAGTGCTTGCACGGCATTGCAAGCCTTTGTTCTGATCTTGGAGAAAGAATGTAATTAGGTCAATATTTAGGTTAAAGACTATTTATACATTTTAACCAATCCCTGGTTATGTATAGTCCAACATTAACTAATATGCATACATAGGAGTTGTGTAAATTCATTTTATTATAGATAAATTTTGTCTCTTATTTCTTGATTGAGAGCTAGTATATGGGGAAAAATAATCTTTTGATCAAATTGTGACATTGGACTTAGAGGGAAAAATCAAAGGTCAAGGTTCTGGAAATAGTTTGCATGTATGGACTGAAACTGAGCAATTGAGTTGGAACTAATTGGTTAGTAGTATAACTGGTTATGATGTCTCATCTATATTTTGAAACATTAGGGAACCGTTGAGGGATTAAAAGGAGATGAGGAATTTAGTTTGCTAACAGCTTTCTCAAATCTGGTACTGGAATGCTGCAATTTTGGCCGATTGAAATAATAAGATTATAAAACCTGGGTAGCATTTTGGGGAACCATAGTGATTATCTATTTTAATTCTCAGTGGTGTGTTTGGTTGAAGAGAAAAAAGGGAAGATAAGGGAGAGATTCAAAAAGTTTTTATTTTCTTTTGTTTGGTTGACTTAATTGGAGAGAAAATAGAAGAAAAATGAAGGAAAGTTTTTAAATATTTTATCTTCACTTTCCCTCTCTCTCTCTCTCTCTCTCTCTCTCTGATAAGTAAAAATCTTCATTACACGAGCAACTTTGGAGGAAAATTAAAATTTAGATTAAAGTGCAACAAATAATGCTAAGAGTCAATAAACTACATTTTTTTCTTTTACTTTCTGTCCCACTTTCTTCTCAACCAAACAAGGGGAAATGATTGGTTATTTTGTCCCCTCTTTCCTTCCCTTTTCCTCTCCTTTTATTTTCTCTTATTTTGTCACTAATTGCATCATTATCTCTTGTAATTTAGTTGAAGTAACATTTTGCATTTTATCATTTTAAAGGAAACTTGCAGACAAAGTGGCAGCCGAGGGATTTCTAGCAATGGTTCCTGATTTCTTCTGTGGTGAACCTTTTGATCTTAATAACCCTAATATGGACCGGGAATCATGGAGAAAGGCTCATGGCGTGGTTAGTTTTTGGTTTCACTACCCTTTATCTAAAAGTTGGTCATCAAAATTGGCATGCTAGTTTCAAAGATTAAAGAAGTGATAGCGCGCACAATTTTTCTCGATTTCAACATCAAAAGGTTCCAAATTGTCATCATGTATAATTTTTAAAATTTTCAGGGTTGTCCAATTGAGATAGGACTAAAACCAAAATTTTTTGACATGATTAAAATAAAATTAAAAAACAGTTAAGTAAAGAAAAATAAAATAAAATAATAAAGATCAACTTTAGGTGGATAGATTCATCACTAAAATGTTATGAGAAGCATATTGATCCTATTAGAACACAAGAGGTTTGGAAAGAAAGAATTTTTTCTTCAACAATTCAATTAGCTATGTTAATGTGAACTTTCTGCATTCCAGGATAAAGGGTTTGAAGATGCCAAGCCAGTAATTTCTGCTTTACGAAGCAAAGGAGTCACTTCAATAGGGGCTGCAGGTTTTTGCTAGGGTGGTAAGATATTTATATTGCTTTTTACATGAAATAAGCTGTGAAATTTGACATATTTGAACTGGGCTGCTTCACCGACGAGTCATGGACTCAGCTGCTAAGATTATGGGTTATTTTTTGCGTTTGACTCAGGGGTGGTAGTTGTAAAACTAGCAAGGACCGATGAAATTCAGGCTGCAGTGGTTTTGTATCCTGGTCGCATCACAGAAGATGAAATCAAAGGTAAATTTCACACTTCTCAAGCTCATAACATGTGTGTGTGTGTGTGTGCGTGTGTGTGACTGATAGCTTGTTCTTACAAAGGTTAAGTGCCCAATTTCAATATTGGGAGCCAAGGTTTTTGTGAGACATCGATGCATTCTGTGCTTGTAGGGTTTTTGTTAGGCATTTTATGAGACAATAAATTCTTGTATCTTCAAAGACTCCCTCTTGGGGGGGAGGGGGGAAGAATTTTTTAAGCTTATAATGTGATAGATGCAGATTAAATTAAACAAAGAAAGAAGATTTATAAAGTGACTTACTCTTTAAATTAAACAAAGAAAAAAAGATCCTATCCATTCGTGATAGAGGTATAGGTATGACAAAGGAGGATTTGATGAAGAACTTGGGAACAATAGCTAAATTTGGAACTTCAGGTATTTTATTTTATCAATAAGGCTGAGTGTTTTATAGTACAATGTGAACTTCTTCCTTGGGGGGAGTTAATAATTAATGTTCTGTAATTGAATTTATTCTAATATTATACAGTTTTTGTGGAGAAAATGCAGACAAGTGGAGACCTTAACCGCATTGGGCAGTTTGGTGTTGGGTTCTACTCTGTTTATCTTGTTGCTGACTATGTTGAGTAGTTGTTCTTACAGTCGAAAATTCAATAAATGTAACTGTGGATGTATCTAATTTGTTGGCTTCCAGGTATGTTTGGGAATCAAAGGCTGATGGGGCATTTGCAATTTCTAAGGATACATGGAATGAACCACTTGGCCGTGGGTTTGTTATGTTTGGTTTATAGCTTCTTGACATCATTCTAACCAAGGTATATGAATATTTTGAAGCAGAGACAGCGATTCTTGGCCAGGTATAGACACCCCATTTTTGACCGTCCTCAAGACTTGGACATCACCGCTTGAACACCTGGTGATTATCCATGTTTGTGTTCGTTTTTGAGTCCCCGGAGGTCCCGACTGCGCGCCGTGCCTCAGGATCTCTTAACCGGTTTGTTCTGTGCTTGGTTTTCCACCAAGGCTTGTGTGTGTTTGCATTTGAGGGTAGGGGAAGGCTTGTTAGCCATCCCTAGAACCCACCGGCTGCCTCACACCTCCACCGGCTCTCCCTAGTAGCCATCGGCACTCTTTTATTCAAATCCTTGGCCGATCGGCACTGTATGATGCCGGCCGGCACATTTTTGTGCCGGATCGCTGGCCGGTGACCCTTCGAACCCCTCGAGGATGGTGCATGCGGTGTGCACTGGATTACACCATCACCACTCCCGTCTGAGGGATTGAACCCTTTGCACCCTTGAAGCTTCTAGAAGCTTGAACCCTTGGCCAAGCTTCTTGGAGAAGCTTGGCCAGCTGTCTTAGCTTCCCTTGGAAGCTAGGAACCCCTTGCACCCTTTGGCCTTACTTAGTCATTAAGTTTTGGCTTAGTTTTTGGCTATATATACTTGCATTCATCTCCATTGTTTAGGGTTAGCAACTTGAGGTCAAAAAAACCAGAGCTCATATACATATATTTCTGCCATATATCTATATCTCCATCTCTCTCCTCTTGTGTGTGTGATTTTAGGCCAAAAAGTGTAGTTTTATCTCATTTTTGCTCCTTTACACACACCTTTACACCTTAGCTCGAGATTGAGAGGCTTGGGAGGTTGATTGCTGTGGTTTTGAGTTGGTTTTGATCACTAGAGAGTGGCTGGAACCTTTGTTCTTCAAGGGATCTTCAAGGGTAAATACTTTACTTTATATTCCCCATTCTTGCAACCACTTTCTACCCTCTTTACTTTGTGTTTTTGACTTTGTGTTTAACATAAAAAACTCTTGTTTTTACTTGTTCTTGAACTTTCATTAAGGTCTCTTTTTCATTTGATTGAGGCCTTACTCTTTTAGGCCTTGTTTTGGTCTTTTTGTGCCCTTTTCTTGGAGCATTGTCTAGCTTGGTGTTTTTTGACCTTCTCACCACTGAAAACCAGTGGGTTTTCAGTGGTGAGGATGATATTTTCGAGCCTCATTTAGGGGAGAGACACCCCTCTCCCCTTGGTCCTTTATTTGCCTTTGTTTTGGGCTTATAGCATAGCATGTGTGCATGTTTGCATTTGGCTTCATTTCAGGACTTTTTGGGCTGTTTTAGGTCATGTTTGATCTCTATTTTTGGTTGGAATTATAGCCTCTAAAATGCTTCTCATACTTCCTTTGAAATGCTCTTTTATGCCTAAAAGCATGCCATATGCCTAAGCCATATTTCTCGCATGTTTTAGCTTGATTTTATGAAAATATGAGTATCATCTTGTCATGCATAAGGGCTGTGAGCCACTGTTTTGGCTATGTTTGGCATGCTTAGCATGGTTGCCTTGCTTGTTGGCTTGTAGGCTTTGCTTGTATGGAGTTATAGCATGCTTAACTTGTCTTTATCCCATGATTTGGCATCATATTAGACCCTATTTCAGTCCATTAGTCATGTTTGTATGTTGGCATATGTGGCTTGGTTCATGCTTTAAGGGTGTGCTCTTGTATGCTTTAAAGTAGGCCTTTGCATGCTTACATGTTTAGTGCATTTTCGGGGATGCCATAAAGGGGGTTTGGGTGCTATTTTGTATGCTAAAAAACCTGTTTTGGTTGCCTCACATGTGCCATGTTTGGTCTTGTTAAGTGGTGGTTCAATGTCTCACTTTGTGCCTTAGCCTTGAGCCTTATGGCTTGCATGCTTGTGTAGCATTTTGTTCATGTTTTGAGGCATGTTTTGCCACTGATTTAGGGAGTTTTGAGGGCTGCCTCATTGAGCTTAGTCCACCTTTTGCATGCTTATATCATGGTTGTTGCATGTTTGATTGATGAAACCTAGTATACATGCTAGTTCCATGCATGTTGCATGACATTGGTACCTTGCATACTTTAGCTCTTTGCATGCCTAACATGATAGGTTGCATTACATTTGAGCCATGTCGCATGAGTTGCATTCCATGGTTTGGTTTGGGGTTGTCAAACCAAACATGAAGATTGAGAGGAGTTCACACTTGAGTGGTGAAACTTGTCTCCATCTTCAAGTCCCTAAGGCCCTTGATCTCCATATGATAGGGACTTAGTCTTCATTTTTTCTTTGGGTTGCATGCATTTTCATATCAAAAGAGCAATCTTGGTTCTTTGGGCTATCATGTATCAAAATGCACCATTGGTGGCCCAAGAACCAAGAGTCTTACCTCCTTGAGTCCCCAAGCATGATAGGAGGCAATGACCATGCTTACATGTCCCCTAAAATCCATGCCATGTATATTGTCTTCTTCTTTGCCGCTGTCAACCTGCTCTGCTGCAGGACTTTTCGCCGGGCCGTTAATGTGCGGATCGGCACTTTATTTGTGCCGATAACCACCACAAGCAGCCGATGGTCAATAAGAGCAGCCGATGATCTCTTCCCCCAGCCGGTGGGGCATTTCAGACCTTTTGGAAGGTATTCCAGAACTTTGGAAATTTTTGGAGAGGCAGGGCAGTAAAAACAGAAGCAGCAATGCCATGACACGGGTTTTCCGGGCGAGCCGCGACGAGCATGCATCATTCGCGCATTCCGAGGCTCCATTTATTTTATTTGTTTAATTTAATTTTAGTAATTAGAATTTGTAATATTTATTCATTTATTCTTTCAGGACTGTATTATTCTTTTAGCCCCTCCGAGTGAGGGCATAATTGTAATAAGTGTGGGTGAGTGGGTGTATGTCTTCCAATCCCCATTTCTTTCTATCCCTTTTATTTACCTGTTTATGTTGGTGGATTAGGGCATCTCTAAATTAGCATACCTTATGCAATGCATGCGTGCATTCATGCATTTGTTTACATACATCGGGTTCGGCACATCATGCAAACTGCATCGTACTTTCAATTCCAAATTGAATACGTGATGGTTGCTGCATTTCATGTGCCATGCTTAGGATAGCCGAGCCCGTTTAGATTACATCCTTGTATGTGATGCATTAGCCACTTGACATGAATTAGGACACGCATGTTTGCTAACTAGCTTCTGTTTTGGCTTGGAGTACTAGGTGAGCTATTATGCTTTAGCATACCACATGCGTGTGAATGTTGCCATGACAATATGCTTAACATGCGGCTAAGTGCTTACGTGAAATAAACTGTTTGAATGCCTGTGGATGGAGGTTGGATTGCCTGAGTTGGAACAACTCGTTGAAATCCGCATTTTAGCCTACTTGCGAGTAGCAAAAGAAAACAACACGTTTTTCGAGACAAAAACGGATATGCAATGTTTATTTCCAAGTTAGGCGATCTAGTCTATACTTTTGTGTTGTGCGCATCACATAGTAATTCTAGGTTAATAACCGGAATAAGAACATGTAAGGTTTTCAAAAATGGATATCACGGTTAGTAGAGGCCGGTCTTCGGACCGGACGAAAGGGGGTGCTCATAGCTGACCTTCCCCGATCGTACCCAAGCTCCCGAGCCAAGTCAACTTTGGTGATGACGGACATGTGGCCTTCGGCACCGAGTCAGGGTTTCCTAAATTTCCCAAAAATAAAATATTTAGGTGGCGACTCTATAATCTGGCAAAGCAGTCCCTGTTTGGCACTACTTTTCAAAACTCTGTTTTCTCAAACGATTTGCCGGATTCGGACTCTTTGGTTCAAGATTAAGAACCGCAACAACAAAAAGGGGAGTCCGAACTGTAGCGCGAGGTCCCCCGCGGACGTGCTACACCAGGTAAATAATGCACTTGATGTGATGAAACTACAAGATGGTTTTTCCCAGACCTAGGATTGAATGATATATTTGTTTTGTTTCCTGAAAAGCCTTATTTCACCGTAACTACTTTGTTTATGATGATTGTGCCTATTTTGTATGTAGTCACTTTCTTACTTATATGCTATTGAAGCATTTGATGAGGCATCACTCCGTGACACATGCTTATTATAAATGGTCAATATTACAGCTTATGGACGCATAAGCTTTAAGTTATATTTTCCTGGATTCTGCATTGCATTTAGTGGAACTTAATTATCAATGATATTTCCTTTCACTTTTGTATGGCAATAGCTGTTGGACTTGTTTCTTTGCCATGCCTCTTCCAATGGGATAGGGCCAAGAATTTTTTTTTAAAGCCTAGCTAGGTTCAGTATCCTACGTTGATGTTATTTTTATGATGAGCTTGTTTCTTATACTTCTTTGTTCTAATAAAATAATATACTGTAGGGACTCTGTCAGCCCATTTAACTGTTTAGACTAACTTTTAATTGCACCAGGTTCTTCAAACAAATGAGTTATGCTGTTGTTATACCGCTTTTGATAATTAGTGCATTGAGGAGTTCTGCATTTTGGTTTTCTAATGCTATATTTTCCACAATGACAGCCAATGAGTATGCTATATTTTTCTAATGCTATACTTTGAGTTTGTAAATAAAATTGAGCATTCTCACTGTCTTTCTTCTCACATATTGCAGGATTCTCATGTTGATTGACAAATGCCCATCTAATTTATTTATGGTCTTCTTCCGTAGACATTGTAATTGAATGGTTTAAAAGCATTATATATATATATATATATGTCTTTTTTGATTGATGGATACTTGTACTAAAGCATATTTTTTATGGTTTTACAGGGTAGTTATGATGCTGACCAATCTCCAATTTTTCTCAGTGCCATCTTTAGTTTTTTTCTTTTTTCTAATTTTTGCTTTGAAAACATTAAAGGCCGTTTATCTTATTTACCATCTTTGAATTTATTTTTTTTTGTAAAATTTTGCTTTCTATACTCATTATGGTCTGGGAATTGAGAGCTTTCTACCAGCCGTTAACTCTGTTTTTCCTTTTCAATTTTGTTACAGGAGTTAGTATTCTAGAGAATGTACAACACGTGTGTATATATATATATTATATTTCTATTTTTATAATTTTTTAAAAATATTTTTGTTCTTGTTAAAATTCTAGGTTCTGAAATACAGGTGGAGTTGAATGCTGTGTAGTGGCTAGTAAATGAGATTTAATTGGAAGCATATCATTTTCATAGATTGTTGGTTGCTGCCTTTCTGTTTAGTTCCTTGGCTCAATTTATCCATCAATGGTTTGGTTTTTTGTAGTGTTGGCTACAGCTATGAATGATTTTCAGAATCCCCGCATCCAGGTTAGTTCTTTTGGTGCTTTGACAATTGTAAATTTTAGATGATTACAATTGATTTTCTGTCTTGTCCTTGGTCCTGCAAATATCAATTGCATGAGTAAATTTGGTTTATGCATTTGTTGAGTCACTTTTAGCTATTTGGCTTTTACTTTTTACTTATATTTTCTACTTTCAAGGATTCATATTGACGAGTTTGGTAGTCCCTGATATATTCTCCAGTTCGGATTTTATGTTATTTTTATATCAATTACTATGGATCAATGTGATTTTGGTTGTTCACCATTGTTTTGGTGATATAAATTAACAAACTTCGAAATACTTCTATAAGCAATGGTGAGGGTTTCATTCGAAAAAACTTCCTCGAGAGCCAAAACCTTGAGGTACTTGAGATCAATTTTTTTCCTATAAATGGGTATCCACACTACCAAATATTTGCATCAAATGGCTGAAAATAACTTAGATTTCAAATCAATAGTTATTTTCCGACTTCCAAATCGAAAAGTTACAGCAGAAACTATGTGAGACGGATTAGGTGAAATAGAAGCCTGTCATGAGCCTAAGGGAAAGTGGTTAGAGTTCTGCTAGATGTAGATAAAGCGGGCTATTAAAGTGGGTGGGAGGATGTAACAAACATAGGATAAAAAATGTTGCTGTTTGGAAAAAAAATGTTTTTAGAGTTGCAGCTAAACATTGAAAAACAAAATAAATGTAAATTATTTTACATGGAATTATTTTCGCTATAAATTATTTTACATCAAAACAAATGGAGTTTGAAACAAATAGAAGTTTCCCTTAATTATGTTGTAAATGATGATTTTTTTTTTTTTGGCTTCTTTTTGCAGATTCAATCCTTTTGAGTACGTGATTATATCTTCACATATCGATATTGGAGCTCACTGTTGATATCAAAACAAGCTATAATATCTATGTTTTTTTTTTTTTTTTAATATTTGTATTGTCGATACTTTTGTTTGTTTTAGATACAAAAATTTGAGTTCTTGAATATAAAAAATTATTAGTGTTGTTGGAGGATATTTAATATATTTTTGTAAAGAATATTTGGTTGACAATTGTTACAAGGTACATATATTATTCTTGGTATATGATTTTTTGAATGTGAATTTGGATGTGGCTGTGGATGTATTTTAGAAAATATTAATAATTTGTATAAGGAATATTTAATAAAATATGACTTTATAAAAAATAATTTTATCGCTAATGTAATTCTCATTTCCTTATATTTTTTTAGCAACGGGTTAACCTGTCACATATACATATTAGTTCCAATCTTTTGCGACGGTTTCAACTGTAGCAAATAAATCTTTTGCGATGGTTTAAACTGTTGCTAATACGGTATTAGCTTAATACTACTTTTTTGGCGACGTTTTAGACCGTCGCTAATAATACTTTTTGCGACGGCAAATACTGTCGCTAAAAAAGATTTTTTGCGACGGCAATCAACATCGTCACTAAAAGTGCCATTTTTCTCCCTTTTTTTGTGTCAGGCGAAACTGTCGCAAAAACTATTGATTAACCGTCGCTACAAGAAAGCGACGGTTTGTAACCGTCGCAAATACTTTTTGTCACGCCCCTTTCCACCACCCCCCATTTTCCGTCGCTGCTCCGTCGCAAAAAGTCTTTTGCGACGATATATGGACCTTTTGCGACGTTTGAGACCGTCGCAAAAAGTCCGATTTTTAGTAGTGACCTTTAAATGAATTTTGTGCACAACATGGCATTATTCACCAAACTACTGCACCCTATTCTCCATAGCAAAATGGAACTACTGAAAATAAAGAATAGAACCCTTAAAGAAATGATGAATGCCATGTTACTAAGTTCAAGCTTACCGTAGAATTTGGGGGGGGGGGGGAAAGCAATATTGTCTGCTAATTATGTTCTTAACAGAATACCCTACAAGAAAACGAATAGCACTCCTTATGAATTGTGGAAAGGTCGACCACCTTCCTATAAATACTTGAAAGTGTAAGGGTGTTTGGCAAAAGTAGAAGTTCTTGTTCCGAAAAAAACTAAGATATGACCAAAAACAGTGAATTGTGTGTTTATTGGTTATGCTCAAAATAGTAGTGCATATCGGTTTCTGACTTATGAATCAGAAATACCTGATATAAATGTGAACACTATTATAGAGTTAAGAAATGCTATATTTTTTGAACATGTTTTTCCTTACAAGAAAGGACATGAATTAAGCTCATAGAAAAGAACTTATGATTGTACACAAAGTCAAGAAAGTAATGACAATCAAACACAAGAGACTAGTAATGGTCTCGACTAATAGGATTTATCTGATGATGAACCAAGACAAATTAAGATAGCGAGAATATCGAAATCCTTTGGTCCAAATTTTCTGACATACCTGTTAGAAAATGAACCTCAAAGCTTTAAGGAGGCAATGATAGGTCCTAAAGCACCTTTGTGGAAATAGGCTGTTCATAATGAAATTGAATCCATTATGCAAAATCATACTTGGGAATTGATGGGTCTTCTACCCATTTCTAAACCTCTTGGATATAAATGGATATTTAAGAGAAAAAATGAAAGTAGATGGTTTAATAGACAAGTATAAAGTAAGACTTGTGGTAAAAGATTACAGATAAAAGGAAGGTCTGAACTATTTTGACACATATTCCCTTGTGACAAGAATAACATCTATCCACATGCTTATTGCTATAGCAGCGTTGTATAATTTAGAGATATATCAAATGGATGTTAGGACAGTTTTCTTAAACGGTGATCTAAATGAAGAGATCTATATGGAGCAACCTGAAGGGGTTGTAGTGCCAGGGGCAAGAGAAGAAAGTTTGTCGGCTTGTAAAATCTCTTTATGGATTAAAACAAGCTCCTAAGGAATGGAATGAAAAATTTGATCATGCTATGCTTACTAATGGATTTAAGATAAAAGAATGTGACAAGTGTGTCTATGTTAAAAACACTAACAAATGTTATGTCATCGTTTGTCTTTATGTGGATAACATGCTTGTCATTGGAAGTAGTCAAAAGATGATCAAATCAACTAAGCAAATGCTGAACAAACGATTTGATATGAAAGATATGGGGGTCACAGATGTAATATTAGGAATGAAAATTACTATAACATCTGATGGATATGCATAATCTCAATCTCATTATATGAGAAAATTCTTAATAAATATATCAAGGATGATGTGAACATAGCCAGAACACCTATAGACATCAGTCTTTATTTATCAAGAAATAAAGATGAAGTGGTGTCTCAGCTAAAATACTCCCAAATCATTAGAAGTCTAATATACCTAATGAATTGCACTCATCCTGATATAGCTTATGCAGTCAGTAGAGCACAGAAACAGAGCTTTACACCAAAGTAATGCACGGCCAGCCCTCTGTAGGCCCGACCGGCCATCAGTAATACACGGTTGGCCCTTGGTGTGTGGCCAACAGTGCAATTTTGCATGAACAGAGGCAATAGCTGAAGATGAAACAAAGGCGGCCTGGGCAGACAAAGTAGCTTTCAAGCGATGCGCATGCAACCTCCATCCATCTTCCTTGGTGTCCTTATCAAATGCTTTCGATCGTTTAATTGTTTCATTAGAATAATGAATTGTGTTGTAATATTTAATTAGTCTAATTAGTTGTAGCTAATTATTCGGTGCTGTAATATTTAATTAGCTTAGCCTAGTTGATTCCTTTTAATTAATTAGCTTAGATAGTTAGTTAATTATTTATTTCAAGTGTTGTAGTACTTAGTTAATTAGTTTAGCTATTTATTCAAGTTTTGTAATAATTAGCTTAATTAGCTTAGCTTAGCTTAGCTTAATTAGTTAGTTAGCTTTATTCATTCGAATTCTCCTTCGTGAGAGCATAATGTAATAATGTGTATGTCTTCCAACCCCACGTCTTTCTCCCTTTTATTTAACCGCTTTTGATGATTAGATTAGGGACATGTTTCAATTACCATACCTTATGCTTGCATCCATTCATCTTGTCTTGCATGCACCGAGGCTCGGCGTATCATTCAAACTGCATTGTCGTTTTAAATGCTTCGATGAATACATGTTTAAAATGCATGCTCTCAAATTATTGCAAATAATATGTTAAGTAGCCGAGCCTATCTTGGTTGTATTCTTTGCATGTGTTGCATTAGACATCTTGTATAGTTAGGAATCATGCATTTTTTTCTAACTCTTTTGTTTATCTTAGCTTGGAGTATTAGGTGAGTTTTTAGTGCTTCAGTATACCTGCATGAGTGTGAGTGATTGCGATGACTAGCATGCTTGCCATGAGGCTAAATGCTTGCTTGTTAAACTACTTGAATGCCTGTGGATGAAGGCTTGTTGCTTGAATTGGAACAATTCAACGAATGTATGTTTAAGCCCACTATGTCTAGTGGCAAATTCACGGCTTTTAAGCCCACTTTGTTGAGTGGCGAAATTCACAAACTTTAAGCCCACTTTGTTGAGTGGCGAAATTCGCAAACTTTAAGCCTACTTGAGGTGACAAATTCAAACCCTTTCCATAAAATAAACATGAAATTGAATTGTTCTAATTTGAGCAAACTAGTATATACTTGCTTGCACGCATCATGTAGTAATGCTAGCCTAATAAATTGGAATAAGAGCACATAATACTGACAAAAATCATATCATGATTAGTAGAAATCGATCTTTGACCAGGCGAGCGGGGGTGCTCAATTCATGGCCTTCTCCTCTCGTACCCAAGTTCCTAAGCCGAGGCAACTTTGGTGATGATAGATATGTGGCCTTTGGCACGAGTCATAGATTTTCTAAATTTTCCCAAAATAAAATATTTAGGCAGCGACTCTGTATCTGGTAAAACAGTCCAATTTTGACATTTTTGATTCAAAATTGATTTTCCAAATGATTTGCCGGATTTAGACTCTTTGGTGTTTATCAATTTCAGATTGCACTTGTGAGATTAAATTCAGAACCGTGGGAGTCCGAACTGTAGAGCTTTCTTTCAAACCTCCGAAAGGGGGCGCAAAAAAGCCGAGCTACACCAGGTAATTTTACAAAATTCATTTGAAATTCGAAATCAACCAGATCTATATTTATATTTTGACCTCAAATTTTTAACAATGAATTTGATAATTAATTGTACCATGCCTTTAGGCACTGGCATACACTAGTAATATTAATAGCAACATAATACAATTACCTCAAGTGTAATTCAAATAAAAATAAAAAAAGTTAAAATGTATTTAATTCTAATATATTTTTCCTAAAAATTTATAATTTTTTTATGTTTAATTTGAATATATATATTTTTAGTTCTTTTTCAAAATTATGCATAACACAAATTTTATGTTGACTTGTTTCAATCAAGTCAAGTTTTAGAATTTATCAAAAAAATAAAGGGTAAATTACAAATACACATCATGAGATTTACTTAAATTATGAATTGCCCCTTGTGATTCTGAAAATTACATCCCATCCCATGAGATTTATAATTTTATAACAAATGACCCATTTTATTAATAAATTATCAAGTCAATTCATAGTTTTTAATTATGTCAAAAATACATTTCAATTAATAATTCAAGTAATTTAATTATTGTATAGGAGAGAAGTTATAAATTTTATTTTTTAGTTAATTCTATTTTTAAAAAAAATTAAGATAAGGGGGTATTTGTAATTTTCCAAATCACATGGGATAATTTGTATTTTAAGCAAATCTCAAGAGGTTAATTTACCAAAAAAATATCAAACCAAAATCAAACAAACAAAGTGTAGTTGTGCCTATGCGTAGGATGATGTGTAATGTACTGTGTGGACGGGAAAAATATGAACCCAGGCCCAAATCCAATCACGTTAGCCCAAGGCAAAAAGTGATGAGTCTACACCCATCCCTTAGAGCCCACGAAGGTTAGCTGGCAACAACTTGGCATCCGATCAAGGTGCGTCAAGGGACAAACAAATATAAAAGATAGTCTTTGTCACGATCCGAACTTGCCCCTAAAGGTTAGAATTATAACCCGCCAGTAATCATAAGATTACTTATGGCCTCAGACAGAATTCTAACATACTTAATAATAAGGGGTCATAAACAGAAGTAGACTAACAAATTTTGTCCAATAAGCTGTGTATATATGGCATACCCTCACCTGGTGATATAACCTGATCTCAAATCAGTTTCAGAAAAACAACGAGACCCCTTCAACTGGTCAAACAAATCATTTATACATGGTAATGGGTACTTGTTTTTAACAGTTACCTGGTTCAACTTCTGGTAATCGATACACAGTCGCAATATGCCATCATTTTTCTTAGCAAAAAGAGTCAATGCTCCCCAAGGTGATGTACTAGGGCAAATGAAGCCCTTATCTAGTAGTTCTTAGAGTTGAATCTTTAACTCATACAACTTGGCAGGTGCAAATCCATACGGTGACATGGAAATCGGTGCCATGCCAGGCACTAAGTCAATGAAGAACTCAATCTTTTGGTGGGGTGGCAAACTAGTAAGATCTTTTAGAAAGATGTTCGGGTATTCACAAACTACCCTCAGAAAATCAACTCGGACAACATCACTCTCATTACCTAAGAAAGTTACAATAAGGCAATTAAGCTCACCCCGACCACGTAAGTCATACACTAGTGATAGGACTCTATCAGCTCGGTTCCCCAGAAAATAAAAACAGTCACCACTCGAGGTGCACACTATAACTCTCTGGCGGTAACAATCTATAATGGCACGGTATGAGGATAATCAATCCATGCTTAAGATGACATCGAAACCCGACATGTCTAACAATACGAAAGCAAAAGGAAGTCGGTGACTGATAACCTCTACTATCTCACAACCATGACATCCTCGGTCCAAGATAACTTTACCCCGAACTGGTGATTCTACCTTGAGCGAAGACGCTAGCCACTTCTAATCCCAAAATTAATGCGAATGCAGACGAAATAAAAGAGTGAGATGCACCAATATCAATTAGCACATTGGCAATAGAGTTGAACAACAAAAAGTTACCTCTCACAACAGAAGGTGCTGACAATTGATCTAGCATAATAATAGCATACACACCCCCTGTGGGTCTCTACTATACCTGCTCACTCCTTGGAGCATAGGTCTGATACACTGATTGAGTCGAAGAGGCTCCCTGATTGATCCTCGAGGCCTGTGCTAAATGGGTAGGATGATGGCTCTTTGTCTATCTTGAACTAGACGCACCAGATGTGCCACCCACTTGAGGGCAAAACCTTCTCAAGTGCCCTGACTGCCTACACTAATAATAGGTAGGTGACTGCCCTCTACCTTGACTATGGCTCTGAGGACGAGCCGAAGATGGTGCAGACAGTTGCCTTCCTCCTTTCTATAGGCAAACTGAAGACTTGTGGCTCAACTAACCACACTTTTGAAACAAGTAATCCCACCCTGACTACCTCTCCCTGAACCAAAACTCAGTACAGGGAAAGTGGATCTAAACTATGCTGTCTGGGACTGTTGCAAGGTGGAACCTCTCTGCCTTTTGTTATCCCGAGTCTCCTCCTAAACCGCTTGACTCCTCTACCTAGAGCCCCTCATTTGCTCCTTCTTCGCCTGGATCACGATCTCTAGGTTAGTTGCTGCCTCCACAAGGCGACTGTAATCTCTAATCATAGACCTGACCACCTTGAAAAGGACCCCGGTCCTTAACCTCTTTTCGAACTCGATGCAATGGCGTTCCTCTGTCGCCACAAGTTTCGGTGCAAATCTAGAGAGGCTAGTAAAAGTAGCTTCAAAATCAGCTACTGGGGTGTTCATCTACTTGAGCTTTAGGAACTGATCTCTCAACTTTTCCCTAGCAGTGGGAGACAAAAACTTGTCCTAGAAGGTGTTAACAGAGGCCTCTCAAGTAACTTCAATGCACTCTTGCACATATTTCCACCATTGATCTGCATCTCCTTTCAGCTGGAATAATGCCAAGGTTACCATTAAACCGTCGTCCTTGATGCCAAACATCTCGAACGTCTTCAACATCTGCTCTAGCCACTCACCCGCCTTCAGTGGCTCTTTTGATCCCCCCAAATAGTTATCTGGATTCGATCGAAAGAACTCTCTCTTCAGAAAAAAAACGGCCTTGTCTCAACAACATGGGCCTGGACTTAATTCTCAATCCTGAGAATGTCTATGGATTCCCGCAAAGCTCCAGTCATTTCACGGGCTAAAGCGCCCATGGCTTGCTAACTTGCTGGTTCGGCCACATTGGCCTGACTAACTCTCTCCTCCTGTGCCGGAATATTATTCGGTAACGACACCTCCTGCCGTCTAGGCCTGCCATGCCTACCACCACCACGTCCTGACATCCTAATAAAGGTAACACAATATATTAGCACATTTACACATATGCCGAAGCTAATTTACTCACGTCCTAATATAGTGGACAACAAATAATTCACTCCACATAAGCACCTAATCACATAAACACAAACGGACTTCATTTGTAGATAATGATCGTCTTGCGATATTGCTAAAGTTTCAATTAGAAATAGCAATGATCAAGTGATCTTCTAATAGGACTTCTAGAAACTTGTAGATCCAATCAATATCTTAGAAATTACATCCCATACTCATTTAGTCACATAAGCATGTTATCACATAGCATACCGGGCCTACTTTTAATATCTTTTAGCGAGGTAACCCATTGTGATAAAAACCACATCCTACGATCCCAAAGTATTCAAACTCGGTAGCTCTGATACCAATTTTTAACGCCCCTAAATAATAACAATAATCCATCTCATAATATTCCTTACAATTGATCAATAACATCTTATTTAATATTCCATTTATAGTCCTTGATCATACAAGAGATGACATATGCGTGTATACATTCATAAATCCTAGATCCTGAATTTATAGCATATGACATGTTTACCAACATTGAAATAAAAGAAAACTCAAGTAATTATATGTCCTAATAACTACATCTTTCTAAGACAAAACTTGGGTACATCAAAATGAGTTCAACTCAATACAAATAAAGCTTGAGGCTTATACAAATAATTACATCAAAATAAACAAAATGAAGCCCTTGACTCTAAGTTCTCCCAAGCTATGCCTTTGGTGGAGGAATATTGTAAGCACCTAAAAGTTGTTTTCCACAAAGGGTGAGTTAAAGCCTAGTAGAGATACCTTAACACAATATATGAATCTTAACGAAGTTATAAGGTGAATGCATATGCATGCCATTGGTCAAACGTTTTACCTTTCCACCTCAAAACAATGTAATGCCAGATTTTAAATCAATTAATGAAAATAACCTTGTATATTAGAAAATGGGGCAACGGATACAAAACACTAGGAATCTCTCGGTACGTGTCTGCCAATAGGCTATACAAGCACTACCAAAACTATTTTACCGATACTAATCGGAAGGATAGGCACCTAACCGCATGAGTTTCTGAACTTTCACCAAGGAGACACAGGTCAACATAATAGCCATAACCACACCCCCTAACCAGATTCACCATAGTATTCACCATTTTTTTCTCAAAACAATCCATTTTCAATGTTTAAGTGTGATACAATGCTCAATACAAGATGTATGAGTAATTAGTTTCAATTCACTTAATCCTTATGCACGTTCTATAACAATCAAAATTATCCTTCACTAATAGCCCAAAATAGATATTTTTTATTCAATAGATAATTTCTAACAAAAAATATAATCTCATCATTTTCAAATGGGAGTGATATTACATATCCAACTCCACCACCATCATCATCATCATCAATTACATTCGTTCCATTCTTGTAAAACCCAACATCATTTTTCATTTTTTTTCACAAACCAAATATCCATGATTTTAGAACAAAACTCCATTTACTTTCAAAATCAATTTTAAGTAAAGAAATCTACCATTTTAACATATCACAACCATAAACACATTCGCACAACCTTTCTCAAGAATCCATTTGAAAACCCATATTTTACAATTCAAAATCAAACCCTAGGATTAACCTAAATTCCCAAATCACTAGATTTTTTTAATGGACAAATAACTAAGGTAAAAATCATATCAAATGATGAAGAAATCTCTACCTCAAGAGTAGAAGACCAGAGAGAGCAAGGGTTGAAGTTTGGCGGAGCCGAAAATGATATCTCCTTCGATTAAAACGAAGCTCTCGACGTGCTCTACCTTTTTCTCCAAAGGGCTAGGGTGAATAAATAAACAGATTGAAAGTATTTGGAGCTTGAATGCAAGAACTAGAGAGAGAGGGTGAAGAACTAGGACTTGGAATGTTTTTAGAGAGAGAGAGAGAAAAAGTGAAAAGTGACGTAGAAAACCCTTCTCTCGGACTTATATACGTGTAAATCGCTCGAGCGACCAAAATACCTCTTGAGCATCAGACACAAAAAGTGACACTGCTTGAGCAACCAAAAACACCACTCGAGCGCACAATAACCCCTTCCCAAAAGTTCAAACTTGTAAAAGACTGCTCGAGCGCAATAAATACTGCTCGAGTGGAGATACTCCACTTCTAGAAGTTTTGCAGACTGTAAAAGATTGCTTAAGCGCAAGAAAGACCGCTAGAGCAAATAGGCAAAAATCTAGACAATAACTCTTTTGAAAAACTAACTCCCAACCTGTTTCAAACACAACCATAACTCCCAAACAACGAAACTCAACTAGCAACAAGATGAAAATGAAATGAACAATAGTTAAGGACATAGATTCTCGGATTCAAAAGTAAGAAGTGGGTCAGGTCTAAACCAGAATCTTTATAAAAACTCTCATTATGAACATTATTTACGTAGTATTTTTTAGTAATAAGAAATAGAAAGACGCACTATGTGAATTGCTTTTTTCCTTTCAACTATCTAATAAAAGGGTTATTTATACAGAGACCCTCTAAACTATTGAGAAATATCACTTTGCTCTCCTAAACTCTAAAAACGTACAAATTGTTATCCCAGGTAGGCAATTCAAGAGGGGAGTGAATTGGGTTATTAAAAATAATTTCACAATATTAAATATAATAATCAAAATATTCAGATTTTATCATATAAAAAACTGAGTAATAATAATCAATATAAAAGTAAAAGAGATAGGGAGAGAAAATTAAACTTAGTAATTTATAATGGTTCGGTACGCCGGACCTATGTCAACTCCTAAGTATCTTCCTTGGGAATTTCTCGACTATTCTTCAAATAGTAATACACTACTAACTTCACGGGTGCTAGTGAACCTTTACAACAACCAATAGCAATCACTCCGACTAATTTAAAATTCGGTGCATAGTCACACCTAACCAAGCGATTTTATTCCAAAAATCACTCACAAAAACTCTCTCCTTTACAAGAATAATAAGAAGGGTGTGAAAACCCTTTTACAATTTTTGCTCAAGTCCTCAACAACATTTCTCATAAAAAATACAACTCAATGAAGCACAATATAATATTTTGAGAATACTTCAATATCACAAATTTTTTCTTCTTCACTTCATATTTTTCTCCCACCAAAATACTTCTAAATGGACCCAAAATTATATCTATGGGAGAAGACGCTCCTTATGCTGAATTCAACGCCCCTAACACGCGGAGCAATGTTTCGTTTAAAAATATTGGCTAGGTCGCTTTTGATGAATAGCGATCTACTTCTTCTTTCAAAATTATACGAATTTCAAATGTTACATAGTGATTGCATAATTACTTTTATGTTAAAAAATTTGATTGCACAGTAAAATTTATTTAAATAATATTTATATTATATATGAAAATATATACCATTTTTAAAATTTTTGTAGTTGTTGTAGAGATATTAAATACACTTTAATAAAAAATAATCCACCACCCCGTGTGGGTATATTAATTTTGTCAAAAGAAGATAACTCATCAAATTTTTCAAAAGAAGACAACTAATCAATATCAAATTTGTCAAAAGAATACAATCCACCAATATCAAATTTGTCAAAAGATGAGTGACCAATCAGATTTTTCAAAATGTAAATAGTAAAATTTTCAAAATATTTACGTAAAATCAGATCTTGCACAGTAACTTCTATTTAAATAATATTTATAACAAATATATCATATAACATATATTTCAAACATATAATATTTTGTGTCAAAGAATATAAAAATATGTATATTAAAAAATCATAATTTATCTCATAATATTTTTAAATTATCAAAATTAAACTATATGATTAACACAAATGAACATCCTAAACTATTGACGTCCCTTTCCGTTAACGATCCAATTTATACGTTAAATATGGGTACTTCTATTCTCAATTTAAAAAAAAAAAAAAAAATCTACTTAATACACTTTTAAATAAAATTTATAATTTTTGGTGAGATTAATACAAAAATAGAAACTAATGTTTTGAGAGAAGTTATGGTTGGTCTTGAGATACCGTCACATGGTGCTCCAACAGTGTTTGTGATTGGTAGAGGGGATGGAGCTCACGAATTTGTATTGTGTAATTGGGGAATATAAAAGAGCGTGATAAATTATGATTAGTGAAAGACTTAGTCCTGTGGCACTCCTGAACCAACTAATAATTTTCCTATTTTGAATCAATAATAATACTTGTTCATACACAACCATTTTCCAATAACTTTTTTCCAAAAAAAAAATCAAAAGAGAACAGTTTTTTGTTTTTGTAGTGATTTAAGAAGTTTGGTATGATAGTAATAAGTAATTTCCGTACATTATGAGAAAATGTTTAAATGTGGTTTTGAACTAACAGCATAGCCAAATATATATATATATATATATATGGACAAGAAGGTAATTTACGTGAAGACCATTTAAATATTGAAAAGTGTTATTTTAACCTCTAAAACTATAAAAATTTATAAATAAATCTCTTAAATTATTGAGAAATATTACTTAGCCCTCTAAATTATAAAAAGTACAAATATCCCTAAATTATAAAACAAAATTTGATAAAAATAATAGTAAAGTATTGAAGTAGCTTAACAAAGTACTTATCAGAGGAGAAGTAATAGCCAAAATTGACATGAGAAACTAAGAGGAACATACAATTACATTCAAAACATGTCCTGAGGCAAATAACTCCAAAAAAGAAATACACATATTTTGTTTCAGAATTGATTTTTTTAATAGTTTTTGAATATTTTATATAAAAAAAATGTGTAAAAAAATAGAGATAATAAATTAATTTTTTGACTTTTTAACTAACTTGTTCCCAAATAAGGCTTAGCCTAAGAAAGGCTCCAAAGGCTAACTTGAAAAGAAAAATAAGGTAACTACCAAAACCTAGCTTAAAAAAATAATTATAATAAATAAATAAATAAAACATAAAATTGGTGAGGAGGTTAAACAATGACAAGCAGCCTGTTCTTGTCAAAAACAAAAAAATAAAATAAAAGTAAGCAGCCTCTCACAATACAAGAGGTAACCAAAGTAAGTGGTGCTTTTTCCTTTGAGTTCTTTTGGAAATAAAGAACATTGCTCCAACCTTCTCTAAGTTATCCACAAGCCTTTTATTGGTTTCTTCTTGTGATTGGGGCTTTTATACCCTTTCAAGAATGAACTTAGGGGCGAGCAAATTGGGGCCAATCACCACCCTTTCGATTTCAAAGCTTTCTTCTTCTTCTTCTTCTTCTTCTTCTTATTATTATTATTATTATTTATCGGTAAAATTAAAATATAAGGATGTAAAATAGAGTATAACAAGTACATACACTTGCATCAAAAAAATAGAAGGGTCTAGCAGAAATAACATCATTGCTAAAAAACATATCCCAACTAAGTTGACACATTATAGTTAAGCCAATATATGCTATGCCGAAGCCCACACCAATGCCAGACATAAGAGCGGAACACCATAGCACTAGCCAACAAAGTGTCCAACTGATAGACACTACTTGAAGAAAACAAAACGAAAATGAAACCAGAGCCTATACCAGCAAAACACCAATATACTGAAAATATCAAAGTTTAGATAAGATCAACCGAACAAGGATAATTAGAATCAAGAATCCATTCTAGATCCAAAGGTCAAGATTGATGATTGCCAATTCTGTAGCCACACAATACTACACGTCACCTTCCCGAGCCTCCCAAAAGCATTTGTTTGGCAAAAATGTGTGATGAACATATGTGGATCTTCCTTAGTCAATTCAACTCCATCACGAAATCAAAGTCAATCATGAATAATCATGAACCCCCAGCCTTGCTAAACAACATGCATACTTAACCCACCTCTAATTCCACAAAGAAACCAAAGGTGGCAACTAACCCAAAAAAAAGAAAAAAAGAAAAAAAAAGGGCACCACCCCCACTATAGTCATTCAAGTAACCTACTTCCCTTCTTGTCATTGGAATCAACATATTACAAACTTCTTCAATGTGCAATAAGAAATCAGAAAAAGAGTTTTGTGCCTCGGATTTCACCCAGTGTACAACTCGGACTTTAATCAGCTCCTCCACCTCAGTCGACACCTGTTGTTTGCTTTCAAAAATCAACTTTTTCCTTATTTTCCATAATGTCCACAATATTGCCAATAGCATGGCTTCCCAAAACAATATCTTTACACACTTGAACTTGAAACTAAACTACCATCGAAGATGGTCTGAAATTGAAGCCAGAGTAACCTAAAGAAGACCCCACCACTTCAGGCATTTCGACCATATCAACCAAGAAAATGAACACAATAACAGAAGGTGTGGCTTGCCAATTCATTTTCCAGACCACAAAAAGGGCATAGTCCAACCACTGCTTACACCTGCCTTTGGAAAAGAAAGTCAGAAATAGCAATCCTACTTTCTCCATACCAACCATTCAAAGAATTACTATTGGTGGAGCTTTTGTACTCCAAAGACAATGAAATTTTGAAATACTAATACCCAATGGCCATGTTTGTTTGGGCGGACTGGATTAACATTCCCATGACTAATAGTCCTAGGATTATGAATTCGTTGGATTATGTATCCTATCTTAACTAATAGTAAAGTTTAAAATAATTAGTCCGTACTTTAATTGTTTAACCAAACATCGGATTAATAATTTTATTGGACTATTAGTCCAATCCCAAGCTCATGTCCACCCAAACAAACATGGCCAATGATCTTTCATAAGCCTGCTATAAAGAGCTAATAGAGAACTCCCCATATGAGCAAGCTTTCCACTTCAATAAATCTTTCTTCTCCTCTTGCAATTACACATTCCGATTCAATAACTCTAGAAGATTGATGTATTGCTCTTCCTCCCAGTTAAAAAGATCTCTTCTAAAACTCAAAGACCAACTACTTCCCTCCCCAAAGGTAAAGAAACCTTGCAAGAAACCATTTTTGTTAGTATATAGCATGAATAATCTTGGAAAAGCAACTCTTAATGGACCATTTGCTATCCACTTATCATTCCAAAATCTTGTTCTTCTTCCATTCCTCACTTTTAATTCAGAATTTTCCATGAACAAATCCAACATTTTGGTATTCCTCTTATTGTCCCAAATGATACCTCTCCAAATTGCAGAGCATCTTCTAGAGTCCCTTGACACAGGGTACCACTTCTTACATTCTACACCATTCTTCCCACACACAACTTTTTCCCATAATGCCTCATCATCTCTGCTATACCTCCACCACCATTTACGTAACAAAGCACCATTCATGGCTTCAAGCCTTCTAATTCCCAACCCTCCATTCCTTTTATTAAGACAAATATTGTCCCAATTCACCAGCCTAATCTTTCTTTTAAACTATGTGTCTTCTCACATGAAAGCCCCATGTAGCTTATCAATTTCCTTGATAACACTTGATGGCCTCTTGAACAAAGACATATAATAGATAGGAAGATTGGACAGTGTGGACTTAATTAGAGCAAGTCTTCCTCCAATTGATAAGTAATTCCTCTTCCATCGTGTTAACTTCCTCCTGAATTTCTCAACAACCATATCCCATGTTCTAAGTTCTTCTTGGATTTGCTCCCAAAGGTAGGCCTAGTCACTTTAATGGCAGACTCCCCAATTTATAATTTAACTGTCCAGCCGCATCCCATGTAAACATATCAGAGACTCCAATTCCACATACAGTTGACTTATAAAATATATTTTTAGCCTTGAGACGACTTCAAAGCACCTCAAAATTCTTTTAATAGCTCTAATCTCTTATATATCTGCATTACAAAAGACCATTGTGTCATCGACAAACTGTAAATGCATAAGCACAATTCCATCTGCTCCAAACTGGTGTCCCTAAACCAGATTTAGATTTCTTGCTTTATTGAACAATATGTTTAAACCTTCTGCAATGATAGTAAATAAAAATGGTGAAAGAGGATCCCCTCGTCTTAGTCCCCTTTGAGCCTCAAACTCATTGGAAGAATAAAGAGATTCTAGCCGAAACAACACACTCTTTGCTCATAAGATCCATTTATTACTGAATCCAAAAAATTCCATCATTGAGAAAAGGAAATTCCAAATGGCATTATCATAAGCTTTTTCAAATCCAACTTCATCAACAAGCCTCCAAAATTGCTTCTCTTCCAATGAACAACTACATTAGCTATCAACACCCCATGGAGGATTTGTCTTCCTTTAATAAAAGCTTATTACACTACATTAATTGACGATCTTAGGCAAAACCCTTTCTAGTCCACAAGCCAAAACTTTAGCCATAATTTTATAAACTCCACCAATCAAATTAATAAGTCGATATTGGCTTAATGAAATGGGATCGCAATTTAGGGATGAGTACAATGAATGATGAATTCAAAGCTCCTACCAATTTGTCATTATCATGAAACTCCTTGAAAAATTGAAAGACATCCTTCTTCACCACTTTCCCATGTAAACATATCAGAGACTCCAATTCCACATACAGTTGACTTATGAAACTGGTGAAGAAGGATCAAGAACTTTATTCCCATCACAAGAACATACAGCTTCCCATATCTCTGGTTCAGTAAACTCAACTTCAAGTAATAACACATCTTATCAGCATCCATTGGGCTTTTATCTTTAATTAGTCTAAATTTGTTTGTTTGTATTTTTTTATTTTTTATTTGTCAATCAGTAGGATATTTACAAATATGATAAGATAATTATATCAAATGGACAATCATAATCCAACAACTAATAGCAATCCAACAGCCCAATACTAACCGCCAATACAAGAAAGAGCTCATAATGGGAGAAAAAAAAACCCACTATAACAAAGCTCCCATAATAGGGGGAGAAGTAATCAATCTTTCCATTTGGTAAGAATTAAACCTTTGACCTTGCAGTTAGGAGTATATAGGAGTGACCAACTGAGTTAGCCCAGTTGGTTAAACTATGTAAGTTCACCCCTCTAAAATTTTTTAAAAATGTAAATATTATGTCCTACCTTTCGCTTTCTATGTCTAATACATTAAAATTTATACATCAAATTGATATAGAAAAATTGATAATCATCCAAAATGTCAACACACATTTTTTGACAAGAAAGATGTGGTGGCGGTTTTTTTGAAATATAAATCAACTTAATGAGTCTTTTGCTTCAAAATGACAAAATTACGACTTGACACATTTACGTACGTTCTTTTTTTCTTTTTGTTTTGTTTTGTTTTGTTTTTTTTTTTTTTGTGTATATCACTGCTCATTAATAATATATTTTTTTTCAAAGAAAGAGAAATATTAAAGTTTTCCAATATTTGGATGCTATTTTGGGTGATTAGGTCCAATACAACAATAATTATGTGAAATTTTCATTTAAACTGTGTGCATGGAGTATAAAATAACCACCACTCATAGATAGCATCAATATAAGAAAATATATTTGTAATTCAACACACATATAATAAAACATATTTATATAAATTTTGATATAATTTCATATCTTATGTTAATAGATTTTGATGTTATAATTCATATTTTCTTTCTAATTTTTTTTTTATTAATATATATAAATTCCCTATACTCCTCTGCCCTTTCCATCTCTCCCTTTTGACTTGGAGAGTCAACTACTTTTTCACCTGCCATGATGGCCTATGGCTTCTGTTGTTACCTTCTAATTCTTGTTTAAAAAATTCAATCCTTTTTTTTTTCAGAATTTATGACTAAAAATCTCTCTCTCTCTCTCTCTCTCTCTCTCTCTCTCTCTCTCTCTCTCTCTTCTCTTTTTGTTGTGGAAGAAGTATGTGATTCATTTGCATTATTGTAATTATCAATCACAATATGCCAAGCAGTGTTGTTACAGTAAAAGTTGCTTTTGTAGCCTCATTTCCATAGATGTGATTTTCCAATTACACAGATAATAGTCATTAGTCTAGTTGATGGATGCTTCTCTCGGAAGAAGTGAAAAAACTAGCAACTAAAACCATTTGATTTACAAATCCATTTCTTTCTGTAAGTTTATGTTTGGTATTGATTTTTTTTAAATTTTTTTAATTTTTTATTATCCAACACTGATCAAATTAAATGGTTAAAACTTATCTAATCACATCAAATTATTTATTTATTTCTTCTGGTCATAATCATGTGTTTCACTTTTGATACTGATATTATAATTTAGATGCCAACGTGATTTTCAGCTGCTCATTCTGCTAGGTATTAATTTTTGCCCAGTAAGAGGAACTCCAATGGATTCTTATTGTTAAATTATAATAAAAATCATCTCCGACGGCCTGCCAAAAGGCCTATAAAAAAATAGCATTGTCAAATCTTGTGCCAACTCAGTTCGCCCAAGATAAAGTTTTGATCCAATGATCTGGATATGAAAAGTGTAACAGATATAAATTATAATGATGAACGTGCCAAAATGACATTTGCACCATTAAAACAACATTGCCAAAATTTATATTCTAGCATGCAAAAATGACAATGACATTATTATTTTGACACAAAAAGGAATAATGGCATATACATATTATTCAACAAAGACAAAAATGATGGTACTTTACACACGAAAAAAAGAAAAGAAAAAAAAGGAGTAGAGACTGTTTCAGGTGAGTATAAAGGAACCAAAATAAGTTCCAACCTTTTCATTCACTAATCTAATTCATTGCAATGGCAACACATAATCAACTATTACTTGATTAATTCCTGTGGCATAGGATGGGACTACAAACCCTCAACCTCTGAACAATAAAGTCTTAGAGAAAACTGAAATTTTCAAAAAGTAGTTATGTCAGTTACACTTCAGATTTTGTGGGTGGACTGATGGTGGGTGGATAGTAACCTTTTCATTTCTTGAATGTTTTTTACATGTTAAAAAAAAAAAAAAAAAAAAAAAAGACATTTGTGCAAACCTCTACGTTTTGACTCGAAATCTGCTGATGTCATGAGTTCCCACTCTTGTTGCTACTCCAGATTCCACTCCATCTGGTGTGACTTGATGAAGGATCACTTGAAGCTCTATTTCCATCTTTATGAAAGCTTGATTTCGACAGTTCTCTCAACTGTTTCAGCCATGATTTATCTGTCATACCCAAGCCCCTCCTACTTCCAGAGCTTCTCTGCGTGTCTACTGATTCGCAGTCCACTCGTTGATTTAGCAAGAACCAGCTCTGTAGCTTCTTGATCAACTTCTGTGGAATGAAAAACAGAAAAAACCCAAGTGAAGCCGTTTTCAGACCCAATAAGAAAGAGTCCTCAGCAGGATCAAGCCGTTTTGTCTGTCTATATAAAGCATACCATTCATTGATTATTTGTGTCAAAAAACCAACTAAGAACAATGAAAGCATAAATATCCCAATTTTCATTTCATCCCCAGCTGAAAATTCCATCTCTAAGAGAAGGAAGCAAGTAGCGAAAATACCAAGTTCACTGCAAACTGAGATGATCTCCACCAGTTGAACCTTTTTCTTAATAAAGGGCTTCTTGAGAACTATGAAGAACAGCTGAAATGAGGCAATGCAAAGTAAGATAATGATTGGAGTTTTAGAAGACCAGTTCTCTGAATAGGCACCCCCAGCGATAATTCCAAGACAAACCCGTTTCATAGACTCGAGCAATGTATAGTATATTCTAAGCATACCAAACAGCTTTTGAACACATGGTGCTTCTGCGTCTTCGGTTTCATCATCGGAGGCGATGATTTTATCACCGCGCTTGTGGGGGGGATTTCCACGGGCAATCTGTGAAAGCATGTACTTTGGGGGACCCCTTAGATCTTCAAATAGAGGGCCTAACAAGGTTAGCCAAACAGAGTTGGGTTGGTTCTTCCATGTCCATTGCCCTTTTTTACCAGGACCTAGAGTCACCTTGACAATATCTCGATACCAACGATATTTCCGGCTCTCTTGATGTATTTCCTTGTATTGAAGTAGTTTCCCATATGTAATTCCAATGGAGAGGAACAAGAATAAGGCTAGCAATAGGGAAGATGCAATAACCAATAGGAGAATGCCAACTATAACGCCTGAAGATGCTCCTCCTTGAATCATGAAGAGAAGAAACAAAATTAGCATAGTAATGGCTTAAAGTCGAGCATAAATAATTTGAGATCAGGTAGTTTTAGTTTTTGCTTTCTGATTATGAGCTTTCAACTTATTAGAAGCTGCACCAAATAGTACAACATATTATTTTCAAATTTATTACTTTATATCCAATAAACTAAGCACCCTTGTAACAGAGTTGTAATTTAACTGAAATGTCAATGCTGTTCTCTTTTGACAATGATAGAGTTATATATATGAACAACTTTGCTTCCTGACCAATGCTAATTGAAGAAATTATTTATTCTAGTTACCTTTAATTAGAGCTGTCGAAGCTTCACAAATACAAGGTAGTGCAAGAATTATGAGAAATATTTCAAATCTGGGGAAAATGAGTGCTCCGTAACTGCCCTGTTCTTCTGAGTTATTGTTCCTCAACTTTAAGATAAACAAAAGTAAACCATGCAATAGTATCAAGCTGCCACCAATAACAACTAGCCAAAATATGTTTCGGTTGAAATCCCTCCACCTAAAAGAATTAAACTAGTCAGACAAGGGGGAAAAAAATCCTAGCACTTGGCAACTTAATAAAAAGTCCAAGATTTTATGAACTATTGTGTTTTCGGTGCATTTTCTCATATAGTTTCGTTCAATATGCATCCATGAACAAATACATAGTACTCTCTCAATCATTTAATACAAAACATATAGCTAACATTTCTTCCTACTGATACAGTGAATAAAGATTTACTAAAAGCACTTGGGATGAGATATTCCAACAACTTACCCATTTGAATTATGCAGGTCCAATATATATTCAGCTTCTGGTTCAATATCCTGCCAATAAAACCAGCCTATTTCTCTCAGTACCAAAAGGATCTAAAACTATTTTCAAGAAAACTATTTTTTACCTCCAAAAATGATCTGTATTCCATTGGAGTTAGTGGTGACCCGTATATTGAAGCAGCCATATATGAATTTCGTTCTCGCAATTGCACATTCTTAAAAGTTTTTGGCTCATGAATTTTGGAATTATAAGAATGTGAATTTGTTGGACAACTTGAGCCAACCATGTCTGATCGAATGTGGCCAGTTTCCCATGGGAGACTGAAGTAGGGGATACTCCATTGTAAGCCTCTTGCAAATTCATAATACTGAACGGGCAATGTGTCTGCCAAATATCGGGAGAGTGCGAAAACCTGAATGTGGCATGCACTTCTCTGTATCAACACAAAACAGAAGATGCTTAATTAGTTTTATGATCATATGGCATGGGTAAATAATTTTATGTATTTATCATCAGAAATTCTCTTAAACAATAGTACTTCCATGAAGTCCATTTCTCAGTTAATGATAAATATATTTACAGGGAGTTATCATCTATGCCGCCAAAGAGTCTTCAGCACCAATTTGCATTCAATTACTGGGTTTTTTTGTTATATGTCATCTCGCCCTCTCTCAAAATGCTAGGCTTGACATAATAGCTGCTTACGTTTTTTTTTGCCTCCCCAAGGTTGTGTTTAGATCATGAATTTAGGCAGAAATTTGGAAAGAGAAAGGAAAAGGTGAGAGAAATGAAGAAAAAATTTAGCTTACATTTAATTCATATTTTCCTCAACTTTTCTATTCCCTTTTCAAATCGCTATCCAGATCCACCATCCAAACACAGCCTTGATCTTTTATCTTTATTTTCAATTCTGATCCATGATTGTTGACAAGATGGAGGAAAGTAAAAGAAAACATGAAATCCAGTGACCAACATTCTAACAAGCAATTTCACTGGAATGAAGGTGGAATGGTATGCTCATTCCTTAGCCTCTGACGTAACAGAATAAATCACACGGGGCTAGATATTGTTCTAGCACACGAACAAAATCCTTGAATCCCCAAGGAAGTTTTTTTTTTTTTTTTCAAGAACTGAATTATATTGCATCAAAGATGATTTGCCCTAAGGCATACATGCATATTTATAATAAACTGAACCTTAATTAAATCAGGAAACAAGGAATTAGGATAATTACTTGCTAGACACAAAAATAAACAGAAAATTACCAAAAATAGAAAATATGAATTAAGCCCAAATCTGCATACTAAGAAACAATAGAAACGCGCCAAAATAGACGGCGCTAAAAACGGACTTCCCAAAATAAAGTTATTCTCAAAACGAAACTTTCCTAAAACGACAAAATCGCTAATTTGAAGGCCTAAACAAAGGAATTTGGGTAAAATCCACCGTTCATCATTGCCAAGAATGGCGATGATTTTGATTTAAAACGCCGTTTCCGATCAGACTATCAAATTTGAGACAATTCCGAGCTCGTCCCAAAAGTGTTGCTATTGCTCTCAATTTGGTTTCTTTCTTGCCTTTTGTCGGTCCAATTGTTCCAAGAAGTCTTTGGCTACTTGTTCTACATCAACCTCCCTACATAATGATTATTCATTCACAATGGTGAATGATTTCCATTTTGTAATGTAATTTTTGTCATTTTTTTTCTAGTGAATCAAACGTGAGAATGTACATTCCGATGAAATAATCATTCCATTCCACCTTCATTCCAACAAACCAAATCCTTAGTAAATGTGAATTCCAATTTTCTTCTATGTTTCTTGGTAGTGTTAGCCACCAAATGAAGTCAATAGAACCCTTCCAATCTAAAAGGTCCACTGAACTTGGTTCATAGAAGATCATAAAATAACAAAATAATCCAGAAATCTAGTTAATGGTAAAAAATAGATAGGTAATTTACAAAAAGATTCCTTGCAGGATCGGATGTCAAAGAAGAAGATGGTGCTGAAAATGACCCAACAGATTGAAGGCCTGCAGTTGAAAGTGTGAGCGCCCCCGCAGCTGAAGCTGTCACTGCAAAAGACACAGTTGCGAAAGTGGGAAGCACCGTAGATATTACCGGTACAGAATCTGTAAATTGTTAGTTACCCAGATCAGAACATCACTAAATAATCAAAAATAAAAATAAAAAATAGTATTCTAAAAACGATAAAATCCTTACAGTGCCTGACTTGTACAACATTAGATGCCACATTTTTGTTTCCAGAAACGTCCTGAGTCACATTTTCAGGGATGCTGATCAATATGGTATGATCATCTGCCTGTGTCTCTAAAACATATAAGCTCCTACTCACTTCACAAAAGCTGGATTCATAAAAAGAAAATGATCAATAAATATTTCGAAAACCTATATCTGACCGCACAATGTGAAATTTTTCACGGTTTTGGAATACAATAATTTATATAGATGATAATACACAAAAAATTATTATAATTTATTATATATAGATATGCCAAAACATTGTGTAGAAAATTTCTCACCTCTGCAAATGCCCTCCTCTAATGGATATATGGGAAGAATTAAAGCCAAATACAGGCTTCATGAACTTTATCAATACTGAAATATTGTTTTCTTTTGTCCTCGTGCTAGATGTTGTGCTCAATCTCACTGCAGGCCTCTGAGAATCTGAAGATTAAATCAAATCTCATGTATGCAATTTTGAAGACAATGATAAATTATCTGTATAAAAAATATAAACTTCTCATCCAATATTATTCTTTGACAGAAAGAAACTGGAGATTTAATTTTATTCCCTTGAAAATAATATGATATAACTTATCCAGATGTAAAAATTACCATAAAGAAAGGTAACCGGAGCAACAGGAGAAACTCTGGTCCCCTGTCTGCTTATTATAAAGCCTGAATTAAGGCTGATTGTGACTACACATGTGCTTGATATTTCTTCCACCTGAGACACGATAACGAAAATGAGATGATTGGCATAAAGTTAAGGAAAATGTAGTTGTCTGTAGAGAAATAAACATTAGAATATAAAGCTCAAATCTATTAGCCAACTAACCATAAAGCCAAATCTGCGATTTCTGAGCCTATTTCCACTAATAGGAAGAAGTGAGCCCTGACTTGTATGGAGAGAATTTAAAATTTCAGCAGATGAGTTGAGAACGGGTACTGAGAAGTACAGATATACTTTGAGGTTTTTATGATTATTAGTTGCTTGTACAGTTCTAGTTTCATTGTTAAGTTGAAGTAACCTTTCAGGGATATGAGTCCTCAAATTGACAAAGACACTTCTTCTATCTGTAGAATCCGACCACCAAAATATCAGAGTAAGTTAGATACTGTTCATAGAAATGCAGATTATCATATCATTAACTTCTTTCAGAAGTTTATAATCTAGAGACATCTGACAAAAGTTTATGGTAAAATAATCATACAAAAATCCCAAATAGAATATCAAACTCACCAAAATGTATCAAAAAACTTGAATTTTCTGTTCTTGTAAATTTGTTTCCAGCATTATCTGTACAGAAATTTTTGTCCATGACCAAGATCACTCGTCCATGTTCAACACTCAAAGACAAACTCACAATAAGAGAAAATTTGAGGTTGGGCTCAAGAATGTTGAGTGTAGTTGGTACAACTTGGCCAGCACCATAGACGAGAAGCTGAAATGAGAAAGGCATTTGTCCATTATTTTTCAATTCATTTTTCACTTTGCAGACTTACCTTGGCAGGGCAACTGTATGGCTGTACCAAATTGTTACAAATCAAATTGATAGTGCAATAGAACATTGTGGAAAACTTAAAAAAGGGGAACCGACAACAAAAATCACTGATCACAAAGAATTATCAGAAATGTATAAATTAACAAAAGCAACAACATATTCAATACAAGAAAGGAAAAATATTGAGACCCCTAAAAAGCCTCCCCTAATTTTACCCTCAATGGCATGACAAGTTATGTGTCAACTATTGATTTGTTAGAAACTGAACCATGTAAGGCCCAACTCCCTTACCATGTCAATGTAGGTGAATTTAGGGATTCAAATTGTGGGTCTTGTGGCAGGTTGAGTGTCTATTTTTTATTTGCCACAAGCTCAACCATGTAAAGCGCAACTCCCTTGCCATGTCATTGTGGGTGAGTTTAGGGATTTAAATTATGGGTCTCTAGCATTCTTGTACAAGAAATTACGAAGTAGGTATAATTTGTTTGAGGTTCTCTTCAAGTATTTAGGCAAGTTTGACTATTACTCTTCAGCCATGGAGATATTTCAACATTATCTTTGTGTCCTGTGTGTTATTATTGATCTCACCATATGAATATTTCAACTATCCATTTCTGTATGTATAGGGACAAAGCTGTGATATGAATATTTCAACTATCCATTTCTGTATGTATAGGGACAAAACTGTGAAAGAAGCGAACCTCTAATAAATCCATAATTTATGGACAATGCAAAAGTGATTATATGCAAGAGCAGAGGAGGGATGCAGAAAACTATTGAGATGCTTAAATTCCATGTGGTCAAGTACTCACATTGCAGGTATTTGTGGACGAACATCCAAAACCACCTCCACCAGTACATGGTTCACTGAAAGAAATATTTACGGTAACATTTCTAGTATTTGTAAAAGATGTTGTTGCCATAACATATGCTGTAGGGGGAATGGTGTCTGCATTGTTAAAGGTATAACAGAATTAGAAAGAACTTCAAAACACTAAAGCCCTAAAAGTTCCAATGTATGTAATCTCAACTTTCATACTTACATACGGTTCCGTCATTCATAATTTCAGAAACTCCTACGTCCTATGTTATCAACATGTTTTTAACTGAGTAGACAATTTGAAAGCCAAAAGGTTCAGTGTTTGGATAGATGTGTTTTATACATTAAACACAGTTTGGAGTATGATTATGTTTTATGCTTTCATCCAAGCTGAAATTTCAGGATGAAGAAGGCAAAAGAAAATAGAAGAACCTTTTAACAGTTACAAGTTGGATGAAGTTTTAGTGAATCCGAGTTTAATTCGGGGCTACTGGCAAAAACAAAATATGATCATCTTCCATGATATCATTTTTTAATGAACAACATTGAAGGAGAAAAGACATTTTTGTTGGACTAGTGTGGATCCTAATAAGTATGAGACACTAACCACTCAACCATGAGCAATGCCTCCCTTGCTCGAATAACCAGCCTGAGGGAAGTATTCGTTAAGCAAATCTGTAAGCAAATAGGGTCATTTTGGAAATATTCGTAGTTGTGACTAGTCCTAATTTCTACGATTTATAGTTAAGGGTAAACAACTATCTTTGTATTGCTTATAACCTTTCTGATCACAGTGAAAACTTAATCTTAATTTTGGGATGAACCACATAAATCTTTGTGTTATTGTGTGCTTGATTAGAATCTTATTTTTATTTTGATTTGTGTCTTGTGTCTCATCAGTCCTGGTTAGATGTATCAATTCCTAACAATTTCATGCTAACACAACAGACAAAAAATCAACAAGAAGATCTCATAAAGGATAAAGGATGGTTTCCTAACCAACAGTCCAGTTATGGATAGCACAGCCAACACCTTGAGGCCCATTGGTGCAGACCTTGAACGTATGATTTCCATCCTGCAAACCCATGTAAGAAACTTCTCTAGTGTCACAATTTGAAGGCTTTCCATCATCCAACTGAATGAACAGTGTACAAATATATGTTAGTCCACAAAAACAAAATAAAATAAAAATGACCAAATTAATTTCATAGAAAAATAATAATAATTCAACAAATTACTGAGGCCCCTTCTAATAAGTTCCCTCCATACTTCATCTCTCCATACCTCTTCAGGCTCCAATTTACCCGCACCCATAATTCAAATCGTTTATTTCGTAAGTTTCGTAATAAAGGTCATCCATGCAAACATGCAAACAAACAATATGGGCTACCCACCCAGATAAACAATCAAGAAAGAAGGAAAAATATAGGCCTAGAACACAGTCAAGCCATGCAACTTGGCATTTGGATAGATTTTTAATAGAAGTTGCAATAGGTGAACTTTATAATCCAAAGATAAAATTCTAAATGAATGAGAGATTAAATAAGCCTCAAATTCCCAAGTTTTTGTCAACTAATCTATTATAGAATTTCTCAAGACCTATCACATCTCTATTGGAAAAAAAAAAAAAAAAATTCCCAAAGGGAATAAAAAATTGTCTAGAGTTCAGAACTATAAAGTGGAAATCCCCAGAACAGATCTATAGCATCAATTAAGAGTGACCCAAAACTTTCTTGCTACCCACATGAACATAGGAATCATAAGATATACAGAAACACAAGAGAGACAAACCGTGCAATTGGTGTTGCAATTTGTGCAAATGTTGTTGTCCCCATTAGGACCCAACAAAACTTGAAAAGCAAATGTAGCTGAGTTCAAATTTGAGAAAGCATGGGGGGTCTTCAAGAACTTTACAGAGACCTCTGATGAAGTGTCACAATGAACTTTCATACACAAAACCACAAAAACCCAACAGTGCGGGACCAGCCATGCAGCTTTGCCAAAACCCATCTCAGAAAAACAAAAACACAAAAAAGGATTGAACCAGAATTATATGTTAGACATGTGTAATTTGAGAGGTGGTTTTGTTTCGATGGTTAGTGAGCTGAATTTTATGTATTGGTTTCTTGCGTAGAGAGTATGGAAGTGTGGAGGTTATTGCATTGTGTCCTGGAAACTAGTGGTGAATATGTGTGTGCGTTTGAGAGGGAGATAAGAGAAAATAATTGAAGTGTCTCAAAATAAAAACATCACCAATCACAATCATTTGGGGTCATGAAAGTGTCTCAAAATGGGGTCCCAAGTACTTTCCCAGGAACTAGTATGGGAATCAGAAATTGTAGATCGTTTGGCTTCGTTTGGAAAGTTGCAGGTTTTTTTGATTTTTTTAATTATTTTAGTTTGAGATTAAAAAGTTAAGTTTGGTTTGGATTAATTTTTTTTGTGAAAGAAAGAATATAATAATTATGGGTTAGAAGTGATGTTTTGCCTTATTGAACTAAAAAATCTATTATATTTTTTGTGGCTATTTTAGTCCTAAAAAATCTTCAAACCCAACTTCCCAAACATCTTTATTTTGACAAAGTAAAGTGGCACAATATTAGGAAATTATTTAATATTCTTGAAATACCACGGGTCTGTACTTCCTAACTAATTATTATTCAATATGTTCCTCATGTTTCTCAATCACCTAACACAATATCTCACCTATCTATCTTCTCTACTAATCATGATATTATGAAATACCACGTGTAGATGTTTCAAAATTACCCGAATAATTACTGCACAATATTAGTGTAAAAACGAAACTTATAATCAAGAAAGACACAACATTCACACAAATGAATGGTGGAATTAGATCAGTGTATTGAGAAATCTATATATAAAATAAATATGAATCATATGTCGAAAATTCTACGGAATTTCATTTCTAGGTTTGTAGCATGACTCTCTTATTAATGGGAAAATAACGCAATAGAGTAAGTTTTCTGAAAAAATATCAAACCAATAGAAAATTTTATACATATTAATAATTAAATTTGTAAATTTTTCTATGAATTTGTGCTTTTCTTTTCCAGACTTTACTAACATGTAATAACCCCATTATTGATAGTAATCCGCTTGTTTGGTTATGGTTTTCAGAAAATAATTTTCAAAAAATTCTATTTTTTTATTTTTTGTATTTTAATATATTCAATGAATTTTTTTAATATTTTAAGCAAATTTTTTTTTTTATTTTTAGACACACATACCATAGATACACTTAAAAAGTATAAAATTTGTAAAAAAATCTTTAAAAAATACACTAAATACCAAAAAATACAACAACCAAAAAAAATAAAAATTCAGTGCATTTTTTATGTGTATTTATTAATTTTTTAAAATATTTTTTCACAAATATTTTACTATTTAGATATATTTAAGTGATGTACATCTAAAAAAGTAAAAAAAATGTTTAAAATTTTAAAAATATTCACTAAAAACAAAAAAATCAAATTTTTAAAAAATCAAATTCAGAAAACTGAAACCAAACACACTAATTATAATTTATCTTTATTAATTTATTTAGTAATATCAAATGAAAGATCATTTAGTAGTTAATAACTTGCGCTATTGCCAAGCCTAGTTCAAGTGATTGTATTTCTAATTCAAGTTTATGAAGAGCCTTAACTATATCGACTCAAAAAGCTTACATGATTATATTTTGAGATTGTGAAGCCTATCACAATGTATTTTGATTATTTAAATTTTTGATTAGATAATTATAACTATATCATCAGATTAAGTTTCGAATATTGATATAGGTCACATGGTGAGATCACCAAGACCTTAACCCTTTGTATTTGAATACAATCTAATGAATACTTTACATAATAGGAGGGGCTTCTCTTGAGTCCTCATCTAGATTTAAAAGGATTGTTTGGCTCTATGAGACTCATTATGGATCCCGTTTTAATTATTCAAACAGTTCATTTTATTGGGCGCAACGTGTATATTATCTATAAAAAAAATATTAAGTTGATCCGATAATCGTAATACTTTTATTTTATCGCATTTGCATTCAAAAAAATAGTTGGTTTGTTCTAAAAACATATTGACTGTTAATTTTTTTGGAGACAAACTCTATAAAATGAAGATGTTACAAATATCAAATTAACCTAAAACTTTTTTTTATAAATGATATACACGCTAGACCTGATAAAATGAATAATTTAGATTATTGAAACGAGATTCATAATGAATCTCACAAGCCAGAATAGTCCAAAACAATTCAAATAAGACTACAAAGAAGCCAATCCCTTGCATAATACTAATCACATATATCATTCGCACACAAATTGTTGGTGTCAACGTTTTCAGTATAAAATCTGTTGAGTAATCTGATTAGTGAATATTGGTGTTTATACTTTCTATGTAAAAGTTAAAATCTATTAAATAATTTGATTAGTGTCATATGAGTTGCTACATACATTTTAATTCAAGAGGAGATCATTACTTTTAAGCATCCTACTAATAATAATTCTAAAGAGTGTAAACTACAACATCAATTTTTGCAGACATAAAATGTAAAAAATAGCATAATATATATATATATATATATATGTTCTTCTATACTCATATTGAGTTATAAAAGATTAATTGTAAGACAATCTTTTTTTTTTTTTTTTGATCGGCAAAGAAAAATTTCCATTAACAGCAAGAAATTAAAAGTACAGGAAGATGAGATGCATCGAGAGAGATTCGGAAGTATAAAAATACCCCTACTACTGCTACTCGCATCCATACAACCAACCCCTAAGCCTCTCGATTTTTGAAATAAACAGTTAAGAAGAACTTAACTATAAAATTAAAATACATGAATCCCTCACAAAAAAACGCACGAAACCACCCGAAATTCAAACTAGATGCAACAGTATACAAAAATCAAAAGGGCCCACGCCTCTGACTAAAACTTCAAGCCAACGTCTAATCAGCAACTCCCCAAGACCCTGCTGCTACAACTCCCCATGCCTCACGCCTCTACTACAACAACTCCCCATGACCCTCGTCTCTGATGCTGCTGCGTCAACACCCTCTCCGGCCGAAGAAAACTCCAGCGCCACCACTGGAAGGACTGCACCTCCTCTGCCAAACTCCAATTCTTCAACCTCACGCCACCACCGGGAAGAGCCACAGCAAAAACTAGAACTACAAGCCAACGTCTAATCAGCAACTCCCCAAGACCCTGCTGCTACAACTCCCCATGCCTCACTCCTCTGCTACAACAACACTCCATGACCCTCATTTCTGATGTTGCTGCGTCAACACTCTCTCCGGCCGAAGAAAACTCCAACGCCACCACCGGGAGGACTACACCTCCTTTACCAAACTCCAAAAGCCCACTCCATGCTGCTACTGCTCCTCTCCTCATCTTCTAGCACACCCAAAACCCTCAGCCAAACTCCCAAAGCCCACTCCAAGCTGCTATTACTCCTCTCCTCAACTTCTAACACACACCCAAAACCTCTGCCAAACTCCATAATCAACAGGCCTACAATCTCACGCACCCGCTGGGACACCACCAAAACATAAAGAAAACCTACACCCCTCAAACTCTCTCGAGGAGGAGCGCTCGAGTGACAACCGGACAGAAGCTGGGACGCCTACGGAACCCTTGTTTCCACCCAAAACACACCCCTCAAACTCCAACTCGACAAAGAGCGCACGAGTGAAGAACAACAGCTGATAAAACCGGACAAAACAAAACACTCTCGCAGCAACGAAACACACCTAGGTGGGTAGACACGAGGGACTCAAGTTTATTGGAAAGAAAATCTAACAAGACAAAAGGAAAGAAGAGCTAGGCCAGCCGACCGCCATTGCCAAAAGCGGCGGCCAGCTGGCCCAAAAAAAAGGCCGGAGAAGGAGGTTTTTAGGGAAGGAAAGGAGAGGTTTTTTAGAGAGAGAAAGACTGGACCCACAAGTAATTGTAAGACAATCTATCAACACTAATTGTGAGGAACTAGAAATTTTTTTATTATATTTGTTGAAATTGTTAAATTTTATACTTTGAATCTCACCTTTCATTTATAAAACGGTGTATAGGTCATGCAAATACTTTTTTTTTCCCCAAACCTAGTGGGGGTAAATATTTATAATTTAAAAATAATTAATAGTTAATACTAATATAAAAATGATTTTTTGAAATCGTGGAGGGCAATCGCCTCCTCTTGCCCCTTGTAGGTCCATCATTGTCAAAATATTTATAATGTCATTATATTTTTCACATATTACAAATTACTTATATATTTTTATAAGATAAATAATGGGATACCTATTTTTGTTGACAAAAGATAAATAATGATACATATTTAACGAAAGTTTTATGAAATAAATATTTTTAAAAAATGATTCATCCACACAACTCCCCCCTTTCCTAAACTCCCAGAATAACATGACAAACAAAATTTTAAAAGTTGACCTATGCTCTAATATTCTCTCAAAATTTTCTTACATAAATTTTTTTACTGGTTTGCATTTTGACTTGCTACCACATTCGGGGGGTTTGGAAGGGAAGAATTGTATGAATGTAGCACCGCTAAATGATTTTATACGGTGAATTTCACACATAATTTTGTATTTATAGGAGAAAATAAAATAAAAGAAAAAAAAATTACTTATAAATATTCATATTTCATAGGTAACCAAATAAAAATGAGCTCTGATCAAATAAATAAATAAATAAAAATGAGCTTTTTCTTCTTCTTCTTCTTTTTTTTTTTTTTTGACATAAATGTTTATTCATTTTCTTAACCCAACAAAAATAAATATATTTATTTTATTTTCACTTTATTTTTATTTTCTGGCTAACCAAACATAACATAGAAAGATACTTTGACAAAATAATTTTTTACTTGTACAAAAATTAATTATAATTCACATTTATACAATGTGAAAATATTGTGTCAAACTATTCGATTTTTGTGTTCATTTACTTTTACTTTTAACCGGAAGATATGCATGTATTGTTATGAAGAATTGAGGTGAATTTGAAGCTTAAATCTTGGACTATATGGGAGACAAAAACAAAAGCATTTGGACCATATATAATTCCATCTACAACAAGACAAATTGTCACTCAAGATTCAAGACAAATAAAATTAAATGATATGCACCATTGTTGTCCCATTTGCCAACAACCGCTTTTGAAAATCAGAGTGGTCGATTTCTTGAGATTGTAACAACACCATTTTAAATTTTACTTTTGAAAGCTCCTTTACATATCAATTTCACCAAAATTAAATTAAATTGAATGGCTCATGTAATTCAAGCATGTTGACATTTCAACGGTCAATTTGGTACATGTGTTTATTAAGGTTGTGATTTCAATCAAGCAAGCTAAATACATCAAGGGGTACTTGCAGATCAGATTAGGTTGAGTGACCTTTCATTCACTGTTCGTCCAAACTTAAATGAATTAAAATAATTAATCCATATTCGTCCGCTTAGTTAGCGAATACAGATTGAGTGGGCCATACAGGTTGATAGTGGATGCAAATCGGTTTGACGGTTTGGATTTCATTATTATAGATTTTTTCCAAACTACTCTCCAATAATTCTTCACTATTTTGGGCCTAAAATTTTTTATTTTTCATTTTTTTTATAATTAAAATAAATGCCCAACTTTCATATTTTATAAATAGTAAATATAATTACTAAATAAAATGCCTTTTTCTTAACAAACAAAGCATAATATTATTTTCTTAGAGGTGTTGGTGGATTGGCTGGGTTGGGTTGGGTTGGGTTGGGTGGCCTCCCCATCCACCATCCGTCCGGACTTTGCAGGAATGAAAAAAATTCATTCGCATCTGTCCGCTCGAACCATTAAAAACTTCTATTTTATAATGAATTGGTTTGGGCCATTTGATTTTAGCGGGTCAAAAGAATGCTTGCCCAGCCTTGCATGACATAAATTAACTAACAAAATTAAACATTTAAAACATCAATAATAATACTTATATTGGCAATAAACATGAGTAATGAGACTTATTAAATTAACATAGTATTAACATATAAAACAATAAATATATTATGGTAAGAATGGCAATTCTAATATAAGGTTGGATAAAAAAAAGCTAGAGATCGAGGACTTGTTTGATTAGACGGATTACAATATATGATTGAAATTACTAATTTATGAGACTTACATTCAGTATTTGGTTGCAATTTATGTTATCGAGATTAGATTTCAATAGACGTTCTATCTAATGAAATTGACAAATTTTTTAATCTTACAAGTTATAACTAATAATACAAAAACAAATATATAAAAATAAAAAGAGAGAATTATGGACTCCACTAATTTAGTTGGATAATTAATCATACACTTAATCTCCTAACTAATAATCTTACGAATAAAAAGAGTACGAGGGTTTACTAGGGTGTGTACCATATGCACCATACTACAATTTGGCGTAATTTTATCACAAAATTTCATAACATAAACGACAATAATGGATATACCTGTGGGAGTTAAGATGTGCCCGATAATCATAGAACGAAGATATGCACCTACATACGAGATGATACTGGCAATTAAAGAAGTTCATAATGAGAATCCATGGTATCATGACATCTGGAATTTCCTAGAAAATGAAATATTCCCACAAGGGAAAACAACTAAGGACAAGAGAGCAATACGACATTTGGCTCCAATTTATTATTTGCGAAGGAAAATTGCATCGGAGAAGTTATTTGGGAATGCACAAGTTATGTGTTGATGAAGAAGAAGCAAAGCGCATCATGAAAGTGATTCATAGTAGTGAATGTGGAGCCCACATTAATGGAGTTATGTTAGCAAGAAAGATCCTCTGACAAGAATATTATTGGTCTACAATGGAAAAATGATAACATTGATTTCATTCGAAGATGTCACAAATTTCAAATCCACTCTAATCGCATGAATATACCACTGTTCAAGCTTTGCAATATGATCCCGCCAAGGCCATTTTCAGTATGGGAAATAGATGTCATTGGGCCTATCACACCAAAAGGATCAAACGGGGCATAAGTTCATCCTAGTTGCTATAGATTACTTCACCAAGTGTGGGTCAAAGCGCAGTCTTACTTAGAATTAAAGGCATCGCATGTGGCCAAGTTCATTAGAAACAACATCATCTACAGATATGGTGTACCAAATGAGATAGTTTCGAACAACAGTTCACACTTCAAGGGACAGGTGGCTGACTTGCTTAAGAAATACAATGTGACTTTACATAAGTCATCAAAATATAGGCCATAGACCAATGGGGCCGTTAAAGCTACGAATAAGAACTTCAAAAACATTATGCGAAAGATGATTGAAACTTACAAGGATTGGCCGGATAAGTTGCCTTTCGCACTATGGGAATATATGACTTCTATTCAAACATTTACTGGGGAGACACTCTACTCGCTTGTGTACGGAATGGAGGTTGTTTTGCCCATTGAAATTGAAGTCCCTTCACTAAGAGTCATGGCCGAATGTCAGATTTCAAAAGCAGATTGGTAGAGAAATCGGTTTAAGGAATTGATACTATTTGATAAAAGGAGGCTGAAAGTATTGTATCACATTTAAGGTTACCAACGCAGGATACCAAGAACAATCAACAAGAGGGTTAAATCCAGGAATTTGAAGGAAGGTGATCTAGAGTTAAAAGATAATCATGTGCCCATTTACGATCCAAGGGGGAAATTCAAACCCAACTTGATTGGCCCCTATATCATCAAGACCATCTGGTTAAGAGAAGCTATTATTCTTATAGATTTGAATGATTGGAGTTCACACAACCAGTTAACATGGTCAAGCTGAAAAAAATACTATACTTGAGAGGCTCGTTGGGCTAAAAACCCAAAAAGGGCGACCTAAGCAAAAGTTCAAGCATTCAAAATGGAAAAAGAGAAAAAGGAGCTTGCAAGGTCGAAAAGCTAAAAGGGCGACTTTTGCAAAAGTTTGAGCACAAAAGGAGAGTGTTAATACCTAAGTGAACTTTAACCGTGAACTACGTAAGGCCTAATTCTCATCCTTGGGATACGTGGGCAACTTCATTATGAAGCCTAACCCCAACAATATCCATTTCAACAATGTCTATCTAAATCCACACCCATCTATGCCATGTTCAAATTTAAGCGCTCCAATTCCATGTTATGTTTTGGGTTGTATCCACGCTAAATGCTCTTGAAAACTCAATTGCAAGAAGAATATTGGTAATTCAAGTAATGTATAGTAATTGTGATAAGATGCAGTGTAGTCTTGACCCAGGGTTGTACCTTCCAAGAATCGATTACATGCTTGTCAAGTTTTAACCATTTCAAAAATTATTTTGACTTTATTTTAACAAAATGACTTGTTTTTGTCACTCTACTTGTTGCAAGCATTTGATTATTCATGGAACAAAAAGTTTCCTTTCAATACTCAAACCTTTCTCATTTGCATTGATTTCAAAATACAAGTGGAATGTGCATGTTTAACTAAGTCTCATTTCAATCAAAACTCTTTTCATGATAAAAAGGTCAAAAATAGTAAACTAGGGGCACAGTAAAAGAGTTAAGCATTAGTCCTTTGTCTCTTTCTGGTTCCTCTGGAGTCTTTACTATCTACACCTCGTCAATGTATATCTGATTCTCTAGCCAGAAAAGGTACTCATCAAATAAGGCATAACCGAACTCAGTCAGAGGGGACCGGAGCTCTCTCTCACTCCATATAGCTCGGAGCTGCGAAAAGTGGCTAGGATGGAAAGAGTAGGCAACTGGATACACTATGAGTCTAACTGGACACGTCTGTTCCCATCTAAACTGCCGCCTGAACTTGAAGGGAAAGTAGTACACATTGTAAAACAATCTAACCATTTGAACATTGGCTCTCAAGACACACTGTAGGGCATAGTTGGCAGATCCAATGAAAGACATCTTCAAGTGATATCAGTCTCTGATCAAGTAATCATCCAATCATACCACTTCCTTTCTATCCAAAAGTCACCAAGCTAGCCTGAGAACGGTAAGATGCTATAGAATGCTAAGTGGCAAGCGCCACTACCCTCAACCTATTCATAAGCTGTATCTGGAAAATGATGAAAAATAAGAGAGATTAAAGAATAGAGAGGTGTGAGATGAGTGGAAAAGTAAGAATGGAGATAAAAAAAAAAAAAAAAATGAGTGTCGAGAGAACAAGTGATGTGAGAAACCAAAAGTGAGCAGAGGGTGCGAAACACTGTACCTGAAGGAGTAGTGGGCTACTCGCAAAGTTGCCTAGTCTCTCATGTGCTAACATTGTCAAGACCTATCAAGGTCTCTGCCAATACTAAACCTATATAGCTCTAACCCTCTGAAAGAAGCTAAGCCACCTCGATCAAACCAACATTAGATCTGCCAGTACCCGAAACCAACAAGAAATGGGCCAACATGCATATACAGAGAGCGAATCTCCACTGGCTTTGAAAACAGTTGTTGCTACGATCACAGGCACAAGAAAATCTACACACCAAGTAGGGAATGGAAAGCTCCCCTCCGGCAACCAAGGACCTAGCCTTGTCTAAGGACAACTCGCAAATCTCAGCAAGAATGCTACAATGGCTAATCTAAGGAGAAGCCAAGATAATACTATCCTAACTACACTCTATTAAGGGTCAAAACTCTCAAAAGTCAAGCATATCTCCTAAGAACTGAATCAGAAAACATGAGCCGTCGAATCCTAAAATAAAGTTACAACCCAAAGAAATGTGAAGTCCAAAGAACCCGACAAAAGTGGAAAAGTGCATTAAGGCCAAAGTTGACAAAATTTAGCCTATTACACTCGTCCAAACCACCCATCCAATCTGCGAGCCTTGAAAATCTTTGAGAATCCACTTTTAGCCAAAAGAAGAAAGAATGTTGCTTCTGTGGACGCTGAAACCGAGGACGAGTTCTTAAAAAGGAAAAAATGTTGTTTTGGGTGTAAGACAATGAATAGTCCACGTTTGAGGGAGATGGTCGGACCTCTTTTCAACGGACGAATGTTATCCTGACACGCCAAAATACTTTAGTGGAGGACATCTTTGCTAGATCGTTTCCCCTTAGCTAGATCTTTTAGTTGGTTACAGTTTGCTTGTGTCTTGAGTCTCTTTTCTTGTTTGTTTTCTTGGTTTTATTTATTTCAATTGTATGTTGTTATTATCAAGTTGTATTTTTAAGATTGTCGTGTCATCTGATTCAAGATTTTGTGAATGTTCAACCATTTTCGTTTTGGATTAAATAAAATTGTTCAAGTGCTATGCCAAATCCATACATCCATGTGCAGAAATTTTCAAAAGGAGTTCTTATTTCATTAAACAAAGATTTGAACCCATGATCAATTTTAGAAAGCATTCTCCAAACAAAGAAGCTGATTCTATCCTACAAACACTTTCAAAAAATGGGAACTTCTAAACAAAAGAAAAAGATGTCTAAAGAGAACCCTTAGGCCTCCTCTGTCTTTTATGCCATGCAATAAAAGAGCTTCAGGCATCAGCAGAGAGTGATGGGAATTTGGCACCTAAGACAGTGGTAATCGAATCACCATCACTCCTATCATCTTTGGCAATGATGGTTATAGGAGATATTGGAGCGTAAAGAATTGAGGAGCTCATCGAAACCTACAAAAAGAAAACCAACATCAAAATAATGCAAGGAAATAAGCAAAGATGGCAACATGAACTGAAGAATCGGAGAAGAACATAAGCTTGTTGAAGAAATCAACAGGAGCCTCAGCTATTGTGGGATGCTTTTGGGGTTACCAAGTGCGTCCAATAGTTTGGACTATCGATTTCCTGATCTAGTCCCACAAGTGCAATGTGAAACATAAATAAAAGTCCAAATTTGGCAACTTGTACAAAAAATCCATTTTTATTGCAAAACCTTTGCCAGAAAATAAACTACATCACCAAATCTCAGTATCACCGCCTAATCTTTTAGGGAAATTAGGAAACCCATGAGTTGTGCCAAAGGCTACTTTCCGTCATAACCAAAGTGTCTTAGTTCAAGAACTTAGGTATGAGAGAAGAAGATCATGAATTAAGCACCCACTCACCCGATCAAAAGATCAACCTCTACTAAATCATAATGTGATTTTTATAGTCGATATATGCTCATGTTCCGATTATTAATGGTGACATTACTATCTAAGGCAATCAAGTATAGATAGTGTTGTTAGTTTTGGTTATGCTTTTATTTTGTATGTTTTGAAAAGCCTTTTTGTACAAACTCAGAAGCATAAGAATCAATTGCACTCCAATACAAGCAACCAACCTCCATCCACCGACATCAAACAAATATTTCATTGAAGCATCTAGCATCATGGTATAGCAATGGAAATGATTAATTACATACACATACAATATGCTAAAGCATAAATACTCACCTAGTACTCTGAAAAAACATAAAGAATTATATTAGAATATATGCATGATCCTATATACAAGTAACTAATGCACTATATACACAAGATGCATCTAAAGGGTCCGACTATTAATATATGACGTGTGTATCATCTCAAGATATGAGGTAGCGCACATAATCAATTTAGAAAGGATAAAACCCACGAATGCACATGAGCTAAACTTGGGTGCATGAAAGATAGATACAATACATGAATATGATAAATAAAATATGATGCTATGCATAGACAAAAAGCATGTAAATAAAAAGGAAAAAAAGACGTGGGGTTGGAACATAATTTCAACAATTCAAATGAGAAAAAGGGGAAAGAAATTATTACAACAATTGAGTGAATAATAATGAAAAGAAAAGACGTAAGATTGGAGGAATTATTACAACAATGAATAGATTCAGCCAAATTACTGTTGAATCTTACAAATCATATTAAATAAATAAAGGAATTTTCTCAGTAGCTCCAGAACCACCCGAGAGAGCACTCTCCAAAAACTATCTATTCTGTTCTTGAAAAGATTATTTGGCCAAACACAAATGGGCCGGCCGATTGCTAATATAGCTAGCCGAACACTTCTTCTGGGGAAACTTAATTTGGTGCAAAGAAATCCAAAATAGAAGTCAAGAACATCTTCCAAAGAGTGCTCTTCCCTTTTACATATCCCACTTGTAGAGACCACTTAGGGGGAAGGTAAAAAGGCTTTAACCCTCAATAATAGGATATAACAGATATGTAAAATAGATATTTTGCAACAATTCATCAAATTAAATGGTTTAAAGTAATGTCAAATTCAAGCCTAAAAAATAGATGGGAACCTATATCATCTCTTTGTGAATAAAGGCAAGTTAATACTTAAATCCATGCTATTAATTGGAAAAAATAGATTAACGCACATCATTTCTTAGTGGAAACTTTGCATTTAAAGCAAGGGATTCTACAAAATCTATTGAGAACTCTTCTTCTATTCATGGAACAAGGATGTTTCCAACTCTTTCTATATTCCCGAATAATTGAGAAGAGAGATTCCAACACTTTTAACATAGAAGATCTTATTTTGCTTCTAGGAAAACAATAATGAAATGAAAAACCACAATCCTCTCAACATCAAATCCCAAGAATCATTCAAGTAGTTCTATGAAACAACCACTATTGCTCACTAGGATTGAGCATATGTTGAAACATATGGATCAACATGCTTAGATGATGAGATATGTGAAGAGAAGATGTGTAACAAGGAAGAAATCTACTCTACCCATTGAACTTGTGAATAGATGGCTACTTTTTACCCCCAATCACATCCTCAAGGTTCCAAAATGCATAACAACAATGGATTTAAGAAATTCTAGCTGTGGAAAGCAAGAAAATAGAGAAACTATGGCAAAATGAGCAAAACTATCAATTCAACGAATGAGTGACTACTTTCTACCCCCAACCACATCCATGATGACTTATTACATAATTACAATAGGAATGGAACACGAATAAAGTTAGAAATAAAGAACAAGGGAGATAAGATGGTGAAAAGTGTAAGAACTTCACCTCTTTAAGAGGGTAAGGTCTTTGGTTTTCCAAACCCTTTCTTGGTACCCTCAAGGTCCTCTAGATGTGTCTTAGAGTGTCCAAGATCCTCAACAACTAGCTTAGAAGTAAGATTTGATGGTGTTTTGATGAAGGAAAGTGAAAGCAAATAGGTGGAATGTGATGAAAAATGAGGGAGCTCTCCAACCTTATTCTAGTCCTTGGGCAAGTGTGCAGAACAAGCTAAAATATCTGAGCTATTTGTGGAAAGTGTAGAACAAGCTAAAATTCCTAAAAATACTCTATACCCGGACAATTCAGCTGGCCGTACCCTTTGGTGTCTGGCTGGATATATTTTGAGCCAGCCATGACATGTTGTCCGGCTAGTTGAAAAATACACCATTGGATCAACAAGGCAAAGTTAGCACAAATTGACAAGAAAAATAGGTATTTCAAAGGATTTCACCCCTTTCATTCATTCCCTTTATATCCCTTGCTCGGTCTGTTTGAAAGAATACAACATTTTGATTTTGAAAATATGAGCCTCAGGACATTATAGAAATGTCTAGAATTGCGCAACCAAACATATTTTGAAAAAGGTTTTTAACCAGTCAAAAAATATTTTGGCCAAAACAGGTGCTTGATTAGTTTCAAGGCTTGACTCAGGGGCTTCCTGCTGAGGGACTCATAGGACTAACACGTCTTGGCTTTCATCATTAGGTATCTAAGAAAGAGTGACGAAGTCTTAAGGCTGGTCAAAAATAGTGTATCTACAGCTACATCCTCCATGTCCAAAACTCCACCTTAGTTGTGGTTTTGACCTTGGTCAAGACCTTGACCGAAATTTCCTTCCTAATCTCGTCTAGGTTTTGGAACCACCATGGGTTTGTCAGGTGTGATAAAGTCGCGAGCACAACTTCTAGTTCGAATTTGTCATCCATGAAAGAAAGGTTACAAGCATAAATCTCCCTCGAAATTGGGAAATAGAGAAGGCATATCCTCATCAACCATGAGCAAATCAAGAGCATATATTAAAAAATGAGAGAAAGAGTAGGCAAATCAATGGCAAAGGTAGCATGAGAAGGGAAGAACAATTCAAGACAAAGGGAAATATAAGGTTTTAAGCCAAATCAAATTAGAAATAAAGGGAGAAAATGGCCCACGATGATGAGAACAACCCCCAAAGGCAATATAAGCATAGAAAAAAATGAGGGAATCCAAGGAAAAATGAGGAATCTTAGAATGCATAAATAAGGCAGCAAGTCGTGCTGAAAAGATGCAGACTGAGCAACAGCTTTGAGCAGTACCATTTGAATTTGGAAAGGTATCGATGGAGCTTCACCACCAAACAACTTCCTCTCGACTAAACATTTTATGCGACACGTGTGGAAAAAGCTTAGAAAAATTAAAAAATGAGCAGAATTGAGCAAAACTGAGCAAAAATTGAGTAGAAATGAGTTAACCTAGAGCATAATTCATATCAATACATTGTCAGGGTTTTTTGTCCTTAGGAATGAGGTCATCCTCAGAAACTGTTCAAGTCAAAATTCAACACTGCTTCTTGAGGTGCTGCCTAAAGCATCACTTCTTGGTTATGAGGTGTATCTAATATATTGTTTTTATATACATTTGCTACACTAAATATAACTCTCATCACACCATTAATTATACATCTGTCGTATCACTCATGTGCACCCATCACATTGTTGTTACAATTTGTCATCCTTTATCTCTCACATCTCACCTTTTTCGCATAAAATGTGTTTAGGTTTGCTATTGCTTGGCTACAACTTTCACAACACTCACACCTTTTGTTACATCTATTGCATTATGTATGGTTATAATTGTCACACTATTACGATCACTTGGCTATAATCATTTCACATCACTTGGCTACAATCTCCTTACAATCACTTGGTTACAACTTTCATATCACTTAGCTACAATTCTTAAATCACTTGGTTACAATTTTAATATCACTTGGCTATGATTCTTACATCACTTGGTTACAACTTTCATACTGTTACATTCACCATGATCATATGAAATGTGTTTAGGTTTGTTTTTTCTTAGCTTCAAACTCTTAGTAGGCTACAAATTCTCTTCGCTGATTACAAATCCTTTTGCAGGTTACAAACCCCCTTCTACGACTTTACCCTTTCAACCACCAGGTGATTAGGCTTGGAAGGCTACAACTTTACCCCTTTTGCATGAAGTGCATCTAGGTTTGGAAGGCTACAACTTTACCCTTTTCACTACTAAGTAAGCTACAACTTTATCTTCTTCACCAAACAGGTGATTTGTTTGAAGTGCACCTGGGCTTGGAAGGTTACAACTTTACCTTTTTGACCACCAGGTGATTAGGCTTGGAATGCTACAACTTTATCCCTTTCGCATGAAGTGCACTATAGACCGCCCCGAGAACTCCGCTCTCCGTGTGCGAGGGCGCAAATCGTTTTGTTCTTAGCTACTATAGTTCGGACTCGTGTCACGGTTCTGAATCTAATCTCACAAAGTGCAATGTGAGACCGATAAATCATCAAAGAGTACAAATCCAGCAAATCGTTTTGAAAAACTGATTTTTATAAAGAAGTGCCAAACATGGACTGCTTTGCCAGATACAGAGTTGCCACCTAAATATTTTATTTTTGGGGAATTTAGAAGACCTTGACTCGTGCCTAAGGCCACGTGTCCGTCATCACCAAAGTTACCTCGGCTCGGGAACTTGTGTATGAGAGGGGAAGGTCATGCAATGAGCACTCCCGCTCGCCCGATCAAAGATCGGCCTTTACTAAGCATGATATGTTGTTTTTGAAAGCACATGTGTTCTTATTCCGGTTATTAACCTAGAATTACTATGTGATGCGCATAGCATACAAGTATAAACTAGATCGCCTAAGTTAGAACAAAACATTTCATGTTCGTTTGTTTGAAAACAGTTTGAAGTTTGCTACTCGTAAGTAGGCTAGGTCGTAGATTTTGCCATCCTTAAGTGGGCTTAAAACTCGCATCTCGATGAATTGTTCCTATTCAAGCAATCCAACCTTCACCCACAGGCATTCAAGCAGTTATATCAGTTAGGCAGTTAGCCTCATGGCAAGCATGCTAAACATGGCAACACTTACACGCATGGAAGGATGCTAAAGCGTAAAAGCTTACCTAGTACTCCGAGCCAAAAGAAAAGCTAGTTAGTAATCAATGCATGATCCCAGCTATGTTAACAATGCCTAATGCAACACATGCAAAAATGCAACTACAATAGGCTCAGCTATTCTAAGATGTCATGTGAATGCGACTAGATAACATGTATTCAAATTACTATTGAAATACAATGCAGTTAGTATGATGTGCCGAGCCCGATGCATGCAAGACAGATGAATGGAGGCACGCATGCGAAGCATAAGTATGCTAATCGAAATATGCCCTAAAACTAACCATCATAAGCGGTTAAGTAAAAGGGAGAAAGGAATGGGGGTTGGAAGACATGCATCACACATACGCACGCTTATTACAACAGTTGGCCCTCTCGACAGAGGGTCCGAAAGAATAAGCTAAGCTAGCTACACTAAGCTAAGCTATCTAAGTAATCTAATTAATCTAATTAAACTAGTTATTACACAACAAAACGAATAACCAGCTACAACTAATTATTACACAACTTTAACTAATTAACAAATTAACTAAGTTAGCAATTAAATAAGCATGTAAACTATATGAAGTAGGCCGCCTCAGCTCTGCCTTGAATGATAAAAGATGCATGCCCGGTCGCCTCGTGTGGAAATCCATCACGATGCCCCAACTTGCCTCTGTTTGCATTTGTTCTCAGAACTTTGCACAAAGCTCCAGACAGCTTTTACTCCACTTTGGGGACTCCCAGAAGGGTGGCCGACCAGTTGTTGATGTGGGAGACCACCTGCCGACCACCCAAAGTTGCTGCAGACCACAAAAAGTGGTCGGCCAGCCACTTTTACTGGTTGGCTGACCAGAAAATGCTGCACTTCTCCGATTTGCTGCAACAAAGAACAAAAAGGGGCATGGCAGTGTATTTGCAAGATATGTGTGCATAACCACTCTCCCTATCATTTCATGAGTTCAAGGGAGTGTAGTTCTTGACTCTTGGGCCATCAATCACGTATCTCAATGCATGATGGCCGAGAGGCCAAGATTGCACGAATCAATGCGAAATGAATGCACACATAAACATATAAAGCCTTGAACTCTATCATGTTTAATCAAGAGCATTGGCGACCGAGAATTGAGGCACGTTTCATCACTTCAAGTATGAAACGTCCCTCGTTTCTCGTGTTTGGATTAACTCCCTATCCAAACACAATGCAATGCATGCACACACAATGCAATGCGACAAGCATGCAAATATCATGGAATGCAACAAGCATGCAACAACATGCAATGCAACAAGCATGCAACAACATGCAAAATGGACTTAAACTGAATATGGACAGACCTCAATCATGCCCAAAACAGTGGCCAAAACTCAACAAAACTTAGGCCCAAAGAGCAAGGAATGCACATTCAACTCATGGCTCGCAAGTAAGGCATAAAGGCACAACTTTCAAACACATTGAAGAGTGACACACATGAGAATATGGTAGTGCTACAAGCTCTAAAATGAAGTGTTAAATGATGCCAAATCACCCTAACAACACAAATGAGACATGCTAGAAGGCCTAGAGCATAAGACTAGTCAAGAGCAATACACAAGGAGCATGCAATACTAGGCTTAAACCACTAAACAAACTCTGGACAGAGCTTAACCATGCCAAGTTAAGGGTCAAGAACATGCTGAAATGGAGCTCAAGAGTTTGGGCAAACATGCGTACATGATGGCTCACTTTTAAGGCATAAAGCACAACTCATCAAAAGAATTGAAATAGTGAAACAAGAGAGAGTATGGTCACATTACACACATTGAAATCATGTTAGAAATGAGGCCAAAGCAAGAAAACAACTCAAGTAAGCCATGTTAGAGACCATGAAACTCAAAACTAGTGAGCAAAAATGCACTAAGGCTATACAAAGCGAGGCATGCATGACCAAGACAACACAAATCAGAGCTTAAATATGCTAAAACATGGACAAAAGCCTCCTGGAGTAGAGCCAAAATATGTTAGAATGATGGTTTAAAAGCAAGGTGCATGTTAGGCTAGCAAAGGGGATTACACTACAAGTGCAAGGAGCATGCAAAGGGCTATCCAGCCAACCCAAAAAAGACCTAAGGCATGGCAAAACAACACCAAAAACATGCTGAGATATGGACAAAACATGCTAAAAGGACATGCTCAAACATGAAGCATACAAGACTAGTTTGCAAAATTTACACTGCAAGTGTATAAAGCATGCATGAAGTGACCAAGACAACCAAAAATAGTGATATGCCATGCTGAGATAAGGCCTAATACATGCTAAAATGGAGCCAAAATGAGCTTAGTAAACATGCTACTTTTATGAGCCATTAATGCAAGCATTCAAGACATAAGGAGAGAGGATGACCCTCTCCTATTTAAGACCTCAAAAACACAAGTTTTACCACTAAAAATCTACTAGATTTTAGTGGTTAAAAGGCCAAGAGAAAGTGATCTCAAGGGCCTAAAATGATGCTGTAAAACAAAGCCAAACAAGGCATGCAAGGGAGTAGATCACCTCCAACACCAAAGAAGCCTTAAACAAACATTACTAACACTTGAAAATGAAGGTTTTTACAGTTGAGAGTCAAGCCAAAATGAGCATGCAAAGATGGCTAAAAGAATAACCAAAGCAAAGCTTAAAAGAAGCAAAAGGCGTCACCCTTGAAGAATAACAAAACCAGCAGCTTCTCTGAGCCAAAACCAACTTTAGGAAGCCTAAACAAGTCCTATGGCATCTCAGCTCGAAGGTTAAGAGGTTTGGCTAAGGGGTTGTAGTGCAAAAGTGAAGGAACAACACTCTTTAAGGCACAAAATATATATATATATAGAGAGAGAGAGAGAGAGAAGAATATAGAGAGGGAGATGTATGTATGACTCCAAGCCAAATTTCAGAACCTGGAAAAGGGAGGGGGAGCCTCTCTCTTATAGAATTCCAAGCTTTTAGCTTCTTGGAGAAGCTAGAAGCTTGGTTAAATCCCTCCATACACGTGTATGGAGGATGTAGTCTTTGCCCTCCAGCTGGCACAACTGGCATCTACAGACTGTGCAAAATCTGCAAGAAAGCTGCCGACCACTTAAAGTGGTCGGCCAGCTACTTGTAGTGGTCGATCGACCACCACAAGTGGTCACCTAGGAAAGAAAGTGGTCGGCAGGTGGGGGAGGTGGTCTGCACACTAAAAGCAAGCCAATGGTGTGGTGGTCGACCACTTTTGGTGGTCCAAAGACTAAGAAAACTAGTTGGCCAACTAGAAAACTGGCTGGCGGGAAGAAAAATGGTCTCCAAGGGGAAGAACTGGTTTCCCACCCTCACTCCACCCTCCAAGCAAGGAAAACAAGGTTTGTGCCAAAAAAAAACCAAAAAGGATGCAAAGCAAGGGTCCGGGGGTCAAGGCGCGCAGCCGGAAGCCCCGAAAACTAGTCTACGAGCACCAAAAGTGGTCTCTAAGACCTCTATTCCCCTCTAGACCAAGGCAACATGGCATGGTTCGAAAACCAAGCCAAGAGGAGAACATTAAGCGCTCCCGAGACAAGGCGCGCGACTGAAGGCTCTGGAAACCGAAAACTAGTCTCCCAGCAGGAAAGTGGTCTACGACCACAAAAGGGTGGTCTACAGACATCTCCCTCTCTCCAGGGAAGAGAAACAAGGCTTGATTCACAAACCGAGCGAAAGCACAAAGAGTTCAGAGGCCCGGAGGCAAGGCACTCAGCCGAAAACTCCAGAAACTCGAAACATGCACAACATGCACTATCACCGAGCGCTCGATCGATGATGTCTGAGTCTTAAGGTCGGTCAAAAATGGGGTGTCTAGATGCACCTAGGCTTGAAAGGCCACAATTTTATCCTTTTCACCAAACAGGTAATTAGGATCGGAAGGCTACAACTTTATCCTCTTTACTAGCCAGGTGATTAGGCTTTGAAGGCTACAAGTTTACCCCTTTTGCATGAAATGCACCTGAGCTTGGAAGGCTGCAACTTTACCTTTTTAACCACCAGGTGATTAGGCTTGGGAGGCTACAACTTTACCCTCTTCACCAAGCAGGTGATTAGGATCGAAAGGCTACAACTTTACCCTTTTCACCAACCAAGTGATTAGGCTTGGATGGCTAGACCTTTACCCCTTTTGCACGAAGTGCACCTAGGCTTAGAAGGCTACAAATTTACTCTTTTCACCATCAAGTGATCAGGCATGGGAGGCTATAACTTTACCATTTTCACCACCAGGTGATCAGGCTTAGAAGGCTGTGACTTTATCCTTCTCACATCGAAGTGATTAGGCTTGATGGTTATAATTTTACTATTTTCACACCTTGCATGATTGGCTACAACTTTCTCCTATTTGCATGAAATGCATTTAGAATTGCTATATGTTGGTTACAACTTCATCACTTCACATCAATTTGCATCTGTTTCTTCATAGTTCATATCATCTGCTCGAGGCTTGCTTCGCATATTTGCCATCTTTGCATCTTCATTTTCATTCCATCTACATTCCATCACATCTCATCAAAATAACTTTGCAAAATCAGGAAGTATGGTATACGTAAGCCCAACTTTCAAACTATCGGCAACCCGAAGTGTGTAAGTCCAACTTTCAAATGATTTTTGAGTTCTTGCATTGCATTTGCCCCTGAACTGCGTTGATTTGATTCCTTGCAAACGGATACGTTGGAAACCCTCGGGTTCAACCAACTGCATTCTTGCACGCCTTGTCTTGCTTGCATCTGACAACCTCGTTAAAACGATTGTCTTCGGGCTTTGACATTCACTCACAACATGAAAATGACGGGCCAAACTCTATCAAAGAGGGGCAACTGTAGACACTCCATTTTTTACCAATCTTAAAAATTGGGCGCTCTGCCCAAAGCTCCCGATGAATATACAAAATGTCACTCTAAGTAACAAGTAAGGGATATGAAAGATAATCAAATCCGCCCTACACCCATTTTGGCCAAAATGTTTTCTAGACTCTAAAACCTATTTTCAAAACATTTTTTTTTAAAAAGAAAATTGGTACATTTTCATTCATTTTGGCAATTCTAGGCAGTGTGTTTTCCAAAAAAATTCGCTTTTCAAAAGAGTTAACTTAGAAAGCCAAAATGAATGAGAAAACAGGGAAACTTTCCAAGAGAACCAGTCGGATAAGCTTTTCTCGGCTGGACATTTTTTTCACAACACACAGAACCTTTTTGGCTGTGGATGTGTGCCTAGATCTTTTGCTACACTACCAAACATTTTTCAAGCAATGTGCCAAACAACTTTGATCCATAGACGCATCTCCAGGTATTTTCTAGCTCTGCCGGGCAAACTTCTCAAGAGATATGCCGGGCTACTCTGTACTAGCCGGACAAGTCTTATCTGGCGCATCCTATTCTGGCGTTAGCCAAACAACTATCTTGTAAGGTGTCCAAAATATCTTGGAATATGCCATCCGGATCCATGGGATCTAAAGGAATATTCTAAGCCTCAAATGCCTATAAAATCACCCCCTCTTAAGGGAAAAAGGGTTCTAAAATTTTGAATCACTATTCCTAGTCCTCTCTAGTCAATTCCTTTATACTTCATCAAAAACCCTAAAAAAGAAATTCTGGTGAGAATTTTTGGACAACTTTCTACACAGCTTTACTTGGATGGCTTGGAGTTAGAAGACCTCTATTAATTGGAGGGAGCTTGGGTCAGAGTTTGTGATTAGCTTAGGCCCTATCTCTGTTATTCTAGAGTTAATCCCTACTTCCATTTAAATTTTAATTCTATCTCTACTCTTTTTCTTCTATTTTGGAGATTTGTTGAGATTGTTGGTTGAAATTGCTGCAAGCTTAGTTGATTTCTCTCTTTTTTCCTCCATTTCTGTAGTTACTAGAGGCCTATATAGCGGCTTTGGCCAAGCCTGAATTGCTTTCTTTTTTTATTTTATGGATTAGAAACCTAGGCACGGTTTCCACTATGAGAATAAGGAGTTTCTCTCTTCTTAGACCTATCTTACATGAATTTGAGTGGTTTATGCTCATTTTCATGTGTAGGTGTCACGACCCAAACCCACCCCTGTAGGTTTAGCACCGTAACCGGCTAGTAATCCGTGGATTACCAAAGGCCTCGGAACAAATTAGCAAATAATAAGGGGCTGCGGAAGCAATAATACAAAATAGACAAGGTCCAATGAGCTGTGATAACGTACATGGGGCAGAAACATTTTAAACTTATGTTGATATACATAAACATGCCAGTTCAAACACACAATATTTATAAGGCATTTACAAAATGTACTCCCCAAGACCTGACTATACAGTGCAAACACAAAGACTAGCATGAGGTACAAAAACAGCCATCGCATTAGATTTCATTCGGAACCTCCTCGGGAGGCACCACAGTTGGCTGACAAAAATGGAATGAAGTCAACTCGCCTCGTCATGCGCCTCACCTACATACATAATATAAACTGTGAGTGAAAGCCCAGCGAATAATAACAGAGTAAATGAGTTTTATGAATGATGTCCATCACAAGTTAGAATCCAGTATTTAAATCAGAACATATTCAGATTTCAAAACAGAAATAGGTCCAGATACACACTCATGTTCATATTCAGATTTTGCATAAGATCATACGTGGTACACCCATTAGCTATCAGATTAGATTAGTCCAGAGACCTACATATATAGTTGGTACCAATGACCATAAGGTACATATCTTGCGCGCAAGTAGCCATGGTACTGTTACCCCCAGGCAAGGGCCACGTGAAGATTGACCGCGGTATTGTTACCCTTGGGCGAGGGCCACATGCAGATTGGCCACGGTATTGTTACCCCTGGGCGAGAGCCACGTGAACTAAGGGTGCCACAAATACTTTTAAGAAAATTGGACATTCATTCATAATTCGTAAGATAACATTTCAGAAAAACAGCTTCTACCATACCAGTCAGAAAGTACTTAGGTGAAACATAACTTTATAGAGTTATTACTCACAGTGGGCCTTGAGACAGACAAACGGAGTAAACTTGGTCAAACGGTACGTGGCACGTGACCTACACAACACATAACAGATGCACACTTGAAACGCACGTTCTAATTGTACAAAACTTATTTCATTGGCTCTTAATGTGTTTCTAATCTCTTATCCTCATTATGGGGTCTAGAACATGGCCTAGGAATGCCTAGGATGAAATGAGGATGCAAAGATGCCTTGGAAAACATTTTTCAAAACTTGCTGAAAACAGGGGTCTCGCTCGAGCGTGGCTTTCTTCGCTCGAGCAAGATTGTCAAAATAGAGGGGTCGCTCGAGCGTAGACTCCTTCGCTCGAGCGGTCTATAAAAATGCAAAAGTACTGGTTGTTGAAATTCTACGCTCGATGCTCACTCGAGCGTGAGACATAGCTCTTCGTTCGAGCGTAGGTCTCGTCGCTCGAGCGTGCGTCTGCGTGCACCAAAAACCTGAGAGCTTGCAATTTACGCTCGAGCCACCATTCCTTCGCTCGAGCTTAGCTCTGAACAAACGATGGTCGCTCGAGCGTGGAATCCTTCGCTCGAGCGAGGAAGCCAAATTTTGGAATTTCCAAATTTGCCTCCCAAGCCCAAGCCAAGTATTCAACACCTTAAAACTCGACCTCTTGGGCCCATTTTCTGGAAAACACTTGTAAACTCATAGTATAAGGTGTTTCAAAGATCAATTTGTAAAATCAAAGCCCAAGGGTGAGTCAATTGAACACAATTTCAAATAAAATCTCAAGAACAAAACTTGAATGTAACATGCAAGAATCTCATTGAAACCAAACCCTCCAAAACATGATCAAACTTGATAATTTGATGGACAACAAGATAAATGGCCACAATGTGAGTGAAATTAATACATGCATGGAAGAAATCTTAGAATTCAAACTCAAAACATGGAAATTTATGCATGCATGCATGAATTACTACTCAATTCAACATTTAAACCAATTTTTGACTTTAGACACTAATCAACCATGAACCATGTAAGAATTAATCTTAAATTCACAATTGAAAGGGAAATATCCTACCTTAAGTCTTGAGTTCAAGGTGTTCTAGCTCAATTGTGTAGTTCTTCTACAAATCCTCAAATTTTCCAAGCCAAAATCTTGATGAAACCAAGTTTCTCTCACTCTTCCTCTTACTCACGGTTTGGACAAGGGAAATGGCTGAAAATGTGTATGAATCAATCCTAAACAATGTGTGAGAAAGTGGCCTGTAGACACCCCATTTTTGACCGTCCTCAAGACTTGGACGTCATCGTTTGAACACTCGATGATCATCTATGTTCGTGTTTGTTTTGAGTTCCTAAAGATCTCGGCCACGCGCCTTGCCTCAGGATCTTTTAACTGGACTGTCTTGTGCTTGGTTGGACCAAACACTTGTTGGTTTTTGCTTCTGAAGGTAGAGAGTAGCTTGTTAGCTACCCTTGGAACCCACCGGCCTTGGCATGATGTCACCGGCCATGTTCTCTTGCCATTGGCCATTGGTGATGGCCGGTCAGCACCTTTGGTGGTCGGCCGGCCTTTGATTTGGTCAATCGGCCATATTTTCTGGCCGGGACTTCTTTTTTTTCTTTTTCAGGCATGGAGCATGACAGCTGTGCCAGCTGGAGCACACAGATCTGTCCCCCATACACGTGTATGGAGGGCTTGTACCCTTTACACCCTTTTTTTTCTAAGCTTCTTTGAGAAGCTTGCACCCTTTGCTCAAGCTTCTTGAGGAAAGCTTGACCCTTTGTCTTAGCTTCCTCAAGAAGCTTGCACCCTTTGCCTTGGCTTCCTTGAGAAGCTTGACCCCCTTGACCCCCTTGACCCCCTTGACCCCTTTTGTTTAGCTTCTTTAAGAAACTTAGGTCTTTATCTTGCTCTATATAAGAGAGCCTTCTCTCTCCTTTGAAGAGATTCAGCAAAAACCGGAGATATATGATATATATAACTTTCTCTCTATATATTTCCCTCTCTCTCTTCATTTGTGTGTGTTAGAAGGCCTAAAAGGGTGTTTTGTTCTTAGTTTTGCACTAAGGCACCTAGTACTTGTAATAACCCTCACCACTGATCACTGATAACCCTACTGATTACTGCTAAACTGAGGCTGAATATGATTAGTAATCGAATTGATTGAAATACTGAACTGACTGATTGAATGTGTTAGTTTAAATGCATACCTATCTGTTGACTGTTAAAATTATCTGTTTATGTTATATGCTTTAAACTGCAAATTGAAGGCCTTATCGGCGACCGAATCCGAAATTGACTGATGTTTTGTGTTAATCATAATTTATGTGATTTTATGGCATATTTATCCAAAATGTGATTTAGTGTGATTAAATTAGATTAAATAAGCTCATTGCAAGAGTTGCATTATTTACAACTTTGCCACACAAGTGGCCCACTACATAGGACATATTGAGATTTGCTTGCATCTCTTTGGTACATTTCATCAGCCATTTCTTGAGTGTATAGCCGACTAGAGAGAGAGAGAATAGGGAGTTAGAGTGAATTCATCTTGAATTGCTTGGAAACTTGAAGAAATTGATGAGGTTTTGCTTATGTGAGCTTCCCTTCTTGAATTTGAAGACATAAGGTAGAGAATCACCCTTTTAATTGTGCATTTCAGTTGTATCTAGCATGGATCATGGTAGTTTAAGGAGCTAAGTTAAGAATTGGTCTCTTAATTTTGAATTATAGCATATATCATGCATGCATGCCTATATTGATGAGTTTTAAGTTGTTTTCATGAAAGATTGTTACATACATGCTCATATTTATGTTTAATTCTATGATTTCATCTTGTTTTTGAAAGAATTGGCTCATTAGAGCATGTTTTGAAGCTTGGAAGCTAGTTAAATGCATGCATGTTCAATTGAAGTCATATCCATGAAAATTGGTTTGAAGTTGAGTTTAATTGAGCTACCCTTGAGCTTTGATTTCTTAAATTGAGCTTTGAAACATGTTATACTATGAGTTTACAAGTGTTTTCTAGAAAATTAGCCCAAGAGGATCGAATTTGACACATTTGAAGTTGAATTTGAGCTTGAGGTTCAAATCTGGAAATTCCAGATTTTGAACTCACGCTCGAGCGGGGTTACTGGCGCTCGAGCGTGAAAGTAGTGCTCTTAGCATTTTGTTGTGTTTTATAGTCAACTCGAGCGGGACATTGTGTCTTACGCTCAAGTGGGTGTCGAGCGCCCAATCGAGCGTGATTTTCACACATCCAGTACTTTTGCCATGCTTTGCATTACGCTCGAGCGCGGGAAGTGATGCTCGAGCGGCGGACCATTGTCTGCATTTCCGCTCGAGCGGGGAAAGACACGCTCGAGCGAGACCCTGTTTTTTTGAAAATTCTGAAAATGCTTTTAAAGTGCATCTTTGCATCCTCTTTCCATCCTAGGCATTCCTAGGGCATGTTTAACGCATCTTAAAGAGGACATAGATGTAGAACCGCACCGAGTCTAAGTAAGGACTAAGTCTTTGATTCCCGAATGTGAACTTAGTGTGTGTTCATCCTGTAAACTATGTAGGGTTGGCATCTGAGGACGCACTCTAGCTTAACTGTAGCCCAGAACTTTGTGAGTAACAACTGTGTAAAGATATGTTCAAATATCAATATCTTCTGAATGGTTAAACTGTATTGCTTTCTGAATTGTTACTGTTAACTGAACGAATGTATGTCCTCTATTCTCAATCAGACAGGCATCGTTAGCAACCATCGCTATCAAGTATCGCTACGGAGATCTCTGTCAGTTCCTATCTTGGAACTTCTGTTTACTGTTATGATGGCCATCATTGACTGTTCGGTCTTTTGACACTTAATGTTTACTGTACTGCTATGCTAATGGATGTACCACATATGACTGTTATGACTAAATGACTGAAATACCGATTTAATGAACTATTTTCATTACTGTAAGGACATTCATTCTTAACCTCTTTACGCATTATGTTATTCACTGGGCTTTAGCTCACTGCTCATATATATATGTAGGTGTACAAGCACCAGATCGTTGCTAGAAGCGTCGGGGTAAACTCCAGTTTTGTCAAGTCAACCTATGTGCCTCACTGCGAGGTTTCGAGCCTGCCAAGCTATGGCGTAGGGATGTTTTAATTTCCCCCGTCTGTGTCTGTATCTATTTTGTAATATTGTATAGACTGATAGCACTCATCAGCATCATATAATAGGGTCAGTCCTGTCTGAATGATTGTACATATATGTATAGACTGTTTCGTTATGAATGTGCATACGAATGAAAAGACTTTTTGCATACAGACTGTCACAGCTCATTGGACATTATTTAATTACTATTTTGACTTCCGCCATGCCCTCAGATTCAGACATCAGATATCATATGTGCCTTCTCGTAATCTCTTGACATGGCCGTTCTGAGCTAAACCCATAGGGGTGGGTTTGGGTTGTGACAGTACTACACCATACTTGGGTAATTGAGGTGTTAGGAGGTTTTTCTTAGAGCTTTTAAGCTGGTTTTGATTTGAAAAGGGGCCTGAGGTTGCTGTTCTTCAAGTGTTCTTCAAGGGTGAGCATAGTTACTTTATATTCCCCATTCTTGCACTAGCTTTTAACCCACTTTGCATGCTGTTTTGAGCTTTGTGTATAACTGATAAAAGTTCTATTTTTTGATGTTTAAGATGTTTCATTAAGATCATTTTGGTGTTGGGGGTCGACCTCCCCCTCTTAGGCCTTGTTTGGCCCCTTTTGTGCCTTCTTTGTTGAGCTTTGGAACCTTTTGTGTATCGGCCTTCGCACCACTGAAATCCAATGGATTTTCAGTGATGGTGAAGGGGTCTTGAATTCTTGCATAAGGGAGGGACACCCCTCTCCCTTTGTGTCTCATTTGTTCATGTTTTTGGCTCATAAGGGTAGCATACATGCTTAGCTTTACTTAGCTCCATTTCAGAGGTTTTTGGGTGTTATTTGGTCACATTATACCACTTTTTTTGGTCGGATTGATGGTCCATTACATGCATCATACACTTGTCTAGTAACCCCCTTTATTGTCATATCATGTGCCATGCATTTGCCCCTTCATGCTTGCATGTTCTAGCTTGACTTCATGAAGCTTTTGGTCATATTTCATCATGCTTGAGGTCTGTTGGGTACTGATTTGATCATGTTTGCCATGTTTGGTATAGCCACCATGCATTTTGGCTTGTGAGCCTCGAGTGTGTGAGTCATTAGCATGCTTTAGTTGGGTTGTTTTAGTAATTTGGAATCATTTTCCATGCTATTTCAGTCCATAATCCATGCTTGTATGCTTGCATTCATCATCCTTTCCATGCTTTGAAGAGATGCTCTTTTGTGCCTTAAAATGAGTCATTGTGCATGCCTATGTGTTTGAGGCTTTGGGCTGCCATATCAGTGGGTTTTGGGGCTCCATTTTGCATGCTAAAACTCTGTTTTGCATTGATTAGTCCATGCCATATGTGATTGGGGTGGTTATAGTAGAGTGCCCTCTTTGTGGCCTTGAATCCCCTTTGTTTTGGGCCCATTTCTTGGCATGCTTTGACCATGTTTCATGCATGTTCTAGTCTTATTTTGGAATGCCCTAGGACTATTTTAGGTCATTTTCGTCCTTTGGGGTTTGGTTGTCATAGCTATGGTTTGAACCCCCTTGTTGGCCTCAAGTTTGGAGCCCTATTGCATGCCTTACTTGCATGTTTTGTTTGAGTTGGCATCACTCCTCATGAGATTTCAGAGTTTATTATAATGCCATATTCTCATATTCATCGCATTTCACTCATGCTTGAAGGTTGTGCATTGTGGTCTAAGTAATGGACCAATTAGTAAGCTTGTTTGCTTTGCATTTTTGTTGCCTTCACCCATCATTTTGGCCACTGTTTTGGGATGGGCTAAGGTCTGCCAATTTCGGTTTAAGTCCATCTTCGTATATAATTGCATGTTTGACAAGTTGCATTCGTGTATTGTTGCATGTTTGCATTACATCATGTTTGCATGCTTAGTACATTGCATGATATCTAACTAGTTGCATCACATAACCTCGTTGTATGCTTGACATGTTCATATTGCATTAGCTTAACTTGCATGCTTAGGTAGCATTACATTGCATTGAGTTAGCATCCTCATATTGCATTAGTTGCACTAGTTGCATTACTTTGCATTGCATAGGGCATGCATGCATTGCATTTCGTTTGGTTTGGGATGTCAAACCAAACTTGAGGAGTGAGGTGTGTTCGTACTCGAAGTGACGAAACACGTCTCACCCCTCGGTTGCCGATGCCCTTGATCTCAACATGATAGGGCGTGAAGCATTCATTTGATTTGTCGCATGCATTTACATTGATTTGCAAACTTGGTACCTTTGGCCATCATGCATTGGAATGCATGATTGGTGGCCCGAGTACCGAGGGCCACACTCCCTTGAGTCCATAGCATGATAAGGAGAGTGGCCGTGCGCACATTGCTTTGAAATTCCATACCTTGCATTGTCTGTCCACTGCTGCAGCAAAAACAGGATTCTGCAGGAATAAATGGCCGGCCGGCCACTTTTAGTGCCGACCGACCATCAGAGTCCAGCCGGTGACCCAATTTATGGTCGGTGATCACATTTACATGGTTGGTGGTGCTTTTCATTGGCTGGTGGCATTCCAAAATGTTCAGGGAATGGTTCAGAGGTGCCTCAAGAATTTTCACATCCCTCAGAGGTGCAGAACAGTGCAAACAGAGGCAACAGTGGCATGGTAACGAGTTTCCGAGCAAGGCAAATCGAGCATGCATCATCCACGCATTCCGAGGCAGAGCAGCGGCGGTCTCTTTAGTTTCATACTTAGGCTGTTTTGTAATTAATTTGTTAATTAATTAGAAGTGTTGTAATAATTAAGTAGCTAGGATAGTTGATTCATTATTTGGCCTGTATTATTCTATCGGACCCTCCGAGCGAGGGCAATTGTGTAATAAGTGTGTGTGAGTGTGTGTATGTCTTCCAACCCCCACTTCTTTCTCCCTTTTATTTACTTACTTTCAATGGTTAGTATTAGGGCATATTTAAATTAGCATACATTATGATATGCATACGTGCATTCATTCATCTGTATTGCATGCACCGAGCTCGGCGCATCATACTAATTGCATTGTATTTCAATTCCAAATTGAATACATGTTATCTGTTGCATTTCATATGCCATGTTTAGAATAGCCGAGCCTACCTTAGTTGCATTTTGCATGTGTTGCATTAGCCATCTTAACATGAACTAGGATCATCCACTGATTACTAACTAGTTTCTGTTTTGGCTTGGAGTACTCGGTGAGTGTTTATGCTTTAGCATCCTTGCATGCGTGTGAGTGACTACCATGATAGCATGCTTACCATGAGGCTATTTGCTTATGTGATATAATTACCTGAATGCCTGTGGGTGAAGGTTGGGTTATCTGAACTGGAACAATTCAGTGATTGCGAGTTTTATGCCCATTAGACAGTGGCAAATCACCATGTTTTTCTAAGCCCACTTGAGGGTGGCAAAATCCGCATTTTAACCTACTTGCGAGTAGCAAACCGCTTTCAAAAACAAACATGAGATGTTTTGTTCCAATTTAGGCGATTCGGTCTATATTTGTATGCTGTGCGCATCACATAGTAGTTCTAGGCTAATAACCGAAATAAGAACACATAATGTTTTCAAAACTTGATATCACGGTTAGTAGAGGTTGATCTTTGATCGGGTGAGGGGGGGTGCTCATGAAATGACCTTCCCCAATCGTACCCAAGTTCCCGAGCCGAGGCAACTTTGATGATGACGGACACATGGCCTTAGGCAACGAGTCAGGGTTTCCTAAATTCCCCCAAAATAAATATTTAGGTAGCGACTTTGTATCTGGCAAAGCAGTACACGTTTGGCACTTCTTTCAAAAAAAATCTATTTTCAAAAATGATTTGCCGAATTTGGACTCTTTGATGATTCATCGGTCTTGCATTGCACTTTGCGAGATTAGATACAGGACCGTGACATTGAGTCCTGAACTGTAGTGAGCCCAAATGAACAAAACGGGGAATTTTCCCTCCCGGGACGTTTGGGGACGTCTACAGTTTCTGGCAACTATGCTGGGGATTTGGAGAGCTTGACTCGAACTCATGATATCTTGTTTTGATTACACTTACGTGTTTCTTTGCATTGCATGTGCATTGGTGCACCTAGGACACCGTGTTTGCCGTCTGCTACTCCTGAACGGTTTGCCGGAGGCTCACTTTGAGAAGCGTGCCATAAGGCTGACCGGTTACGGGCTTTGCCACGATGGGAACACAAACCCCGATTTTTATCGGGGCACCCTTTTTGACCATTCGACCTAGTGCATATTCGGAATCCATAGTGACCATTCCAAGCTAGGACAGGTTGCTTACCCGATAATAGGTTGTTTGAAACCACTGCGTGCGTAGTAAAACCCTAGCTCCTGACAAAATAGGACAGGGAAACCCTACCCCAACATAGGGGTGTTTTTGGCTCTCACTTGCTTGTTATGTGCTTTTAGAGTGTGTCTTTATAGGGGAATGCATGTATCAGTTTATAAGTTTGGGTATCAGGCCTGCGGGCACCAGTTCAGTATTTTGGGAATCAGCTATCTGCGGGTATCAGGTTCAGTTTTTGGGGCAATGATTTGGGAACAATGATCAGTACTTGAGAACAGTGTATTTCAGCTTATCAACTGTGTGTTATGATGCCCAACTATGTGTTGTGTGTTTATTTACGCTGTTATGCTACCCGTTGGTTTGGTTGTGTATTTCCTTATTATTGCTTTATTTATCTTTTTGGTAGGTAGTTTAGCACAATTGCTTCAAACCAAGCAGATATTCCCCAAGCACTTTGGACAAGAGGTCGTCGATTCCATCGATCTGAGGATCTGGTAGATGGACAACCAGTGTATCATTACCCCCGGTTACCAGCGGAGGGCAGTTAGGTAGAGGATATCAGTGCGACAGTCAGTTCAGAGGGCTTCGTCCACCCCGCCTAAGTATAGTAGGGATCAGAGTCTTGTTTCTCCCGCAGAGAGGGAACATATACCGGCAGTATAGCTAGATCAGGGCAGTATGCCAGGGATTGAAGAAATGATGCGCCAGCTCCAGGAGAGCATGAGGACCATGTAGCAAGACGCTGTTCGTCGAGATAAATTTGCCAAACAACAGGCCGAGATCATAGCATAGCAGGCAGAGTTAATTACCAGGCTACAACAACAGACCAGGGCGTCTGTTTCACACCAGGTTCCTCCCCCACCAGGAGTTCCAGCACCCAGGGAGGCACCAAATACCCAGAATGTCCAAGAGGATACAGACATCCCAACAGGGCCACCTCTGCCCCCGATTCTACCCCAACTATCCAAGGCACCTATGCCTATCAATCAACCAGACTCTCCCTTTGAGTTCGAGGTGGACCCTATAGCATTGAAGTTGAGCAAGCTTGAGAAGTTGTTCAAGAAATCCCAAGGGGTAAAGTCCATCCCAGACATCGAGGAAGGGTATACCGACGCGGCTGTGACGTTGCCGAACCGGTTCAAGATGCCACAGATCGACTACTTTGACGGGTCTGGGGATCCCATGGTGCATCTACGTCTATTTTCAGACATACTAAGGCCGATGGGTCTCACTCGACTACAGAAGCTTTCATTATTTGGCCGGACCCTGTCGAGTGTGGCGGCCATCTGGTACGCAAAATTGGAAGACGATGTCAAGTGGAACTGGGATGGGATGACCGAGGCTTTCATCGCTCAGTACTTCTATAACACGCAAATCGAGATTACCACCCGTGATCTCGAGACAACAAGGCAGGAGCCTAAGGAGAGTTTCTCTAAATTCGTAACCTGCTGGAGGGCCAAGGCCTCAATGATGACCACTAGGCCCACTGATAAAGATCAAATTCGGATGATTGTGTGCAATCTCCAGCCTAAGCTGATGCAGAAAATGATCGTGCTCCCCTTTCCTACCTTTTCAGATCTGCATGAGATGGGAGTACAGATTAAGGATGCCTTGAAGCAGGGCTTGATTGATAATGATAGAGAGCAACCCAGGAGGACCTTCAACCGCAACACCAAAACAGGCCCGAGCGGCGCTGCCACTGCAAGAGCCTCAGAAGTGAGCATGGTCACCACCAACCTCCCTCCAAGAACCATGGCAGCTACGCCATTCTCCGGTGCATCCGGAAGCAACACACAAACAACCAAATACCAACCCAAAAGCCAAAGAACCTTCGCTCCACTATATATGCCCCTATCCAAAGCTCTGGGGGTTTTAATTAGAAAAGGGCACTTAAAGCCCCTAGAGCCGCGGCCATTGCCAGAAAAACTTCCCCCTTCCCACAACCCAGCCAAATATTGCGCATTTCACCAACAACACGGTCATGACACCGACCAATGCTTCCGATTGCGTCATGAGATTCAAGATCTCATTGATAACGGGGTGATTATGCCTCCAGAAAAACCCAATGTCACAACCAACCCTCTCCCACCACACAACCAAGCTCCACCTCCCAAACGCATCAACTTTATCCAGACTGGGGTCGTGTCTTACGATCCTAGCATCTATATCACTCCTTCTCATCTACCCAAGCCGGAGGTGCTTCTTCCTGACTACACTAACTTGTGCATGTTGGACATCTCCAGAACCCAACCCGAACCAATGGTGGTGACTGTCGAAGACAGAACAAGGGAGATTTCAGGGGAGAATGAGATTGTTGAGTTAGAATCTGAGGAATCTGGGAGTTTTTCTGAGGAGGTATACAGTCCGAGTGACTACATTCTATCAGCCGGCCAGGTTGGGCCAAATGTGGAATTGCCGACAGGGACAGAGCATTGTGTGATACAGGGGGATGAATCTGGTCAAAGGATAGATGACTTGGCAGCTGTGGAAGGGAACTTTGCTAACCTCCAATTTTTCAATGAACAAGAGCCAGAGGGCATGGTAGCCAATTGGTTAGACTCTGAAGAGTCAGCAGAGGTCACTGGGTGGCTTGATGACCTACCAGATGTTGTCGACGAAACTCAGTTGGAACGGGGCTTGGCAGGGGCAAGAACATCAGTTGTGGCCGGAAGGGCCGGAAATCAAAATGCATCGCCGGAGAGCGCCAGTGCTAAGAATTTCGCTCAGGACTTGGGCATTGTGAAGGCGGGAAGTGTTGAATAGCCAGTTGTACTAACGCGGTTGGAACAAGAAAGGTTCGGGGATTCTAAGAGAATCAGGAAAGCTAAGGCCCCTGAAGGAACTAAAAGTGCTGTGTGCACGAGGATAGAGAATGCTGCGAGCATGTGGGTGGAAAGTACTGCGAGTACAATTGTATCGGAGCCAGACAGGTGTCTGTTGGCTGCTGACGGAATGTGGTGGGAAGACGATGATCTATGTCTTGCCCACACGGATGAGGATTGGGGGAGCAACCAGCCAGACGATACCTGGTACATCGGCGAAGTCGATCATATGACTAGAAGCGGGCGGTATTTTAAGCCCCTATATCTAGATCAGCCAGAGACGTCTGGGAAAGATAAGGAGGTGGAGAAACAGAAAGAGAAGCAACTCGAAGAAGAAGCTGTACTGAAGCAATTGAAAAAGATACAGGTAGACATCTCCGTCTGGGGACTGCTTATGGCATCACGAGTGCATCAACAAGCTGTCTTATCGACTATAGACAAGGCCAAGCTCTCAATAGACACCACGCCCGAACAGCTGGTGGGCTTAGTTTTTCTGGGAGGGGCTATCCCGATGTTGACTTTCTCCGACAAAGAATTGCCACCTGAGGGTGCAAACCATGACAAGCCACTCTACATCTCTGTGGAGTGCAGAAACAAATGGATACCTGTGGTCCTTGTCGACACAGGGTCCACCATTAATGTGTGCCCGGCAAGAACTACATATGCAATTGGTTTAAAGACCGTGGACTTTGTGCCGACAGCCCAGGTGATTCAGGCATATGATAACACAAGCAGAGAAGTAATGGGGACAGCGAAAATTCAGACCAACGTTGGGCCGGGACAGCATGATGTAGACTTTCACGTCTTAGAAGTTCCTGCAACCTTCAATATACTTTTGGGGCTGCCGTGGTTGCACCAAGTAAAGGCAGTTTCATCCACCTTGCATCAGATGGTGAAATACTCCCATGGGAAGGGAGTAGCCATCGTTTTTGGAAATTCGTCGATCCATCCACCGCCAGAAGTATCTATGCCAGTTTTGGAAATTGAGCACGCTATGGACGATGTGTTCATATCGGGTTTTACCCTGGTTGAGGCCCGGGTCATGCAGAACATCTTAGCTATTAATGAGGGGGTGTATGTTAGCGCACAATCAGTATACCTCATGAACAAGCTTCAACACATCCCCAGGATGGGATTGGGAAAGAGTGGCTGGAAGGGCGTTGCAGCATTGGCCGAAGTGCCACACAACCCACACACCTTTGGTTTGGGTTATCTGCCCACCAAAGAGGATTGGATAAGGAAAGGTAAGGAGATGGCTGGGAAAGCCAAAGCAAAGAAGGCGGGGAAACCTTTTGAGTTAATGCACCGGCCCATCCAGGGTACCCTAAACGGACACTTTGTCCGGAAGGGAGAGGACTTTCCATTTTGTGGCTTCCCAGAGCCGTGGATAAACGAAGAGAAGCGCCGTGTGCCAGGGAGCCGTGGATAAACGAAGAGAAGCGCCGTGTGCCAGGGTTTGAGATTTTCTTTGACCTACAGTTATCCGGGGATGACGTTGCCGAAGAGCAAACGGACCCATTAGCTGAGGCTGAGCAGAACAAGAAAGTGGAGTTTGAGGACGCCAAAAGTGAAATGAGGGTAGCGCTCGCGTGTCTACTTTCAGATCCTCCGATCGAACAGAAGTGCTTGGGGGATAACTTCTCGGTATGCGTGATCGGGAATGAAATGGCCGTGGGCCTACCAGCAAACATTTTGGATGCATCTATCGCACCCCCTCTCATTTGGCAGTATGAAGAGGGATTTTTGTCAAGCAAAGACCGGTCGTAGTGAGTCAAACTGATTCCTCCGAATCTGTGAGTCGAATCGTTCCAAATTTCTCGAAGTCCGAGTCCGTATTCCCGGGTGATAACTCGATGCCACAAATCTGCAGGTGTCGTTTTTTCGTTTCTCTTTGAGTCTGTAATGTAAGAATCGAACGATTTGAAAGCAATTAATGAGAATGATGTGGCTGTGGTTTCTAAGTACTTTTCTGTACCTTTGATTTATTGCTTAAATCAGGACTTTCAAAATTTTGATAAAAACGACGAGAAAGAAATTCCTCCAATTTTGCAACGATTAATTGATCAAGAGCAGGAAAGATTTGTTAAACCTTTAGTGGATGAAATCACTACTACGAATATTGGTACTGAGAAGGACCCACGGCTGGTCCAGATCGGGTCCACGTTGTCTTCGGAGGAACGCGAGCGCTTAGTCGCTTTGTTAAAAGATTTCAAAGATGTTTTCGCGTGGTCCTACAAAGACATGCCTGGAATCGATCCTGAGATTGTACAGCACCGGATCCCTCTTGACCCTGAGGCCCGACCCGTTAAGCAGAAACTCAGAAGGATCTACCCGGACTGGGCCTTCAAGATTAAGGAAAAGGTCACCAAGCAAATCGATGCAGGGTTCCTGCTGGTATCCGAATACTCGACTTGGTTGGCCAACATTGTTCCAGTGCCGAAGAAGGATGGCAGGATCTGGGTATGCGTGGATTTCAGGGATTTGAACAGAGCCAGTCCGAAGGATGACTTTCCCTTGCCGCATATTGATGAGTTAGTGGACTTCACAGCGGGGCATGCTTCGCTTTCGTTCATGGATGGATTCTCAGGCTATAATTACATAGTGATGGCACTTGAAGACCGGGAGAAGACTGCTTTCACCACCCCATAGGGGACATATTGCTATAAAGTGATGCCATTTGGGTTGAAGAATGCTGGGGCTACATATCAAATGGCCGCAACCACGATATTACATGACATGATCCACAAAGAGGTTGAGGCGTATGTGGACGATATGATTGTCAAGTCCAAAGATAGAGAGGGCCACTACACCGCCTTGCAAAAGTTCTTTCAAAGGATCAGAGAATTTCAGTAGCGGCTGAATCCTCAGAAGTGTACGTTTGGCGTTACAGCAAGGAAAATGCTAGGGTTCTTGATTACATAGAGAGGTATCGAAGTCGACCCTTCCAAAATCAAGGCCATCTTAGAAATGCCACCACCAATGACTGAAAAGGAGGTGCGAGGCTTTCTGGGTAAAATGCAATTCATAAGATGGTTTATCTCAAAATTAACCTTGACTTGTGAACCACTTTTTGGCCTCCTGAAAAAAGGAAAGAAATTCCAATGGGACGGCCGATGCCAAGCTGCTTTTGAACAGATCAAGGAATGCTTACAAAACCCGCATGTGTTGTCACTGCCAGAGCCAGGGAGACTGTTGATATTGTACCTTTCAGTGACTGAGACTACAATGGGCTGCATGCTTGCGCAAAAATCGAAGACAAGGTGGAGAGAGCTATCTACTATCTGAGTAAGAAGATGCTGGAGTATGAAACCCACTACACACCGTTGGAAAAGGCTTGCTTAGCCTTGGTATGGGCTACCAGGAAGCTACAGCACTACCTGTTAGCCCACTCTATAATGTTGGTTTCGAGATTAGATCCCATTAAATATCTCTTCGAGAAACTGGCACTTACGAGTAGGCTAGCTTGTTGGTTACTGTTGCTTTCTGAATTCGATCTGAAATATGTGACTCGCAAGTCAGTCAAGGGAAGAGCGGTAGTAGAGTTCTTAGCCGATCATCCAGTGGAAGGAGGTGAAGCAGTTGAGTACTTATTCCTAGATGAGGCCATTTTGCATATCGACGATGAGTTTTAGACGATGTACTTTGACGGAGCGTCAAACCAGTACGGGTATGGGATAGGAGTGCTGCTAATAGCACCTGACAACTCCCGCATACCTCTAGCATTCAAACTCTGGTTCAAAGTCTCGAACAACGAAGTAGAATATGAGGCATGCATTGCCGGTCTAGAAGCAGCCCTGAAATTAGGGGCAAAATGGTTGGACGTCATCGGGGACTCGAACCTTGTTGTATCTCAAGCGAAAGGAGATTGGAATGTCAAAGAAGAAAATATGATAATGTATCACCAAACCTTGGACTTGTTAGTTCCTCGGTTTGAGAAACTAAACTTTACTCATCTATTAAGGGAGAACAACAGGTTCGCAGATTCATTAGCAACTCTATCTTCCATGATAGACATCTTGTTTGGAGTCCAGATGCGTCCAGTCATTATCGACCAGAAATTTGTGTCGGCTTACGAGTCGATTGCTGCTATAGATGAGGTTCAAGATGAGAACCCCTGGTATTACGATATTTGGAATTTCTTGGAGAAGAAAGCATATCCACCAGGGGTAAATGCCAAGGATAAAAGGGCAATCAGAAGAATGGTCGCCGCACCATCATCTGGGGGTAAATCAGATAAAAGAGGTCATCTAGGAATGCATAAGCTGTGCGTTGAAGCTGAAGAATCATGACGCCTGATGGAGGCCATCCATGGAGGGGAATGCGGTGCGCATATGAACGGGGTAATGCTAGCACGAAAGATCCTCAGATAGGGATACTACTGGTCCACCATGGAAGAGGATTGTATCGGCTTTGTTCGGCAATGCCACAAATGTCAAATCCATGCAAACCGCATGAACATCCCGCCGTCGAAGTTATACAATATGACTTTGCCATGGCCATTTTCAGTTTGGGGAATCGATATGATCGGGGCTGTCACTCCAAAGGGGTCTAATGGGCATGAGTTCATTCTGGTCGCGATAGACTATTTCACAAAGTGGGTTGAGGCCCAATCCTATGCGGTATTGAAGGCTTCACATGTTGCCAAGTTTATCAGGAACAACATCATCTGTCCCTATGGGGTCCCGAACGAAATCATTTTAGATAATGGTTCCCACTTCAAAAAGGAAGTGATTGATTTGTTAGAAAAATACAATGTGGCTTTTCACAAGTCATCCACCTATCGGCCGCAGACCAATGGAGCGGTCGAGGCCGCTAACAGGAATATCAAACACATATTGCAGAAGATGGTGGAAACCTACCAGGATTGGCAACATAAGTTGCCGTTTGCTCTGTGGGGCTACCGGACTTCAATTAGAACGTCTACTGGGGCGACTCCGTATTCATTAGTTTATGGGATGGAGGCTGTTCTACCTATTGAGATTGAAGTTCCATCTTTGATAGTGCTGGCCGAGTGTCAAATAGCCAAAGCAGATTGGCAACAGAGCATATTTGAAGAACTCATGCTCTTTGACGAGTGCAGACTGAAAGCACTGTACCATGTTCAAGGTTATCAGCGCAGAATTGCCAGGGCTTTCAACAAGAAAGTTAAGTCCAGGAATCTAAAAGAAGGAGATTTGGTGCTCAAGGACAACCGAGCTCCCGTCTACGACCCAAGGGGCAAGTTCAGACCCAATCGGACTGGTCCCTACATCATTAAGTCTATCTGGTCAGGTGGAGCTGTGGTTCTAATGGACCTAGATGACCTAGAGCTCTCCCAACCGATCAATATGGACAAGTTGAAGAAATATTACCCCTGAGAGGCTCGCTAGGCCGAAAACCCGAAAGGGCGACCTAGGCAAAAGTTAGAGCATGAAAAATTTGAAATTATAAAAACTGAGCTCGCGAGGTTGAAAACCCGTAAAGGGCGGCCTTGGCAAAAGTTAGAGCATAAAAGGAGAGTGAAAATACCCGAGTGAACCCGAGCCTGAACTACGTAAGGCTTGATTCCCATCTTTGGGATACGTAGGCAACTTCATCTTGAAGTTCAGCCATAAACGTTTCCCCCGATCAACTTTGTCCATTTGATCATCTCGGTCATCTTTGTCTATTCAGCGTTCAAGAGCTTCGGTTGTGATCTCCGGTGCAGTGCTACTCAGACTAGTGGCAACTTTCCAGTTGCTAGAATCCAGGGTTGTGCGTCTCAGTGACTGATCTCAGGTGTGTCCAGTTCTGATCCATATCGAAAATGGTTTTGAAAAGTTTTAATAAAAGTTGACTTTGTTCAAAATTAATCTTTTTACAACTTAGACCTTTTTTGGACCAAAGTGGGAAATTTTCAGTACCCACAATCTTCAGTTTTATTGATTTCAATACAGAGTCCTTCTACTCTTGCATACAAATTGAAGTTGCTTTTGGTTACATTCATAAAGAAAAACTTGAAAGTACTAATTAAAGCAATAAATCTGGGGCATAGCTAAGTCAGGTGTTCCTACGCCCCCTCCCAGAGCTGGCCGAAGCTTATGATGCCAAACTGGGCACCGTCTGTGCCTCTTCATTGAGCCAATCTATGCATTCATCAGACAAAATGCAACTGAAAGTGGGAGCGGGAGCCAGGAGCTCTCTAGTCCTCCATGCTGTGGCATACTGAGCAAGCTGCACGCCTCGGACCGGGAATGCAGCAGGGTACTTTATCCCCTATGGCGGGCAAGTCTGATCATGGCCGAATTGGCGCTGGAACCGGAAAGGAAAGTAGAACACGCAGTGTGTCCGGCCTATCAACTGAATCCCAGTTTGCTGGGACAATAGCTCATTGCCGGTAGATTGAGCCAAGGACAGCGCCAAGCAATGCGGTCTGCAGACAAATTGCACATCCAGTCGAACCACCATCCCTCATCCAGGGCATCGACCAGACATTGTCGAAAGAAATAATCGCGAGCTGAGTATGCCGAGCAAGAGTCCACAACCTGCAACTTGTCCATCAACCACACCTGGGAAGGGATGAAAAATGAGAGAATAAAGAATAGAGAGATGTACGATAAGAGAAAAGTGAGAAAAGGTTTTTGTGAAAAAAACCGAGCCTGAGAGCCGAGTGATGTGAGCAATACATATGTGAGATTGGGTGGGAAACATTACCTACAGCAATAGTGGACTCCCCACAAATCTGGTCGTCTCCCGGCGATGGAAAGCGTCCAAGCCCATCAATGTCTCGGCCAATGTCATGGCAATGCAGCTTTTTCCCTCCTTCAAGCCTTGGGCAACCTTGATCAACCAGACACTAGATCCTCTGGAGCCTGAGGCAAGCAAGAAATGAAATAGCATGCACAAACAGAGGGCGTGTCGCCGAAGACCCCACCAATGATGGTCGCCGCAGTCACCGGCATCAGAAAACCGGCAAATCAAACTCGGAATATCCAGCATTCCGTCACCAATCAGAGATCGAGCATCATGCATCGTGAGCCCACACATTCGCCCTAAAGCTTGGGCGTGGCCGAAGCGAAGTTGGGGCAAGATTTCTTTGTTGTACTCAGATTCCATCAAAACTTGGAAATCTTCGAAGGTAGGACATACCTCTTGCCCGCCAAAGTTAAAGACATGTGTTACCGGGTTCCAAAACCTTTCCGCGGCATGGAGGAACGGAAAGTGTAGCGGAGTACTACTCAGAGTGAATAGTGCGTTTATGCCGAAGCCCCAGAAATTCAGCATTTCCAAGCCATTCAAGTTGACAATCCAAGCTATGAGATTTTGGGCAAGAAATTCTTCCATTTGGAGCAAATCAGTGTTAAATTGAGAAAAACTACGAAGTTGAGGCTCTTGTAGGGGATAAGGTGTGAGTGGAAGACAGCTGTCAGCATTCTGGCGATTCTTGCCATTTATGGCTGACCGGCCAAAAATGGTGCCGACTGACCACCACTGTTGGCCGATGGCCATTTCTTAAGGCCGATGGCTTTCCCTTGTGGCCGGTGGTCTTCCTCCTTGTTCCCTGAGCTGTTTATGCATTGAACATGCTGAGAATTTGGGGACTGGCACCACTTCCAATGCCCTCCGATGATGATTTTTGCGGAGTCACGCCCATTTGCTTATCGAGTTGTTGTACATTTGCTTATCGAGTTGTATTTCATTTCTTCGAGTCTTTGTTCTGCTTATCGAGTTGTACTCGCACTTGGTTAGCTCATCGAGTTTCTTTGTTTTACTTATCAAGTTGTTAGTCGGTTCACTACCTAATTATTACGATGCAAGTGCTTAATTTTCAAACAAAGTTCAATTTCATTCACATTGTTATGTGATGCCACGCGATGCGATGCGTGGAAAGTACAAAGGTAACACCTTTTTGAACAAAATGGCTGTTTCATTTCCATCATGTCTTTTGCAAAAAAAAAAATATATATATACACAGTTTTGGAAAAGTAAAACTTGCCTGAGGCAGTGCAATGTGCTTAAAACTAACGGTAAAAAAAGGAAAGTAAAGCAAAAAGAGGGCAGGGTAGCAGAATATCGAGATTGATACCGGTAACCTCCCCTTGCGGTCGATGCATCCCGCGCCCTTGTTCGAGTCAATGATATGGTTTGGCACCTTCATTACCCAAGACAGTGCAAGGAAGCGCACTTTTGGAACATTAGTAGACTTTCAAGTTGACCTCAAGCTATGTCTTCTATGAGCGATGCTTGGTGCGTGCGAGAAGCATCCCTTCCCGTATCCTTTTTTGTATATTGTGAATTCCACAAATCGTTTCAATCATGTCGTATTACGTAGTTTCGTTTTGGCTTTAAAAGCACGCTCGTTACACGTCTCGCATTACACAATGCCTCGTCTTGTTCTGAATTTGCATCTCAACATCATGGATAACACGCCTTTACCATGCTTCAGTTGAATATGCCCCCTTTTTCCTTCCATACACATTGCATGCATTGTCGCGTTATGCTTTACTTATATGTGTTCAAGTTCCTATACACATTGCATGCGTTGTCGCGTTATGCTTTACTTATATGTGTTCAAGTTCCTATACACATTGCATGTGTTGTCGCGTTATGCTTTACTTATATGTGTTCAAGTTCCTATACATATTGCATGCGTTGTCGCGTTATCCTTTACTCACATGTGTTCAAGTTCCTTTTATACACATTGCATGCGTTGTCGCGTATCGCTTTACTCACATATGTTCAAGTTCCTTTTTATACACATTGCATTCGTTGTCACGTATCGCTTTACTTATATGTGATCAAGTTTCTTTTATACGCATTGTATGCGTTGTCGTGTATACTTTACTCACATGTGTTCAAGTTCCTCATCATACACATTGTATGCGTTGTCGCGTGTGCTTTACTTACATGTATCTACATCTTCACACATTGTGCACGTTGTCATGTGTTCTTTACTTACATGTGTTTGTGCCTTGATTGCATTGTTATGCTTGCCCCAAGTCACATTGTTATGCTTCCCACTCGATTCGCGTTGTCGCGCACTTTCAATTGCATTGTTATGCATACTGCTAACAATATTACATCTGTTAAGTTTCCTTTCTCTTACAGGCACGATATTGTATGTACGGTTCTTTTGAAGCTGGAGTGACTAGACGAACCACACAGTTATTGTATTCTTCGTATGAGACGTAGTGAGAATTACATAATTCTCTTACATCCTTTCTGCATTGTAATATAGTTGGATTTATGTTTGATTGCTTAAAACTGTTGCACGTTATGCTTTGTTACAGCTTTCTTTGCATGATCATGTGTTATGCTCGGCTTTGTGCATTGCCTTGCATTTTGCCTCTGCCCTTGGGCGCATATCTTTATCTGTAGCGTGTATGCTTTGTCTAAGTCTTCGGCCTTGTCAAAAATGGGTCATCTCTAGGCTTTGACACTCACTCCCGTCATTGTTATGACTTTCGACTTCTGTCAAAGAGGGGCAACTATAGACACTCCATTTTTAACCGTCCTCAAGACTTGGACGTCATCGTTTGAACACTCGATGATCATCCATGTTCATGTTCGTTTTGAGTTCCCAAAGATCTCGGCCGCGCGCCTTGCTTTAGGATCTCTTAACTGGGCTGTCTTTTGCTTGGTTAGACCAAACACTTGTTGGTTTTTGCTTCTAAGGGTAGAGAGTAGCTTGTTAGCTACCCTTGGAACCCACCGGCCTTGGCATGATGTCACCGGCCATGTTCTCTTGCCACAGGCCATTGGTGATGGCCGGTCGGCACCTTTGGTGGTCGGCCGGCCTTTGATTTGGTCAATCGGCCATATTTTCTGGCCGGGGCTTCTTTTTTGCCTTTTTCAGGCATGGTGCATGCTAGCTGTGCCAGCTGGAGCACACAGATCTGTCCCCCATACACGTGTATGGAGGACTTGCACCCTTTGCACCCTTTTTGTTCTAAGCTTCTTGGAGAAGCTTGCACCCTTTGCTCAAGCTTCTTGAGGAAGCTTGGCCCTTTGTCTTAGCTTCCTCAAGAAGCTTGCACCCTTTGCCTTAGCTTCCTTGAGAAGCTTGACCTCCTTGACCCCTTTTGTTTAGCTTCTTTAAGAAGCTTAGGTCTTTATCTTGCTCTATATAAGAGAGCCTTCCCTCTCCTTTGAAGAGGTTCAACAAAAACCAGAGATATATGATATATACAACTTTCTCTCTCTATATCTCCCTCTCTCTCTTCATTTGTGTGTGTTAGAAGGCTTAAAAGGGTGTTTTGTTCTTAGTTTTGCACTAAGGCACCTAGTACTACACCATACTTGGGTTATTGAGGTGTTGGGAGGTTGTTGTTAGAGCTTTTAAGCTAGTTTTGATTAGAAAAGGGGCATGAGGTTGCTGTTCTTCAAGTGTTCCTCATGGGTGAGCATAGTTACTTTATATTCCCCATTCTTGCACTAGCTTTTAACCTACTTTGCATGCTGTTTTGAGCTTTATGTATACTGATAAAAGTTCTATTTTTTGATGTTTAAGATGTTTCATTAAGGTCATTTTGGTGTTGGGGGTCGACCTCCCCCTCTTAGGTCTTGTTTGGCCCATTTTGTGCCTTCTTTGTTGAGCTTTGGAACCTTTTGTGTATTGGCTTTCTCACCACTGAAATCCAATGGATTTTCAGTGGTGGTGAAGGGGTCTTGAAATCTTGCATAGGGGAGGGACACCCCTCTCCCTTTGTGTCTCATTTGTTCATGTTTTTGGCTCATAAGGGTAGCATACATGCTTAGCTTTACTTAGCTCCATTTCAGAGATTTTTGTGTGTTATTTGGTCACATTATACCTCTGTTTTTTTCAGATTGATGGTTCATTACATGCATCATACACTTGTCTAGTAACCCCCTTTATTGTCATATCATGTGCCATGCATTTGCCCCTCCATGCTTGCATGTTCTAGCTTGACTTCTGTGCCTCTTCATTCCATCATGCTTGAGGTCTGTTGGGTACTAATTTGATCATGTTTGCCATGTTTGGTATAGCCACCATGCATTTTGGCTTGTGAGCCTCGAGTCTGTGAGTCATTAGCATGCTTTAGTTGGGTTGTTTCAGTGATTTGGAATCATTTTCCATGCTATTTCAGTCCATAATCCATGCTTGTATGCTTGCATTCATCATCCTTTCCATGCTGTGAAGAGATGCTCTTTTGTGCCTTAAAATGAGTCATTGTGCATGCCTATGTGTTTGAGGCTTTGGGCTGCCATATCAGTGGGTTTTGGGGCTCCTTTTTGCATGCTAAAACTCTGTTTTGCATTGATTAGTCCATGCCATATGTGATTGGGGTGGTTATAGTAGAGTGCCCTCTTTGTGGCCTTGAATCCCCTTTGTTTTGGGCCCATTTCTTGGCATGCTTTGACCATGTTCCATGCATGTTCTAGTCTTATTTTGGAACACCCTAGGACTGTTTTAGGTCATTTTGGCCCTTTGGGGTTTGGTTGTCATAGCTATGGTTTGAACCCCCTTGTTGGCCTCAAGTTTGGAGCCCTATTGCATGCCTTACTTGCATGTTTTGTTTGAGTTGGCATCACTCCTCATGAGATTTTAGAGTTTATTATAATGCCATATTCTCATATTCATCGCATTTCACTCATGCTTGAAGGTTGTGCATTGTGGTCTAAGTAATGGACCAATTAGTAAGCTTGTTTGCTTTGCATTTTTGTTGCCTTCACCCATCATTTTGGCCACTGTTTTGGAATGTGCTGAGGTCTCCCAATTTCGGTTTAAGTCCGTCTTCGTATATAATTGCATGTTTGACAAGTTGCATTCGTGTATTGTTGCATGTTTGCATTACATCATGTTTGCATGCTTAGTACATTGCATGATATCTAACTAGTTACATCACATAACCTCGTTGTATGCTTGACATGTTCATATTGCATTAGCTTAACTTGCATGTTTAGGTAGCATTACATTGCATTGAGTTAGCATCCTCATATTGCATTAGTTGCACTAGTTGCATTACTTTGCATTGCATAGGGCATGCATGCATTGCATTTCGTTTGGTTTGGGAAGTCAAACCAAACTTGAGGAGTGAGGTGTGTTCATTACTCGAGTGGCTAAACACGTCTCACCCCTCGGTCGCCGATGCCCTTGATCTCAACATGATAGGGCGTGAAGCATTCATTTGATTTGTCGCATGCATTTACATTGATTTGCAAACTTGGTACCTTTGGCCATCATGCATTGGAATGCATGATTGGTGGCCCGAGTACCGAGGGCCAAACTCCTTTGAGTCCATAGCATGATAGGGAGAGTGGCCGTGCACACATTTCTTTGAAAATTCCATACCATGCACTGTTTGTCCACTGCTGCAGCAAAAACAAGATTCTGCAGGAATAAATGGCCGGCCGGCCACTTTTAGTGCCGACCGACCATCAGAGTCCAGCTGGTGACCCAATTTATGGTCGGTGATCACATTTACATGGTCGGTGGTGCTTTTCATTGGCTGGTGGTATTCCAAAATGATCAAGGAATGGTTCAGAGGTGCCTCAAGAATTTTCACATCCCTCAGAGGTGCAGAACAGTGCAAACAGAGGCAACAGTGGCATGGTAACGGGTTTCCGAGCAAGGCAAATCGAGCATGCATCATCCACGCATTCCGAGGCAGAGCTGCGGCGGTCTCTTTAGTTTCATACTTAAGCTGTTTTGTAATTAATTTGTTAATTAATTAGAAGTGTTGTAATAATTAAGTAGCTAGGATAGTTGATTCATTATTTGGCCTGTATTATTCTGTCAGACCCTCTGAGCGAGGGCAATTGTGTAATAAGTGTGTGTGAGTGTGTGTATGTCTTCCAACCCCCACTTCTTTCTCCCTTTTATTTACCTACTTTCAATGGTTAGTATTAAGGCATATTTAAATTAGCATACCTTATGATATGCATACGTGCATTCATTTATCTATATTGCATGCACCGGGCTCGGCGCATCATACTAACTGCATTGTATTTCAATTCCAAATTGAATACATGTTATCTGTTGCATTTCATATGCCATGTTTAGAATAGCCGAGCCTACCTTAGTTGCATTTTGCATGTGTTGCATTAGCCATCTTAACATGAACTAGGATCATGCATTGATTACTAACTAGTTTCTGTTTTGGCTTGGAGTACTCGGTGAGTGTTTATGCTTTAGCATCCTTGCATGCATGTAAGTGACTGCCATGATAGCATGCTTACCATGAGGCTATTTGCTTATGTGATATAACTGCCTGAATGCCTATGGATGAAGGTTGGGTTATCTGAATTTGAACAATTCATTGATTGCGAGTTTTAAGCCCATTAGATAGTGGCAGATCACCATGTTTTTCTAAGCCCACTTGAGAGTGGAAAAATTCGCATTTTAGCCTACTTGCGAGTAGCAAACCGCTTTCAAAAACAAACATGAGATGTTTTGTTCCAATTCAGGCAATTCGGTCTATATTTGTATGCTGTGCGCATCACATAGTAATTCTAAGCTAATAATCGGAATAAGAACACATAATGTTTTCAAAACTTGATATCATGGTTAGTAGAGGCTAATCTTTGATCAAGCGAGCGGGGGTGCTCATGAAGTGACCTTCCCCAATCGTACCCAAGTTCCCGAGCCGAGGCAACTTTGGTGATGACGGACACGTGGCCTTAGGCAACGAGTCATGGTTTCCTAAATTCCCCCAAAATAAATATTTAGGTGGCGACTCTGTATTTGAAAAGCAGTCCATGTTTGGCACTTCTTTCAAAAATAATCTGTTTTCAAAAACGATTTGCCGGATTTGGACTCTTTGATGATTCATCGGTCATGCGTTGTACTCTGTGAGATTAGATACAGGACCATGACATTGAGTCCTGAATTGTAGTGAGCCCAAATGAACAAAACGGGGGATTTTCCCTCTCGGGATGTTCGGGGACGTCTACATGGCCCACTCAAGGGCAAAGATGTAATTAACGTACATTCACTTAATTGATGTTTAATCTAGCATTATTTAATTTAATTAATTGCTCTGAACCAAATTTTAGTTAAACCTACCATAAAATCACATATATTCTTACTAGTATAAAACACTATTGAATTTCTAAATCGGTCGCCGATAGGGCTTTCAATTTGCAGTTTAAAGTCAAAAACATGAACAGATCATTTTATGGCAAACAGATAGAAACACATAAATAATGCAATACACATGCAAATAAATCCCAAATCCTTCCTAATCTACTACAAGGCATAATTAAGTGCGAATTAACATTAATCAGAAGTCAGGGTCACTACAGTAGGAAGATGAGAATCCCCCTTTTCTCATTTGAGTTTTTTTCGTTCTTACCTTTTTTCTAACTTTGATAATGTAGAAGTTTGGATATGGCTTCCTTCACAAGAATGAATTGGATCTCCTCTCTCATTACCATTTCTCATGGATTTTGGTCGTGTATACTCATTTTCATGTATAAAAGGGAGAGAACCTCCCTATCCTCGTTGGAGCTTCCTTTACTCTTGTCTCGTCATTTTCTTAGATTCCATTCATTATACTATTGTGTACGTTAGGACGGGCCTCTCTTCTCTTTACGCTTACTCTGCACTCGTTTACTCTTTGATAGCTTAGACTTGTTTTTACTATCATCAGTCCTATGATTAGCATAGGAGCATGCATTTTGGCTTGGACCATTATCTTCAGATTAAATTATGTGTTATGTGCTTTGTTGATATCTATGTCATCTTGATAGGATGAGTGAATTTTGCATTAGATATCGTATCCAAGATCATGCATTTTCTATTTTAGATTATTTTCTATTTTTCGCTTAGCTGGAGTACTCGGTGAGCATCCCTATCCTTTCCTTTGCATATCATTTAGTTTAGTATCTAGGATCACACATTGTTTTCTAACCTTTTGGCATGGTGCAGAGAAGTACGAGGTGAGCCCCTTTCATCTTTGCATCCTGCTTGTAATTGCTTCTTATTATGTCTAGCATGCTACCATGAGGTTATGTGCTTATTTGCTATATCTCCATGATTACCTATTGTATGGAGGTCTCATTGCTTAAATTGGAATGATTCCAATCTCTTTGCGCAGAGGATGTCTTGATTTTTCATTAGATTTCTGCCTCTTCAACGCTTTGTTTTCAAAAAAATTGCGAGAGATTAGAGTATTCCAAAGTAGGTGATTCGATCTATATTTGTTTGTTTCATATCTATCGGTATATATAAGGAAAAGGGACTTTTTAGTGAGAAACCTTCTAGGAGCTCCAAATTCTCATTCTAATTTTCTTAATTTTAAATGAGTTTTTGAATTTTGATAATCCTACATCGGGAGAAGAAAAAAAAATTTGTTTTACTCATATAAAGAGAATCTTATACTCCTATCCCATTTAGTGACGAGCCTTATGAGAATTTCAATATCTCATATTATTTTTTTTGATTTTCTTAATTTTAAAAAATTAATAAAATCTACATTGACTAACTTTTATTTGATAATTCTATATCAAAAAAAGAAGGAAAAAGTGAATTGTTTAGGTTGGGATAATTTAGGTTGGAAGCTTTTATCATAGTTTAAGATGGTTCACCAAACTGTATGGTGAAAATATGTCTCTCTAATAGGACGTTAACTTATAAACTTTAAAGGCTTTTTTTAATAATTGATGTTATTATTATAATAAAAGGGACTCGACATTTGGAGGCCGTCACCCACCTCCCCCAATTGGGTCTATCTTGCTTGCATGACAAAATTAATTATATTTTTAAAACAATATTTTGCTCCAAATGTAATGATGCAAGTTAATTCCACGATTATGACCACATGGATGACAATGTAACAATGCACATGTCAAATAGAAGAAGAGGTCAATTGATGGACTTTGATTAAAGTTCGATTTACTTTGAGCAAGACTATCATTTGTAATCACGTAATTTTATTATATTTAATTTTTAAAAATAAATAATATATATAATTTTATTAATATATCATATATTTTTATTAAGGATAAATACATTGAAATCACATGAACATGACTTTAGAATGAATTTTATTTTTTATTTTACTTGAATATGTATATAAGTTTACAAAATGATCGAGTATGATAAATTCACCAACCTAAACTATGTCTCTCTAATTTCCATTGGTTAACTTCCATTTACCTTTTATTTTACAATCACACATCGGAAAGAGAAAAAAAAAAGTGAATTGTTTCACTTACACAAAGTAAATCTTATGCTCCCATTTATATAAGTAAAAAGAGATTTTTAGTGAGAAGCCCTATGATCAATATCTCATACTCATTTTTTTGATTTTCTTAATTTTAAATAATTAAGAAAATCCCCATTGGCTAGCATAAAGTTAATCTTAGACTCCCATTTATATAAGCAAAATGATATTTTTAGTGAGAAACTATATGATCAATATCTCATACTCATTTTTTTTTTATTTTCTTAATTTTAAACAATTCAGAAAATCTCCATTGACTAACTTCCATTTAGCTTTTATTTTACAATCTCACATAATTTTGATTTTAAAAATAATTTTGTATGAGATTTTGAAACTCTCATAATATTTAACTTTAAAATAATTACAATCACACATCGAGAAAATAAAGAAAAAGTGAGTTATTTCACTTATATAAAGTATTAGAATCCCACATCAGGAAAAGAAAGAAAAAATGAATTGTTTCACTTATATAAAATGAATCTTATAAAGGGAGTTTTAAGGGAGAAACCTTCGAGAAGGTCCGAATCCTCATTCTAAAATTATTGAATTTTTTTAATTTTAAACAATTAAGAAAAATTTCCATTTCAATCCCACATCAAGAAAATAAAGAAAAAGTGACTTGTTTCACTCGTATAAAGTGTTACAATCCCACATCGGGAAAAGAAAGAAAAAGTAAGTTGTTTTACTTAAAAAATGAAGCTTATAAAATGAATTTTAAGGGAGAAACTTTCTAGAAGGTCCAAATCCCCATTCTAAAATTATTGAATTTTTTTAATTTTAAATAGTTAAAAAAAATTTCCATTAGTTAGCTTCCATTTACCTTTTATTTTACAATCCCAAATCAGGGGGGAAAAAAAGAAAAAAGAAAAAAGTGAATTGTTTCATTTGCATAAAATGAATCTTATGCTCCAATTTATATAAATTATTGAAATTTCTTAATTTTAAACAATTAAGAAAATCCCCATTGGTTAGCTTCCATTTAACTTTTATTTTACAATCCCACATCGAGAAAAGAAGGAAAAAATGAATTGTTTCACTTATATAAAGTGAATCTTATGCTTTCATTTATATAAGTAAACGAAGATTTTTAGTGAGAAACCCTATAATCAATAACAATTTTTTTGTTTTTGTTTGTGTGCGTGTGTTTAAGAACACATATACAATACTCCTAACATATCACCCATGCTATGTGAAGGTGCAATGTGAAGGTGTTTTTATAAATACAGTTTCAATCTGTAATTCAATGTACATATCCATTTAACTTTGATTTTACAATCCCACATCGGGAAAAAAAAAAAAGAAGTGAATTGTTTAACTTATATAAAGTGAATCTTATGCTCCCATTTATATAAGTAAAAGAAGATTTTTAGTGAGAAACCCTATAATCAATACCAAATTTTTCTTTATTTTTTTTTAATTTTAAACAATTAAGAAAATCTCCATTGGTTAGCTTTCATATAGACGTTTTGATTTTAAAAATAATTTTGTATGAGATTTTGATAATATTTAACTTTAAAATAATTACAATCTCACATCGAGAAAAGAAATAAAAAATGAGTTGTTTCACTTATATAAAGTGAATCTTATACTCTCATTTAATATTATAGTATTGTGCATGTTTCAGTTCAAGATGGTCTAAATTTTAAAATAAAATTTAAAGGTTTTAATTAATGAATTTCGTTGTAAATTGGTTGGTCTTTTGACTTAGCTAATTAGGCTGAATCGTTTTCGGTTTGACTGATTGACTGCTTTAACCACGATTTTAGCTATTTTATCAAAATATATTGTTTAGATTTGTTTAATTTGAAATAAATTAAGATTGACCTTATTAAAAATTGAACGATTAAGATTGCTTGATTAGAAATGAACTTCTCGTCTAAAAAACTGTTAACTTTTATTTTACAATCCCATATCAGGAAAATGAGGAAAAAAATGAGTTATTTTACTATATAAACCTTATGCTCTCATTTAGTATTGTAGTATTATGTATGTTTCTGAGTCCCAGAATAATCCCTCACATGGACTGTTGTTGAGATTCAATGAAGATAGTCCCATGAACCTGCAAGAGATAAATATGGTTGATGCCACCAAACTGGGGTTACCGGCTGGGGACACTCCGATGATGAAGTTAGAATCCATGAATGAACAATATAGATCAAGAATTGTAAGTAGTGTTGTGTGTGAAGTACATGAGAAAAGGCATACCTCTTGTGTACGGGGTCTCCTCCTTTTATAGGGGATAGATGATATTTGTTTATGATATTTTACTCGTATAGCTAGGATATTTTTCTGGCTCCCACAATAGCCCCAAAACTTTCGCTTTCTTTGACACAAGAAGTAGAAGTTCTTTTGTTCTAAGTTTGTGGCAATGTGGCTTGAATAAATATTAAATCCCCTAGAATGTATGTATGCATGTATGTATGTATATATGGGAAAGAAGTGAGCTAAAGCCCAGTAAGTAATACTATCTCTATAATGATGGGCGACGGTATTATAACCTCCAAGCAAGAGTGTAGGCCACGATATTATAACCTCTAAGCGTGGGTGTAGGTTGCGGTATTCTAACCCCCGGGTATGGGTGTAGGCTGCAGTATTCTAACCCCCAGGCGCTGGTGTAGGTCGCGATATTCTAACCCCTAAGCATGGGTGTAGGCCGCGATATTCTAACCCCCAGGCGTGGGTGTAGGCTGCGGTATTCTAACCCCCAGGCATGGGTGTAGGCCTTTGCTGATGGCGCTTTGTGCCAAATGCAAAGATTACACTGTATTCAAAGACTTTTGCTGATTTTAAGTGGCGATCAAGTGCCAATATTGCAAGGATTTTGAATAATGCATCTCATGTGAATGATGGCCTGTACCGAATGAGGTAGACTTGTTAATCACAAATGAGTGGAAATTGGAAAAAGACGATAAGATAAAAGAGCATTAAAAAGTAGCATTGCTTCCGCTTGTAAGGAATTGCCAAGTAGATTTTGGGCCAATTAGCATTGCTCAGTTTGTAAGGAATTGCCGAGTATATTTTGGGCTAACATTGTTGAGGAGTAAGCCGAGGTCAAATGGTTGACACAGATTCCGTGCCCCATTGCTTGTGAATAAAAGTTGTTATTCAAAAGGAATTCAGAATAAAATTGCCGAATGATGTGGATTGTTATATAGGTGGGAAGACGCCAAAATTGTTGAATTCGGCATTGATCAAACTCCAAGTTAGGCGGCAAAAGGATTGTTTGAGTTGCGACGGAGATGAGGCAAAGAATTGACAAATTTTGGGTATGGAATTGGAAAAATTAGACTATACGGATGTGTTCAGAAGGCTCCAAATAGTTGGACACGACTATTCACTCGTTATAATCAGACGCATGATGGCATTATTGTAGCCAAAATGGATTAGAGGGCTAAGATCAACAGGTTGTAATTCAATGGCGAAGCACACGATAATTTCTTATGTTTGTCATTGCTAACTCTGGTCATCTTCTTCGGCAAAAATGGATGACTTTCTGAGCAAACTTCGACCGGCTTGTACTATTGCATTTAAGCTGCGATTTTGACGTGGTTTGTTGTGTTAGACTAGTCTCAATGAGTACTTCACACTGATATAATCAAAACTTGATTTCAACAATGTTGAAAATTACAGCTTGTTGAAAATATGGACTGTTGCATAACTATCGACTAGCGTCCGTTAATTTTTGGATTTTTTGGTTAGTGGCTTTGGACTCCTTGAGTCGACGCGAATCCTCTAGTATTGTTAGATATGGATTTCAGCAAGCCGAGATGCTAGTTCTATGTCGATGCCGAGATTAGTGTTAAGGAATATTGTTGCCTAAGCCGAGATATTAGCGCCAAATATTGTTGCTGAGAAGTTAGTGCCAAATAAGTTACTGATGCTAGATAAAATGCAGAGTTGATGATATTAATATGCTCTTGATAATATGCCAAATGATATGCCGAATTGCAGCAGTAATATACCAAATAAGTTGTGAATTGATAATATGCCGATTTGCAGAGTTGATAAGATGCCAAGTAAGTTACCGAATAAGCCAAATAAGTTGTTGAAGCCGGGTTATTGTCATGTAGAGTTAATATGCAGTTGATAATATGCAAATAAAAATTGCCGAATAAGCCAATAAGTTGTTGAAACTCCTTGTTAATAATATGCCGAATAAAAGTTTCCAAATAAGTTTGGCTTAGATTTTGGTTGCCAATAATGTGCCAAATAATGGTTGCTTCAAAATATGGACATTCGTGCCGAGCTAGAGATATTTCTATGTCGAGCACAAAAATGATTTCTTGAACCAAATAATGTAGATATATCAGCCAAAAAAGTGGAAAGCTGTAAAAACTATAAAAATGATGGCGCACAAAAATATGCAAAGAATTGCCAACTGTCGAGTGTGTAATGTATTGCCCCAAAATTGGCACTTGCTTGGAGTTGTGTGACAAGAAGCGGGGGTTTGTAACTCAAGTAAATTTCGTTGTAATGTTCATACCAAGTTGGTCGAGTACATGCATGCTAGAGGTGCCAAAATGATAATCGACTGATATGCCATAATTGGAAAGTGAAAAATTAACTAAGATGTCCCAGTGGGCAATAAATGGCCAAGGTAATGAAATGAATGATCGGGGAAGACAAATGATTATTTTCTAGCCCCAAGATCCTGCTGCAAAAATTGCATGTCGATCAGATATGATTTGACCGTTGATTTTGCATTTAATGTTCCCAATTGGCCGATGTATTGATCTCAATATGTGACTTAGAATTTTCAAAATTGGATTCTAAAAATGGATTCTACATGGCGAAAAACTAAAGGGTAGTCGCCCCCAAAGTTATCGAACCACCTGATTAACCCGAACACCCTAAGATGTAATTGCAGACCTTGCGCCAAAAAGCGCAAAATAAATTTTTATGTCATCTTCTTCATGCAACATATCGTGAAAATCAAATTGTTTTTTAGCTTCAAACTCCTAACTTTGAGCCTTTGTATCTCCCTCGTTTTAAGTCCAATTTGCCACATTTTTGCGGTGTTGAATTCATCTCTCAGCCTAGTGTTTAGTCCACTATTTAGACGCCTCATTCCGCCTTTATTGGATGTCGTCGGACCTCCAAAAGTTGACCCCAAAAAAAATTATTCTATCACTTTTTTTTGGGGGGGGGTGTTGTTCGGCTCTTGTCCTCGGTTAAAGTGTGGTTGGCGGAAAGAAGGTGTTCGGCAAAAGGTACTCTTGGCAAAATGCGCTCGGGGGAAGAGTGTGTTTGGTGAGGCTCACAATGTGTTCAAGTCGCACTCGGTGCCGAATAACTGGTAGCTCCTTGGTTTTTTGGATTGCCAAAACACTTGGTCACCATTTCGACAATTTCTCTAGTTTAAAGAAACGAGACATTGCAAGCATTGATCTTTTGGCAACTCGACAACTTGGCAAGAGGAATTCGGCTATTTGCTATTTGCTGCATGTTTGATTGGCAACTCGGCAATTCAGCAAGATGTATTTGGTTTTGCTAAGTTTGGCAATTTAGTCGTTCGGCTACAGCAGTTAAATGACCGTGCATGGGCTATTGAGCTTGAAGCTTGTGGAGTGAAGTTGCCAAATACAAGAACGAATTACTGGAGGAGCCGAATAGCCTTGGTGTTCTATTTTTCTTGCCAGATAGCTTCCTAGAAAGAAGACATTGTCGTTGAAGCTTCAAAGCATGGTTATTGAATTCTAGAGAGAGAGTATAAACCCAATTGTAAAGCTGTAGTCTGTCTTGCTTTCCATCCTTTTGTTTGTTTAATTAATATTGACAATCAACAATGATTTTCCAACAATTTATGAGGACGTATGTACATTGTGCCAAGAAGCAACTCAAAAACAAGTTTTGTGAGACAATAAAAAATAAATAAAGACACAAGGGTGAGTTCAGCCGAGCAATCTTTGTTCTATTGCCGAAAAGTTACTTTCATAAAGAATAATGTAAAACCCAATTTTAGAGAGAGAAAATCAAGATACAAAAGTAGATCCATAAATTCTGTTGTTTTAAAACTTTTCCATTAACGTTCACAAGAAACAAATGTTTTGACAAAGTTTATAAGCAGACACATATGTATATACAATTCAAGAACCCATTTGAAAATAATTTTAAAAATAAGTTTAGTGAGAAGGTAGATCACCATCATAGTGTTGTTGGAGTTTTACTTACTATAACATGTTTGCTAGTTACTTCGTTGAACTCTCTCAGATGATTCCCACAGACGGCACCAAATGAACCTACCAACCCAACCCCACTAGCACAATATTGTCCACTTTGGCCGGAGCCTCACGGTTTTGTTCTTCTTTAGAAAAGGCCTCATGTTAGTAAAGAAGAGTTAGTTAACTTATTAAGTGGGTTGTGGATGCCTCTCAAACCGATGTGGGACAAAACCCATTTCAGGCTCCTACATAAGTCCCAAGTTGACTGGCTCCGAACACCAAGGGACTCACAGCAGAGGGAGTTCTCACAAACGGCACCAATTGTGAGTCCCTGAATAATCCCACACACGAACTGTTGTTGGGATTCAACGAAGATAGTCCCATGAACTTGCAAGAGATAAATATGGTTGATACCACTCAACCAGGGTTATCGATCGGGGAGACTCCGATGATGAAGTTAGAATCCATGAATGAACGATATAGATCAAGAATTGTAAAGAGTGTTGTGTGCGAAGTGCAGGAGAGAAGGCATACCTCTTGTGTATGGGGTCTCCTTCTTTTATAGAGGATAGATGATATTTGTTTAGGATATTTTACCTCTATAGCTAGGATATTTTTCTAGTTCCCTCAGTTTCAATTCAAGACAGTTTAAATTTTAAAATAAAAATAAAATTTAAAAGTTTTAATTAATTAATTATTGTATAAGTTGGTTGGTCTTTTGACTGAGTCAATAGGGTGAACCGTTTTTGGTTTGACTGATTTGCTGGTTTAACTGCGATTTTAGCTGTTTTATCAAAATATATTGGCTAATTTGTTTGATTCGAAATAAATTAAAGATTGACTAATTAAAGATTAAACGACTAAGATTGCTTGATTCGAAATAAACTTCCCGCCCAAAAAATTGTTAACTTTTAAACAATTAAGAAAATCCTCATTAGTTAGGTTTCGTTTAACTTTTATTTTATAATCCCAGACCGAGAAAACTAAGAAAAAGTGAATTGTTTCACTTACATAAAGTGAATCTTATATTCCCATTTATATAAACAAAATGAGATTTTTAGTGAAAAGCCTTATGAGCAATATCTGATGCTAATTTTTTTTTTTTTTTTCTTAATTTTAAACAATTAAGAAAATCTCTATTGGCTAGTTTTCATTTAACTTTTATTTTACATAATAGAAAAAAAATTAAATATAATTATCATATTTTTATTAAATAATATATTATTTTATCTCGTGCATAGCAAGGGTGATATACTAGTAGTAAATATAGCAATAATAACTGGGCTATATAATCATGTCATGTTAATGATTCCCATGTCATAGATTAGTAGAAGCCGATCTTTGATCAAGTGAGTGGGGATGCTCAATTCATGACCTTCTCCCCTCATACCTAAGTTCCTGAGCTGAGATACTTTAGTTACGACGGATCATGGCCTTTGGGTACAAGTCATAGGTTTTCTAGTTCTTCCCAACAGATTAGGTGGCAACTCTAAGTTTGGTGATGTAGTCCAATTTTGGTATTTCTTATGATTAGTGGATTTTCTATAGAATTGCCAAATCTAGACTTTTATTCTGTTTCACATTGCACTTGTGGAACCAAACCGAAGGCTCAAACTGTCAAGCGCACTCGGACCCCCCGTCCGGTAGATCCCATAATTATTTTTTCCTAATTTCTACAAGCAATGCACTATCACCAGTATAAGACCATTACAAATGTCTTAATGGTTTGTACCTCTAAAAATTTGCGAGCAGTCTCTCCACTCCCTATTTTTACTTTATAGAATAAGATGTGTATTTTATTACTTAGAAAAATCAAGGAAAACACTGGTTCATAGTAGTAATAACTACTAAAGCTTTTTCTGAAGTAAGTGACAACGCAATACCCATTCATTAAGGTTTATATGTATATAGATTTCAGAATTCACACCAAAACTGACCTTATCTTTATCAGTAAGATTCAACACTAAGCCATTGATGTGGCTTGTTTATAGAAAATAGAATAGACAGGTAATGCTTTTCCGTTTGCCTCTTATTTTCCAAAAAAGTCTTTTTGCTTCTAGAAAAATATAGCCACATACAGAATTGTTTTCCTGCACTTTGTCAAACACTGAACATCAAGAGAACATAAGGTCACAACATTCATGGCAAATACATACCTAACCAAGTATAAATACAAACTACCTAAAAGCAATACTAATGTGGAAGCCAAGGAAATGAGTCCAAATGCACCAATTTCCATAATTTTATCACTTTCTAGCATCCATATTCGAAAAAGCCAGTCATAAAGCAGACAAGTAGCTACCACACAACTCTTCATTCTGCTTTCTTGGCATAACTTCCCTCTCTGCCAATCTACTCCATATGCAAGTGATCCATGTCTACTTTAAGTTTCATTCACCTCAACTTTTGATAGAAAATTAAAATTTCCACTTGATGAGATATGGGAATGGGATCCTTTTGAGAATGGAAGAACAAACTATTTTATTTCTTGAATTTGTTGGATACTTCTAGTATCTCTTATTTTTCTTACAAATTGAGTTATCTCATGAATTAAAACTACAACCTGACTCATCTATTTATAGTAATGAGCCCAGTTGTGAATCCCTGAAGGTTGTGAGCTGTTTCTAGCTTCATATTTTTCACATTTCCTTCTTTGTTAAGCGATTGACCATGGAGCTTCCATGAAGCTTCCATGAACCATCTTCTTCTTTCTTCCAGCTTCTTGATCAATCTGGAACTTTTTTGTTGAGTTGGGTTTGTATTTTTTAGCATCCCCTCTCAAACCCAATTTGGTGGGTTTCTTCATTCTTTCAATCGCTGCAAGCATTATAGCTTTCTTTTTTGTTGTGAGGATTTTTACTCTTATCCTCAAGTGTTTGTATGCCATATATTTGATTATTCTCTTGTAGTTGTGGTAGACCTTCAGTGTTGCATTCTTTAACTGTTTTCCAATATGAGCAATGCATTGGACTTTCTTCATTCTTAGACATTCTGTGAATGTTTTTTTGTGACAAATTTTTCGTTTTGCCTTTTGTTGAGATTCTTCAATTCTTGTTGAATCATTTCCTGTTAAGAGATAGAATAAATCAAAATCTTCATCAATGCGTCTAGTTACATCATAGATGTCTTGAATTGGTGATCCTTCACTTGAAATGTTGTTTATCCCCCATTGCGGTAAGTATGGGGTCATTGTGGTCTCTATGTTTGGTGACTCTTCTTCTCGGTTGTCATCTAAAGGTAAGCTCTTCATCTGAGCATTTGTTCATCTGGCTTCTGGCACTTTAGCATATGCTATGTAACCAAAAATTCGCAGATGCTTGACTTTTGGTTTGCTGTTGTTCTAGGTTTCTTCTAGTGTCTTGTTGACTTTGTATGCAAGCAAACTGGTAGATCTTGTGTCCACTTCTTTTGATAAAATGGGCTTTCTTTTCTCCAATGTTGGTGTTTTGATACCAATAGTCCTTTTTAGAGTGTCCAAAATTTTGGCATAATTAGCACTGTACTTGAGCTCTTCCAGATTATTGAATAGGTCGGGTGAATCTTTCTTTTCCTTAACCTCTTTGGGGGTTCTACTAATTCCAATTTGATCTTTTATCAAATTCAGCATCTGTTTGGATTTCTTCAGGAAGTTCTGTTGCTTCCATTCTTGCTTCGTTAACCCCTTAGGTTTGCATCTGTCCATCATCAAGTTTGTTTGTACTTGTATTTTTTCTTTCTTTAGATACTCTCTCTTCTGAATTTCTTGCTTCTTCTACAATTGGTGTAATTTTGTCAACACCTTCTTTATCTTGCTCTTCTTCAACCAATTCACCTGTCATATTGGCCTCTTAATCTTTTTCTTCACTATTTTTTGCACTTTTGTTCTCTTGCGCAACTTCGATGGAATATACTAGTGCTGTATCTTCATATTCATATTCTTCCTACTTGAATTCATCTTCTGCAATGCATCCGACCCAATATTCTGTAGGTAGGACTTTTCCTGCATGTTTGGTGACAATATCATCAACTGCTTTCCAGACTTGTTGTGGGCATTTGGAATCTTCAATATGCTTACAAATCTCTGAATGTATTGACCTTGTCAATAGTTGAAGTAATCTTGCCTTTTTCTTGTTTTGAATTCTTTTTGGCAACTTTTTACATAAGACATCTTCTGAGAGCACATCTTGGATATCACATATTTCAAAATAGATGTAAAGTTCAATCTCCTTTCTTCTATAATTGGAGAACTTTAACTTTTCTTTCGTTTTGTACTCCATTTTGTACTTCATTTTTATTGTTGGTCTTCAAAATAAAATTTACAATTTTTTTTAATTAAATTTGCAAATTGTGACCGCATGAATGTGTCCGGCATGATCTAAATAGTTAGAAATGACTATTGGATCATTGTGATTGGACTCTGGATGGCTTAGTTTTAGCCAAAAACAATCTGATGGCTTAGATATCGAAATTTGTGCTCTGTGAAGCACTAGATAATTTCTTCTATCTATGTCAGGATGATGTCGGCCCTTTCGGCGCTCACCGACAACAATCAACAGCTCTTCTGCTTACTCACGACTTCTCGCTGGCGGGCGTGATGATGTTAGCATTTGGCGGCAATGACGTCAGCAATTGGCGACGATGACGTCAGCATCAGCCGTCTTCTCCAGTAGAGTTGACTTGTCTAAGCAAACTTTGACCAACCCATGTGGCTTCGGTTCAGCTCCGATTTGTTTGATATTTGCGTCGCTAGAATCCTCTCGATGAGTACTTCAATTTGGTATACTCAAAAAATGGATTTTGAGAACTTTGATTTTTGGGTAAATTTCAAATTTTGCTCTATTCTTCCTTTGTTTTGCAGATTTTCTGCAATTTTAGGCTACCTTGGCTCTGATACCACTGATGGAAAATTAAAATTTTCATTTGATGAGATATGGGAATGGAATCCCTTTGAGAATGAAAGAACAAACTATTTTATTTTTTGAATATGTTTGATAAATGACTATCTCTTATTTTTCTTACAAATTGAATTATCTCATAATTTAAAACTACAACCTAACTCATCTATTTATAGTAATGACCCCAGTTGTGAATCTCTGAAGGTTGTGAGTTGTTTCTAGCTCAATTTCCATATTTTTCACATTTCCTTCTTTGTTAAGCTATCGACCATGGAGCTTCCATGAACCATCTTGTTTCTTCCAACTTCTTGATCAATTTGGAACTTCGTTGTTGAGTTGGGTTTGTATTTTTCAACAGCTTTTTCTCCTTTAATCTGGACAACTTTAAAACCATTGTGCATGCAAGCAACAATACAAGTCCTCGTACTAGAGAGGAATGGTGCTTAATTCTCTAAACTCCACCACCTAAATGGATTGATGTTTCATTTATGGGCTTTGAAATTGATCTTACACCCCATACCCTTAGGTATTCGTCGTAACTTCCAGTAAGGTATGAAGTTCACTAGGGCTCTTTGCAATGCAATGAACACCCATCTTAAGGATCTTGGAAATCTGGAATGCCAACTTATACGGACAATCTTGCAAATCCCAACAACTGAATTTACAGTCATCTGAGCTAGTTTATACCAGTTGTGGTTGGTGTATATCAAAGGAAGTCGCCCAAAGCTCAAATTCATGAGCTTTCCATTCTTATTGTATATATATCTAGTTTGGACTCTAGAAGAGAGATTATTGACACAGAACCATCTGACAGCCCCACTGAGATGGATGTAGATGAGCGATCACTACAAGAAAAAGTAGTTTAAGCGACTAAAAATATAAATTTCGTCGCTGAAAGAAGGACAATTGGCGACTAAAATTGAATTAGTAGCCAAAAGTGAAGACTTTTGGAGACTAAAACAGTTTAGTAGCCAAATGCATAGTTATTGGTGACTAAAAATCAGTTTAGTCGCCGATTATATGGGTTTTAGCGACTAAAACAATTTTAGCAGCCAAAAGTGAAGGTTTTTGGCGACTAAAAAAATTTAGTAGCCAAAAGTATAGGTTTCGGCAACTAAAAAATAGTTTGGTCGCCGATTATAGGTATTTTACCGACAAACAAAATTTTTGTAGCCAAAATTAAAGGTTTTTGGCTACTAAAAAAAATTTAGTAGCTAAAAGTGGACAATTGGCAACCAAAATTCAGTTTAGTCGGCAAAAGTGGAGGTTTTGGCGACTAAAATTAAGTTTAGTCGTCGAAAGTGGTTATTTTTAGGCGGAAATTAATTTTTTTAGCGACTAAATTATTGGTAGTAGCTGAAACGAAGGTTTTTTGGCAACTAAAAAAAAATTAGTTGCCAAAAGTGGCTTCCTTTTTTTTTTAATAAATAATTTATTTTTTACATAAATTATATTGAATAAAAATAATTATGTTCATATATATAGTTTTATATTAATATGGGTCAATATACTATATAAATAATATATTTTGCATATATATTCATGTGCTGTTATTGTGGCATAGTGGAAAGAGTGTTGTTAAAGGTTTAGAATGTGGGAGGTTGGTGGTTCAAAACTTGAGAAGAGCAGAGTGTAATTTTTTTTTTTTTTCCTGAAATAAGCTTTTGGCGACTAAAATGGGTGGTCGCCAGAAGCTTCAGTATTGACGACGAAAAAAATAGTCGGCAGATGTATAAATTAAAAAAAAAATAATTCACTATTGGCGACTAAAAATTTAGTTGCCAAATGTATAATTTAAAAAATATAAATGAGCTTTGGCAATGAAAATTTTAGTCGCTACAGACTTGGTTTTTGGCGACAAAAAGTTTTTTAGTCGCCAATACCTTTCGCGACAGTTTTCCAGCGACCAAACCGGCGACTAAAAAATTTAGTCGGGGAAACTTAAAACCCGATTTTTGGCGACTAAAAATTCACTTTTGGCGACTAAAAATTTAGTCGCCAAATGTGTTTTTTCTTGTAGTGGATTCCAACCCAGGCACAGCACATGGAGGAACTAACTTATTCCAGTAAACTTGATATATAAAATACGGCAAAAAGATACAAAGTAAATAAAAATGAAATTTTTTGAAACAATAGGTGTTTAGATTTTCATAAATGTCATAGCTTGTTTACGCACATTAATTTGGCTTAACGCAGCAAGCTAGATTTTGCATCTCAATAATCGTGTTTGATGTTGCAAGGATATGGTACTTGGAAAACAAATATGAGGAAGAAAAAAATCAAGACCAGCTCATGTACACTATCTAGTTTACATATTAATTGGTTTACATAGTGTAGTTCCTTAGATAGGGCAGCCTCTGTGCTTTGTTGTGAACTGGGGAATGCCCCAGTTATAGTTGTTTTGTTGTGCTTCAATGAATTAGTAATTTACCTGTAATGTTAAATACATGACATGAAATTCATGGAAGTGTTTCACTTTTTAGTTCATTTCTAACAGCTTTGTCACCTTCTAAGGTCACCTCATTAGTTTAAAGAATAATAATATACACGTCCACTTTTTAGGCTTACTTCTTAGATTCAGTGATATGTTAGGAAAATGATTATTTGATAATTAATAGAAACAAAAATACAATATTTGATGATTTTGTGTATGGTTCAAAAAAAAAAAAAAAAAAAGATTTTGTGTAATACAAACCTGAGTTGGGCTTCTTTTTTTAAAAAAAAATTATGTTGCCCCCTTCAAAGATAGGTAGCATGAGTAAATAATATGATTTTATGAGAAGTGAGCATCATGTGTAAATTAAGAACTTCTACTGTTATTGAAGTGACTGTGCCCATATATTGGTTCTGACCATCATCATCTTCTCCATGTCCGAGAGTCCGGTCGTGATCATCACTGACGAAGACTGTATGCCGCGGCATCATCCAAACAAGGGGCAACTTTCCATTGCCATGAGTTGCCATGAGTCACCATCCAAACCAGGGGCAACTTTCCGTTCCCATGTAGCCCTTTCAAGCAAGGGGGAATTTTCCATTGCCTCCGGTCCGAGGTTGCGCATCTCAAGGGTAGGTTCCGTGCTCATTGAGCGGTGGCCGTTTGCAAAAGTAGTTTTTTGAAAATTTTTACTGAGGATGACTATTTTCTCAAAAACTATTCCGTTTTCCAAAACTGGACCATTTCTTGGACCCAAAGAAGGAAAATTTTCAGTGCTTATAGCCTGACTTGCATGAATTTCAAATCAAAAATCGAACAAGTATGTTAATCTAACTCTCATTTTTTGCCAAAATTGTTTTAGTAGAAATCCAAAACAAAAATGGTCAAAGTGATCAACTAGGGGCACAATCGAGTCAGGTGTTCTGTCTTTTCCCTTTCATCAACATACTTGCCAGAAGGGCACTCTATTCACCAGAGAAGGCACAACCAAAGCTGTCTGTAAAAGGCCGAAAGCCCTCAACAACCTCCGCGTAATGAGGTATTGAACCAAGTGTGGAGCACAAATCAGAATGGATCAAGATACTTCGTTTCCTTACCTGAGACACCGACTGAAAGTAGCTAAAAGAAATAGCCGCGAGATAATAGTATTGGGCGTGAACCCACAACTTCCTATTCATCCATTATTAACCCTGGAGAGGGACGAAAAAATGAGAGAATAAAGAATAGAGAGGTGTAAGTTGAGAGAAAAGTAAGAAAAGGGGTTTGAGAGAAAAACCGAGCCTAAGGACCGAGTGATGTGAGAATCACAAATCAGAAAGGGTGGAACAATACCCAGAGAAACTGGCTCCTCGAGATTTGAGGTCTTTCATTTTTGTAAACGCATCCGTGTGTCGTGTCTTTTGTCTTGATTAGCCCAACTTTCGTTTTGGGTCTTTTCCAAGTGTGTTTCGTTGTGTTTAGGTCGTGTACCTTTTGTTTGAGTCTTTCCTGCTGTGTTCAGTTGTAGGCTCGATACCCCGGTTGAAAAACCCTTTTTCAATTTTAAAAAATCGTTTATGCTCAGAGTGCTGTGCCATTCTTTACATTTATGTGAAGTAAAAGAAGAAAATTTGGAGCATCTGAGTGTGCTTCAACTTCAGCCAGTTTCAACTTTTGTAGTCCGTCTCGTCAGATTGGGCTGTTTGTTCAGAATTTGCCGTGTACAAAATGAACCGAATACTGTGTTACAGGCTATATGCAGACTAATCTCTAGTAGAGTATGGGCTATGTGTTTAGGTTAAGCAATGGTTTGCATGGGTCGTTTTGCTGTTAGCTGGTTCATTATCTGCTTATTGCAATGCAAGTGTTTAATTTTCAGACGTCAGATCAATCTCATTTACATTGAGGTGTAGCATGATGTAATGCGATGCAATATATGACATATACAAGTATAACACTTTTTCAGATAAAAAAGAGTTTGTTTCATTCCATCATCTTTTCAAGTACAAAATTTTGGAAACAAAAATCTGCCTGCAACAGTACAAAATACCCTAGCTACCAACCAAAAAGGAAAAGTACAAAAAAGAAAAAAGAAAAAAAAACAGCAAAATCAGCATCAATATCGAGTGGCCTCAGGGCTACCGGTCCGTCCTAGTCCTCTTCCTAGACTAAGGTCCAAGAGCATCATCAGCACCATCATCTGAGTCTGAGCCCGAGTCCGAGCCATCTTTGGTCTCCTCCGACGACGACTCTGTCTTCGCCTCAGCCTCCGACTCCTCGTTATCATCATCAGGGACTGGAGCTCGTGAGCTACTCCCGACATGAGTGCGCCCCGCTTTGGTACAGGGGTATACTCTACCCTCTCCATCTCCTCCGGCCAGAACAGAAGACCTGGCTGGAACACCACCTACGGTAGGAATCTGGAAGGGAGGCTGAAAAGTACAAAAGGCAAATGCATCAGTATACTGCAAGCAGTTTATCAAGGCAGAATGCAATGTATGAATACAATGTGAATACTGTGAGCAGTTTATCAAGGCAGAATGCAGTGTATGAGTACAGTGTGTAAATGTCGTGAGCAGTTAATCAGTGCAGAATGCAATGTATAAGTACAGGGTAACAGATGCCGTGAGATCAGTGTGTCAGGTGTTGTGGTGTGCACCAGATTATGGGAAGCAGTTTATGTATGGTTTGAGACTGTGGTTGAAGAACATACCGGAATGCTATAAAGGGCCAGGAGGTCGAAGGTCCGCTGTAGCATCCCCATCATGGAGGCATTCAACTCCAGGGACTACCGGGTGTACTCGGAGGAAGCCTGCAAGAGTATCAAATGCATCAGTATTCTACGGAATATCAAATAAACTGAAATGAAATGACAATGCAAGACGTAAAATGCAGTAGTACATACCGGAGGCAAGTCGTGGAAACCGACCAACTCATGATCAGCCGGGGGAGGAGCGAAGGGGATCTGGTAGGTCGCCCCACCCTGCCCTCTGCATGTCAGCGAGGTGGGCAGTGCAGGCCAGCCAACCCCCCACCCTCTCTAAGCTTCGCCTTTGCCGCGGACCCGAGCTCTCATCGACGCTCCTACTCCAGCCCCCGCTCCTGCCCTAGCTGCTGGTGCCACAGGCCTCTCTCCCTCAACTCGACGGCCACCGCTCAGAGGCCGCATGATATACGTCTGCACGTACTCTCTGTAGTTGCCTATGCCTCTGAAGCGGATCGCATCCCAGCCAATAGTGTAGTCGGCCATCTGCTCGGCAGTGAATCTCTCGGTCTCCCTCATATCCTCAGGAGAGTGAACCGGGACTATCTGCTCTGGTAACCCTAGGGTCTGGCATAGGAAACGCTCGCCTAGGTACCAAGCCCGACAGACTGGGCCCTCCAGCAGAATTCGAAAACGCGAGGTCTCCTCAGCGCCGGCAAATCGGTCCCGAATCGTCGCTGGCAATAGAGCCCAAGGCTGCCAGGTGATCTAAAAGTGAAATACAGTTTGTTATCCACTGTTATTGTAAACATACAGTGAAAAGCAAAGCTTAAATAAACTCTAAAGTTAACATACCTCTGCGGGGGTGATGGTGTCAAAATAGTGGCGAAAGAAGCTAAACGTCTCCCGAGGCCTCCGCACGCACCTCACATCGAAGCGGCGCGAGAACGGGACGACGAGAGGGGTCTCCACGTCTGGCACTGGGGCTAGTCTGGGAAAGTAGGCGTTGACCCACAACTGCAGAGTAAATGCCAGAATGCTTATCAGATAAAACAGGGTACAGAATAAAGCGGAATAGCAGAACCGTGTATTGTGCAGAGTGTACAAGGTGAGCAGTTTACAGTCAGTGTAAAGCAGAGTATGGGTGTGCCGTGTGTACAGTTTACAGTTAGTGAAAAGCAGACTACAGTGTGTGCAGTGTATAGAGTACAGATAATGGAAAGCAGAAATGTAAAGCAGAAAAAGAAATATACCTCCCAAGCACGCCAGTAGCCCCCGAGCAACTGTCCGCTGCCACGGGAAGCCGAGCTCATGTATCCGTAGAGTGTGGCCAGAGCGGCGCCACCCCAGTCATAATGTAAGATCTATATGACGTCCACTAAGGCGCTGAGCAGACAGAGGGGCACGGTATTTGCCCGGTCGGCGAAAAGAGTCGTCCCCAGCAGGAACATGAGAAAGCCGCGGGCGTACTGCTCCACCGCCTCATGGGTCATCGGAGCCTCCTCGGTCAAAGTTGGCTAGACCCTGAACTGGACCTCGAACCATGAATACCGAACGAAGCCTGGACGGGTGAGAAGTGGCACCTCACCAAGTAGATAGATCTGAGCGGCCTCCCACTCATCCATATCGGTATCAGAGGGGATCAGATCACCCCCTACCCCGATGCCTGTGAGCATCGAGAAATCATAGGGAGTCATCGTCATGTCTCCCGTCGCAGAGAGGTGGAATGAATCGGTGGTGTCCCACCACCTCTCCGCTAGAGCGGCGAGAAGAGGCCTGCTCGTGGTAAGCCTGGATAGTCCTCGGCAGAATGCGCCAAAGCCGGCCTGATCCACGATGTGGCGAACCGCATCGGGTAGCTCGGCATACCAATCTCGGGCGGCGATGTTCCAAACCCCCGGACGGTATGGGAATCTCCCTGTTTTCAAGCAAACAATTACGAAGCAATGCTAAATATGCCAGTTTTGAAAGACATTTAGAATTAAGGCAAATACAGCATGTGTGCATGTTTTCAAATTCAAACAGATGCCGGGTGCCGGTGTGCTTACAGTGAACTACAACGTGTGATATGTCAACGTGTTTGAGTGGTTCAGTGCAAATATAGCATGTGTGCATATTTTGAAATTCAAACAGATATCGGGTGCCGGTGTGTTTGCAGTGAAATACGGTATGCGTCGTGTGTTTGAGTGGTTCAGTGCAAATATAGCATGTGTGCATATTTCCAGAGTCAAACAGATATCGGGTGCCGGTGTGTTTGCAGTGAAATACGGTGTGCGTTGTGTGTTTGAGTGGTTCAGGGTCAGTGCAGTGCATGTACACATGACAGTTTCGAACAGATACCAATTGCGAGTGCGTTCACAGTCAACTACAGTGTACAGTGTGCATCAATGTATCTGAGCTAAGCAGTTAAAGAACATAATCAGCTATGGCAGTTGACAATTAAGTGTTCTACATTGCAGAAAGTAAAACAGGGGAAGGAATGTTACCTCGGAAGCGCCAAAGGACAGATGGGATGTAGGCTCACGCAGGAGAAGCTCTGGAGGCACGCCCTAACAAAGCTCCGAAACTGACGAAGACCGTCAGGAGGTAGCACGTGAATCGCCGGTCGGTAGGTTGCTGGGTCGAATGGACGAACACTCAGGGGGAGAAGCTCGACCCCGGGATCCATCTCATGATCCGGGGGAGTCCCGCCCTGTGGAATATCATCCGCCATGTCAAAGGTGATGAGAAAATAGCCGGAAGAGGGAAAACCGGGCTAGAATACGACGAGTCAACCGAAAAGTCAACCCCGGGAGGACGGAAATGGCCGGAAAAGCCAGAATGTGGAAAATGTGGGGAAATCAAGAAAAACTTGGGGGAAACGAACCCCAAGAGGCAGAAATCGAAAAAACTACACCGAAACGAACTTTCGATCAGATGAAAGTGTTCGAAACGCGATGAACTTCGCGAATCAAACGACGAAACGGGCGTGAAACGTAAGAAAATAGAGAAGGGAAGAAGGGAAAATGCTCTAGAGAGAGAGGGGATAAGGTTTCAGCTAGGGGAAGTGAAGAAAATAGGGTTTCAAACCCTATTTTAAAAGACCCAAGCCAAAAAGACAAAACTGCCCCGAATCAGGCATTTTTGGCTGGTCGGCTACATTTTTGGCCGGCCGGCCAAACATTTGGCCGGTAATGTTTTTTGGTGGCCGATGGATGGTCGGTGGCTTCCCCTTCCGGCTGGTGAGCCTCCTACAACCTTGTTCGGGTCAAATGAGTGGTTTGGGACCTTCATTGTTCAAGTCAGTGCAAGAACAGTGCATTTCCAAAGCTCAACCGGCCTCTGTTTTGACCTCGGACCGTGTCTTCTGTGCGTGGCACTCGAATTCGTGCAAGGTGTATCCCTTCCGTATCCTTTTGTCTTTTACAAAACTCGAAAGTTGCCCCATGTGCATTTCAAATCAATCGCACTGTCTTGTGCACTCGCGTTGTCCAACGCATCGCGCTGTCCAACGCATCGCGCTGTCTTGCGCATCTCATTGCATTTTGCATACATTCCATCGCGCTATCTTGCGCATTGCACTGTCTTGTGCACTCGCGTTGTCCAATGCATCGCGCTGTCTTGCGCATCTCATTACATTTTGCATGCATTCCATCGCGCTATTTTGCGCATCACACTGTCCTTAAATACGCACGGTCTAGGAGACCTTAAATCCTTGGAAGGTGCAAGACCTTCGGTGCATTGGTGTGCACAGTTCACATGCATTGTCATGCATCTCAAAAGCCGCGCGTTGTCAAAATCATGCATAATCATGCATTCAAAAAACACACATGCATATGTCATGCATTCATTGTAAATACTACATATGTCATGCATTCATTATAATATACTGCATATGTCATGCATTCATTGTAATATACTGCATATGTCATGCATTCATTGTAACACATGCATATGTCATGCATTTCATTGTATATAGTGCATATGTCATGCATTTCATCGTAATATAGTGCATATGTCATGCATTTCCGCTGTAAATATCCATTCCATTACATATTGTAAATATCGCATTGTAGCTTGCATGCATTCATTGCATCACCTCCATCTTTGGCTTGCACCTTTCCTTGTTGAACTTGGTCTGGTATGTGCTCATACTTTTCACGCCGAAGCACAGTTCTGCATGTGTACGCACCTATTCCTTGATGAATTTGGTTTGAGGGTGGCGGCACCTTTTCTATGTTAGGCGCGGTTCGTTTGTGTACATGCCTTTCCTAGGCAAGATTTGGTTTAGCCTGCGTGCCTTATCCATCGTATCTATCCATTCCATTACATATTGTAAATATCGCATTGTAGCTTGCATGCAATCATTGCATCACCTCCATCTTTGGCTTGCACCTTTCCTTGTTGAGCTTGGTTTGGTATGTGCTCATACTTTTCACGTCGAAGCACAGTTCTGCGTGTGTACGCGCCTATTCCTTGATGAACTTGGTTTGAGGGTAGCGGCACCTTTTCTGTGTTAGATGCGGTTCATCTGTGTCCATGCCCTTCCTAAGCAAGATTTGGTTTGGCCCGCATGCCATATCCATTGTATATATTACATTGTAGTGTAATTTTTGCATCCGGCATTAGGATCGTTGTTCTTTCGTTAGCGGGTTGTTTCCCCACTTATGTCATTCCACCCAATACTTGTTCTCGTATCCATCTACATCACTCATAGTTCTGCATGTGTACGCGCTTTGAGGGTTGCGGCACCTTTTCTATGGTAGACGGACTTGTTACTTCCATCAATCTATTTGACATTTGTGTGGTTTTGAACCGCTCATGATTGGATCATGATTCGATTGCATTGCATTTCGTTTGCATTATTTCAATTGCATTCCATTTTCATTTGCATTATTATACATATTTTTGTATATATTGCATATCATTTTGCATGTTATGCATGTTACTAACAATATTGTACCTGTTAAGTTTGCTTTCTTTTCAGGCACGATATTGTATGTACGGTCCATTTGAGGCTGGTGCAACCAAACGAACCGCACAGGTATTGTATCCTCCGAGTGAGACGTATTGAGAATGGCATAATTCTCTTACATCCTTTCTGCATTGTAGTGTAGTTTGGTGTATGCTAGCTTAAAACTGTCGTATTATTATGCTTCGTTACAGCTTTCTTTGCATGATCATAAGTTATGTTCAGCTTTGTGCATTGTCTTGCATTTTACCCCTGCCTTTGGGCACATATCTTTGTCTGCAGCTTGTATGCCTTGTCTAAGTCTTCGGCCTTGTCAAAAATGGGTCGTCTCTGGGCTTTGACAATCACTCTCGTCATTGTTATGACTTTCGAGTTCTGTCAAAGAGGGGCAACTGTAGACACCCCATTTTTGACCGTCCTCAAGACTTGGACTTCACCGTTTGAACACTCGGTGATCATCCATGTTTGTGTTCGTCTTGAGCTCCCGGAGGTCTTGGCTACGCGCCTTGCTTCAGGATCTCTCGACTCGACTGTTTTCTGTCTGGTTTTGCACCAAACACTTGTACTTTGCCTTGGAGGGACAGGGTAGGGCTTGTTAACCATCCCCACCCATCACCGGCCATAGCTTGAGGCCACCGGCTGTGTTTTGTTGCCACCGGCCAAATGTTTGGCCGACCAGCACTATAGATGGCCGGCCGGCTATCTTTCTTTGGTCAATTGTATTTTTGGCCGGCCGACTACTGTGCATTTGCTTTTGCAGATATTTTTGTGCAGTTGGCATACACTTGCACCCCCTCCATACACGTTTGTGGAGGGATTTCCCTCTTGTTAGCTTCCTTTGGAAGCTTTACAAGACAAAATTGTCTATAAAAGAGAACCTCTTCTCTTTTGTTTAGGGGTTAGACAACTTAGACAACATTTTTCGAAGCTTGAGTTTTAGGGTTAGGGTTTACATATATCCTCTATCTCTATATCTCTCTCTTGTGTTTAGTGTGTGTTTAGCCTCATTTTTGTGCCCAAACACCCACCATCACACCTTTTCTTGGTTGCTGAGGTACCAGAGGCCTTTCCTTGAAGCTTTTGGGCTGGTTTGGAACCAAAAGAGCTGCTGGAACATTGTTTGTGACGAGGATCTACAAGGATAAGACTTTTGTCCCTTTTTTTTCCCATTTTTGCAAAGCTTTTTAGCCCATCTTGCATCTATTTTTGAGCTTAGCATATAACATATAAAAGTCTTGTTTTTGTTTGCTCTAAATAGTTTGTTAATTGTGTTTTAAGCTTTGGGGTTGTTTGACCCCTCTTAAGGCTTGTTTGGCCCTTGTTTCGTGCCATTTTGGTTGAGCTCCGGGACCATTGTGTTTGGGCCTCCTCACCACTGAAATCTTGAGGGATTTCAGAGGTGAGTGTGGTGCCTTGAGGTCCTAGGAAGGAGAGGGCCACCCCCTCTCCTTGTTGTCCTTGAAAAGGGCCATTTTTGCCTCTTTAGTGAGCACCATGTTTAGGTTCATGTTGGCCATGCCTTGACTGATTTTCATGCTTATTATGTCATAATATAGCATTGTGTTTAGTTGGTTTTGGTACACCACACTTGCTTAGCATACATGCCTTGTAATGCCATGATTTGCCTCAATGCATGCATAGCATTTAGACTACCATGCTCATGTATTTTGCCCAAGCATTGTGAAGCTTTTATCCATATTTTAGTGTGCTTGAGGACTGTTTTTGGCTGTTTGGGTCATCCATGATCCGCTTTGTATAGCTACCATGCAATCCCTCTTGTATGCCTTAAGCATTGGCCCCTCTAGCATGCCATCCTTGCTTTGTTTCAATGGTTTGGAATCACTTAGTATGTTATTTCAGACTTCATGATGTGCTTATATGCTTGCAGTCGATGTCTTTTTAATGCTCTATAAGGTTGTCATCTCATGCTCCATGTTTAGGCCTCCTAGGACGCCATGTCATTGTGTTTTAGTTTTGTTCCAACATCCTAAATATCTTATTTTGGTCATTCAATTTATGCCATGTTTGGTTTTGTTAAGGGTAGTTCAATACCTCCTTCGCTTGCCTTGAGTTTTGGACCTCTAATTGCATGCTTATGCTTGTCCTATTGGCTTGGTTTGGCACCATTTTAACACGATTTTCAGAGCTTATGTTGCATGTCATTAGTCCATGTTTTTGTGCTTACAAGTTGTCTTCATGTGCTTAAGTATTGGACCATATTTGCATGCATGCGTGTGTGTGTGTTGGACCTCACTTCCATAGTATTGGCCACTGATTTTGGCATGCTTGCAAGCTATCCATGTTAGTTTAAGACCACCCCTTTACATGTTGTTGTATGCCCACCTTGTATGTTGTTGCATATTTGTTGTGCCTTGCATACTTGTTAGTCGCATTGTCTCATGCCTTATGTCTTGCATGACCATTGTGTGCCTTGTATGCTTCTTAGCATTGTCCATGTGGCATACTAGTCAGCATGCTTAGGATTGCATTACATTGGCATGCATGCTTTACCTCTTGAATTGCTTGTGATAGAGGTTGAGTTCAATTTGCTTGATTGTGTGCATTGCATCCCATATCAAAATGCACACTTGATTCTTTCGGCCATCATGCATGGAAATGCGTGATTGGTGGTCCGAGAATCGAGGCCCATCCTTCTTTGAGTCATGAATATGATAAAGAGTGTGGTTGGTGCATACATTGCTTGAAATGCATTGCCATGCCAAGTATTGTCCTTTGCTGCTGTCAAATCAGTTTCTGCAGGAAGATTTGGCCGGCCGGCCATCTTCAATGCCGACCGGCCATCCATTGTTGGCCGACGGAGTATTTTGTGGCCAGTGACCATTATACATGGCCGGTGACCAATCCCTTCAGCCGGTGGTGTTCTAGAGCACTCAGAGGAGCAACCCTGAGACTTTTGCAGTCTTCAGAGGAGGATAACAGCCAAAGCAGAGGCATCTTGTGCATGGCAGTGGCTTTCCGAGCAGAACCGAGCACGCATGCATTGGACCCTCTTCCCGAGACTGTTGTTTACAACTTAATTAGATTAGTTAATTTGCTTAGCTAATTTAATTGATTTGTAATATTTAATTAGCTTGTAGGTTAATTAAATTGTATTATTCTTTTGATCCCTCCGAGCGATGGCGAATTTGTAATAAGTGTGGGTGCATGTGTGTATGTCTTCCAACCCCCACTTCTTTCTCCCTTTTACTTACCTGCTTTTGATGGTTAGTATTAGGGCATATTTAAATTAGCATACCTTATGCTGTGCATGCGTGCATCCATTCATCAGTGTTGCATGCATTGGGTTCGGCGCATTATGCTAACCGCATAAGTATTTAAATCTAACTTGAATACATGCTACTTGTGCATTTTCGCATGTCATTCTTAGAGTAACCGAGCCTATTCTATGTGACATTCTGTATGCAATGCATTAGCCACTTTAACATGAACTAGGATCACGCATGTTTGCTAACTAGTTTATTGTTTTGGCACGGAGTACACTGTAAGTATTTTATGCTTTAGCATCTCGCATGAGTGTAAATGTTAACATAATAGCATGCTTATCATGTGGCTAAATGTTTATTTGATTAACTACCTGAATGCCTGTGGGTGAAGGTTGGATTGTTTGAGTTGGAACAACTCATTGAAATCCGTATTTTAGCCTACTTGCGAGTAGTAAATTCCAAAGCATTTTCCAAACAAATAGATATGCAATGCTTCGTTCCAAATTAGGCGATCTAGTCTATACTTTTGTGTTGTGCACATCACATAGTAATTCTAGCTAATTAACTGGAATAAGAACACATAACGTTTTCAAAATCGGATATCATGATTAGTAAAGGCCGATCTTCGGATCGAGCGAGCGGGGGTGCTCATAGCTGACCTTCCCCAATCATACCCAAGTTCCCGAGCCGAGGCAACTTTGGTGATGACGGACACGTGGCCTTTGGCACCGAGTCGAGGTTTCCTGAATTCCCCCATTAAAAAATATTTAGGTGGCGACTATATATCTGGCAAAGCAATCCATGTTTGGCACTTCTTTCAAAAATCTGTTTTCTCAAAACGATTTGCCGGATTTGGACTCTTTGGTTCAGATTAAGAACTATGACAAATTGAGTCATGAACTGTAACCCATAAGATCCCTCGTGGACTTGTTCCACCGTGAAAAAAATATTTAGTCCATAATGTTGGGCTGAACAAAATTTGTAAACCCATTTGATTTTTGAATTGGGTTTGAGATAAAAAGTTTTAACTCAACCTAATCCGGCCCGACCCACCCATTTAGAAAATATTATTTTTAATTCTTATGTTATTTCATTACAAAATAAATTAGAAAAATAATAAAAGATAAATAAAAAATATATATACATATATATATACTTTTTTCCTTAGGTTAAAGCACTTTCCTAAAAATTATATTTATTTTATAACTAAATTTTATTAATATTTTAATAGACACTTGGTTCATAAATTCAAATTAAAATTTTTTTATCTAAAAATCTATGCACTAAACTATTAGGCCCCGTTTGTTTTAGGGTATAGAATGAGGGATGGGATTAGAATAGAGATGGGGCCCCATTTAATGTTTTGTTTGTTTGTAGATTTGGAGAACAGATTAATAAGCCGGAAGGCTTAAGATGGGCTTTGCATAACAGGATTCATAGTTTCCTTAGTATTCTTCTTCTATAGGTAGGATATGTTGTCGAAAAATAAAAATAAATGAAAGAGATGAAGTAGAAATGATGCTCTGTTTTGGCCATTTATGTTATTATGGAATGGAAGAGAGATGTCTACCAAAGTTTGATTTTTCAATTGCTTGTATCTGGATTTTATTTTTCAGGGTAACCAATCAAGATAGAAATTAGTTTCAATTTGTTTGTAATAATTTCTCATTGAAAGATAAGCATATAAAACAAACAACAAAACAATTGTTTCCAAATCAACTATCTTTTTATTGAATGCATAAAAGAGGAATTTAACAAAATGTCAATAATCAATACAATTTCTGGGTTAAAAAAAAAAAAGTTAGATTACTCAAAAAATGGTAAATGGCATTGATTTTTATATACAATGTGATTGGAATATCACTCAATAAAGGGGCAGTTAAATTCCCCTTATATGAAAATGAGAAGAAAACAACAACTTTCTTTGCTGCTTGTGCGTCAAAGAATAGGTTTTGGTGTTGTAGAATTCAAATAATTCAAAAAAATTAAATGTTAAAAAAAAAAAAAAGAGCTGTAGTTAACAATTAACGAAGTTAGCTATGAGAAGTAATTATTCCCTTTTCCATTCCTTTTATTGAGTCAAACACACAAGATTTTATTAAACAAGTCACTGCCAAACAAACGAAAAGGAAATGATTCTTAATCCTTTTTGTTTCCTTATAATTATTATTTTTTAATCATTTCTTCTCTTTTCCTTTCCTTTCTGGCCAAAATCCTCCCTGCCAAACACACTTTAACAGGTAAAGGCATCTAAACATTTAATTGTTCTCTTTTGGGGTAAAGTCACAAGATAGAGCTTTCACATTTTGATGTGCACAGGTACCTAATGATTTATGATAAAATGAAGGGATGAGAAGTCTGTTTTATATATTTATTTATCTATTTTACCCAGCTAAGAAAATATAATGCTTGTCATTTTGAACAACTTGTTTTCTAAATATTTTTAAGAAGAATTCATATTTTTTCCTGAAATTCTTGACAATTGAACTTATTCAAAAAAGTTTGAATTGTAATTGTGGAAAGGTGGTTGTCTTCCAAGGTAAACGCATAGTTTCCATTCATCCTAAAGAATTTCTTAAATTAAATACAACAATACTATTAATTATACTCCTTTTATTGTGGTGATTTGTTGCAATTGCTTGATAATAATCAAATACTGAAAAAATAACCAATCAAGTGTTGAATAAGAGACTCATTCATCCCATTAAGTTTCAAATGTTTGTCTTAAGCAAGTTGAATTTTTTTGTTATTACTCTTCTTTTTTTTCTTGTCTTTTTATTTTAATCTTGGTAGCTTGTCAAGTCATAGAATTTGCTATTCCACTGTACTTCATACTCACTCTGCTATGGCTTTTTGGCCATTACACTCTATTTTATGACATTCAACACTTTCGATTATCTATTATTTGTTTTACTTTTTGTGCTGATTTTAGCCGCTTATTATTTATGCCACTAAGAAAGGGAGAAACCTCATAGAGGAATTTGTAGCCCTCCAACATGTTGTTTTATCCATTAATTATGCATGTGCCATGTATATAGTGATTTTACATGTTGTATTCAAGAAGAAAGAAATTAGGTTACAACTACCTAGATCACCTCACCCCTATGCAAAACAAATTGACCATTTGAATAGATTGGTCAACAATAGTGACATAAATTGTCATGACCAACTTCGGATGAATAGGCGTAATTTTGTGTTTTTATGTGGGTTGGTGCGAAGTGTTGGATTGTTTGATTCAAAGCATGTCGTCTTAGAGGAGCAAGTAGCAATGTTTTTGAATGTGCTTGCATATCATACTTAGAACTGCAAAATTAAATTTAATTTCATGCGGAGTGGTCAAACAGTTAGTAAGCACTTCAATAATGTTCTCAAGGCTGTGTTGCGCCTCCATGGTCTCCTCCTTAAGAAGCCTGAACTAATAACTGCTAATTGTATAGATAATAGGTGGAGTTGTTTTCAGGTACAATATATTTACAACTTCACTTAATTAGCATATTATATTTTTGTATTGCCTATATTAATTTTTTCAGATTGTTTTATTTTTAGAATTGTCTTGGTGCTTTAGATGGAACCTATGTTAAGGTTCTTGTAACAAATATTGTGTAAGCTGATTTGTTATTTATAATTGACATGGGTGTTATGATTTAAACTTTAGATATACATATATATATAGGTATGGATGACATAGGTACCACTAGTTCTCGTAAGAAGGGGAAACCTCAAACGTTTTGAAATCACCGTGAGGAACTCTTCCTCATTACAACCATAAAAGATGTAACCGCAAGTAATCCCATGTGGAAGCTTGAAAATAATCAATTTAGGGCAGGCTTCTATAATGAATGTGAGAAGAAGATCTTAAGTGCATTTCCTGGAACTGATCTTCGAGCCATTCCTCACATCGACTCGAAGATTAAGTTGTGGAGGAAACAATATAACACTCTTCAATACATGTTAAAGATAAGCGGTTTTGGTTGGGATGATGAACAAAAGATGGTGTTTGTTGATAGTGACGATGTATGGCAGAACTATGTCAGGGTAAATCTCATTTTCATGTTGTTATTTGCATTACTCTTTACTTATAAATCAATATGTTCTGTTTAATAATTGGATAATCACTTGAATAGAGGGTTCCAGATGCAAAAGGGATGCGAAACACGCCATTTCCGTTCTATGAAGATTGATTTATTCTATTTGAGGAGGATAGGGCGAATGTTGAACTAGCTGAGGATCCTGCTGATGCAGTTGTAGCCATGGAAAAGGAGGATGCAAATGTATAGCGATTCCGGGTTTTGACCCATTACTTGTGGTATTCCGGACTCGGGTTGGGTTGGTTTTGAATAGTTATTTATATCTCTTTCCCTTGTTTTTCCCTTCTCTTTGACTATCAAGTTGTAGTTGTGCGTTTGGGACAGGTTGGTTGTTTATATTTCAAAACCTGTATTGCTCAGATTTTGGGCTTTCCGCTCGAGCAGGCATTCTCACACTCGAGCAGGCTTCACATTTTTGTTCCTCCACTCGAATGGCCTTTCTCGCGCTCGAGTGGGATTTGTCAACTCTCAGTATTTCTTTTTGTAGATCTGAAATACTAGAAGTGTGCATCGGACGCTCGAGAGTCCAATCCTACGCTCGAGTGAGGATCTTCGTCTACAAAACTTCTAAATGTGTGCATTCTACGCTCGAGTGCCAACTTTCATGCTCGAGTGGAACCTTGTGTCTAACGATTGTGCGGGGCTTTCCACGCTCGAGCGGACTGCGTGTATTTCAGTCCGAGAAGAAGCCATCTTGAATCACTTTTTCATCTCTCTCTCTCTCTCTAAAACTTCCCAAAACTTGTTCTTGAGCCTCTCTCTCTAGAATTCACCTTCTCTCTAAGATTTCATCTGGATCCATTGATCTTTCCACCCTAGTGCCTTTGAGAAAAAGGTAGTGCTTGTCAAGATCTACATTTTGATCCAAATAGAAGTGGGTTTCGGCACTTTTAAAGTTTCTCTATTGTGTGGTTCATCTTCTTCCTTTGAGGTAGGGATCTTTCTACACTTTTAAATGAGATTTAGCTTAGTTATTGTCTTTTGTGTAACAATGGCGTATTTGGGGATGTTTTAAACAAACCTAGGGTTTGGAGTATAAAATACAAAGAGGGGTTTTGGATGCAGGTGAAATTAATGCTTGTGGGGTTTGAAAATAATGTTGTGCTACGTTTAATTTGATGATTTTGGCACTTGGTTAAGATTTGGGTTGGTATTTGACAAGGGAGAATTTTGCCCAAAAACGATTATCATGATTATTTGGTATAAATATCTGAAATTGGCATTGGAAATGTGGAGTTGAGTGGGTATTGGCATATATGGTAGAATTGATTATGTATTAACTTATTCTTTTGGAAGTTTTGAATAAATTATCTGTTGAGATTTAATATTTGTACAGAGATAACTGTATTGGGCTATCGGCGGAGGATAACTTTGACTGTTGTAGAAATTGCATGTGGATTAGGTGGATTAAAACCAATCTTGTGATGGTTGTCATTGCATATGACCATGTTTATATACATTGTATATGTATGTTTGTTTGGAAGTGGAATGGGGATGTGCTTCACGTTTGGTTATCTGTTTAAATACATTACATATGTATAGATATTTGTTTGGGAGGAGAAAGGGGATGCACTCCATTATAATTAAGTTGGCCAGAGTGTCCTAGGTAAAAATCCCAAAAGTATACATGGGTGCCTAGCCCATGGACGAAATATCCGTAAAATGGCAATTGTAGTGCTTGTATAGCCTACATTTACATGGGTCCCGTTTGATGGCTGTCTGAGGACGAAATATCCGTGAAATGGAAGTTTGAAGTGTTTATGCATATGTGTTGTGCAAATTGAAAATAATTGAGTTGTCGCCTTGGTTCGGTTGTTGTGAAATGATGATAATTGACTCATGAATCGAGAAAGACAAGTAATCGAAATGTGGATTGGAAGTAAATGGTATTAAGGCTTGAAATTGAAATCTTATGAATAGATATAAAATTGTGGAAAGTTTTATCACATGCATTGTCTATGCATTTGTACTTATACCTTTGCTAAGTTCATATACTGTGTTAGATGATTTCTACTGGACTGTGGCTTACCCTATTTGGGAAATAACCTTTCAGGTAATGATGGCATGCCTCCACCTAGGCAATAGTATTGAAGAAATTCTCGGAAGCAAGAGCTTCATCTTTTGATTGTATATTTTTGTAAAGCCAAGGGCTTAAGATGTAATGAGCGAAACTCACTTTTGTTGTAACCAAGTTAAAGCTTGGAAAGGTGTAAGCCAACATGGCATCCACTTCTGTTAAACTCTTGTATCCATTAACTTCATGTAATGAAAGAACTTTATACTCTGATGTATGTTGTTATTTAAATATGCTTATGGGTTATATCTATGGTATTATTTTGGGGGCGTTACAACTTAGTATCATAGCGTACCGGGTTTGAATACTTTGGGTACGTGGGAAGTGGTTAGTACCACAATGGGTTTATCTCGCTTGCTAGAGACTTAAGTATAGACAGTATGTGCTTACATGAAAACATACTTATGTGATTATTTGGGTATGGAATCGAATTTTTTGGATATTGATTGGGTCTACAGCTTTCTAGAAGTCCTGTTAGAAAGGCACTTGATCACAGCCGCTTCCAATGGGAACTCTAGCAACGTCGCGGGACAGTCATTATCCGAAGATGAAATTCGTATATGTTTACATGGTTATGTGCTTATGTGGAGTGAATTACTGTTGTTCAATGCATTGGGACGCGAGTGAGTTAGCTTTGACACATTATAAATGTGCTAATTCTCTTTGTTACCTTTATTAGGATGTCAGGACGTGGTCGAGGAGGTAGGCGTGGTAGGCCTAGAAGGCATGAGGTGCCTATACCGGATGACATTCGAGTGCAGGAAGAGGGAGTTGGTCAAGCCAACGTGGCCGAGCCAGTAGGTCAGCAGGCCATGGACGCCTTAGCCCGCGAAATGACCGGAGCACTGAGGAAATCAATGGACATTCTCAGAGCTGAGAATCAAGTCCAAGCCCAAGCAGCTAAGGCAGGGCCTTCATTTGGAAGAGAGAGTTTTTCCGGTCTAATCCGGATGAGTTTTTAGGTGACCTAAATGAGCTACTCAAGGCAGATGAGTGGCTTGAACGGATAGTGAAGACGTTCGAGATGCTTGGCATCGAGGACGACCAGTTGAGGGTGACCTTTGCGTCTTTCCAGTTGAAGGAAGATGCAGGTCAGTGGTGGAAGTATACACAGGGACGCATTGGAGGGACTTGGGAGGCTTTTGTCAACGCCTTCTAGGAGAAGTTTTTACCTCCTACTATTAGGGAGAAGTTAAGAGACCAATTCTCTAAGTTAGTGTAATTGAACACACCGGTGGCCGAGTTTGAGACCACATTCACCAGTTTGTCGAGGTTCGCACAAAAGTTAGTGGTGACCAAAAAGCGCCGTTGTCTGAAGTTTAAGAAGCGGTTGAAGACCGGGCTTATGTTTAGAGTGGCTGGATCCATGATTAGGGAGTATGGGCACCTTGTGGAGGTTGCAGCCCATCTCGAGACTATTATGCAGACTGAGGAGGATAGGATGAGGGGCTCCAGGAGGAATCAGGATAGTCAGGGGGACGGTAAGAGGCAGAGATATTATAATTCTCAGTAGTCCCAGGGAGTTCTATCGAGGCCTATCTTTCCAGTGCCTAGTTCGGGTTTTGGGAGAGGTGGACAGGGGGATGTGACTTGTTTCAAGTGTGGCCATTTGGGCCACAAGTCTGCAGCTTGCTTGTAAAGAAGAGGAGGGCAGCGAGCAGCTTCATCTTCGGCTCGTTCTCAGGGCCAAGGTCAGGGTAGAGGACAGCCACTCACTTGTTATCAGTGTGGCCAGGCAGGGAATCTGAAGAGGTCTTGTCCACAGTTGGGTTGCACATCTTGTGTGTCTGGTTCAAGGCAGACATAGAGTCACCAGCTAGCACAGTCAGCATAGGCCTCGAGGGCCAATCAAGGAGCTTATTTAGCTCAGTCAGTATAGCAAACTTATGCTCCGAGGGGTGAGCAGCTAGATCAAAGGCCAACAGGGCGTGTGTACGCAATTACAGTGCCAGACCTTGTACTTGCTCCTTCAGTAGTGAGAGGTACCTTCTTGTTTTGCAATTCAGTTGTCAGTGTATTGATTGATACGGGTGCATCCTATTCTTTTATCGCGTCTGTATTTGCATCAGTTTTGGGGTTAGAGTTGGCACGGTTAGCATCTCCTATTTATGTAGAGTCATATATTGGTGGGGAGGTTATTCTGAGGCAGGGGTGTCAAGGTTATGACATAGAGGTCGCTGGTCGTCGACTTCCATTTGTATTTGTTTTGCTTGATATGACTGGCTTTGACGTTATTTTGGGTATGAACTAGTTATCATCATACCGGGCAGTTATAGATTGCTACCGTCAAAGGGTTACTGTATATACCTTGAGCAGAGATTGCTTTTATTTCTTGGAGGATCGGGTGGATAGAGTCTTATCACTGGTGTATGATCCACGTGGGCGGAGTAAACTTACTTGTCTTCTCGTTAGCTTCTTGAATAGTGAATGTGACGGAGTCCGGGTTGAGTTGCCTAGGGTGGTTTGTGAATACCCCAATGTCTTTCCTGAGGATCTTACTAGTTTACCACCTCATCGAGAGATTGAGTTCTCTATTGACGTAGTGCCTGGCACGACATCGATCTCCATGGCACCGTATCGATTTGCACCTGCTAAGTTGAGTGAGTTGAAGATCCAACTCCAAGAGTTGTTAGATAAGGGTTTCATTCGCCCTAGTACTTCACATTGGGGAGCGCCGGCCCTCTTTGCTAGAAAGAAAGATGGAGCCTTGCGACTTTGTATCGATTACCGAAAGTTGAATCGGGTTACTATTAAGAATAAGTATCCAATGCCTCGTATAGATGATCTGTTCAATCAATTGAAAGGGTCTTGTTGTTTCTCCAAGATAGACCTGAGCTCAGGTTACCATCAGTTAAGAGTAAGAGAGAAGGATATTCTGAAACGACATTCCGTACGCAATATGGCCACTATGAGTTTCTTGTGATGCCTTTTGGGCTAACCAATACTCTGGTAATGTTTATGGATTTGATGAACCGAATCTTCCAAGAGTTCTTAGACTGTCTTGTGGTCGTCTTCGTCAACAACATCTTGATTTATTCACCTTTTGAGGAGGAACACAATGAGCACTTGCGGGTAGTGCTTGAATTGCTTAGACCCCATAAGCTGTATGCTAAGTTTGGGAAATGCGAGTTTTGGCTGAAAGAAGTTAAGTTCCTAGGTCACGTGGTATCCAGGGAAGGGGTGACTATAGATTCATCCAAGATAGAGGCGATGTAAGATTGGGCACAACCTAAGAACGCTTTCGAGATCCATAGTTTCTTGGGATTGGCTAGGTATTACCGAAGATTTGTGAAAGATTTCTCTAAGCTAGCCTCACCTTTGACTAGACTGACGAGGAAGGGAGTTAACTTTGTATGGAATGAGAGTTGTGAGAAGTCATTCCAAGAGCCTAAGGTTAGACTCACCACTGCTCCAGTTTTGATTATTTCGGAGAGGGGCTTAGGCCATTCTGTATATTGTGACGCCTCATGAGAGGGTTTGGGTTGCGTTTTGATGCAAGAAGGGAATGTAATAGCCTATGGCTCGCGATAGTTGAAAACACACGAGAGAAACTACCCTACTCATGATTTAGAGTTAACAGCGGTGATTTTTGCCTTGAAGATTTGGAGGCATTGTCTGTATGGTGAGAGATTCGAAGTGTTTTCCGATTATAAGAGTCTGAAGTACTTGTCTACCCAGAAGGACTTGAATTTGAGGCAAAGAATGTAGATAGAGTTCATAGAGGATTACAATTTTGAGTTACATTATCATCCTGGGAAGGTAAATGTTGTGGCCGATGCTTTGAGTAGGAAGTTTATTAGCAATGTAGCTTGTATCGCCATCCGAGAATAGGAAATGTTGGGTATTCTTGGGGAGTTTGACTTGCACCATGGTGAGTCTGTTGAATTTGCAGCCTTGTTTTCTGTGGTTGCACAACCTACACTTGTGAATCGAGTGTTAGAAGCGCAGAGGGGTGACCTTGAAGTAGAAACCCTCTGGGATAAGATTTCCAATGGAAAAGTAGAAAGAGGCTTGGTTGTGTCTCCCAACCAGAGTAAGCTACCGTCACTGTTTGTTTGTACCGGGGTCTTGTCGAGATGAGGTACTCCGAGAGTTTCACCATTCACGCCTTGTGGTGCATTCAGGAGGCACAAAGATGTATCATGATTTGGGTCGCCATTTTTGGTGGGGAGGTATGAAGAAGGATATAGCTGTGTTTGTATCGAAATGCCTTACTTGTCAATAAGTAAAGGCCAAGCATCAAAGGCCAGCAGGTTTGTTACAACCCTTGCCTATAGCAGAATGGAAGTGGGAACATGTCACGATGGATTTCGTTATGGGTCTTCCGAGGACTCAACGGGGTAGTGATACCATTTGGGTGGTAGTTGACCGATTTACCAAGTCTGCGCACTTCATACCGATGCGCGTGAGTGATTCAGTAAACCATCTCGCCGACTTGTATATCAGGGACATTGTAAGGTTGCACGGAGTCCCTGTTACGATTGTTTCAGATAGAGATTTGCGTTTCACAACCCGATTGTGGTAGAGCTTGCAGAGTGCCTTGAGCACTAAATTGACCTTTAGTACTGCGTATCATCCTCAGACTAACGGACAGTCTGAGCGTACTATTCAAATCCTTGAGGATATGCTTTGAGGTTGTGTGCTTGACTTTAAAGGGTCCTGGAAGAGGCACCTGCCCTTAGTGGAGTTTGCCTATAACAACAGTTTCTAATCGAGTATTGGCATGGCACCGTTTGAGGCCATGTATGGCCGACCGCATAGATCTCCGGTGTATTGGGCCGAGGTGGATGATGCACCTTTGTTAGGCCTAGAGTTAGTTCGGGAAATGACGGAAAAGGTGGCGCTTATTCGTAAGCGGTTGATTACGGCCTAGAGTCGCTAAAAGAGCTACGCAGACCGTAGGCGGAGACCATTGTGTTTTGAGGTGGGAGATCATGTGTTCCTGAAAATATCACCTAGACGGGGCTTGATGAGATTTGGGAAGAGTGAGAAGCTATCCCCTCGATTTATTGGCCCTTTGGAAATCCTTGAGTAGGTTGCCTATCGTTTGGCATTGCCGCCGCAACTTTCCAGAGTGCGTAGCGTGTTTCATATCAGTATGCTTCGGAAGTATGAGTCAGATCCATCGCACGTGTTGGATTGGACCGACTTGAAGGTAGATGAGGATGCCTCGTTTGAGGAGAGACCGGTGAGGGTCTTGGATAGACAGGATCAAGTTTTGCGAGGCAAGACGATTCCCTTAGTGAAGGTATTGTGGAAACACCACGAGGTTGAGGAAGCAACCTGGGAGCGTGAATTGGAAGTTTGTGAAAAATATCCGGACTTATTTGCCGATGTTTAGTTTCATGTTGAGCTTTTTTATTATGTAAATGAAATGTAAAGACGTGTATATGTTTCAATATGAGTACATTATATATGTTATGAGTATTTTGGAAATATGGATTTTATATAAACATTGCACATGTTTTGAGAATATGGAATATTGATGATGTTGTATTATTTTGGAAGCATTGCATATGCTGGGAACTCGGACTTGATTAAACATTGTAAATGTTTTGGAAAATTGAAAATTTTATCTTAAATTGGGACTTGTGTATCAAGGCGATGAAAATGGATAACTAGGAATGGGTCATGGTGTTCAAACTGTAGTGAATGGTTTGTTTTCAATTTTGAACTTAATTTGTAATTTTAGGGACGAAATTCCTTAAGAGAGGGAGATTATAGCGATTTCGGGTTTTGACCCATTACTTGTGGTATTCCGGACTCAGGTTGGGTTGGTTTTGAATAATTATTTATATCTCTTTCCCTTGTTTTTCCCTTCTCTTTGATTATCAGGTTGTAGTTATGCGTTTGGGACAGGTTGGTCGTTTATATTTCAAAACCTGTATTGCCCAAATTTTGGGCTTTCTGCTCGAACAGGCATTCTCACGCTCGAGCGGGCTTCACATTTTTGCTCCTACGCTCGAGTCGTGCTCAAGCGAGATTCGTCAACTCTTAGTATTTCTTTTTACAAATCTGAAATACTAGAAGTGTGCATCGGACGCTCGAGCGTCCAATCCCATGCTCAAGCGGGGACCTTCATATGCAAAACTTCTAAATACGTGCATTCTACGCTCGAGCGCCAACTTTCACGCTCGAGCAGGGCTTTCCACGCTCGAGCAGACTGCATGTATTTCAGTCCGAGAAGAAGTCATCTTGAATCACTTTTTCATATCTCTCTCTCTCTAAAACTTCCCAAAACTTGTTCTTGAGCCTCTCTCTCTAGAATTCACCTTCTCTCTAAGATTTCATTTGAATCCATTGATCTTTCCACCCTAGTGCCTTTGAGAAAAAGGTAGTGCTTGTCAAGATCTACATTTTGATCCGAATAGAAATGGGTTTCGGCACTTCTGAAGTTTCTCTCTTGTGTGGTTCATCTTCTTCCTTTGAGGTAGGGATCTTTCTACACTTTTATATGAGATTTAGCTTAGTTATTGTCTTTTGTGTAACAATGGTGTATTTGGGGATGTTTTAAACAAACCTAGGGTTTGGAGTATAAAATACAAAGAGGGGTTTTGGATGTAGGTGAAATTAATGCTTGTGGGGTTTGAAAATAATGTTGTGCTACATTTAATTTGATGATTTTGGCACTTGGTTAAGATTTGGGTTGATATTTGAAAAGGGAGAATTTTGCCCAAAAACGATTATCATGATTATTTGGTATAAATATCTGAAATTGGCATTGGAAATGTGGAGTTGAGAGGGTGTTGGCATGTATGGCAGAATTGATTATGTATTAACTTATTCTTTTCGAAGTTTTGAATAAACTATCCGTTGAGATTTAATATTTGTATAGAGATAACTGTATTAGGCTATTGGTGGAGGATAACTTTGAACTTGCATAGAGATTTAATATTTGTATAGAGATAACTGTATAGAGATTTAATATGGTAGTATATTCTAAATTTGCTATAGCTTAGAACTTTTTTTAAAAAAAATTAAGGATGTTAAGTTGATATTGTTATTTGGACTTAGATTTTGCTATCATGGGTTTTTGGCAGGTTATGTCCCTTGTTTAGGCTCATCATTTTTGTGATTGATGTTGTATTTTGATGATTATTTGATTATGTTTGGATTTTGTTCTTGATAAATTAAATTGAGCAATATATTATGTTTTATCCATATCAATTTAATCTGTCTCTTTGGAGGCTCAAATGATGTTAAACAGGTTTCTGGCTAGGCAGTGACAGATTTGTTTGGGTAACAATTTTGTTATGTGGTGCTTCAACAGATTAGGTTGCCATAGTGAGTGTTTTTTTTTTTTTTTTTTTGGTTAGTTTTTTGTTTGGTTTAATGGTTGTGGTTTGCATAGTGGCTAATGTCTTAGGGTATACCTGTCATGACCCGAACCCGCCCCTATGGGTTAAGGACATAACTGGCCAATAATCAAGGGATTACCTACGGCCTCCAACCAAACAAGACATAACTCACCAGAGTAAAGGGGCTAAACGGAAGCAATTTCAAACTTTTGTCCATAGAGCTGTGCTTATATGGCACGTCATAACAATCCATACATACACATGTTAATAACTCACATCAGGATATGTAATAACACAAAGTTTTGTACATACAGGATCATTCAAGTCTAAGTCAGCCAATCAAAACTATATACAACTGTAAACCAAAGTTCTCGCTAACATGACAAAATATAGCAAACTAGCAAAAGGCAAAAACAAGTCTCGTGCGTGAGACGTATGGCTGACTCTTCAAAACCTTGGCTGTTTCTCACAAACTTTACTGAGGCTGGGTTTGGACCTCCTTTGGCTCACCTACAGACACATGAATAAGCGTGAGCGAAAGCCCAGTGAATAATATCAAATAAAGAAGTTACACGAACGGTACTTAAAACAGTATGCACCAAACGACCTTGGGCCCAATTCATATTTCTATCTAATATATATATACATAGGTCAAGTAACTGCGGTTCCAAACACATCCAACGGCCTCGGGCCCAATCCATTCATGTCAAACGGCCTTCGGCCCATTCATTCTTTCATTCATGTCAGACTGGCCTTTGGCCCATCCATTCTTTCATTCATGTCAAACTGGCCTTTGGCCCATTCATACTTTCATTCATGTCAAACTGGCCTTCGGCCCATTCATAATTTCATTCATGTCAGACTAGCCTTTGGCCCATTCATACTTTCATTCATGTCAAACTGGCCTTCGGCCCATTCATACTTTCATTCATGTCAGATTGGCCTTTGGCCCATTCACTCTTTCATTCATGTCAAACTGGCCTTTGGCCTATTCACTCTTTCATTCATGTCAAACTGGCCTTCGGCCCATTCATACTTCCATTCATGTCAAACTGGCCTTCGGCCTATTTATACTTTCATTCATGTCAAACTGGCCTTTGGCCCATTCATACGAATTAACGAACTTATAAGACTTACATAGAAGTAAGTAATTAGACAAATAATGTACTTCAGATATCTTTATTAAGATATTACTCACAGTAATCGGCTGGATGATTTGCCCTGGAGCTCGACCCTACACATTCCATGAACACAATGGGTCACAAACAATTCAATCCGTTCTTAATTCACATATTCCTCTTTAGGCTTCATTCTTACCTTTTTTAACTCATTTACAATGCTTAATGCATGCCTAAGAGTACTTAGAAGTGAAAGAGAATGAAAAATGGAACACAGAACACATTTACAAAATTTCAAAAACAGGGATCCCCACTCGAGCGTGGACTTTCCCGCTCGAGCGGACCCATTAAGTCTGCAAAAGTACTGGTTGCTTCAATTCTACGATCGAGCGTGAATTCGGACGCTTGAGCTGAAAGTCATTCTACATAGCTCCCCGCTCGAGCGTGAACTTCCCCGCTCGAGCAGACATTCATGTCTGCAAAAAGTTCTAGGAGCTCATATTTCCTACTCGAGCAGCGTCTTCCCCGCTCGAGCGAACATCCTAAATTCTGGAAAATCTAGAAATGTTCTTGAGCTTCAAACTTGCATTCAACTCAACATATCTTGCATATTATGGCTTAAACTTTACATATACATGTCACGCCCCAAACCCGCCCCTAAAAGTTTGGGCATGACCCATTCAGAAACGGACATGTAACCTGGTAACATAACATACGGGGCCTTATCGGAAGCACGAAAAAATGGAAATAATGAAACAAATAAACTCCATTGAGCTACTTCTATATGCCAGGATCTCATTCATCACATGCATTATAGTGGATAGATAAAGTTCCAACTATAACCCGAAGCATATACATACACATTTACAATGCCAGCCCCATGATTGGGCGTATACAAAAAAAACGAACATGAAAGTATATACAACAACCTTCGAGGGACACCCATAAGCAAGTCAACATCTTAACAACTTGACAAAATAAATGGCTTATACAGTGCCTAGACACACGAAGGTTCACAAAAGAAAGCGGGCATCTTGGCTAGGACTGATCACCTGATTGGTGACCTACAGAAACAGACATAATAGAGAGTGAGCCGGGCTCAGTGAATAGTAATACATAAATAAAATGATGCTTAACTTGAAACATAATACATGTCAATGCAATAGTCTGATTCTGTGCTAAGTACATAACGGCCTTAGGCCCAATCTTGCAACATAAACTTGATGGCTATAAGCCCTTGAAATGTGGTGGCACGAGGCCCTTGAAACATTGGCATAAAGCCCTTGAAACTTGTTTGACCTTGTAGCATATTCAAACTTGTAACATATACTTGAAACATACCTGAGCATACTTAAACTTGTAACATACTGGAAACATGCCTGAAACATACTTGAACATCATTCATTAATTCAAACGGAACATATTATAACTAGAGCGTTTCTTGTTGTATCATGTCATTATCGTACGCTTAACAATGAGAGACTAATTCACATTCTCATGAGGGTCACATAATAATGCTAAACTTTGCACTTATATCGTAGATTTTGAATAACTTCCAATTCATAAGTAACATAGCAAAATAACTTCAAATTCATATGGATACACATAGCTACTCTTATATTTACTCAGAATCTATTCTTCAAGAATGAATATAAATTCTTTTGGGTAAATGACTTAATTCACGTGCTCTATTAATCAATAGTATACACCATTGTTTAATCATTCTTATATGTTAACATAGTTGCCTTGCCTTGTAATTAACAGAGTCCTAATGGTAACCGTTACATCATTCCCATGAGTTGACATAATTAACATAAAGTTAACAGGACAAAGTAAGCACATTTTCATTAGATTACAGATGACTTTATCGGTTTCACAATTCCACAGTTCGGCCCTTGGCTTGAGGGGTTCACACATTCACGATAGCCTTTAGGTTTTATAGATTCATACCTTATCACATCAGCCTTCGGCCCTTTGGATTCACAAGTTCACAAGTTTGGCCCTTGGCCTCATAGCTTCATAATTTCACAAATGGCCCCTGGCCACATAGGTTCATAGTTCACAAATGGCCCCTGGGCACATAAATTCACAAGTCGGCCCTCGGCCTCATAAATTCACATATACATAAATTAGCTTTTGGGTTTCATAGGTTCACAATTCGGCTCTTGGCTTCATAGTTTCACAATTCACAATTCGGAAATTCATACTTCACAAATGGCCCTCGGCCACATCGTTTCATATTTCACAAGTTGGTGATCCATACTTCACAAATTCGAGATGCATATTTCACAAATCCTTTTTGATGTTTCCATAATTTCACAATGTTCCTCATATAGCATACACCTTTGATGTTTCCATAATTTCACAATATTTCTTACGTAGCATACATAACATACATGTCAACATAATTCTTACGACGAAGATCATAACGTCAATAACAATAATCATTAACGGTTAAAGATAGAAGTACTACTACTCACAGTGCTACAACGGAGTGCTTGGCCCTCCTGAAGTGTGCCCTGTACACATATATAACTTAGTCATTAGTTCTTTTTCCTTCCTTCATTATTCTTCACAAGCCTACCATTATCCATCCATTACACCACAATTTCCTCCATCTCAATATATCTATATATAGAAATAGAAGATTACCATTCTTGCAACCACAATATGGAATTTATAATCAATCACTTCGATTTCAAGATAGGAAGGAATTGTATGGACATCTTCCACATTTTTCCAAAAATAAATCATTCTCTTGATTTTAATAACTAAGCAAGCCCACAAGTATTTAGCAAAATAATTTGGGATTAACCCATTTTGGAAAACTCCACATTTTAGGTCACAAAAATCAAAGTCAACATAGTCAATACAATCTCACATAATCACTACAATTCAACATAAGCAACATGATTCAACTCAACATCATTAAATATAATTCAACATAATTCAAGAGGAATTCTTAAATTCCATTTCAACATTTCATAACCGAGTTTATGTCCTCTATATCATTAATAAATCATTTCCCCCAATTTCCTTCTCATTATAACATGATTTACATTGCTCATAACAAAATTCATTCGCAAATTTTAAACATAATTTTCAAACATAACCAAATTCCAATTAAACTTGTACATAGATAATTCAACCTACCAATTTTATGATTCAACTTTCAATTTGAGCCAAATCATTGATTATCATCAAAAATTAACCTACGGTTTCTAGAAAAACCTAGAAATTTCAAGAAAAATTCAAACTTCTTAACCCATTATTTTTTCTTCCAATTTTCCCCTTGATTATATATCCTAGGTTCATAATCCATAATCTAAACCCAACAATAAAACCCCAAATTCTTCAAATCCGAAATCCCCAAATTTCCATAATATAACCCTATATGCTCAAAATGTAGATTTTGCATTTATATTCTCCAAAATACCACAAATCAATCTATTTATGTAAGCATTGAAGGAGAACTAGGACCCCTACCTCAAGATTGAAAGAAAGGAAACTAGGTCAAGAGCATCACTTCGAAATTCCAAAATCCAATCGGTTGAAAATGTTGATCTTCACTTGTTCTTCATCGTTGATGCAAAATCCATGGTTGATTTGTTGATAAAAGTGGAGGAAATCAAGGTTTTTAGGGCTAAGTTTTCGAACATGGAAGAGGGGAGAAGAAGAGAGGAAAAGAAAATGTAAGAAATGGTCCAAAAATCACGTTTTTTGAGCTGCTGTCCCGCACAGCCCGCACGTGCGGCGCTATTCCCCGCACGTGCGGCTCTGCTTTCAGCACAGATATGAAAACTTCAAACGAGTATAACTCTCTCATCGGGACTCCGTTCTAGGTCGTTCTTGTGTCCAAATTGAAGCACCGGAAACAAGCTTTCCAATGGTTCCAACCTCACATTCAAATTCTAAGTATGGAAGGAGAAAAGAGCAAAAGAGTGACCGCTGGTCAAAAATTCAAACTCAAATTTGGGACTTTTTATCTAATCTTATCTATATATCTTGTTAAGGCTTCGATCAAGGTTCCAAACATCATCCAAGGGTCCTCAATTATAATATTTAAAGTTCACTTGCCAACCCATCAATATCAAGAGTCCGACAACCATACAAATTTTAAGGTGACAGGCACCACTATACATCAATCCAATGTGAATTTAAAATCCGAGTCGTTATAATACATGTATCAACATGATCCAACACCAAATTTATTACATTATGAAGCTCAATTTCACAAATTAATCACATGCATGTCCCAATTTACACCAAACTTATTTCCAACATAACAAATTCATGCATTCAAAACTCATACTCTTATGAATTGTACATGCATGTGAGATATAACCCTCATTCTCAACTTAGATGATAAAGAGATAGTTAAAAACATGAACTTCAATCAAAGATTCAACATGGATCATGTATTTCAAGCTCAAACATACAAATTCATGGCAATTTCCTACATGCATGTGTAAATTGGAGCTAATTTACTCGCCTAGGAGCTAATTTCAAAACTAACTCATTTTCATCATAATCAATTCAATTCATGTTCCTTATCATCATTCAACTTTGGATTCCCAAAGTTACAAGCTAATATCCATGAATTTACTCACCTAGGAGCCTCAAACACCTAAATTCTAGCTAATTCTTTGAATTCAACCTCCAATTCTCAAGCCTTGAGCCAAAATTGCCCAATTCTTCCTCTTTCCCTCTCTAGCTGACCCTCTCTCTCTTTCCTTAGTGTAATTTCAGCCAAAATGAATAAAAGAGAGAAGTTGAGTGTGTAATGCCCCTTTTTATATAAGTCCCATTAATCATAATTATCAATATTAAATAATTTGAGCACTACACCATCAATTTGATCTAATTAATCTGATCCGAATCAATTTTCAATTAAATTTCACCGTAGACTCTAAAAATCACGCTAATCACAATGGCGTAGTCAATTTCGGGTTTTGTGGCTGATAAGGCCTTTAATTTAAATTTCAAAGCAGAAAGTCAAATAGATTTTCCTACAATGAACAGAGAGAAATTCAAAACCACTTATGTTCATACAAATGGCACACAAAATCGTGTGAAACACATAATCATACTCATAATAAAGACCAATTAGCATAATACGGAACAGGGTTATCACAATACCCCTTCCAATCGTTATATATTTGGTCTTTTAATTTATTACTTATTTACCCAAAAAAAGGTGATTAAGTTTTTTGGGACTATTTCTAAAAAATATGACTCATGGAATAAGGGTCCTAATACTTGGAATGAGACTCATAATATGACTCATGTAATTATTAAACACAAACAATTGAGTACAAGTTTATTGATAGTTGGATTTTTTAATATTAAAAAAAAAAAAAAAAGAAGAGAATAACATTGACTAAAAATTTATTGATAGTTGGATTTATTAATATTAAATAAATAAATAATATTGACTAAAAAATTTTTGATAGTTTGATTCTTTAATATTTTAAAAAATAAAAAGGGAAGAAGAATAACATTGAGCAAAAATTTAGGAGTACTTACATGTAGGTCCTAATAAGTGGACTTATTATCTAATAGATCCTATGAAAAAAAATTTCATAAAAAAAGTCACTAATTGTAAGTTTTAGCGACAATTTATAAAAATCATGACAAAAAAAAAATCACTAATTATCAATTTTTAGCGACAAACATAAAAAAATTGTCACAAAAAAATAATTTTTAGCGACAATTTTACCAAGACTTATTTTCAATAGGACTTGATGGAAATTAAGTTCAACTATTAGAACCCATTGGTAGTTTACCTATTTATTTTATTCTTTAGTTGGTATATGTCCAAATTTGATAATAATGCAAAAAAGAGTATTTGTGAAATTTCACATGATTCATTCCATCCCCATCTCTTAAAACAAATATAACTATAACTAATTTATTAGTTATCAAACAAATACAATTTTTTTTAACAGAATCTTAACTCCATAAGAACATACTTCTACCAAATGACCAAACTACTCACACATATATGTACTGGATTTGTTTTGAAAAAATTATTTAGAGCACTAAAAGAGGAACATTAAAAGAACATTAATTTATCATTTTCCTCTTTATATTTTATTCTAAAAACAGCACTACTAATGGTCTCTACCACCACTGTTTATTTTTCAACAATAGCAACCTCTCTCTTTCTCTCCCCCTCTTACACGCACAAACCAGAAAAGCTTTGAGTGCAACAATGGCGGCATGGATAGTTGCTGATGAATCCAGTGGAGATTCGGCAGATCCAAGCACAGCGAGCGACGGCGACAAGGCCAAAGACGCAGATTAGGGCACAGAGTAGGGTGGCGAAACCTCGTCCGCCACCGCCGTAGGCTTGAAGAAAAAGCAAATCCGTCGTCTGCCTCTTCTTCACCACCATGAACATCACCTACACCGTAGCCACCGACGAACACCACTAACGACCTTTGGCTTGACCTCGTCTTCGTCCTCGTCCGCGAAGATACGATGGTATGTTCGGTTTGATTTTACTTTTGAAGTTGGAGAATTTAACTAATGGTTTATGAATGTGTGGTTTTGCAGTGGCTAGATTTGACTCTTCGTTGGGGGATCCTTAGTATCACCAAGAGACTTTGGAAAACTTGAGGACTGCTGTGAAGACCACTAAGTTCCGCCATTGATCGATCTCCTTTAAACTCGAACCTCTCGCACATCTGATTATCCTCTCTTTTTTTTTCTTTTATTGTTGTTGATGATTTGGATTATCTTTTTTCTTCTTTGTTGTTGTTGTTGAGAAACAGATTGTAACAGATAAAAAAAAAGATTTTGACAACACCTCTCTCCCCCATCTCTCTCTATGTATATATATGTGTGTGTGTATTGAGAGGGTAATTTATGTTTGAACGTGGGCCAAGCTAGAACCAGATAGGAAATGGACCGAGCTATGGGCTGTGGTGATGGCTTGCTCAGCCCGGTCCTTTATCCCGTCAGTTTGGTCAAAGCTGTTTGCCAATACAATGGTCTTAGTGTTCTGAACCGAGATATAAAGAAAAGAGAGCCGAGCTGTAAGAGGACAAGGTAGAACCGAGCTTGGTGAGCTATGTGAAATCTATCGTAAAGCGTAGTGGTGTTAGCTCGGTTGTTTTGCTACCAGACCGTGGTAGGACTATCTCACTTGGTTAAGCAGTGAGAATGGTGTAAAAAGATAGGCATTATTTTTTTGATTCCTAGGAGGACTCTACTAAAGAGAGTTGAAGTCCTATTAGGATTGTGCCAGGTGGAATCTATAAAAGCTCATGACAAGACCTATGGACAGGTATCACAATCTTTACTCTAGAATACATAGAGCTTTTGTGTCTATTATCTATTTGTTGACTTAGGCATCGGAGAGGTTTCCAGCACACACCCGCCGACTAGCTCACGTTTGTGTATTCAGGTAGTAAAGCGACGACGTTTGGAAGAATGCAAACTTGATCAATAGGATTATACGAGAAGATTATTTCATGCTCGTACAATTGCAGCCGTCTGTGAGAATGCACAAAGAACAAAACCTTTTGATCAAGTTTTCCTCTCTAGTTGAAATCAATGGCGCACAATGAAGATTTGCCATAATCTGCTATTGATGGGAAAACCCCGGAGGGGGCCAGGAGGCGCGAAGGTTTACCTTCTATCCCACCCATGGAAGAATTAGAACCCCAACGACGGAACTCTCAAAGAGACACACAGGAGAGACAGGGCACCAGTGCCCGTAGCTCAAAAAGTCCTGAAAGACAAAGGCGGAGGTTGGATCCTCAAGTTCTGGAGGATCGCGTGAGGGAGTAAGACGAGTTAATAAAGAAGATAGCGGCAGACATAGAGACAATGAAGCGCCAGATAAAGGAAAAAAGGGTGTCGATAGAAGAGGGGCACAAAGGCAACACGCTCTCTTACCACTCGGAAGATCGTGACAAACATGTCACGCCATCGCCAGCAGAAAGTAGGAGCCTTAGAATAGGCAACACTCAATCAAGGACTTCCAGGACTCGTTACTCCAGGTCTGAGAGAACGAAGACTAAAAGGTCGTATACAGAGGAAAACAGCTATCGGCCCTCGCACATGCACCAAATAACATCTAGGCACACGAAGTTACCTAGGTTAGCGGACTTGCGAACAGTGCTCAAGAAGAGGGCCCGATGGAAGGAGGACACCAGGGCTCGCGACCCTCACAGAGTTTCAGCCCTACAGCGATTATCCCCTAGGACACATAGGAATGTTGAGGTAGGGATGCCAATACCGCGCCTTGCTTATGAACCAGCAGATAAAGTATTAGCAAGGTTACAGAGCTCGCCGTTCGTTTCGACAATTAAGAATGCACCGCTACCCTCAGGCTTCCACCAACCCAAATTCACCACTTATGAGGTGAAGTCAGACCCCTACATGCACTTAAGCCACTTTTGCCAGGTAATGGCTGTATACCGATGGAACGAGACTCTAATGTGTATCTTGTTTCCATCTAGCCTTGGCGACGTTGGTCTAACCTGGTTCGAAAGGCTGCCAGAAGGCAGCATAGCCTCATGCGCATAGTTGGCAGAAGCGTTTGTGACTAGATTCAGAACGAATACCAAGACGCCAATGAAGATTAACCGGCTACTTTCCATTGACATGGGCAAAAAGGAGACATTGAGGTCTTACAACAGTCGATATTGGGAAACTTTCAACCAGATTGGGGATTGCTCTATAAATCTCGCCATCGCACAATACAAACGGGGTTTACTAGCCGGTAATAAGTTAAGGGACTCAATGACAATGACGCCATCCCTCACGATGGAGGCCCTAATGGAGAGAGTGCATCAACATATCTGGGTAGAAGCAGATAGCGCCCGCGCTAAAGCAAAATCTGGCACAACAGCAATGCCAGATAAAAAGACTGCAGCAAAAATCAACACAGTAGAACAACCAAGCAAAAATGGGCGAGGCAGGCGAGCCAAATGAGAGGACCCCCAAACAAGGAAGTTAAGAGTCCACACTGCCATTACCACAGTATTCAATAAACCTATCTACTGGATTCTTAGCGAGATACACGATGAACCCTTCCTTCGGTGGCCAGCCAAGTTGGGAGATGCACAAAGGGGCTATGATGAGAGGTGTCGTTGCACCTTCCATGATGAGAAGGGCACCGTACTGAAAATTGCACACCATTGAGGCAACATTTGGAAGAGTTAGTGGCCGCTGGACACCTGGATCGGTATATAGAAGGGGGAACACAGCCAGCCCCCCAGGACCTCAACAGACCAAGCGGGATGCCGGTCGACGGTCCACCCCAAGGCATAATCAATGTTATACATGGGATCGTCGAACCTGAGCGGATATGTGAGCTCAGAGGGATGATCAAAAAGGCTGAGCACTTGAGAGAGGTATTAAGTGCACAACCTACCATCAAAAAAGGCAGAACGGAGGCTACGAACATCATATCCTTTTCAAACAGGGATCTAGCAAGGCTACATTGCCCTCACAATGATGCACTATTGGTCACTTTGCGCATCAAGAATTTCAACATCAAACGGATTCTGATTGACTAAGGAAGCTCATGCGAGATAATGTACTACGAGACCTTCAAACAACTGAAATTGGAGGACAGGGACTTGGCACCTGCGACATCTCCTCTTGTCGGTTTCAACTCAATGCCAGAATGGCCAGTGGGCAAGATAATCCTGCTAGTCAAGGCAAGAACAATGACAAAACAGGTGGAATTCTGGGTATTGAAGGTCTCTTCCACTTATAACATAATCTTAGGAAGAGCATGGCTGCACGCCATACGCTCAGTGGTGTCAACCTACCATCAGGCATTACGGTTCCCTAACGAAACTAACGTGATTGAAGAAGTCTTAAGAGACCAAATCATGTTGAAATAGTGTTTCGTCACGGTAAGCAGTAACCGTGCTGCAAAAGGGTTTGTTCAGATGGTGGAGGAGCCAGAAAGCAACAAACTGTTTGTAGATGTCGGCAAAGCAGCAGAACAGAAGGCAGTGGAAGACTTGGTTGACGTGAGGATAGATGAAAAGAACCTAGAAAAGTTCTTTTTACTCAGCTCATCATTATCCAACATTGAGAGAGTAGAGGGCATGGAATTCTTAACCTCTAACATCGAAGTGTTTGCCTGGACACCATAAGACATGCCTGGCATTGACCCAAAAATCATTTGCCATCAACTTAATATCCACCCAACTGCCAAGCCAATTATTCAGCGAATGCGCCGATCGACACTTCACCATGTAAAGATAGTGGCAGAAGAAGTAGGAAACCTGCTGGAGGCAAGAGCCATCAAAGAAATACACTATCCCAGGTGGATCTCTAACACTGTAGTAGTGCCAAAGAAGAATGGCAGGTGGCGCGTTTGTGTGGACTACAAAACAGTCAACAAAGCATGCCCAAAAAACAGTTTTCCCCTATCACGGATAGACCAACTGGTGGACCTGGCGGCAGGACATAAATGACTTAGCTTTCTTGATGCGTATCGAGGTTACCATCAAATCACTATGTATGAACCAGACCAGGAGGTCACTCCATTTACAACGCCCAGAGGATTGTACTGTTACAAGGTCATGCCCTTTGGCCTAAAGAACGCAGGGACTATATTCCAACGAATAGTCACCAAAATGTTTTGAACCATTGTTAGGCAGAACAGTGGAGGCTTACATAGATGACATGTTGGTCAAAAGTAAGGATGAGAAGGACCATCTCAAGGACCTAGATGAAATGTTTCAGATTTTGAAGTCCCATAAGTTGCGTCTAAACGCATCTAAGTGCACATTCGGCGTAGGATCAGGCAAATTCCTAGGCTTTCTAGTGACCAACCGGGGTATAGAAACTAATCCCTCTCAAATCAAAGCAATCCAAGACCTTGAGAGGCCCAACACCGTCAAAGAGGTACGGCATCTCACTAGCTTAGCAGCCGCACTCAACCGGTTCATAAGTCGGTTGTCAAACAGATGTTGACCATTCTTCCAAGCATTGAAGGCCAAATTTGAGTGGGATGAGGAATGGGACCGCGCCCTAGAAAACTTGAAAGACTACATGACCTCTCCTCCGTTGTTAGTAACCCCGGTACCAGGAGAAGAGCTCTTTTTGTACTTAGCAGTTTCACAACATCCAGTCAGCGCAGTGTTGGTCAGAGCGAAAGAAATCCAACACCTGCCTATCTTTTATGTTAGCAAGACCTTGCTGGGTGCTGAAACAAGGTACCTGCCATTGGAAAAGCTGGCATTAGTTTTGATGATGGCCTCAAGAAAGTTGTCACACTATTTCCATGCCCATACCATGATCGTCCTAACGGCTTTCCTATTAAAAGCCTTGTTTGGGAGGGCAGATTTTTCTGAACGAATCTTGAAATAGGCAGTGGAGTTGGGGCAGTTCGATATCAAGTTTCAACCCAGAACTGCAATAAAAGCCCAAGCTTTAGCAGACTTTGTGGCTGAGTTCACACCAGGAAGTCACCACATCTGTCCGATCGATTTGACTAATGCAACCGAAGTGAAGGAAGAAAGTACCGCGGGAACAGCGCAGCCCCTAATATAGGATGTCCAGCTACATGGCAAGCCGTATATGCTTGAGGACCAGAAGGAAGGAATGGACCATGCTATCCCCAGCAGGGACTCATCAAACAGTACAGACTTGAGGCAGTCAGACAGTGAAGATCAAATCCCAACAGCAGGCATGGACTTGGAAGAAAACACCAGCAACACCCATGATCCCATGACATCATCCGATCCCTCTACTTGCTAGAAACAATTCATCGGAGAGATGTGAAAACTCTTCATGGATGGAGCATCCAATCGGCACGGTGCAGGACTTGGCATAGTCCTCATCTCACCAGATGGCCTAACAATTGAACAGGCAGTCAACCTCGGCTTCCCAGCATCCAACAATGAGGTGGAGTATGAAGCACTGTTAGCAGGCTTAAAATCAACACTTTTCATGAAGGCTACCGAGCTGATGGTTTATAGTGACTCACAGCTAGTAGTAAACCAGATTTCAGGCAACTACGAAGCAAAAGATGAGAGGATGGCTAAATACCAAGAGTTAGTCAGAAAGGAGATCATGAAGTTCGAAGTAGTCCGGACAGAGAAAATCGGCCGAGAAAAAAATAGTAGAGCAAATGAGCTGGCAAGTTTTGCTTCAATGGCAAATACATCTATCCCACACCCATTATTGATCGACCTCCTACCTAGACCAAGTATTGAGGAACCCGAAGCAGTCGAAACATGTTGTGCCGAACTAGGCCCATCCTGGATGGATCCCATTGTAGTATTTTTAAAAGATGGCATCTTGCCTGAAGAAAAGAAAGAGGCCAACAAAATTAGAGCAAAATCACAACGATTTTGGCTCTCTCCATCACTGGCATTGTACAAAAAATCCTTCATAGGACCTTACCTGAAATGTGTCCATCCCAGCAAGGTCAAGGCATTTTTGTTCGAGATACACGATGGCGTATGCGGAAGCCACCAAGGGGGAAGATCATTGGCTTACAGAGCAATTTCACAAGGATATTGGTGGCCATACATGCAGGCAGATTCAGAAAAATATGTCAAAAGGTGCGAGAAATGTCAGAAGTTCGCACACCAAATACATCAACCAACCAGAGAGCTTCTACCATTAACTAGCCTGTAGCCCCTCGCAATGTGGGACCTGGATATAGTGGGACCACTTCCAACTGGACCCAGCAATAGAAAGTTCTTTCTTGCAACAACAGACTACTTCACAAAGTGGGTGGAGACAGAAGTACTAGCATCAATAAAGGAGAAAGACGTTAAAAAGTTCGTCTGGCAGAACATCATAACTCGATTCGGCATACCCAAGGCTCTAATATTTGACAATGGTACTCAGTTCGGTGGCAAAATTTTTAGGAGTTTTTGCAAGGAATACAAGATAGAATTCTACAACTCTACACCAGCATACCCTCAAGCAAATGGTCAGGCAGAAGCTTCGAACAAAGTTGTCTTAGATGGTTTGAAGAAAAGGTTGGAACGAGCAAAAGGCAAGTGAGCAGAGGAACTTTCTCATATTTTATGGGCTTACCGTACCACACCTCGGCGGTCAACTAGAGAAACATCTTTTTTCCTTGGCTTATGGCATGGAGGCAGTAATCCCACTAAAAATAGGCCTCCCCACTATTAGAAGTGAAAATTTTGACCCAAATCTAAATGAAGAAGCCATAACCTTGGAACTCGACCTTGCAGAAAAGAGAAGGGAAAGAGCACTAGTGCACATTGCCTCATACCAGTAGGAGTTATCCACAAAATATAACAAAACAGTGCATCCGAGGCAATTCAAGATTGGAGATTGGGTATTGCGCAAGGTAATGGGCAACACTTTGGTACCTGGAGATGACAAGTTAGGATCTAACTAGGAAGGACCATACAAAGTGGTCAGTTTAGCAGGAAAAAAGGACATATCACTTGGAAGATGGAGACAACAAGGCTATTCTCAAGTCGTGGAGCACTATCAAATCTCAAACTATTTTATTTTTAATTTTTCCTTAAAATACTTGTAATTTTTCCTTTTTCAAATAAAACAAGTAGTTTTTTCAGCATAATTCTTTCTACTATAAAAGTTGTTCTTAGTCATTGCCAGCAAGGGGCAATCAAGAAGTTTGGCAAGATTGGCCAACATTTAGCTCTCTTCAGCCAAGATAAGGATCTACACTGAAGAAGGTTAGCAGGTTTGACCAACAGTTAGCTCTCTTCAGCCGAGATAAGGATCTACGCTGAAGAAGGTTGGCAGGTATGACCAACATTTTTCTCTTCTTCAGCCGAGATAAGGATCTAGGCTGAAGAAGGTTGGTAGGTATGACCAATATTTTCTCTTCTTCAGCCGCGATAAGGATTTAGGCTAAAGAAGGTTGACAAGTATGACCAACATTTTTCTCTTCTTTAGCCGAGATAAGGATCTAGGCTGAACAAGGTTGGCAGGTATGACCAACATTTTTCTCTTCTTCAATCGAGATAAGGATCTAGACTGAAGAAGGTTGGCAGGTATGACCAACATTTTCTCTTCTTCAATCGAGATAAGGATCTAGGCAGAAGAAGGTTGGCAGGTATGACCAACATTCTCTTCTTCGGCCGAGATAAGGATCTAAGCTGAAGAAGGTTGGCAGGTTTGACCAACATTTAGCTCTCTCCAGCGGAGATAAAGATCTAGGCGAAAGACAGTTGGCAGGTATGACCAACATTTTCTCTTCTTCAGCCGAGATAAAGATCCAGGCTGAAGAAGGTTAGTAGGTTTGACTAACATTTAGCTCTCTTCAGCCGAGATAAAGATCTAGGCTGAAGACAATTGGCAGTGTGGGAGCCAGAAAAATATAAGCACTAGCTTATTGGGCCTAACCCAAACAAAGCCTACAATGGGTCCAGCCCAAACAAAGTCCTTGCCATATTGGCAGTTGGTTGCCTCTTAAAATCAGCAAAAGTCTCCGAGTACAACGCAATCTTCACACTCGGCACAAAGCGCCGTTAACAAAGGCCTACATCCATGCCCAAGGGTGAGAATACCGAGGCCTACACCCATGCCCGGGGGTTAGAATACCGAGGCCTACACCCATACCCGAGGGTTAGAATACCGCAGCCTACACCCTTGCCCGGGGGTCATAATATCACAGCCTACAGCCCTTGCCTGGGGGTAACAATATCGTGGCCCATCGTTATGATTTGTTTGTATTCCTTTCTGGGTTTTAGCTCACCCCCCCCCCCATCCTATGATCGACATATATACATTTGCACATACATTCAAGACATACGTACATTTATACATACATTCAAGCATATATGCAGTCATTCATTCGTACATTTTATTCATTTATCCTAAGTGTTCTTTATCAAAAAACCTAACAGCTATTTGAACAGCGTAACTTGGCAAGAAAAAACTCTCATTCCTTCTACCATAGACAACGAAAGTTTTGGGGCAATTGTGGGAGCCAGAAAAATATAGGCACTAGCTTATTGGGCCTAACCCAAACAAAGCCTAGAATGGGTCCAGCCCAAACAAATAGCACACCCCCCATCTATATAAAGAAAGGGCATCCCAAGTGGAAGGTATGTCTCATCTCTCTCTACAGAACACACACCCCTTCAAATATATATATACTATTTACTTCTTGATTCAATGACTAACTTCATCATCGGAGTACTCTCGGCCGACAACCCCAGCTGGGTGGCACCGACTACGTTCATCATTCCAGATCTACAGGGGTGCAGCTCTTCTCTTCGTTGGATCTCTACAAAATCCATATGAGATGATAATTCATGGTCTCACAATTGGCGTCGTCTGTGGGAACGACTGAACGATATCAATGAAGAACACAACAAACATATTATTATGAGTAAACATATATTAGTTGAATTGAGGTTAGTGCACTTTCTACAAAATTAAACTCAATTCCAAGTAATACGGCCCACAGCTGGGTCTCATTTTCATTTTGATTCAACTTGATTCGCAATACGCATATCTACGAACATATAATATTATATATCTTTGATGTAAGTAAACATATATTGGTGGATTGTTTTTTGAATATCAATCTTTGCTTGCTAAAACCAACAAGAACAAAAACAAAGCAGAGCATTTTCACTTTCTCTCTCTCTAAAACTGGGTTTCAGACTTTTGTTTATGGGAGTTTCATTTCGGCATTATTCAAAGGGTGGCTCTGCCAAATCCACGCCTGGAATTGTTTCTTTATTTGAAACTTTATATATTTTTATGTTGCTTCGGCAATCATCCCGGCTGTTAGCATGATCAGCAAATTCCCAATGCCATGCCGAATGTCACCCCGGTTCTTCATGTCATCTGCACGACAAAAAGAGGTTGCCAATCGCAGGTTTCGGCACATCAAAATCCAAGACAAGTGGCCAGCAAGCGTCTGTGTTGTTTCTTGGGCAATAATCGTCATCACCAACCTTCCCATAGGGCACTCCGGTGGGTACAATCAATTCGGCAGACATACATATATAGCTATATTGTTTATATCAAGTTGTGCACTTCGTTAACAATTTTGCATAAAAGGCTCCCTTGGCAACGACGCTCAATTTATGATTCCATACATCTCGGCAACAAAAAGCTTGCTCAGCAACATACAATGTGATATAAGATTGCATGGTTTCACGGCACTCGACCAACTAGAAAGACATGTACAAATTCCACCTCCAAAAATTATCACTTAAGCATGGCCAAATCGTCCCAACTTTAGCTCGGCAACGCTGTAGTCATCCTTGTGGTGACACGGTCGTCCGCATGAAACGACTTAAGAACAACATATATGGCCAATTCAAGAATCACCAATTCGGTCTTGCTCCTCTAAGAAAGGTTCTCGGCATGTAACAAGACATGTGATCGGCAACTGATTTTTAATGCAAGCCAATTGCAGGCCGAGTTCCAAGAAATTATGCACCGAAAACATAAGCCCATTGTGGCGAATTGATCGGCAACCATTCACTCACCGAGTTTCAATCCGATCAAGAGTTATTACATTGGCACTTCTCGGCCACTATTTTAAGCAGTTTGGGAACCCGCCTTACTTGGCATCACCACTGGCCTATCAACTGTTCCTCTGCCTCCGTAATTCGGTGATGCCACTCTAATTAAATCATTCGGCAATAGCAAATAGCCAACCGACTACGTTGCCAAAATAAAGTCAAAGACCAAAGTATTGCTAGGAATTTGTGTTGCTAGGAATTTTATTAAGCCCCCACCGTACATTCATATGCTCTCTCTCTTTCTACTTGTATAAATTTTTGCAGGTATAAAGAAATATTATTCAGCAAAGCTAAGAGGAATTACTACTCAAGTTTTCGGCAAACCCAAATAATACGTGTTGCCAAACAAGTGTTTTAGTAAGTCGATACCCAAGCGGAGAATGCCAACTAAATGTTCCGAGACGTCCCAAATATACCAGCCGAGCTCGGAAACTTACTCGGCAAGAATTCGGAAACATTACTCCGCAACATTAATTATTCGGCATTTCATTTGGCATATCAACCTCAATATCAACGCCGCAAGATTATTCGACACCGCTACAACTCGGCTTAGACAACTTATTCGGCTTATTATTTGGCATAACTCTACAAACTCACAACTTATTCGGCATTTCATTTGGCATATCAACATTAATATCAACGCCAATCTAGCATCGACAACTTATTCAGCTTTAACATCTCGGCTTTAGCAACAATATTTGGCAGCAATAATCTCGGCATCGGCTTCGAACTAGGTTCTTGACTTGTCGAAATCCACATCTAATAATACCATAGGATTCGTATCGGCTCAAAGAGTCCACACCCACCAGCCCAGAAGCCAAGAAGTAACCAAAGTTCGCAGAAAATTGCGATACGGATCACATTTTCCAACAAACTAAAATTTCCAAAGCCGTCAAATTCATGTTTTGCCCATACCAATGTGAAGTACGCATCGCAACGAGTCCAACGCAACAAACCGTGTCAAAATCGGAGCTCAAACGAAGCTGTACCAGCTGCTCAAAGTTTGCCCAAAAAATGCCTAGTTTAGCTAGAGAATACGGCATCCAGCCATGCAAAAATTACCCAGTGCTTTGCAGTTACATTACACCATGTTGATCTGAGCCATCCGATCCATTTTGGGTACAACTACGTTATTCGAAGTCCGATTACAACGATCCAATAGTTGTTTCCAACTATTTGTCACCTCTTGAACACATCCGTATGGTCAAAATTTGTAAACTAAAAAAACATTTAAAAAAAATTTAAAAATTGCTAATTTTATTCGAAGAATTGAGCGTAATAGCTCACTTCGCATATCACTAAGCACCCTACTTTGTCTTGGCTTCATTCCGATATCACCGCGGCACCGAACAAGGGCACGGAATCCATTTCAAATTTTTATCGGCCTACTCGGCAATTTTGGCCCACATCTATTTTATTCCTTCCGAATAACAATCTTATTCAAAAGCAATAGGGCAAGTATACGTTAGACAAGAAACTCAACATCAATATATTGGCAACCATTGCTAACCAAGTTCTTTGCAAATCCAACTCCGAAGGGATGCTGACACACCGTGAAGCTAAGAAAAATTGCCGACCAAAAGATCGGCATAATCACCGACCCAAGTGTTGCTGACCAACTTTTCGGCAAAATCACATTATATATGAAACGGACATCGATGTTTTGACACTAGTTACTCGGCAGTGCATCAACTTTACTCGGCAAGATTATTCGACCATTATTAATTCAACATTATACATGATCATTATTCGGCCGTGCATCAACTTTATTCGGCTAAGCAACATTATTTGTCAACTTTATGCATTGTCAAACTTTATGCAGCAACATTGGCCGCAGTATTCGGCAACTTTATTTGCCTAACAACATTATTTGGCAAAACAATTGCCCACTGGGACATCTTAGTCAATTTTCCGCTTTCCAATTGGGGCACATCAGCCGATCATCATCTCAGCACCTTTGATATGCATGCATACTTGGCCAACTTGGTACAAACATTACAACGACATTTACTCGAGTTACACACTCCCGTTCTTTTTCACACCGCTCCAAGCAAGCGCCAATTTTGGGGCAATACATTACACACTTGGCAGTCAGCTGTTAGCACTTGGCAGTCGGCAATTCACATTTGGCAATCAGTTCGCATATTGTTGTCTGCCGTCATTTTACTAAAGCTGAATCTTCCCTGCAACATAGGGCAATGGGAATCTACATTCCTTCTGATTAACACCTGTCATTTGAAAGCAATGGGGCAAGTTTACCTTGGACTAAATGCAAACCGAGCAACTTGGCAATTAAATAGTTGGCCCAATATCTACTTGGCAATTCTTTACAAGCGGAGCAATATTATTGGTGATTAACACGTCCACCTTATTCGGTACAGGATGCATTATGCAAAGTCCTTGCCATATTGGCACTTGGTTGCCTCTTAAAATCAGCAAAAGTCTCCGAGTACAGTGCAATCTTCGCACTTGGCACAGAGCGCCGTTAACAAAGGCCTACACCCATGCCCGGGGGTGAGAATACCGAGGCCTACATCCATGCTCGAGGGTTAGAATACCGAGGCCTACATCCATGCCTGGGGGTTAGAATACCAAGGCCTACACCCATGCCTGAGGGTTAGAATACCACAGCCTACACCCTTGCCCGGGGGTCATAATATCACGGCCTACAGCCCTTGCCTGGGGGTAACAATACCGTGGCCCATCATTATGATTTGTTTGTATTCCTTTCTGGGTTTTAGCTCACGCCCCCATCCTATGATCGACATATATACATTTATACATACATTCAAGACATACGTACATTTATACATACATTCAAGCATACATGCAGTCATTCATTCATACATTTTATTCATTTATCCTAAGTGTTCTTTATCAAAAAACCTAACAGCTATTTGAACAGCGTAACTTGGCAAGAAAAAACTCTCATTCCTTCTACCGCAGACAATGAAAGTTTTGGAGCAATTGTGGGAGCCAAAAAAATATAGGTACTAGCTTATTGGGCCTAACCCAAACAAAGCCTGCAATGGGTCCAGCCCAAAAAAATATTACACCCCCTATCTATATAAATGGGGGGCATCCCAAGTGGAAGGTATGTCTCATCTCTCTCTACAGAACACACACCCCTTCAAATATATATATACTATTTACTTCTTGATTCAATGACTAACTTCATCATCGGAGTACTCCCGACCGGCAACCCCGGCTGGGTGGCACCGACTATGTTCATCATTGCAGATCTACAGGAGTGAAGCTCTTCTCTTCGTTAGATCTCTACAACATCCATGTGAGAGGATAATTCATGGTCTCACAGGCAAGTATGACCAACGTTATACCAAGCTCTTGGACCGGGATAACTATCTAGGCCAAAGCAGGTTGGCAGGTTTGACCAATAGGTTTTTTGGATTCTTCAGCCAAGATACGTATCTCAACCAAAAAAGGTTAGTAGGAACAAGTAAGGCCAAGCTAATTAGTTTGGCTAGACATGCAGTCGAAATGATGCAAAACATTGCAAATATTGAAATACAATAACCGACAAACAGTTGGGAAAATAGCAGATTTCATTCCATTTCATCACTTTCATTACAAATAGAGGGGCTTGAGCCCGGTTACAATACCAAAAGAAAAAACAAAATCAAGTAAAGAGAATGTCCAAATCAGCATCTAGGTCAACCCAAGCTGAGCCACTCGGTAGGTCGGTTCCAGTTGATAGGTTAGTCACAGGAGCACCCTCAACCGTACTTGCCACCAGTGGCTCCACCTGAGCTGTCTGACTGGTCTGGAGACCGTGATCAATGATTGCAGTTGGGGCGTTGTTTGGGACAAGGGATTCTTCTTCTTCCTCCCTCTCTTAGAGAAGCTTTTGTTAAATGGCATTGGCATAGTCCGCCATGCAACTTGGGATGAAGTGAGAGGAAGGGTTCTGAAAGACCTCGCTCTCTTGCCCATGACCGAGCTTGATGACGGCTGCCTTCCATCCACATTTGAAAAAGATATCTTTTGCAGCTTCACACTGCAAGACATACGTGGCTGTAGACGTCCCCGAACGTCCCAGGAGGGAATCATGTTTTGTTCATTGGGCTCACTACAGTTCAGGACTCAATGTCACGGTCCTATATCTAATCTCGCAGAGTGCAATGCAAGACCGATGAATCATCAAAGAGTCCAAATCCGGTAAATCGTTTTTGAAAAACTAATTTTTAGAAAGAAGTACCAAACATGGACTGTTTTTCCAAATACAGAGTCGCCACCTAAATATTTATTTTGGAGGAATTTAGAAAACCCTGACCCGTGCCTAAGGCCACGTGTCTGTCATCACCAAAGTTGCCTCGGTTCGGGAACTTGGGTACAACTGCGGAAGGTCACTTCGTGAGCACCCCCACTCGCCCGATCAAAGATCGGCCTCTACTAACCATGATATCGAGTTTTGAAAACATTATGTGCTCTTATTCCGGTTATTAGCCTAGAATTACTATGTGATGCGCACAGCATATAAGCATAAACTGGGTCGCCTGAATTGGAATAAAACATTTCGTGTTCGTTTTGAAAAACGGTTTGAAGGTGCTACTTGCAAGTAGGCTAAGACGTGAATTTTGCCACCCTCGGGTGGGCTTAGAAAACATGATTTTGCCACTCTCAAGTGGGCTTAAAACTCTCACTTGGTGAATTGTTCCAATTCAAATAACCCAACCTTCACCCAGAGGCACTCAGGCAGTTATATCACATAAGCAAATAGCCTCATGGTAAGCATGCTGTCATGGTAGTCACTCACACACATGCAAGGATGCTAAAGCATAAACACTTACCGAGTACTCCCAGCCAAAGAAAGAAGCTAATTAGAAATCATGCATGAATCCTAACTATACTGAGATGCCTAATGCAACACATACAGGTATGCAACTAAGATAGGCTCGGTTATTCTAAGATGGCATATGAAATGCTACAAAAAAATCATGTATTCAACTTGGAATTGAAATACGATACAGTTAGTATGATGCACCGAGCCTGGTGCATGCAAGACAGATGAATGGATGCAAACATGCGAGCATAAGTATGCTAATTGAAACGTGCCCTAAAACTAACCATCGTAAGCTGGTAAATAAATGGGAGAAAGACGTGGGGTTGGAAGACATACATCACACACACACACGCTTATTACCACGTTGCCCTCTCTCGGAGGGTCCGAATAAATAATACACAACCGAATGAATAATGAATTACAGTTAATTATTACATAACCCTAATTAATTAACAAATTAACTAAGATAAATAAGCTAGCATGCAAATTTAAATAAAAATGGACTGCCTCAGCTTTGTTCCGAATGATAGGGATGCATGCGTGCTCGAGTCGCCTTGCCGAAAAATCCATCGCGATGCCCCGATTTGTCTCTGTTTGCAACTGGTCCCGAAATACTGTACAAAGCTCCAGAATTTGCTTGACCGCTTTTCTTTGGTTTCGGTTTATCGCAACAGAGAGCAAGAAAAGGGCATGGCAAAGTATTTTCAACGTATGTATGTATGACCACTCTCCCTGTCATTGCATAAGCTCTAGGGAGTGTAGTTCTCGATCCTCGTGGCACCAATCACGCATCCCGATGCATGATGGCCGAGGAGTCGAATTGCACAACTCAATATGAAATGGATGCACACATAAACACAACAAGGCCTAAACTCCGTCATGGATAATCTGGAGTGTCGGCGACCGAGAATCGAGGCACATTTCGTCACTTGGAGTACGAAATGTCCCTCGTTTCCCGTGTTTGGACTAAATCCTATTCCAAACACAATGCAATATACGTGGCATGCACGATGCGACTCGGACTATGCAACCTAAATGCAATGCGACTAAATGATGCAAACATGCAGAGAATGACATGCAAACATGCGACTAGCATACACAATGTTATGAACTACATGGCATACTCGATGCAAGACACCTTATGCACCAATATGACAACATATGATTAGCATACACAATGCGAATATCAAATGGCATACTCGATGCAACGAACTACATGGCATGCGCAATGCTATGACTAGAATGGCATACATAATGCAAGATGGACTTAAACCAAGATGGATGAGCCTCAGCCACACCCAAATCAGTGGCCAAACACAATGAAATTAGGCAACAAAACACATGCGAATATGCACAAATGCAAGGCACCAAATGCAACTCTATCAAAGCATGGCAAGGGATGAAATATGGCATACAAACACACATTTTTCAGCTCTGAAACATGATACACAATGGTCCCGAATCATGCAAATAACTCACACAATGCATGCTAGATGGCCCGAATACCGAAACTAGTGAAGTGGATTACACTAGAGGTATGCAAAGCGATGCTCAAATGATCAAACCACCCCCAAAAAGTCCCTATGCAGACCAAAACAGTAGCAAATATGGACTAAAATGGTGGCTCAAAAGGCATGGAAATGAAGCTCATGCAATGGTCCAAACATGAGGCAAACAAGCACAACTCTCAAATGCACTTAAGGAGTGGAAAACATGGGAACATGGAAACCTTATATGCTCTGAAATTTCATACAAAATGATGCTAAGAGATGGATACACCTCAACATAAGCATGCAATAGGCTTCAAAACTCAAGGCTAGGCAAGGGTATTGCACTACAACCATGCATAGCAAGCATCATTCAACCATGAGGCATAAAAACAGAGCTAAGGAAGTCCAAAACATGCACAAAATCAGTTTAAGGCATGGCCAAAAAGTGCTAGAATCAAGGACCAAAGTAGCATGCAATACAAGCCAGTGAAGAGGGTTTACACAACAAGTATATGGAGCATTCAAGAGGTCATTAAACCAAAAAAATTCAGAGGTATGACATGCCTAATAAACCCCAAAAACCCACTGAAATATGGTCTATGCATGCAAGAATGAGATGCTCCTTTGATAGGCCATGAAGAGGGTTGTTCTACACATGCAAGATGGACACCCAACATGACAAAACCACCTCTGGAAAGAGGTTATGCAGGCCCTAAAACTCACTAAAAATGGCCTGAAATGAGGCTAGGAAGCATGAAAGTATAGGCTCCTTTGTTAGGCCAAATATGCTAGAAAACAAAACAAGGGGTGAGAGGGTCACCTCTCTCTGATTTTGGTGCTCAAAAATATATAATAACCACTGAAAATCTGCTGGATTTCAGTGGTCAAAAGGGCCAACAAAGCTCAATACAAAGGCCCTAATGCATGGCTCAAAATAAAGGAAAATGGAGCATGCAAGGGGGTAGATGACCCCCAACAGAAAAATGACCTTAAACAAACATATAAAGGACCTCAAAATAAGACTTTTTTCAGTTTATGACAAAGCCAAATATGCTTTCAAATATGGCTAAAAGATGAAGCAAAACAATGCTAAGAATAGGGAAAGAGAGTGTTACCCTTGTAGCCAAAGGGACCAGCAACTTCTGGACCAAAATAGCACACCTTCAACCTCTAAAAACCAGCTCCAAGGTGCTTAGGTTGATCTTGGAGGTGTTAGGCTAAGAGGTGATATGCAATGGTGCAAGAATAAGGGGCTTTAGAACACCTAATAGAGAGATATAGGGAGAGGTGTATGTATAAGCCTTAAACAATTTCTGAACCTTTATAAATGAGGGAGAGAGTCTCTCTTATAGAGATACAAACCCTTAGCTTCTCAAAGAAGCTAAAAACCAAGTTTGAAGATCCTCCATACACGTGTATGGAGGATGCAATCTGTGGCTTCCAGCTAGCACAGCTGGCAACAACTCAGCAAGACAAAACAGGAGGAAGTAGGCCGACCAGTTCAGGTGGTCGGCCGACCACTTGCCCTGGTCGGCCGACCAGATCAAAAGGTCTAAGGTGGTCGACCATCCCCTATGATGAATCCCCGGAAGTTAGCTTTCCAATGGCACCAGCCTTGCATTAAAATTCCAATTCTGCAAAAAGTTATGCCTGTTTTGGTGAAGCCACGCAGATTCGGCCTAACCGGATTGATGCCCTACTTCAACTAACTATATCTCCCCCGTCGGGACTTGGCTTTAGGATATTATTGAGTGCAAAATGAAGCCCCGGAAGTAAGCTTTCCAATGGTGGTGGCCTCATAGCTGAAATCCAAGTATGCAAATGAATAGGCTTGATTCAGCAAGGACTGCCCGTCCCTCTCTTAGCGATTCATGTCCATTTCTCCCCCAACTGGGTTTCTTCCCTCTTCTCTTCTTTTCTTCAACTCCAAACCCCTAAACAAGGTGTTTTGAAAGATTTTTCAGAGATTTCATCTCTCTTTCGTTCATTTCCACTTTGCCCTTGCTCGGTTTACCGAAAAGCGCGACATTTAACAAAATGTGAGCGTCGAAACATCGTAGAACTTTATTTTCAAAACATTTTGAAAGAGAGGGTTTCAAGATCTAAAATATTTTGATCAAGAAATGGGGTGTGAGGTTAGGGTTTGACTCTCCTCTTGTCAAAGAAATCGAACCTTTGCCCTGCTCAACTTTCTCCACCAAGTAAACCATCAGTAGTGCCCAAGTCTTAAGGGCGGTCAAAAATGGGGTGTCTATAATGGCCTCTCCTTCTTTGTAGCCATGGTCTTCAGTGTCTTCCACGCTCTTTTTTAGCTCAGTTATCTCAGCATCTTTTTTCTATTCAAGCTTGGCCAATTCGCGCAAATAGCGAACTTTCCTTTCAGCCAACGCCTTATGCTTATCCACTTCCGCCACGTTGACTAGCTCGGTGAGTCATGCGTTTTGAGTTTCAAGCTTGGTCATTTTTTGTTTGGCTTCGTTCAGCTCGGCCGTCTTAGCATTAGTGTTTGCCACAGCCAACCGCGCAGTCTTGCGCAGCTCCAGCACACGCTTATGAGCAATATGGTTCTTCTGCTTGGCCTGCAGAGGCACAGGTAGTGATTATGACTAAAATTGAGCAAACAGAGTGTGTAAAATAGAAAACAAATAGAAGGAGCACTTACCAGCACCATTGGCTTAGTAGCCAAACGAATGGCCTTGAGCTCGGTTAAATAGTCGTGGTGCTCCATATCTTGTGGCAAACACACGATTTTGGCAAGGTTGAAGGCCAGCGTGTGGTCCTTCTCAGCCACCACTAATTCTGTGGTGGTTATAGCTCGGTTCTTGTAAGTTATTTTTGGTTCCCATTCTGAAGGTCTAGCTCGGTCAGAGTGCATTGGCTCAGGCTTGGCAGCGTTGTTTCAAGAAGCATGCGGTCCTCCTCATCGATCAATTGTTGCGGCTCGATCGAAGCAGTGCGCGCACGCTTGTTCGGCCGAGATGACGAGGCTCGGGTTATTAGAAAGGCCACCACAGCCTCGTGTGTTTGACCGACTTATGGTACCTCAGTTTGGACCCTGCCAATTGCAGTTGGTGTTTGTTCGGTGATCAGGGCATGAACAGCACGGCGCTTGGCCATTTCTTGTTCTTCGGTGAGGGGAATAAGGTTGATTTGGGACAAGTTTGGGTCCGGTTCTGGTGATGGTTTTAGGAGAAAGTCAGTCACCATTGTCTTCTATGCTTAGCGAACCTCACCTTCTGATTCGGACTCCCTTATCATATGCTGATTCGGACTCCCTTTTTGTGTTGCGGTTCTAAATCTTGAACCAAAGAGTCCAACTCTGACAAATCGTTTTGAAGAAAAACAGATTTTGAAAAAGTAGTGCCAAACATGGACTGCTTTGCCAGATTACAAAGTCGCCACCTAAATATTTTAAAATGGGAAATTTAGGAAACCCTGACTCGGTGCCGAAGGCCACATGTCCGTCATCACCAAAGTGGTCTTGGCTCGGGAGCTTGGGTACGATCGGGGAAGGTCAGCTATGAGCACCCCCTCTCGCCCGATCCGAAGATCGGCCTCTACTAACCGTGATATCCGGTTTTGAAAACATTACATGCTCTTATTCCGGTTATTAGCCTAGAATTACTATGTTATGCGCACAGCAAACAAGTATAGACTAAATCGCCTAATTTGGAAACAAACATTGCATATCCGTTCGTTTTGAAAATGTTTTGGAATTTGCTACTCGCAAGTAGGCTAAAACACGGATTTCAATGAGTATTTCCAACTCAAGCAACCCAACCTCCACCCACAGGCATTCAAACAGTTTATCTCACATAAGCACTTAGCCGCATGGTAAGCATACTGTCATGGCAACATTCACACGCATGTGGTATGCTAAAGCGTAAAATACTTACATCGTACTCCGTGCCAAAACAAGAAACTAGTTAGCAGACATGCATGTCCCTAGGTCATGTTAAGTGGCTAATGCAACACAGGCAAGGATGCAATTTAGAGTAGGCTCGGCTAACCCTAAAGATGGCATGTGAAATGCACTTTATTCGATGCACGGTTTCAATTTGGAATTGAAAATACAATGCAGTTTGTATGATGTACCGAGCCCGATGCATGTAAACAAACGCATGGATGCACGCATGCATAGCATAAGGTATGCTAAAATAAACGTGCCCTAATACTAACCATTAAAAGCAGGTAAATAAAAGGGAGAAAGAAATGGGGGTTGGAAGACATACACCCACGCACGCACACTTATTACAGATTTGCCCTCGCTCGGAGGGACCAAAAAAAATAATACAAATTAATTAACTACGCAAGCTAATTAAATATTACAAATAGCCTAATTAATTAACAAATTAATTAATCTAAGAAAAACAGTAAACCGCCTCGGGGCGAGGGCCCAATGCATGCACACTCGGATTCCGCTTGGAATTGCACTGCCATGCCTAGCTTGCCTCTGTTTTCCCTACTTTGCATCTCAGAAGACTGCCAAAGTCTCAGGAGTGCCTCCTAGGACACTGAGGGACATCATCGGCTGGGGGGAAACACCACCGGCTGAAGTATGTGGTCACCGGCACAAAATATATCCACCGGCCATAAGTTTGCTGCCGGTCGGCACTAAATACTGCCGGCCGGCAATGAATTCCTGCAGAACCTACAACTCACAGCAGCAGAGGGCAAAACTTGCATGGCAGCTCAATTCAAGCAATGTATGCACCAAACACATTCCTTATCATGTTTGTGACTCAAAGGAGGATGTGCCTCGATTCTCGGGCCACCAATCGCGCATTTCCATGCATGATGGCCAAAGAGTCAAGTGTGCGTTTTAATATCAAATGCAATGCACACCAAACATACAAGTGACCCAACCTCAATCATGGTTGATCAAGAGGCAAGGCAATGCACAACAATGCACATGCAACCTAAGCATGCAAGCTAACATACAAACATGCAATGCACCTACATGGCATACACAACGCTAACAACATAACATGCACAACGCATTGAAACATGGCATACACAATGCAACATGGACTTACACCAACACAAGTGGGCCTCTGCCACACTCACATAGGAGGCCATCAGATAAAAGTGAAGTGCCTCGAAATGCGTGCACACGGGCACGCAAACCGAGGCAATGGCATACGGAATGCAATGATGCTAAAATGACATAAACAATACAATATGGGCTTACACTAACATGAGAGAGCCTCGACACTCACATAAGAGTAGAGATGAAAAATGAGATGCCTCGAAATCGTGCTGCAGACGCATAAACCGAGGCAATGGCATCTGTGATGAAATGTCATGGAAATATGATATGCAAACATGCAAATGAATTTCAGCACTGAAATGTGGGGCAAAACAGTCCCGAAGCATGGCCAAAGTGTACCCGATGCATGGAATGATCCCGAAACATGAATTTTGGCACCCGAAATGGCCTATAGCTACACCAAACATGCATAATTGATACATGACATGAAAAGGCAGAAGCAAGGAAGCCCCATAACTCACATTTTTACAGTACAAAACATGGGCAAACAGCAATCACAAATGGGGCTAACATGGCATACAAAAATGGCTCCACAAGGAAGGCTATGAAGCAAGTGGTATATGCAAAGCCCAAATGGAAAAACACCCTTCTAAAACACTGAATAGGGACCAAAAATATGACTACTCACAGTAGATGACAGCCCCCAAATCAATATGCAAACATGCCCAAAATGCCATGCAAGATTGAAGCCAACAAAGGCTATAATATGAGGTATACAAAACATGCATCAAACAGCAAAATACCTTTAATGAGATATGCCAAGAAGGTCAAAATATGGCCATTTTCAGTTCTGATGATGGCCTAAAAACAGAAGCAAGACAGGCCAACAAAGCATGCAAAAATGGGGGCCAAAGAGGGGTATAATGGTAAGCACAACATGGAGGCCCCCAACAGTGGTGGTACCTTCTACAATGTTGTAGAGGGACTCAAAATAATCCTATTCACAGTTCATGAAACACTCCAAAACAATTTACATATAGGCCAAACAAATCATGCAAATTTACGGTAAATAGGAGGGATTATGAAGTAAGTGCAAGATAGGGGTCCCAAAAAGGGTTGATCCCTTCTTCAATGTTGAAGAAGGGATAAAAATGAGCCTACTTACAGTTTACATTATGCTCAAAAACAGATCACACATAGGCTAAAAATTTCATGCAAAAATGTGGCATACCAAGGAGTATTGAAGCAAGTGCACTATGGAGGGCTCAAACAGGGTTGAGCCCTTAAACAAACATGAAGAATGGCTCAAAATAATGCCCATTTCAGTTAGGGTCGGAGCCCAAAACAGTAATAAAATAGGGTATAAAAATGTGACAAGAATGTGCTACAAAAGAGGGAAAATGATCTTACCCTTGAAGACTACCCATTTTGTTGCTTCTTGGCTTGAGTTGCAGCACCTTTGGCCTCTAAAAAACTGCTCCAAGCTGCTGTGATGGAGTAGTGGTGGTGGTGCTATGGATTGGTGAAGAAATGGCCAAGGATTTGAGAGGTTTAGAGTAGAGAAAGAGAGAGAGAGAGATCTAGAGTGAGAAGCTCCCAAAACTTTCTTTTTTTGTTCTCACCCCTAAGCCATATGAGATATAAGGCCCTATATATGTCAAAATAAGAGCTTTTGGTCGAAATATCCCAATTGAAAATATCTGCCACAGTGTATTGATAAATATCTGTCAAAAATCTGAGTTATGGACACTTTTGGCCGGCCGGCAATCTTTTGTGCCGGTCGGATAAATAGAGTGCCGATGGGTGGCTAATGAGGTCAAAAAGTGCCGGTGGAATTCCAGATTGAAGCCCCGGAAGTTAGCTTTCCAATGGCGCAAACCTTGCATTAAAATTCCTCCTGTGGAAAAAGTTATGCCTTTTTTGGTGAAGCCGCGCAGATTCGATCCAACCGGACTGATCCCCTATTTTCAACCAACCATAACTCCCCCACCCGGACTTAGATTTGAGAGATTCTTGAGTGCAAAATGAAGTCCTGGAAGTCTTCTTTTCAACGATGGTGGCCTCATAGCTCAACTCCAAGTATGCAATTGAATAAGCCTGATTCAGCGAGGGCCGCTCGACTTTCTTCTACACGGATTCGTGCTGAACTTCTCCCAAACTAGTTTTCTCCCCTCTTCTCCTCTTTTCTTCAACTTCAAACCCCTAAGTAAGGTGTTTTGAAAGATTTTTCAAAGATTTCATCTCTCTTTCATTCATCTCCCTTTTGTCCTTGCTCGGTTTACCGAAAAGCGCAACATTTACCGAAATGCGAGCGTCGGAACATCGTGGGAATTTTATTTCAAAAATGTTTTGAAAGAGAGGGTTTTAAGGTATAAAAACCATCAAAAATAATTTTGGTCCACAATGGGGTATGAATTTGAGATTTGCCTCTCTCCTTGCCGAAGAAACTAAACCTGTGTACTGCACACCTTTCTCCAACAAGTAAACCATCAGTAGTGCCCAAGTCTTAAGAGCGGTAAAAAATTGGGTGTCTACACTTCCTCCTGCCGCTGTACCGGTAGGTCAGTTTGAAGTTAAGCAGCTCGACCCAACCGCATTGACAGTACCGGAGCGTTGCACAAAGAGCATCTTGGTTGGCGTATTGGTATTATGATTTTAGCTGGTTTAAGTCTGCACAAAGAGAAAGGCAACGGTTAGCACGGCGAAAATCTATAACCAAAAACAGCAAAGCAAAAATAGAGAATTAAATCGAGGTGTTCTTATCGGCAGTCCCTTTACTCTAGTTAATGTTGTGGGCCGGTATCTGGGCTTCCTAGTCTTCAAAATTGCCAAAAACCCAAAAGAAGTCGTCGTCATTTACATCTTTGTCCCTTGTGTTTTTTATTATTTTCTCTCGGCCTCTTCTAACCCTTAAATAATACACCCAACTGTCATCATTTTGGCCGAGCGAGTATTGGTGGAATAGCTCGGCCAATCCGAGGTTGACACCGAGTCGACGATTTAGCTCGGCAATGCCATTTATTATCCTATAAGTGTTCGTAGAGAGTTAGGTCGGGCAGAGTCTTGTTTTCCTACGGAATTCACATATCAGAGGCTGAACGGGAAACCGAAGGCCGGCTTCAACAATCGACATCACGGTAAATGGAACGAAGCCCAGTTTGCCCCAAGGTGTTGTTTCTAGTTCGGCTAGGGAGAGGTAAACGTCATCAAGAATTTGGTAGTCCCTTCAGAATTCAACTATGGCCCCAAGGAAATCCACGAGAAACTGATATTTACCCATGATAATTTATTATTCGTCAAAATTGTTCACAGTAGCCTAGCTCGGCGTATCTGAGGCTTTGGTTGGCTCGGTTGAGCAAAGCCATCTAGGGGCAAGGTGCAAAGGTGTGCCTGGCCAACCTGGTTGAGTTCGCAAAGTGATAATAAAGTGTTATGCCCAGATAAATGGACCGGGCTAAGAAAACAGGCACAAGTAAAATAAACCTAGCTCGGCTACATCTGGGTTACGGTCAGTTTTCAGTTCAGTCGTAATGCAGGACTAACCCAAGGTTCATGACATGGTTAGGAATAAACCTAGAAATCACAAGCAAGTACCTAGTTGGGTCTCAAAGCGACTTTGGATTCACAAACAAGTACCTAGTTCGGTCTCAGAGCGATTTTGGATCAAAGCATATTTTTTGAAAACTAGTTGGTGAGCTTTTATGTTTGGAAGTAAGGCTTTTAAGTTCATAAGTGTTTGTTCTAGTATTCTTAACACACATATATGGAGATTAAATACTAAAGATGCAAGTATAGAAATGAATACAAAAGAGCAAAAGAAAAAAGGTTTTTCATGAACTTACGAGTTTGAGGGTGAATGAAAAATCCAAAATGGAGCAAGTATAGCTCAAGGACCTGGAGCACAAGGTATTGGAGCACAAGGTACTGGAGCGCAGAGGGAGTAGGTCTCAGAAGCACAAGAAAGGAAGAAGATGAACAGTAGGGGTGAGATTCAGAAAATAGGTTTTGAATAGGCATAAAAACGGCAGGACTTTTCAAACATTTTTTGATAAACGTGGGACGACTGCCGCAGTATGAAGAGTCAATAGACATGTGCCACGTGTCACAGATAGGACATAATGTCAGGTACGTGAAGCGACGGGTTGGGGCAAGTACAGTACTGAAGACCGATCTTATCCAGCTTTGTGGGGTTGAATATTTTAGTCACGGTGGTATTACTTACTTTAGTTCAGTCAGCTGGGACGTTTTAGCTCGGCTGGAGAAAAATAATCCCAAATCATACGTTGCAGATAGAATTAAAGGGCAATTGAGAGGGTAATTTATGTTTGAACATGGGCCAAGCTGGAACCAGATGGGAAATGGACCAAGCTATGGGCTGTGGTGATGGCTTGCTCAGCCCGGTCCTTTATCCCGTCAGTTTGGACAAAGCTGTTTGCCAGTACAATGGTCATAGTGTTCTAAACCGAGATATAGAGAGAAGGGAGTCGAGCTGTAAGAGGACAAGGCAGAACCGAGCTAGGTGAGCTCGGTGAAATCTGTCGTAAAGCGTAGTAATGTTAGCTCGGTTGTTTTGCTACCAAACTGTGGTAGGACCATCTCACTTGGTTAAGCAGTGAGAATGGTGTAAAAATATAGGCATTATCTTTTTGATTCCTAGGAGGACTCTAATAAAGAGAGTTGAAGACCTATTAGGATTGTGCCAGGTGGAATCTATAAAAGCTTATGACAGGACCTATAGACAGGTATCACAATTTTTACTCTAGAATACACAGAACTTTTGTGTCTATTGTCTACTTGCTGACTTAGGTATCGAAGAGGTTTCCGGCATACACCCGCCGGCTAACTCACGTTTGTGTTTTCAGATAGTAAAGCGACGAAGTTTGGAGAAGTGCAAGCTTGATCAACAGGATTATACGAGAAGATTATTTCGTGCTCGTACATGTATGTATAAGAATGAATGAACAGATTGCAAGTCAAAGAAGATGAAGAGGGAGAGCCATCCATTTTAGTGAATGAATATATATATATATATATTTGTGTATGTACACAAAAGTGTCCCAGATTATATTTGAGCAACAATGATTCATATCACTAAAAAAAAAAAAAATCACTAAATAACACTAATACATTGAGAATGTCAACCAAAAAAAAAAAAAAAAGAACAAGTCATAAGCAGTGGGTGGGATTCACTGTCACATCATTAGTGGTGCTATTAGAACATTACTTTTAATGCTCTCAACCATTTTTCATATTTAATTGTTTGTGGTAGGAAATTTCAATATATAGACAAAAACAAGTTTGGTAAATTTCAACATATAGGAAAAATAAATTTAGTAAATTTCAATCGATAATGAAAAATAAGCTTATGAATTTCAACAAATAGGAGAAATAGGTTTGGTGAATTTTAATATATTGATTAAAAAAATTTAAAATAATTTTGATGGATAGATATAAATTTGAACAAATAAGTTCAAAAAATTAAATAGATAAAAAAGATTTTAACAGATAGGTTAAAAGGTCAAATTGAAAATAAAATGCCTTTCAAAATAACAAATACCAAAAAAAAAAAATTCTCATGGAATCTAACGCTTTACACCTTCTTTAAAATAGATTTTTTACTAATTTTTTCTATTTTAAATTCAAATAATTATTAAATGGTTTAAATAATTTTTAATGGCCCTTAAAGACGAAAAAATATTAATAATATTAATAATTTATATCTATGAGGTTAAGTGCACAAACTTGGGATTTAGACATTCTTTTAAAGATAGATTTAAGATAACTAAGTCAGACATGATGCTTAAATAATTGGCATGTTTTACTTTAACTCATTTTATTAATAGGATTCAATTTGTATGTTTTATAGTTTAGGGGTTTTATTTATACATTTTTATAGTTTAGAGTGTAAAGTGATATTTCTCAATAATTTAAAAATTCATCTGTATATTTTCATTATTTATAAGGTCAAAATGATACTTCCAATAGTTTAAATAGTTTTCGTGTAATACAATGCATAGAGAAAACTGCCATATCAGCCCAAGCCCAGAAGGTACCGGTGAGCCCATTATGAAGAAAAAAAACAAGGTTTCCGGCCGGCCCATTTACCAGCGGATAATTATGTTTAACTAATCAGAAAGAGTAGCATTTCTCAACCAGTCAAAACACTAAAAATATCAAACTTCTTATATTACTAAATTATTCAAGTAATTGATATTTTATATTAGTTATTAAACTTGGTCTACATTTTGAAAAAAAAATATATCATAAAGCATCTCCAATGATTCAAGTTAAATAGTTAGCTATTACTATATTTTAGTAATAAACTAGCATATTACTTGTACTATGCACGAGCTAAAAAAATAATTTTAAAATTAAATAATAATACAAAATTTATTTAAAATGTATAGAAAAATAATTTAGGATGAATTAAATTTTAACCATTTCATTAGTATATATATTGTAATTGTTATATCATTAATTGTATATTTTAAATTCTCAATGAGAAATAGATGTCATAATTTAATTGGTAAAGATAGAAAAAAAAAAATAGAATCTAATATTTATGATAAAATAAAAAAAAATGTCGTCCTATAGTTTTTTTTTGTCAATTTTATTGTATTTTATGTTAAAAGTTGTCCAATTATATATGGCTAAAAATTTCAATTATATTTTCTATTTCAATATTTTTAAATTACAAATAAATAAATTTTATTTGGAATCTTTTTTTAAATCTCAAATTAGATGCAATTTAGATAAGATTGATTTTATTTTTATTATTATTATTATTGATAATACAGAAAGTCCTCGTGGATGGGTTGGACCGATCCAAGCTCCTCAAGCCCACTGGATAACCTGCAAACAAGTTCAATCGGGGAACGGGGTAGTCCCCCGGCGAACCCTCCGGTGTAGGAATTAGAGAAGGTGATAATACAGAAAAATGTAGAGAGAGAGAGATAGGAGATGGAAAACTTAACTTTCTTCTTCTCCTCGAGTTTAGCTTATATCCAACTGTAATCATTTCGCTGTCTCTGTCGTTCTGATTGTCCCCGCCGAAAGCTTGAGGCGTGGTTCGCCTTGTTCAGTAGGGGTGTGATTCCTACGAGAGGTGTTGTCGCAATTAATGGTGATGTGCTGTGGCAATAACTTTGCAGATCTTTGTCTGCTGACGTGGTCTGCTCTGCGTCTGCCACTTGTCCGAGCATCATTGGTCTTTTCTGTCTAGTTGGACTCCAACTGTGTTGGGTTTGGCCAACCGGGTTGTATAATGGGGTTTGAATGGTGGGCCGTGGGCTCTATGGGCCTATCCCTGTCAGTAGTCCCCATTCATTCTTTTAGTCCAACGAAGGAATAATAATAGTAAGGAGGGTAAATCGACGCGTTTGGGTCGAACCGACCGTGAGGGTGGTCGACCGTGAGGAGAGACCGACGTGAGGGTGGCCGAAGGTGGGGCCGACCGTGAGGTGGCAGTGGGAGGGGCCACCGTGAGGGTGGCCGAAGGAAGGGGCCGACCGTGAGGGAGGCCGAGCCGAGAGGCCGACGTGAGGGACCGGAGGGGGCCGACGTTAGGGTAGCCGAGCGGGTGAGGCCGACCGTGGGGTGACTGAAGTGGAGAGGCCGACTTAGGGTGGCCGAGAACCTGGGCTCAAGGGGCGGCGTGTCACGTGGCGATGTGAAGTGGAAAAGACAAGGTGAGGGCAGAAGTCAGTGCATCTGGACCATACACGTGGCAAAATGTCGGAGGAGGTGAAAGGTCAAGCGTTAGATTGGGAGTGAAACGTCAGGGCATTATTATGGGCATTGATGATACCATTTTGGCGGATGATTTGAAAAGTTTTCAAACTGGCGAACATTAATTTGGATCCTTGGAATACGGGCAACCCGTGGGCTTTTGGTATCATACGATTCACCTACTTGTTTACAAAAACTCAAAATATCCGAAGTATCAATTCCTTCGTTGCTCACGATACCCCATTAAAACACTTCTGCGATTTTCTGGAACCTGCATCCGAAGCTATTCGCAAATATAGTTTAGCAATGGCACAGGAAGGGACTGGAAATGTGAGGATGGATCCGCTGGGGGAGGACGATGCTGTGGAGCTGGCGCAGCAGTATAGATCAGTGAGGGTGGAGGTGCCATCGGTGCCGGAGCCAGTCAGCCAGGTGGAACCAGATCACTGGCACTCGAGGGCTGATAGGTCCATTGTAACGGCGGCGGAGTTGGAGGCTATCCGCGAAAGGTACCAGATTCCGGCGGAAGTGGAGTTGGTGTTGCCAAAGTCAACAGAGCGGCCATCGGACGTGAGGCCAGGGGAGTTTTCCCTCTACGAGGAGGCGCTGAAGGGTGGGTTGCGATTGCCGTTGCCGCAGATTGTGGTGGACGTGCTTAATCGTTTGGACATGGCACCAGGGCAGCTGATGCCCAATTCGTGGAAGATTTTGCTGTCCTGTGCAAGCGTCTGGCCAAAGGCGATGGATGGGGAGGCCATGACGGTGGATGAATTCTTTTGCTGCTACAAAGCTTCAGGGCAGCAGGAGACTTGGGTGACCCTACAGGCCGTGGCGGGAAAGGGCGTGGTGGCGGGGTTGCCAACCTCGATCAAAGGTTGGAGGCATAGGTGGTTCTACGTGTCCAACTCTGGAGGGGCTGGGGCACGCAAGACGTGGAAGGTGCCGACAAAGTTTGTGGAGTCGAAAGGGGGTGCGGCGATGGAGGAGAGAGTGAGGAAGGTGAAGGAGTGGAGGGAGAGGGAAAAAGTTAGGTGGGACGAGCCTGCTCACCATCTGCCTGCTTTGAAGCCGGGTTGGCCCACAACCTGGCCGGGGAAGACCTCGACCGAGCGGAGTTGGAGGCTAAGAGGAAAGCGCAGGAAGCGGAGGATCAGGCCATGCTACTGAGGGCTCAGAAGTTCACAGAGGCCCAAGCCGACCGACCTCCTCGGCCAGTGGTGAGAGAGAGGATTCGCCCTCGGCCAAAAACGTTGGGAGAGAAGGGGTTGGAGGAGTCTGCTCCACGACTGCTTCCAAAAGATCCTCTGAAGGAGAGGTCGGTGAAGGAGATGGAGGCACTGGGGGTGGGGAAGAAGAAAAAGAGGTTGAGGCGGGGTGGGGAGGGGCCCGCTCAGAAAAGAAGAAAGGAGGTAAGGGTGGAAGAGGCCAGCCCGGCCAAGCGAGTGGAGGGTGGGGAGGTGGAGCAGACCTGAAGGGTGGCTGCCTCAGCTGGGGTGAAGTCCTTGTGACAAAGGATACCCCCGAAATGGCGATAGCCAGTCCGACGGTGGACGTGGTGGAGAAGACCCCAGCAAAACAAGTAGAAGCTGGGTTGACTGGGGCTGACCCAAGTGTGAGGTTGGAGAAGACCTCAGTGGTGCCAACAGAAGTTAGGTTGGCTGGGGTGGAGCCAAGTGGGAAGGAGCAGACTCAAAAGGGTTCTGTCCCCCAGGAGGGGGGTTTGGGTCTCAACACCGCCTTCTACCACGCTCGTGCGGTCGCTGGGAGGGTAGAAGGGGAGGTGGGGCTACCAGGTGGGCGGTGCCGTCTGTTGAAGATTGCCGAAGGGCCAGACCTGCGTCCGTCCGCCAGGTACAATGAAGCCGACCTGCTGAGAGGGTTATACGCCGCACAAATGGAGGTAATCACCGGCAGGGCTCTTCTAAGGAAGGCGGGGAGCCAGTCAAGGCGAGAAGGCCGAGGCACGCTTGGAGAAGTTTGAAAATGGAGAAGGCAAAATGGACGAGTGACCAGTGGCCGAAAGCAACAAATAAGCCGAGTTGGAGGATACACGCCGCAGGGTTGTGTCACTCGAGTTCCAGCTGGTCGGTGAGCAGAAGAAATTGGCAGAGTCCCAAAGAGTTCGTTATTGCCAATGATCGGCATGAAGAGGCCATGAACAACAACGAAGAGCTGGTGAAGCAAAGAGACGAGGCAGATGCTAAGGTGGAGGCTCTGCAAAAGGCGTTGGAGGACGAGGTGGCCAAGGCAGAGGGGGAGCGAAGCAAGGTAGCTGCGGAGAGGGAGGCCCTGCTGAAACAATTTGAAGCAGAGAGGGGAAGGTTGACTGCAGAGGGGGAGGTCTGGAGGAAAGAGCTGGAGGCTGAGAGAGCCAAGGCTGTAGCTGACAAGGAGGCCCTACAAAAGGAGCTGAATGAGGAGAAGGCGAAGGCGGCCTCGGAGAGGGCAGCCTACCCTGATCTTTATGCTGCAGCGGTCCTACAATTCAAAGGGTCTCCTGAGTTCCAGATGGCGATCGACACTGCAGTTGCTGCCAGCTTGGCTGGGGTGGGGTCTGGGGGTGCTGGGTCATCAAGGACAGGTGCTGGGGTGAGGACAGAGTCTGAGATTATCAACAGTTTCCAGCAATCTGACTACTATAAGCACGAAATGGCTGAGTACTGGGACAGCGGTTGGAAGATGTTCAAGCGCAAGGCTGAGGAGCTGTTTCCAGACTTGGACCTGAGTAGTGTGGTAGTTGGGGATGATGACGTAGCCCAAACCCCACTGGACGAGGGGGTTGAAGAAGCTGACCTCATTTCAAGCGAGGAGGAGGAGTGATCTGTATGATCGGTGGACTTAGGAGTCTTTGTTTCCTCCTTGTATACATTTTTTGTTGTTTGTTGCGTTTTTTTTTTTTTTGAAGTATTGTAATAAATGGATGTACACATGTTTGTGAATGAATAAAATGGTTTGATCGTGGTTTACTTTTCTTGTGATTATTTTGTGTACTGATGTGTTCAGCGAATGCTTGCATCTTAAAAACATGACTTAGTATCAAATTACTTTAAAAAGGTGGACTGGAATGTGAAGTTGAAGATGTAATTCGCAAATGAAATATGGGCAACCCTCTTTAAAATATTGACTAAGTGTCAAATTAACCTTGAAAAAGTAGGTTGAAATGTGATGTTGAAGATGTGATTTGCAAATGAAATATGGGCAACCTTCTTTAAAATATTGACTAAGTGTCAAATTAACCTTGAAAAAGTAGGTTGAAATGTGATGTTGAAGATGTGATTTGCAAATGAAATATGGGCAACCTTCTTTAAAATATGACTAAGTGTCAAATTGCCCTGAAAAAGTAGGTTGAAATGCAATGTTGAACATGTGATTTGCAAATGATGTTGAAGAAGTGTTTTGTTTGATGAGCCTTCACTCATAGGTCTTACTGGGGCTTGTGAAAATGCTCAGGTTTGGCGGAGTCTTTGAGCGCTCGGTCTGGCCGAGGCTGTTGAGGGTGCTCAGGTCGGACTGAGGCTTTGAGAAGTGCTCAAGTCTGGCTGAGGCTTTTGAAGGTGCTCAGCCTGACCGAGGCTTTGAGTGCCCTGGTCCGCCGAGGCTTTGAGGGCGCCAGTCTGACCGAGGCTTTGAGTGCCCTGGTCCGCCGAGGCTTTTGAAGGTGCTCAGCCTGACCGAGGCTTTGAGTGCTCGGTCCGCCGAGGCTTTGAAGGTGCTCAGCCTGACCGAGGCTTTGAGTGCCTGGTCCCGCCGAGGCTTTTGAAAGTGCTCAGTCCGGCCGAGGCTTTGAGTGCTCGGTCTGGCCGAGGCTTTTGAAGGTGCCTCAGTCGGACCGAGGCTTTGAGTGCCTGGTCTGGCCGAGGCTTTGAAGGTGCTCAGGTCGACCGAGGCTTTGAGTGCCTCAGTCTGGCCGAGGCTTTGAAGGTGCTCAGTCCGACCGAGGCTTTGAGTGCTCGGTCCGCCGAGGCTTTGAAAGTGCTCAGTCTGGCCGAGGCTTTGAGTGCCTGGTCCGCCGAGGCTTTGAAGGTGCTCAGTCTGGCCGAGGCTTTGAGTGCCTGGCCTAGCCGAGGCTTTTGAAAGTGCTCAGTCCGGCCGAGGCTTTGAGTGCTGGCCCGCCGAGGCTTTTGAAAGTGCTGTGTCCGGCCGAGGCTTTTGAAAGTGCTCAGTCCTGGCCGAGGCTTTGAGTGCCGCAAATACAAGTTTCATGGAGGCTACATTCAGACAGTTGAATTATAGAAAGTGGGAACTCCAGTCGATATTTGTATTATGTGCTGGAAAAGGGGAATACAATAATTTTGACAATACAAAAGTAAGGACTTATTGGTAGTTACGCTTCAAGTGTTCAAAGATTCCAGGATGGGGAAGGTCTCGCCATCCATATCTTGAAGTCGGTGTGCGGCGTGGTCGGGCCTTCACCATGTAGGGCCCCTCCCATTTGGCTGCCAATTTGCCCTCGGTTGGATTTTTTGGGGCGAGAGTTGCTTCTCTCAATACAAGGTCGCCAATGGAGAACTCCCGTGGTCGGACTCATGGGTTGTAGTGTGCTCTCATTTTCTCACTGCACGAGGCCAATCTGACAGCAGCAGCCTCTCGAGCTCCTCAATGAGATCCAGTCCGCCGACGGTTCTTCTGTTGAGGCGAGATCTGGATGTAGGACTCCGGGGTGGGCGACCGACTTTCTACAGAATGACCGCCTCACACAGATGTTAGGCGAAAAGGGTTTCAGAGGAGTCCGGCAAAGGGTTCGTAGGGCCCAGAGTACATGTGGCGCTTCCTCACCAGAGGCCTTTAGCGCTTCGAGCTTAGTTTTGATAATCTTCGAGAGAGAGCGGGTGACCTCAACTTGGCCATTTGCTTGGGGGTGACCTGGGAAGAGAAGCACGGTTGAATTTGGAGATCTGCACAAAATTTCCCAGATTCAGCATTGTCGAACTGCTTGTCGTTGTCGGAGACGATGGCCCGAGGATGCCAAACCCGCAGACAATCGATTGCCGATAAACTTAGTGGTGTTCCGCTCGGATTGTGGCGAGAGGTTACGCTCGACCCACTTGGTGAAGTAATCAATGGCAACAATCACGAACTTGGTCTGGCCTCGGCCAGTGGGAAGTGGACCAACCAGGTCGATACCCCATTTGGCGAACGGGTAAGGGCTGCATAGGGAGATCAGCTCGGTGGGAGGAGCATGGGGGATGTTGGCGGTTACCGCATTTGTCGATTTCAAAGACGAAGTCGAGGTATCCTTGTTGAGGGTCGGCCAGAAGTAGCCCGTGCGGAGTACCTGGTGTGCGAGAGATCTGCCACCTGAATGGTTGCCACATATTCCTTCATGGATCTCTTGCATTACATAGGTTGCTTGGGCGGGGCTGAGACATCGTAGGTACGGCCGTGAGAAGCCGCGTTTGTAAAGGACGCCGTCGACCAGAATGTAGTTAGCCGACCGAGCTCGACCTTGGCGACTTTGTTGGTCATCTGGCGTTCTCCGTGGTCAAGAAGAGGAGATGTCGATGCCCAAGGATGGGTTCCGTCTGAAGGAATTGTACTTCTTGCAGGTCGGGTGAGATGGCTGGCTGAGTCAGGTATTTGAGGCGAACTCCATGGCTGAGGTCGGATTGGTCGGCGGAGGCAAGCTGAGCCATCTCATCTGCTTTGGAGTTTTCCGCCCTAGGTATGTGTTTGATCCGAAGGTGTTGAAGAGACGAACAAGGGTGAGAGCCATGTCCTCAGAACTCGCATTGTGGTATCCTTGGCATCAATTCACCCGTGATCCGCCGACGATAAGCCGAGTCGTGAACACTCGGATGTGGCTAACACCAATGTCTTTGGCCAGACGGAGCCCTGCTATCAATGCTTCGTATTCGGCTTCATTGTTGCTGGCCGCGAATAGGAGGCGGAGGGCGCATTTGAAATAACCCCCTTCGGGGGATGTGAGGATGAGGCCAGCCCCACTTCCCTCCCTGCGAGACGAGCCGTCAACATTGAGTGTCCAACAATGAGGGTCTTCAGGCTCTGGTGGAGTTGGTGTGGATGGAAGGTCAGTGGTTGGGGCTGGATTGGTAAACTCCAAGATGAAATCGGCTACGGCCTGTCCCTTGATTGCTGTCCGGGGGCGATAAGAGATGTCGAACTGGCTTAGCTCTACTGACCACTGCATTAGTCTTCCTGAGAGCTCGGGCTGTTGCATGACCTTCTTCAGGGGCTGGTCGGTGAGGACCACTATTGAATGAGCTTGGAAGTAGGGGCGGAGTCGTCTGGAGGCAGTGACCAAGGCCGTGGAGCTTTTCTAATAGGGGTAGTTCGCTCTGCTCCCCGAGAGCCGTACGATGTAGTAGACCGGCCGTTGGACTGAGTCGTCCTCTCTGATGAGCGCTGCACTGATTGCAGTGTTTGATACTGCTAGGTACAAGAAGAGGGGCTCGCCGGTGATTGCTTGTGAGAGAAGGGGAGGGTTGGCCATGCACTGTTTCAACTGTTGAAAGGCCTCTTCTGATTCGGTTGTCCACTCAAAAGTCTGCCGCAGGACTTTGAAGAATGGTAGGCATTTATCCGTTGCACGGGAGATGAAACGGTTAAGGGCTGCCACTCTGCCGGTGAGCCTTTGGACCTCTTTAACGGTTTTGGGTGACCGCATCTCAATCAAGGCCTTGATCTTCTCAGGGTTGGCCTCGATGCCGCGCTGGCTGACCATGAAACCCAGGAACTTGCCAGATCCTACGCCAAAGGCGCACTTCTCTGGGTTGAGTTTCATCTGGTATTTGCGGAGTGTGGCAAAAGTCTCTCGCAGGTCGGTGAGGTGGTCGGCGGAAAGTTTGCTCTTGACCAGCATGTCATCCACATACACTTCCATGTTCCGTCCGATCTGATGGTGGAAGACTGTGTTGACCAAACGTTGGTAGGTGGCCCCCGCGTTCTTTAGTCCGAACGGCATGACACGGTAATGGTAAGTGCCCCGATCGGTGATAAAAGATGTGTGTTCCTGGTCGGATGAGTGCATCACGATCTGGTTGTACCCTGAAAAAGCATCCATGAATCTGAGCATTTGATGACCGGCCGTGGCGTCGACCAGTCGATCAATGCGGGGAAGAGGGTAGCTATCTTTGGGACAGGCTCGGTTCAAATCGGAGTAGTCGACGCAGAGACGCTACTTGCCATTGTTTTTGCGGACCAGGACCACGTTGGACAGCCACTTGGGGTAATCCACATTCCGGATAAACTGGGCGTCGAGAAGTTTATCAACCTCTGCAGCTATGAGATTGTTGCATTCTGGATGGAAGATGCGTTGCCTTTGTCGGTAAGGTCGGAAGTGAGGCTCGATACTGAGGCGGTGGGTTATAAAAGATGGGTCGATGCCCGGCATGTCTGCATGAGTCCAGGCGAAGACGTCTCTGTGTTCAACAGAGAGCGGTGAGGTCGGCTTTGGCTTGGGGAGGCGCTGGTCACGATTTTAGCAGCTTTTGAGTGGGTTGGTGGGATCAATGTTAACTTCCACGAAGTTCCTCCACAGTTCGCCTCGATCGATTCGTCCTCATCGCGGACGTCAAGTCCTTCAATGATCATTGCCTCCTTCAGTTTGACCTCTTTAAGTGAGGCCACATAACATTCTCTGGCGATGGTCTGTTCTCCTCTCACTGTTCCGACCCCAAAATCAGTAGGGAACTTGAGGGCAAGGTGATAGGTGGATGTGATGGCTTGGAAGGCATTAAGGGCGGTGCGGCCGAGGATGACATTGTAAGCGGAGGGGCAGTCGACAACAAGGAAAGTGAGCAACTTCGTGGTCTGCCGTGGGTACTCTCCAATGGTGATGGGGAGATCGATGGAGCCGATCGAGGTCACCCGGTCACCGGTGAAACCAACCAAAGGAGTTTGGAGTGGGGACAAGCCTTCTTCCCCGATCTTCAGCTGGCGGAAACAGTTTAGGAAAATGATGTCTGACGAGCTGCCATTGTCAATGAGGACTCGTCTGACTTTATAATTGGAGAGGACAGTGGAGATGACAAGAGGATCATCGTGAGGGTAACGGATGCCTGCACAGTCGGCTTCCGTGAAGGTAATGGGCTCTGTCCACTGCTTGGGTTGCTTGGGGGGTCGGTCGACCGTCGCGACTGTCTTGTCCGAGCCCTGTCGTATCTTTCTAAGCTCTGCCCTCTGAGCTGAGCGTGATGGTCCACCACAAGCAAGACCACCTGAGATAACTCTGATTTCACCGACGGGTGGAGGCGGATTACCTTGAGGCCGAGGTTGTTGGTGGGGTCGGTCATTCCCCTGGTCGGGTTGAACTGGTCGCCGTGGAGGGGTATGTCTGCGATTGTCCCTGTGGGGCTCGGCTCTTTGTCTCTGCTGAGGGCGGGTATCTGTGAATCGGCTCAAGCGCCCCTGGCGAATGAGGGTCTCTACTTGATCTTTGAGGCTGATGCAGTCGTCGGTGTTATGGCCATGATCCTGGTGGAAGCAAAGAATGTTTGGACTGGTCTTTGCGGTTGGAAGGGTTCCGTGGAGGGAGAGGCCACTTGAGTGGGTAGTCCCGTTGGATTTGGTGAAGAACTTGTTCCATGGGTGTATTGAGAGGGGTATATTGCTCGAACCGACCGGGGGGTCTGGTCGGGACCGGCCGGTCGGCTCGAGGGGGTCGGTCAGCATAGCGGGATGTTTGGTTATGAGACCGGGTGTTCTTTGGGTTCTTGGTCTTTTCTTTTTTTCTCTGGGGTCGATATTTAGTTGTGGAGTCTGCCGAAAGGCTAGAGAGTCCTCGGCGTTCATATACTTCGGGCTTTGGAGAGCAAGGCGCCATGGATGTCGGGGTTCTTGGAGAGAGAAGAGGAAATCGGATGATCGCACCCGACCATGAAGGCCGTGAGGATGACCTTATCGTCATTTTCAAAGAACTTGTAAGGCTTCGATGTTGAAGCGAGTGACAAAGCCGCGAGTGACTCCCTCGGTCCCGACGGATGTTGAGGAGTTGGGTCGCCGGACGTCGCTGGCGTTGGGCTCCAATGAAGTGGGTCAGGAAAGAGTCACTGAGGTGTTGAAATGTAGAGACCGAATCTGGTGGCAATTGGCTGAACCATAGCCGAGCCGATCCCTTTAGGGTCACGAGGAAGGCTCGGCACATGATTTCGTCGGGGAAAGCATGGAGGATCATGAGTGTACGGTAGGTTCCTGGTTGGTCGACGGGGTCGGTTGTTCCGTCGAAGGGGTCGATGGTAGGCATTTTGAACTTGGGGGGTAGGGGTTTGTCTCGGATGGAGGCGACAAAGGGGGAGTTTGCTGTGGTGGAGGGCTTGTGTTGGATGTTTTGCATGACCCCTTGGAGCTGGAGTTTCATGGCTCGGAGTTCTGCGTCCCAAAGAGGGATGTTGTCGGCTCCAGAGGGGGATAGATGTTGGACGCTGCTGGCTTCTCCCTCGGGAGCTGGGGTTATGACCGAGGGACGTGGGGGTGGGGGAGGAGGATGTATATGTGGGTGAGGGGGTTGCAAGCCCCCCGAGTTGGGAGGATTGGGTGGTGGGATAGTATTGCCTGGGACTTGTTCTGGATGGGATGGAATATCTGGAGGTGGTGGAGGAATAGGGAGGTTCCGTTGGAGCAGAGCGTTGATTAAAGCCTGGTTTTGTTCGGCCATACGGTTGATGCTGTTGGTGAGCTCGATGAAGTACTGAGGTGGGTTGTTCGGATTGGGAGGGTCGGTCTGGTGATCAGCAGCATTATGGTGGGAAGCCATGGATCTGGTCGTTACCATGCACGTGACGGATGAGGTGAAAAAGGTTGGTGGAAAAGGGTCTCCGGCGGCAATGAACACAACTGACGCACAGATAAAACCAGCTTCCCACAGACGGCGCCAACTGATAATACAGAAAGTCCTCGTGGATGGGTTGGACCGATCCAAGCTCCTCAAGCCCACTGGATAACCTGCAAACAAGTTCAATCGGGGAACGGGGTAGTCCCCCGGCGAACCCTCCGGTGTAGGAATTAGAGAAGGTGATAATACAGAAAAATGTAGAGAGAGAGAGATAGGAGATGGAAAACTTAACTTTCTTCTTCTCCTCGAGTTTAGCTTATATCCAACTGTAATCATTTCGCTGTCTCTGTCGTTCTGATTGTCCCCGCCGAAAGCTTGAGGCGTGGTTCGCCTTGTTCGTATGCGAGGGGTGTGATTCCTAGAGAGGTGTTGTCGCAATAAATGCTGTGATGGGCTGCATTAATGGTGATGTGCTGTGGCAATAACTTTGCAGATCTTTGTCTGCTGACGTGGTCTGCTCTGCGCCTGCCACTTGTCCGAGCATCATTGGTCTTTCCTGTCTAGTTGGACTCCAGCTGTGTTGGGTTTGGCCAACCGGGTTGTATAATGGGGTTTGAATGGTGGGCCGTGGGCTCTATGGGCCTATCCCTGTCAATTATTATTATTATTATTATTATTATTATTATTATTATTATTATTATTATTATTATTATTATTATTATTATTTTCCATCTACAATTTCTTAAATTCAAAAAAAAATGATATAAATCCATAATTTTATACTACGTATATCTTATGCCAGGAATTTTTTATTTAAATGTATATATAGAAGGCTTAGATATGATTAAAATATATGGTTAAAAAGAAATGTGGTTTTAAACATAACACACGTATTTTTTAATCATATCTAAGCCTTCTATGTATACATTTAAATAAAAAATTCCTGGCATAAGATATACGTAGTATAAAATTTCAATTATATTTTCTATTTCAATATTTTTAAATTACAAATAAATAAATTTTATTTGGAATCTTTTTTTAAATCTCAAATTAGATGCAATTTAGATAAGATTGATTTTATTATTATTATTATTATTATTATTATTATTATTATTATTATTATTATTATTATTATTATTATTATTATCCATCTACAATTTCTTAAATTCAAAAAAAAAATGATATAAATCCATAATTTTATACTACGTATATCTTATGCCAGGAATTGTTTATTTAAATGTATACATAGAAGGCTTAGATATGATTAAAATATATGGTTAAAAAGAAATGTGTTTTTAAACATAACACATGTATTTTTTAATGTGACATACAAATTTGCACTACACATTTATTTTTTTAATTTATATTTACATGTGTCATGTGAAATTTCTTTTGTAATTAATAAAGGTGCTATAAATATTTTAACACTAAAAAATTCTTAGTTTTTTAGACACCACATGTATTGTTTAGTTTTCAAAAATAAAAATATAAAATTTTGAAGTAAATATTTTTAAAATTTGAAATTATATAAGATTAAAATTATATTTGAAATTTTCTTCCAAAGATTTTTAAATTTCAAATTAGGTATGAGTTTATATATATATATATATATATAAAAAGGAATTAGATATGAGTTAGATATGCCCTTTTGTTTTTTAAATTTAATTTAATTTTCTATATTAAGAATTTTAAATTTCAAAACCATAGATATGATTAGATGAATTAATATTTCCGTGCCATTTTCGTAAGATTCACAATTTTTAAAAAAAATTAAGAAATTTGAATTAATGCTTTGGAATGAATAAAAAATTACTTTTTCTTAATATATAGTACAGATATAGATAAATTAGTGAATCCTACATAAAGTAAGGTTTAATTTGATACAATGATTTTTTTTATTTTTTTTAAATTTCAAATGAAATAAATGAATATGAGGCATGGTATCTCTAATTGTGTCGGGATTTTAAAAATCTTCATCCCCGCACCACATTTTTTTTAATGAAATTTGAGATTTTGAATATTATATTTTATATATTTTGAATGATAAATATTTTGAGAGATGATTGAGTTAAAATGATTTTAAATTATGTGTCAATTTAAATGTAATTTGATAGATTACTTTTCATATTTAGTGGCCCCCAAATTTGAATTTTGAAATGGATTAGTATATTTTTCGTCTGAAAGTCATAAATCAAGGAATATTAATTTCTTTTACTTGTTTTGTTTTTCTTGAATGAGGATAGCCAATAAAAAAAAATTAATTATTTAAAATCAAAAAATTAAAAATTTTAGAATGAAAATTTAGAACTCTTAAAAAGCTTTTCATTAAAAACCCTCATTTTCCTTAATATATTTAAATATAAATGATACATTGAGTAGCTGGACATTAAAGTAATATAATAATAATGATATGATAATTAATTCTGATAAACAAATATAAATGTCAAGCATTATTAAATAGGAGAATCATTTCTCTCCAATTCAACCATGAACTTGATTTAAGCATAACATATCATTTTTGTACAAATCAAATATCTAAATTTGTTTTACTTATTCCCACAAAACACATGAAAAGAACTATCTTACTCACGATTTAGAACTGGCAGTCGTGATCTTTGCTTTGAAAATTTGAAGGTATTACCTTTATGGTGAGAAATTTGAGGTGTTTTCTAATCATAAGAGTTTGAAGTATCTATTCTCGCAGAAAGGTCTAAATTTGAGGCAAATAAGGTGAATGGAGCTTATAGAGGATTATAATTTCGTATTGCACTATCATCCAGGGAAAGCCTATGTAGTGGTTGATGCCTTGAGTATAAAGTCCTTTAGTAGTGTAGCGAGTATTGTCATCCGAGAATGGGAGATATTGGGTGCTATTAGCGAGTTTGATTTGCATCTTGGCGAGTTCGTTGAGTCGACAGCTTTGTTTTTGGTAGTTGCACAACCTACACTTGTGAGCAAAGTTATAGAAGCATAGAAGGGTAATCTTGAGATAGAAACCCTCTGAGAGAATATCTCTAGTGGGAAGGTAAAGAAGGGCTTAAACATATATTCTGACTCGAGTGTTAGATACCTTGACCGCCTTTTTGTGCCGGAGCCTTGTCGAGAGAAGGTACTCTGAGAGTTTCACCATTCACACCTTGCGATGCAACCAAGAGACACAAAGATGTATCACAACCTTAGCCAGCAATTTTGGTGGAAGGGAATGAAAAAGGATATAGCCGTGTTTTTGTCGAGGTGCCTCACTTGTCAACAAGTTAAGGCCGAGTATCAGAGGCCAGCGGGTTTGTTGCAACCCTTGCCTATAGCCGAGTGGAAGTGAGAGCATGTCACAATGGATTTTGTTGTGAGCCTTTCGAGGACTCAAAAGGGTAATGATGCCATATGGATGGTAGTTGATCGGTTGACTAAGTCAGCACACTTTGTACCTATACACACGAATGACTCAGTAGATTATCTAGCCAACCTTTACATTAGGGACATAGTTTGACTTCATGGGGTTCTTGTGACTATTGTTTCAAATAGAGATCCGCATTTCACGACTTGGTTGCGGCAGAGCCTACAAAATGCCTTGGGCACTAGATTGACTTTTAGTACCGCCTATCATCCTCAGACTAACAGGCAGTTAGAACGTACCATTCAGATCCTTAAAGATATGCTTCAGGGTTGTGTTCTTGACTTTAAGGGGTCGTGGGAGAGGCACTTGCCTTTAGTGAATTTTGCTCATAACAACAGTTTCCAATCGAGTATTGGTATGACACTGTTTAAGACCTTGTACGACTAACCGTATAGATCTCCTGTGTTTTGGGCCAAGGTGGGCGATGCATCTATGATAGGGCCAGAGTTAGTTCGGAAAATGTTGGAGAAAGTTGCACTTATCCGTAAGAGGTTTGTTACAGCTCAGAGTCGTTAGAAGAGTTATGTCCATCGTAGGAGGAGACCGTTGTCTTTTAAGGTAGGAGATCACGTCTTCTTGAAAATATCACCTAAACAGGGTTTGATGAGGTTTGGGAAGAGCGAGAAGTTGTCTCCTAGGTTTATTGGGCTTTTTAAGATCCTAGAGCGGATTAGAAAGGTAGCTTATCGTTTGGACTTGCCGCCACAGCTTTCTAGAGATCATAACTTGTTTCATATTTGTATGCTTCGGAAGTAGGAGTCAGATCCTTCACACGTATAGCGACCCTAATTTTTTTAAGTCATTATTTATTATTTTTACTTTAATTTTTTTTTTTTGACTTTATTAATTGTGTAGATACATGAGAATTTAATATGGTATTTAATTAATTTAATATGATATTTAATTATATATAATTAATCTGAATATTTATATATATTTATATTTTATATATATATACAGTTTTATATATATTGATCTTATATAGCATATTTATATATGTTGTATTTGTATTGTATTTGTAAAATATAATATATTATCAATTAGGTTAAAAGCAAAAGGTTGTTGTCACTAAGAAGAAGGAGAGAGAGAGAGAGAGAGAGAGAGAGAGAGAGAGAGACTCTGTGATTAACCATCAAAGAAGCCGAGAAAGAGACAGAGACAATGGGAGAGAGACATGTTGAAAAGAAAGGGTTAGGGTTTTATTTTAGTGGCTTCATTAATTTTTCAAGTGATTATTTGATCTTCAAAAAAAATATTGTGAGTGCAAAACTCACTTTCCTCTAATTATGTTTACTTTGTTGTTATTATTTATTTATTTGATGTTGGTTTGATACTGTATTTACATAAAAATGATAGATTGATTTTAATTATTTTGATTAATTGTGTATGCAAGATTTAGGGTTTTTATATATATTTATTTTATGATTGTAATAACACTCATGGATATATGAAATTAAAAGAAACTTAGAACCCATAGATAAATTCTAAATACTCCACATGACTTCATGAATTGTTGTTTTATTTGAGTGTTGGTGATAAAAAGCCTATTAAGAAAAAAAGGTGAGAATTATGAGATTTGTTTGAATGCCTTAGGCTTGGCATTATTATGTTTGTTCTCATGAATAGATGAGGGATTTTGTATAAATATTGTTGTCTCGTTCTCAGGAGTCGACGAGTACTTTGATTTATGCTCATACATATATGCTAACCATCTAGGGAGTGTGGATCAAACTCGGGACGATATCCCCATGAAAGTTTGGCTTCAAAGTGATGTTAGGTATACGGGAGGCACGTGGGATATATGTGTGTGATGGCCGAATAAATACGATCTTGAGCTTCATGAACTGGCCGAGTACGAGTCGGCCCATGCCAGGCCCATCAATAGGCCACATATAAGTCGGCCCATACCAGGTCTAATGGAGGGTCGTAGCTCAGTACAATCGAGTTAAAGGGCTGTGAGAGCCGTGTAACCCGTGGGTTATGTAAAAGGCCCACGAACGAAGTCAAAGCCCAGAAGGAGGTAGTGGGCCTTGAAAGGATCCATGGAGAGCAACATAAAAGGGGTGAGATAGAAGAGATTGAGGGAGGTTCTACTTGAATGAGAGAGTATTTCTAAATCCATTTCACCATAATTGGCGCTGTCTGTGGGAATACTCTAGCGCGTTCATGGCAAACTTAACAAACGATCCCCTAGTCATTGCTGACGATGTTACACCAAGAACCCTGGCTAGTGTGGAGAATATCACTGCATGAAGAGCTTTGAATTTCGATCCAGTCGATCCAGTCACTCAATCTTCACCTTCGACTCCAATGCAAGAAACCATGCAGACGATAATGGACCAAGCAAAATGAAATGAACAACGACTGGAAGAGATGGCGGCGAATAACGAACGTTTACGTAAAGAATTGGCTCTAGAGTTAGCCAAATCTCAACAAACCGCATCGCATCATGAGCGGAATCAGTTGCCAGAACTGAGGAAGGATAATCCACAACACCAACATCGGAGACATGATAGTAGCACCGCCTCTGACTCGTCAGCTCAAGAACCCAGAAAAAGGGATATGTTGGCACGACCAGTTCATCTAAGGGGAGTCCATATGTGCAACACAGACAAGGAAAATGTGATGGTTTAGACGGGGAAGACAGACATAATCCTTTCGCACGATGGATTGCAAGGGCCGTTCTTCCTAAAAAATTCAAGGCACTAACGTTTACACTGTATGATGATAAATCGGATCCTACGGATCACATTCGCCATTATAAGCAGGCAATGACATTGCACGTGATGATGAGGCACTTATATGTCACATGTTTCTAGGCAGTTTTGGTCCGTTGGCAGTTCAGTGGTATTATAAACTCAAACCAGCCTCGATGAAGAGTTTTCATCAGCTCCAAAAGTCTTTTCGAGCAAGATTTATCACCAATGAGATTCAGTCTAAGCAAGCTGACTCGCTCTGGGCGATGCAAATCAAGCCAGAAAAGACTTTCCATGAGTATTCGGTGTGCTACTGGGATTGTTTCAACCTGGTTGATGATGCTTGCAATCACTCCATGACAATCACTGCCTTCAAGATGGGCTTGCATCCTGATAGTCCGCTCTGGAGCTCGTTGACAAAGAGATCTCCAAAAATTGTGTGGGCGCCGAGCCCAACGCCGATCGAGTGATCAGCATTCATACCGATCGAGCAAGCAATACCACGTAGAAAGCAAATGGCCCAGGCAGTCTGAGAAGAAATATACCGAATTGACTGAGCCAATTAGCAAGATACTCCCCAAAGTCCAACATCTACTCTTCTTTAAGTAGCCGGCCAAGATGATTAGGCCCCTCGACACAAGACGAATGGATCGACGATGTGAATACTATAAGGACCATAGGCATGAAACTAACAGGTGCTATGCCTTGAAGGACCATCTTGAGGAGCTGGTACATGATGGCCAACTGGTTCAATACCTCTCCCATAAAGATAACACACCCAATGCGGTAGCTCTACGCCTGGACTCACCTCTACTAGGTGTAATTCATATGATATATAGTCTACCATTGGCAAATAGCATCCATGTGATTCAATCTCAAGGGTCTCAACCATGCCCATCCAAGCCGTCCACACCAGCCAAACGGCCTCATCAGACTGGCAAGATTAGCTTCGACAACACAGATCTCGAGACATTGATCCTTTCCCACGACGACCCTCTCGTCATCGAGCTACGCGTGAACAAGTATGTTGTTGAACGCATTTTGATTGATCAGGGGAGCACATCAGAGATAATGTATTACAAGACATTTCTTAAGTTCGGCTTTAGAGAGTCAAACCTCATGTCGGCAGAATACCCCTTGTTCGGCTTCAACGCCAATCCTAAATACCCTCTAGACAAGGTCAGGGTTGTAGTACGTGTAGGCACTAGGGCACTCGACGTGGAGTTTATGGTCGTAAAGCTTCCATCGCCATACAACTTAATCATGGGTAGAACCTGGTTACACGCAATGCATGCCATACCAAGTACTTACCATAAACTACTCCGCTTCCTAACGCAACATGGCATTGAGCATATTCACGGCTCTCAAAAGTCAGCAAAGGAATGCCACCTTATTACATCAACAAAAGGCCAAGGGAGATAGAAGTAAACTTTGTTGAAATTTCGGGCCAAGAAAGCCTCGAGGATGTTGGGAAACTCCCCACCGATAAGGAGACTGAGGATCTCGAACGAATTGGACTTGAGAATGAACCAGATAAATTCTTCCTGATCGGCACTTCACTCACTGCCGATGACTGTCAAGAGTTGATTTCCTTCCTACTCGACAACATTGATGTATTCGCCTAGACACTTATGAGATGCCAGGAGTGGACCCTAGCGAGGCACAACACCGTTTGGATGTTAACCCAAAAGCCAAACCTGTCATTCAGAAGAGTCGCCGATCTGCACTCAAACATACTTCGGCCGTTGTCCCCGAAGTCGATAAACTTCTGAAGGCTGGAGCAATTCGCGAAGTGAATTACCCCACTTGGCTATCCAACACTGTTGTCGTTAAGAAGAAAAACGAGTCTTGGCGTATCTGTGTGGACACGGACCTGAATAAGGCCTGTCCCGAAGATTGTTTTCCTCTCCGCAGAATCGATCAACCAGTTGACGCAACTGCGCACCATCAACATATGAACTTCTTGGATGTGCAGAGGGGCTATCATCAAATCGCCATGCATTCTGATGACTAGAACAAAATGGCATTCCTCACCACAAGAGGCACTTATTGTTATAAAGTCATGCCCTTCAGCCTGAAGAATACCGGGTAACTACCAAAGGCTGGTCACTACAATGTTTCAGCAGCAACTCGGCCATACCATGGAAGTGTATATCGACGATATGGTGGCAAAATCCAAAGAGAAGCATGCCCACCTGGCCGACTTGTCCATAACCTTCGACATTCTCTAAAAGTACATGATGAAACTTAACACCTCAAAATGCGCTTTTGGCATCGGATCTGGCACATTCCTCGGCTATATTGTGAACCATCGTGGAATAGAAGACAGCTTGAAGCAAATTACGGCAATCCTGGAACTCGACTCGTCTCAATCGGCCAAAGATGTGCAGAAGTTAATAGGGATGGTCGTAACTCTCAACAAATTCATTAGCCGTTCTTCGAATCGTTGTCGACCATTTTTTCACACCCTTCGGCAGGGAAAGGCATTTCATTGGACCCCTGAGTGCCAGTCTGCCTTAGATGGACTGAAAGCTTATCTCCTTTCAATATCGCTTTTAACAACTCCGTCGCCGAACGACCCACTCATCCTGTATCTTGCGGTATCCGATCGCGCTGTCAGCGTTGTGTTGCTAAAAGAAGAGTTAAGTGAGCAAAGGCCTATCTTCCATGTTAGCAAGGCAATGGTCGATGCCGAGACTCGGTACCTACCGTTGGAAAAGCTTATTCTGGCCCTTGTGGTGGCTGTCAGGAAATTAATGCACTATTTCCAAGCCCATACAATAATAATCCTAACGGACTACCCTCTCTGAACAGTACTTCGTAGTGTGAAATCATCAGGGCGCGTGTCGAAACGGGCTTTAGAACTCGGCCAGTATGACATCCAATTCTCTCCTAGGACAGCTATCAAAGGCCAGGTTTTGGCCAACTTCGTTGGCAAGTTCACGGGCTATCATGCCAAGTTTGAGTCAAAGCAGCTAGCCGTCCGACCCCAACACGAGTAAAGAATGTATGTTGGGAATATTTGGCAGATGTATTATGATGGTTCATCTAATCAGCGTGGTAGCGGGGCAGGAGTAGTGATTATGACCCCTGAAGGCGCAATAATCGAACAAACGGTCAAACTCAGTTTTAACACATCCAATAATGAAGCGGAGTATGAGGCTTCGTTAATCGGCCTCCGTAACGCACTTCGCCTCGACGCCAAATGATTACAAGTCTTTTGCGATTCAAAGCTGATCATCAATCAACTGAAGGGAGAGTATGCAACTAAGAATGACTGAATGGCAACTTACATGAAGACGGTAAACTCACTGCTCGTACAGTTCGATCACCACGAGTTGAATCAGATTACCCATGACCAAAATACCTATACAGATGCTCTCGCTTGCTTGGCTTCTACCATCAACTTGGAAGTTAAACGAACTATCGAGATCAGATTCATCACCGAGCTGAGAATCAGCGTCCCTAAGCCGAGTATTAGCCAACCGGAATCCGCTAGTGTCAATATCATTGATCTGAGGCCGAGTTTGATGGGTATCATCGCCGCATTTTTATCCTCAAAACAGTTGCCAACAGATAAGAAAGTGGCCCATAAGCTGCGGAACAAAGCCCTACACTACTATTTGAATCCCCAAGGAAAGCTCTACAAGAAGTCTTTTTCAGGGCCGTATTTGGAATGTGTCCATCCAGACCTAATGGAGGATTTTTTGGCCGAAATACATGAGGGCAATTGCGGCACCTATTCTAGACGACGTTCACTGGCCCATCAAGCCATGACCCAAGGGTATTATTGGCCCACCATGTGAATTAATGTAGAGAATTACGTAAAGAAGTCTGAATAATGCCAGAAATTCTCCCCCTTGACTCATTTGCCTGCAGAAGAATTGAATGCCCTCACCAGCCCCTAGCATTTTGCCCAATGGGGATTGGACATCGTCAGACCACTTCCGAGAGCTCCAAGAAGTAAACGGCTCTTGATTGTCGCCACGGATTACTTCACGAGGTGGGTCAAGACGGAACCGTTGGCACTTATCCGAGACCTAGACGTCAAACGCTTCGCATGGAGAAACATTGTAACGCGATACGACATACCACGAGCACTTAGCTCCGACAACGACACCCAATTCAATTGCGGTGTCTATCGCGAACTGTGCGACATATATGGTATACGGTCATATTTCTCCTCACCAGCTTATCCGCAAAGCAAAGGCCAAACTGAGGCCTCCAATAAAGTGATCCTGGATGGAATCAAAAAGCGGTTGGAAAAGGCCAAAGGGAAGTGGGTCAAAAAACTGTCCAATGTACTATGGGCCCATCGTACCACACCAAGGTAACCTATCGGCGAAACACCATTCGCCTTATGCTTTGGTACAGAAGCTATTATTCCTCTCGAAATCAACCTACCTACTCTAAGATCAAAAACCATTGACACAGGGAAAAATGATATAACGTTGGCCTTAGATCTCAATCTGATTGAAGAACGTCGTGATCGAGCTCTTGTGCACATGGCACGTTATCAACAGTAGCTTGCTAAGTCGTATAATCAGCACGTGCAACAGCGCCGTTACACCCCAGCGAAATTATTTCTCAAGAAAGTGTTGTCTACCACCAAAAATCTGGTAGACAGCAAACTGGGCTCCAACTGGAACGGCCCTTACAAGGTTGACTCAATTGCTGGGGCAGGAGCATATCGACTCTTAGACATGGCCGGCAAGAAACTTCCCCGATCATGGAATGTGACTCACTTGCGCAAATTTTACCATTAGATGGCATGGGAAATAGTTTTTTGTTATGTAATGATCCAGTTTTCTTTCCGTGAATGTATTTACACAGTTCATCAATGAATTTTCATGGCTTATATTTGCTTGGAATTTATTCTGATGATCAACAAATAAGCCTCCGGATTTGGAGCACCCTTTGTGTTTTGGCACAATTGGCCATTACAAAAGACTCTGAATTCAAAGTGCCCTTCATACTAGACACAATCGGCCGAATAAGCCTCCGGATTCAAAGCGCCCTTTGTGCTTTGGCACAATTGACCATCATAAAAGACTCTGAATTCGGAGTGCCCTTCGTGCTAGACATGATCAGCCGAATAAGCCTCCGGATTCGGAGCGCCCTTCGTACTTTGGCACAATTGGCCATTACAAAAGACTCCAAATTCAGAGTGCCCTTCGTGCTATTCATGATCGGCTGAATAAGACTTCGAATTCAGAGCGCCCTTTATGCTTTGGCACAATTGGCCATTATAGAAGACTTCGAATTCAGAGCGCCTTTCGTACTATTCACGATTGGCCGAATAAGACTCCAGATTCGGAGTGCCCTTTGTGCTTAGCACAATTGGCCATTACAGAAGACTCCAAATTCGGAATGGCCTTTGCGCTTGGCACAAGCAGCTCTAGGAGTGCCCTCTGCTTACATAATGGAGTTTTCCAAATTAAGTCTAAAATTCCTGTCAATGGCATACATTATTTTGCATTAAAGAAACAAGCACAATAGGCATTAAAGTAAACTGCAGAGTTTATTACAACTAACGACAACATTTACAAATTACTAAATTACAAATCTACTCCGGCTCTTTTTCATCGTCCGTTGTCTCGACGTCATAGGCTTCAAATGGGAATTTATAATTTTGGTACAGGGGGGACACTAAGTCAATGCCTGTAGTCTAAAGAGCCTTAAACCACAATTCTCGCATCAGCAAACATCATCGGTCAGTTTTTCCCTGGTCTTCTTGATGCCAACTTTTTGCCCATTAAATAAGCCTTGTTTATAAGCCCGGCATCGTATGGCCTCTTTGGCAAATATGGCAGCTGTATCCCGATCAGCTATAGCATGGTCGATTAGCCACTGGTTTACTCTATCAGTAACAGTTGTATTCGTCGACCCCATGGGCTACTTCTCGGCAGCCCTGACTCTGCGCAGTTCGCTCTCCGCCTTCTCTGCGTGGCGTTCCAGATCTCGAATCCACCCATCCTTCTGAGCGATTTTTTTTCTGAGTAGCCCAAAGCCGCATGCCGATCTCATATGCATAGTAAAGTCCTTTGATTAACTCGTGCACACCATCTCTAAAAACTTCATAGTCGTCCCGCCCGATCATCGATTGCTGTACTTCGGGTAGAAATATTTTCCAAGTAAAGTCCACCACCACATTCTAATCATGAATAATTGAGTCTGCTTCAATCATGGGCCTGTTACCAACAAAAACAGCAAAACTTAGAGGGCGCAACAGTCTACTCAGCTTATATCGCACGAATCCCTGTGCCGTTAAAGCCTTGGTGCTACCTTTTTGCTGCACCCCGCCTCTGGGTGATCTCTCCATCTTATTCCTCCTTGGGGACCTACTTCGTCGACGGGGTGAGCGTAGCCTTTCCCATTCCTCCGACGCGGTAGTGCTCGCTCGAAAAGCTGCACCACCTAGTCCACGATTCATTTCCCCGTCCAGTTCTACCAAACTTTTTCCTTCGCCTCTACTGTTGAAAAATAATCTACTAGACATACGCTCACACTGATTACTACGCAAATACTTTTGCCTCTTCCACTTTGTTCACTGCCAACTATGGCTGGATAACCCCTTTCATGAGCTGTGAAAGAGCTATTTAACAACGCCCCCTTCATTAATTATGAAGTGCACCACTAATGATGCGTCCACCGCCGACGCCGTTACCACCTCTATTCGGCGGCAGATTCATGCTCAAATGGGGCTAGGGCAGATATGTGAATCTATTCGGCTTATCCATCTTTGGCCAATTTACTCCACTGCCCCACTTGACCATTGAGGTTTTTTGGTGTATTCGGCGGCGAACTCATGCTCAAATGGGGCGAGGGCAGATATGTGAATCTATTCAGCCTATCCATCTTTGGCCGATTTACTCCATTACCCCACTTGACTGTTGATGTTTTTTGGTGTATTCGGCGGCAAACTCATGCTCAAATTGGGCAAGGACAGATATGTGAATCTATTCAGCTTATCCATCTTTGGCCGATTTACTCCACTGCCCCACTTGACCATTGAGGTTTTTTATTGTATTCGGCGGCGAACTCATGCTCAAATGGGGCAAGGGCAGATATGTGAATCTATTCGGCTTATCCATCTTTGGTCAAATTACTCCACTGCCCCACTTGACCATTTTCTGAAGCTCGTTTCTTGCTTTGTGCTTAGTTTGGTGCTTTAGACAACATACAAAACTTTAATAATTTCATTGACATACACAACTTTCATTGAAACTTTTATTAGCAAACATAAGTTATTTCTCAAAACAAGTTTCATTGACATACATAAGTAATTTCTCAAAATAGGCATTTTTCATTCATAAACTATATACAAACAAGTATCACTTTATCAATGAAAACCGCCCTAATACAAAAAATTAACTAATACTAAAACAACTAGATAAATAAACAAACTATGAGCAAACTATCTTCAAACATCTTCAAAGTCCTCTGGGTCTGACTCCAGAGGTTTAACTTCCAACTGCTCGCATGGAATCGACAGGTCAAGAGTCACTTTGGCAGCCGCCAAAGCCTTGTGCCAACCATGCTTGAAGCCTTGGTTTTCAAACTTCAACGCTTAGTCTGCATATAACTCCTTGCCTTTAAGCTTGTCGGCATCAAATGCCTTGGTTGCATATGCCTCCGCGCACTCCTGGGCTGTCTTTAACTCTTCCAATTCAGCCATTATTTTGTCATTAGGGCTCTCTTTGACTCCACCGCGCACTCCCGGGCTCTCTTTGACTCTTTCCATTCGGCCATTAATTTGGCATTACTCTCTTCGGCGGCCCGCCAAAGCAGATCGGCATGCCTTGCTTTCTCCTCTTCAGCAGCAGCCTTCGCCGCTCATCTTTCGCCCTCTTGGCTTCGACCTCCACCTTTGCCGTCACAGCCATCAATTCAGCCATTATGACCGTAGCCTTATTTCTTTCATCCTCAAGTTGGCCTTCTATCACACCAAGTCTCTCCATAACGTCGTAGTGATGATGGTCGATTTCCGTTATCCTACCCGCCGCCTAACAAGCATGATACAACAATTTCATTAGTCAACAACAAAACGGCACAAAAAGATCAAAGTACATGCTACTTACCAAAATAGCTTACTGAGCCGCCAGGGCAATAGAGACGACATCCAGTTCAGCACGGAGCGCGGCTTTGTCCGACGGAAGCGAAAGCGCCGATGCTACACTTAAAGCCATGGCCGGATCCCTAATGGCCTATCCACTGGTGAGAACCGGCGTGTTTTTCATCCTTGGTTGGATGACAAACAACTCGGCCGAATCTGGGGAAAATGCCTCCAACCTTTGTCATTTATTAATTGGTTCTTCTGGTGATTCGGCAATATATTTGGCAGGGCGCTTTTCACCCCTTTGATCGGTTTGATCATATGCAGAGGTTTCTATTGGTTGCTGATCAAGGACTTCATCAGCCACAACTAATTCCTGAATTGTTTCTGGGATGGCTGCTGGAGGGGGAGTTTCTAGATTCCCTCTAGAATCACTAGCTTTCCTCCTTGTCGCCATCTTCTCAGCATTTCTTCGTCTAGCAAACTGGGCAACTGACTCTCAGCCCATCTCCTCAGACTTAGCCCCAAGCAAATCTCCTAATTCAGTAAATATGTCATCCTTTAGAGAAGCAGTCGCTACACGGCCAGAAGCAGAGGGTTGGTCGTTGCCCTCAGGGTGAGTTGCTCAAAGACCAACTCAATTTCCCTGTTTAATTCTTGTTCCTCTGAATGGTCCCCCTGTCCAACGTCTTCAGTGTCTGAACCTTTTTCCAAACAGCCCTTAGGTCCAAGCCTCTTTGGCGTTTGCATCTTCAAAGCTAATGCTCCTTAGGCTTCTGAAGTTGGGAAATATGAGCGCCGTAAGTTATTGTTCCCTCTTCAGCACAGGGATATGGTCAACCACCAAAAATGATGAGTAGATTGGGTCGTATCTTAATAGCAGGTGCGTGGCACGCTCCTGCCCTTGTAGATTGGCACGCCCTTTGTACTTAAGGACCGTCTTCACCTGATTAAGAACGGCATCATCCGCCGACAGGAGGACTCTCTTTAAGTCGTTACCTGTGCACAACAAAACTGGTCAGAAGTCTTATAGAGCCGAATAGAACACTAAACTCAAATTATGTTCAGTCACCTTGTTCGCCCTTCCATCTTTGAGAATTACCTCAAACGGCAATCATTACATCATCGACTCTTTTTCCAGAGCTGGCAAGCATAGTCACCAAGTGGTGATCTATGTCCTAGGCTCTAAGAAAATAACGGCCTTACTAACCAGTCGATTTCGCCATGACGTAGCAGTGTCGAATGGCTGGAATTCCCAGATTGAGCCCAAGTCAGAAGTTCATTTCCACTAAACTCATGATTATACCATAAAAATTCACATTGGGTTGAAAGGGAATGAGACCCCAGTAACGTAGAACAGTCCTGAGGAAAGGGTGTAAGGGGAAACGAACCCCACCCTTAGCAATTGACAAGAGAAGGAAGACGATTGCATTTGCATCATCCCTCTTTATATCAACCACATTGTTTGCAACAAGAGACAGGTAGACATTGTCTAGAATCGAAAAGTGACAACGAAAAGCGATGACTCACTCCGCAAAAAGAAGAGCTGTCAAATGAGTCGCCATTCTAGACATAATAGAAAAAATGCAAATAAAAACACACAAAAAGACTGGAGTACGAACAAAAGAGGAAGAGATAGAGGGTCTTACAGGTCAAAACAAGGGAGCAAAGCGAAGAAGCGATATGAAGTAAAGTTGAAAACATAGGAATCTTGTGAGAAAGGAAGAACGGTGTGAAGAATGCCAAAGAACCAAGGTTTAACACATAAAAATTTCAAATCGCATAAATGAGCGTCAAATTACAAAGAGGCGGGAAGCGATGATGATTCCATATTGCATCTGATTTGATGTATCAGTACTGAAAGGCACACGTACATTGTATTTCTGACTTTAGAGGCCTGAGAAATCTATCAGCCAAAAAGTACACATGGAAGCCGACCACACCAAATAACAGATGTTAATCGGGTGTTCAGAGAGCAATTGTGGTGGCCGAATAAATACTATCCTAAGCTTCATGAATTGGCTGGGTACAAAACGGCCCATGCCAGGCCCATCAACTAGCCACATATAAGTCAGCCCATACCAAGTCCAGTGGAGGGCCATAGCCGAGTACAATCGAGTTGAAGGGCTGTGTAAAAGGCCCAGAAATGAAGTCAAAGCCCAGAAGAGGGTAGTGGGCCCTGAGAGGATCCATGGAGAGCAATATAAAAGGGGTGAGATAGAAGAGATTGAAGAAGGTTCTACTTGAACGAGAGAGTATTTCTAAATCCATTTCACCACAATGTGTAGGTCGGAAGTGAAGGGCCGAAGTAGTGGAGTTAAGGTACAAAGAATTAAATATGAACTTATAAGTATAGTATGAATTGTATTGATTTGTACATTTTGAAAAATAATAAATGACCTTGATAAATTACGAAATTTTGGCAGAGGCATGTATACGTAATTCTAGACAACTTTATTTTAACTTATTAGTAAAAAGATCGATTAGAACTTGTAATCGGATGATCTTAGTTACAATAGTTTTTATTCATTTTAGCAATACAGATTTTAGATGTTGTTTTAACCCACAAAACAAGCTCATTTTTATTAATTTCTTGTAAACTGAAGTAAAACATTATTCTGAACACTTTTCATGTTTTGAACTTTTCCGAAACAAAATCATCTTAGGGAAGTTTCTTTTCATTTTCGACTTCAGATTTTTTCATTGAATTCCGTCTAGGTTCTTCTATCAAGTTTTTCTCTCACCCTGTTGAGTTTCTACTATTTGCGTTGCCATTTAGGAAATTGGATTCTGTACAACTTTTATTCTTTGAGTTTTGGTCAATTCGAATGATTTAGGCATGAAACAATGCATTTTTATACTTCCTCGGTAATTTACTTATGATTAAATTATACTAACTTTATTTTTCCAGAATGGTGGGTCTTACTAACTTTTTATGCAGGGAGGACCCACCATATTTTTATTTTTATTTTGTTTATTTTTTTTGAATATCCAATTTATATTTAGTTGTGTACAGGTAAGAAACTAAATGCCATCGTATTTCAAGAAACTAACCCTTCATGTCAGTGCGGGTGGAACTACTTATTTTATCCGGTAACAAGAATTAAATGTACTTTTGTTTGTATTTAGTGGACACGTGGGTGTCACATCTTGTACTCGTACCAATATGCTTGTATACTAACCCGTTTTGTCTCTTGGCATTTTGGGTGCATTCTATTTGAGCGCAGCCGAGCTTCCTTTGCAAGATTAGTTGTGTTACGACCCAAACCCGCCCCTATAGGTTTAGTATCATAACTGGCCAATAATCAGGGAATTACCAAAGGCCTCTGAATAAAATATCACGTAATATAAGGGGCAGCGGAAGCAATTCTACAAAATACAATGTCCATAGAGTTGTGTAGACATACATGGGACTGTAAATTTAAAACTTATATACATATATTCACATGTGTCATTATGTACATATCCATCTTACATCGTCATTAAACATATACCACAAAAGAACTGGTCTAAAAACAAAAAAAAAGTCTCAAACTATAATTTGATTCACAAAACTCGACCAAAGACATTCCGGGAACCTCCTCGGGAGGCACTATGGTTAACTGGACAAAACTAACCTCTAGGCAACAGCTTGGGCCAGGTCACGCGCCTAATCATCTAAATACATAAATGATATGGTGAGCTGGAGCCCAGTGAATAATAACAGAGTAAAGATTTTAATAAATAATGTCCATAATAAATTCAAAAATCAGATTTCAAATCTCTTATCAAGTCAGAATCAAAATCATGTTTGTATTCGTATCAGAAATAGAGTCATGTTCATGTTCATGTTCATATTCATATTTGAATCATGCGTGGTACATCCATTAGCATTAACAAATCACATTGGTCATTCATATCAAGTTCCATAATAGAACCTTCAGTACCGAGTATTATATCACATACGTAGGCCACGATATTGTTTTCCCCGGGTGCGGACCGCATGCCACAGTATTGTTTCCCCTAGGCGAGGACCTCATGCCACGGTATTGTTTCCCCCGGGCGAGGGCCTCTTGACCATAAGCCATAGTATTATTTCCCCTGGGCGAGGGCCTTTGCTAAGGATACCACTAATACATTTCAAAAAATTAGGCCATCATTCATGTAATTTCAAAATAGCATTTTGTACCATTGTCTTTAGAACCTAGTTATATCATATCATAGTTTTCAAAAAGTATTTCATATTGAACACAGCTTTATAGAGTTATTACTCACAAATAGCTTTGATAACAGAACAAATGGACCAACAGCTCACGGCTCGTGACCTACACAAACATAGAATAGATACACATATTGAAGCACACACTCATATAGTACTTAACTTATTTTGTTTCATTCTTCATGTGTTTTTAGCCGTTACCCTCATTATTATGTCTTAATTAGGGCTTTAGAATGCCTAAGATGCAATGAGGATGCCAAAATGTAACTCAGAACACTTAACCAAATTTTCAAAAATAGGGTAGTCTGCTCGAGCGCAACATTGGTCGATCGAGCAGTTTGCAAAGTCTGCAAAAGTACTGGTTGCATGAATTTTTCACTCAACGGACGCTCGACGGTCACTCGAGTGTAACACTGAACAAAAAGGGTCTCCACTCGAACGCAGCTTCGGTCGCTCGAGCAGTCAGCAAAAGTTTGTAAAACTTCTAGAAGCTCTCATTTTATACTTGAGCACAACTCCGGTCACTCGAGCGGAAGGTGAAAAATAAGGGTGGCCGCTTGAGCATAGATTCTGCCGCTCGAGCCAACCCCTAAACTCTACAAAAGTACTAGGAACTCGCATTCTCTGCTCAAGCACAGACTCGACCACTCGAGCGAAGGGTGCAAATTCTGGAATTTCCAGATTGCTGATACAAGTTCAAAATGCAAATTCAAACCAACAAAACACATCCTTTTGAGCCCAAAACTTGAGGAAACATATGTAAACTTGTAAAACATTGTGAATTCAAAATCAATTTGCAAAATCAAAGCCCAAAAGCATGCCATTGGAACAAAACTAAATTTGAAATATTGAAAACATAACATGCAAGTATTTTCTTGAGTTCAAACTCTCCAAATCTTGGTAGAATGAGATGTTTAGTACAAACAGAAGTTGAATTCTCATAACACAACCAAAATATGAACATGCATGTAGGAAAACTTTGAAATCAACTTCCAAAACTTGATGACATGCACATACATGCATTATATAATCTTCTTTCCTATTTCATAAGCTCCATTATTTCATTACACAACTTAATTCTCTAGAATTCATGCATGAATGAGTCAAATACAAAGCTTAGAGAATGAATTTCATACCTAAGGTTCTCAATTCCCTGAATTCTAGTGAGTTCTTACTCAATTTCTCCCAATGATTTTCAATTCTCTAGCAAATCTTCATTTCCTTCTTGAATTCAATTCCCTCACTCTAATTCCCCCATCTCTTACATTTTTGTCTCAACAAATGATGAACAAAACAAAGCTCTAGAGTGTATAAGCCTTATATAGGCTTGATTAGTGGACTTAATTAAACTTGGCTTAACATAAATAAATTTGCATTATTTTATTCTAATTCTTTGGTTCCAAATCGAATTCCAATTGGACCTACCATAATTTCCCAAAAATTTCTAATAACATATAACCCAAGTCATTTTCATGATCAGATGTCGATAAGGCCTTCAATTCTTAGAACTAAACAGAAACAAAAATAGATATTTCTATGACAGACAGATATAAATGCAAATAACATATAACGCATGCAATTAACACAAGATTCCCTCTTAATTACTTATTAGGCATTCTGAATCATGGTTTAACAGTTAATCTTAGGTCGGGGTTGTTACAGTCTTCTTCCCTTAAAGAGTTTGGTCCTCCAAACTCGAGTTATCTTCGTTTTTGAAGAATATCGGATCCAAAGGGAACAAGTCAGGATATCTCTTCATCATATCCTCTTCGGTTTCCTACGTTTCATAAGTTTCCCCATGATTTTGCCAATCAACCTTCACCAACAAAATTTCTTTGTTTCTTAGTCTTTTGATTTGGCGGTTCACAATCTGGATTGGTCGTTCCTCGTACGTATAATCCTCTTTTAGAAGCACATAAGTTGGCTCAATTACTTGTAATGGATCTCTTAAATAATCCCAAAGCATTGAGACATGAAAAACATTGTATATATTCTCCATAACCGGAGGTAAGGCCACTCGGTATGTTACTGAATTGAATATTTTCTCTATAATCTCATACGGGCCAATGTATCTTAAAGCCAACTTTCCTTTCACCCCAAATTGTGTTTGCCCTTTCACAGAAGTTACTTTAATAAACACATGATCCCTGACTTCATATTCTCTGTCTCGTCTTTGGACATCGGCATAACTCTTTTAATGACTTTGTGCAGCTTTCAATCTCTACTGAATCAATCTCATTTTCTCTATCATCTATTGCACAAGTTCTGGTCCCAATAACGGTCAATCGCCTACTTCGGCCCAACAAATTGGAGATCGGCATTTTCTTCCGTACAAAGCTTCATAAGGAGCCATTCCAATGCTTGAATGGTAGCTATTGTTATATACAAATTCGGCCAATGGTAAGTACGTCTCCCAATTGCCTTGGAAATCTAAGGCACACATTCTGAGCATATCCTCCAAAGTTTGTATCGATCTTTCCGATTGGCCATCTATCTGTGGATGGTAAGCACTACTCAATCTTAGTTCAGTCCCCAAAGCTTGTTACAAACTCTGTCAAAATCTCGAGGTAAACAGGGGGTCTCTATCAAATACAATAGATACCAGTACCCTATGCAATCTCATAATTTCACTCATATAGATGTTAGCTAATTTATCCGCATTATAAAAAGTTTTGACAGGTAAGAAATGTGTGGATTTAGTCAAATGATCAAGAATGACCCAGATAGAGTTCATACCTCGAGAGAAGTGAGGCAATCCAACAATGAAGTCCATTGTAATGTGCTCCCATTTCCATTCCGGTATTGGAAGCAGCTAAAGTAATCCAGCGGGCCGGTGATGTCAACATTTACTTGCTGGCAATGCAAACACCTAGCCACAAAATCAACAATACTTTTCTTCATTCCAGGCCACCAGAAATTCTGTTTCAAGTCATAATACATCTTTGTATTCCCTGGATGCATAGCAAATTTCGAGTTGTGAGCTTCGGTCATAATACGTTTTCTCAATTCAGAATGATCCAGTACACAAAGTCTACCCTAAAATTTCAACACATGGTTCTCCAACACAAATCCTGGCCTTGGTTTTGAGTCAATCTCATCAACAATTTTCTTCAAGAACTCATCTTCAAGTTGTTTCTCTCTAATGTCTTCAATGATTGCAGGCTGGGCAGAAATGGCGGCCAGGGCTTGTCACGACCCAAACCCGGCCCTATGGGTTTAGCATCAGAATCGCCAAGAATCCGAGATTACCAAGGCCTCTAACAAGAATACGATTAAACAACAGACAGGCCTGGCGAAAGCCAATACAGTAAATAACTAGTGTCCATTGAGCTGTGAAAATCTGTATGCCAAAAACATTTTTCATGCATTCAAACAGTTTAGAACAGTACAGTCTATACAATCAAATACAACATTCAGTACGGGGACCTAATCCCTCAGAATAAAGACAAGATAAAACAAAGAGATGCCTATACAAAGAGTACAAAATAGTATGGAGACTGATGGGGGACACAAAAACGCCCCAAGCCATGGCATGGCGACTCGGAATCTCGCAGTGAGGCACATAGGCTGGCTTGACAAAACTAGGGACCAACCCACGCTCCTAGCTCCGGTTTGGCTGAGAACTTACATATATATATAAACAGTGAGCTAAAGCCCAGTGAATAACATAATGCGTAAAGAGATTATGAATGAATGTCCTTACAGTAATGAAATTAGTTCATTAAACAGTATTTCAGTCTTTCAGTATTTCAATCAATCAGTCATATGTGGTACATCCATTAGCCTATAAACAGTAGGTCCAAAAGGACCGGGTCTTAATGCACTCCAACAAAGAATGATGGCCATCAATCAAGAAATGATGGTTCCACAAGGAAACCGACAGAGCTCAGAATAAAGAATAAGAATTGCTAAGGATGCCACAATACTGATTCGTAATACAGACATACATTCATTCAGTAAACAATAGCAGTTCAATAAACAGTTCAGTTCAGTATTCAAAAGATAACCATTTTGAACATATCTTTACACAATTGTTACTCACAGAGATTGGGCTAATAGCAGCTAGAGCGCGTCCCCGAGAGCCAACCCTAAACAGTTAACAAATAGAACACACACTAAGTTTAACAGTCGGGAAGGATGATAATTAAATCCCTAAATTTTCTCGGTGTGGTTCTATGTCTAAATCCTCATTAAGATGCCTAAACTAGGCCTAAGAATGCCTAGGATGGGATAAGGATGCAAAAATACAGTTGGAAGGCATTTTTCAAAAGTTGCTGAAAACAGGGGTCTCGCTCGAGCGAGCCCTCCTTCGCTCGAGCGAGGTTGCAAGATCAAAGGCTTCGCTCGAGCGAACAATCCTTCGCTCGAGCGGTCTGATGAAACAGTAAAAGTACTGGATGCTCGATTTTTACGCTCGAGCCACCAATCCTTCGCTCGAGCGTGGCTCAGAGAAAACGTTGGTCGCTCGAGCGAGGAATCCTTCGCTCGAGCGAAGAAGCCAAATCTGGAATTTCCAGATTTGCCTTCCAAGCTCAAACCAAGCATTCTCAACTCAATTCTCGACCTCTTGGGCCCAAATTCTAGAAAATACATCCCAAAACAATGTATAACAAGTTTCAAAAGCCAATTTGTGAATTCAAGCCCCAAAGGTGAGTCAATTAAATCCAAAATTCAAACCCATTATCAAGAACAATTCCAAAACATACAATGCATGAGTTTTTAACCAAATGCAAGGTTCAAATCTTGCTCTAATGAGCTCAATAGTTGGAAAACAAAATGAAAACATGGACTTTGTTAGAAACATGAGCATGCATGTACAATCCATCATGAATTCAACTTCAAAATGCACCAAAATGGCCATGCATGCATGAATTCAAGCATAATTCAACCTCCTAGCACTAAATCATGGCCTAGCTCTCTAATTGGGCATGAATTATGCAAGATTAAGCTCAAACACTAAAATAAGAAGATGGAATGCTACCTTAGACCTTGAATTATAAGATGACAAGCTCAATTATACAATCTATGCCTCAAATCTTCAAGTTCTTCTAGCAATTTCAACAAGTTGAGTCCAATTCTCTCTTATCCCTCACTCTCACTAGTTTGGTCGGTTGGAATGCAAGAATAGGGGCTGATCAATTGTTTGTTAAGTGTAATAAGGCCCTCCAATAATAATAAACAAATGGGCCACTCACATGGCAATTTGGTAATTAAGTCAAACTTGACAATTAATTCGTTTAAATCTAATTTAATCATTCCTAATCAATTTTCAGATAAATATACCATTAAATCACAAATATTCTACTGACTTCAAAACTCTAAACGGTTCCTAATTCGGCCGCCGATAAGGCCTTCAATTAGCAGTTTAAACATACGAATTCAAACAGATAATCATTCAATCAAACAGATGCAATATGCAATTCAATAAATAAACTTATTCAATTTCAGTTTCGATTTCAATCAGTCCATTCAGTACTTCAGTTAATCCAATTATCAGTCATTATCAGTTCAGTTTAACAGTAACCAGTAACTAATTCAGTAGGTTATCGATAATCAGTACGAGGGTTGTTACAGGACTCCACCCTGGTTATGCAACACAATTTCAATCTCATTCTTCTCCAATTCACATAGCAACTCTTTCTGACCGGTAAGTAAACATGACAAATTCCCAATTGACTTCTTACTCAAAGCATCTACAATGGTATTTACCTTTCCCAGATGATACAGAATTTGCAAGTCATAGTCTTTTATCAACTCAAGCCACCGTCTCTGTCTCACATTCAATTCCTTTTGCGTAAAGAAATATTTGAGGCTTTTATGATCAATGTACACTTCACAAGTCACACCATATAAATGATGTCGCCAAATTCCAAGGCAAATACCACAACTGCTAATTCAAGGTCATGAGTTGGATAATTCTTTTCATGTAAACGAAATTACAGAGAAGCATAGGCAATTACCTTTCCATTTTGCATTAGCACACATCCTAAGCCTTTGTATGAAGCGTCACTGTAAATCTGAAACCCATCAATACCATTTCGCAAAGTCAGAATTGGTGTAGTCACTAATCTAATCTTCAATTCTTGAAAGGCTGACTCTCGTAGATCATTCCGATTAAATGGTACATTTTTCTATGCCAACTGTGTTAATGGCATAGCAAGTTTTGACAAATCTTTCACAAATCTGCGATGGTAACTTGCAAGCCTCAGAAAGCTTCTAATTTCTGACACATTGGTTGGTCTTGGCCAGTCAACAATAGCTTTAATTTTCTATGGATCAACTGATATGTCATCCCTATTAATTACACGCCCCAGAAATGTCACGTTGTCTAGCCATAATTCACATTTTGAAAATTTTGCATACAATTTTCTTTCTCTCAAAGTCTGTAACACGATTCTCAAATGATTTTCGTGATTTTCCTTGTTTTTGGAGTAAATCAAAATATCATCAAAGAATACAACAACAAATTCATCCAAAAATTGTTTAAATACTCTATTTATTAGGCCCATGAAGGCAGCGGGTGTATTTTTTACTCCAAATGGCATTACTAAGAATTCATAATGTCTGTATCGAGTTCAAAAGGCAATTTTCTCAACATCTTCTATCTTAACCTTCTACTGATGGTACCTAGATCTAAGATCTATCTTTAAAAACACATGGGCTCCCTGGAGTTAGTCAAACAAATCATTTATCCGAGGTAATGGATATTTATTCTTGACAGTTACTCTATTTAATTCCTGATAATCTATACATAATCTCAACGACCCATCTTTCTTTTTGACGAACAAAACTGGGGCACCCCAAGGTGAAATACTCGAACGGATAAATTTCTTATTTAACAATTGTTGAAGTTGAGTTTTCAATTCTTTCAATTCAAAGGTTGACATTCTATATGGGGTTTTGGAAATTGGTTGTGTTCCAAGTATTATATCAATAGTGAATTCAACCTCCCTATTAATTAAGTCCCCAGTTCATTCAGAAACACATCAGGAAAGTCACAAATAACGAGAATAGTTCCCATATTAGGACTATTTGAAGTCTCAATCAAAACACAACACAGATGACCCCTACATCCTTTCCTAAGCAGTTTAACAGCTTTCATGGTAGAAATCAAGAATGGGAGAGGAACTACCCCATTCCCTGCAAACACAAACTCAGGTAAACTAGGTAAACGAAACACAATAGATTTATTCACACAATCAATAGTTGCGCAGTACTTTGTCAACCAGTCCATACCCACTATGCAGTCAAAATGAGCAATACCCAATGGTAATAAATCAATATACAACGTCATATCACTAATCACAATATCACATGCCGGATAAATATAAGCACATACCATAGAACCCCCAAATGGTGTAGATACAGACAGTAAATAATTCATGGGTTCTAAAGGTCTAGTTAATTTCCGGGAAAAGGCATGCGACACAAAAGAGTGTGTAGAACTATAATCTATCAAGACATATGCATTTTGGGCACAAATGGAAATTATACCTAACCCCACAGACTCGGTGTTCTGCACATCCCCAGGCACTAGTGCGAACACTCTCCTTTGCCTTAACGTTTCATTCCTAGTGTTACCTCTAGCATTATTTCTTGCATTTGACCTCGATACAAAAGTAGATCCGGCTGAGCTTGCTGCGGGTGATTAGCATTCTCAGACCCAAGCGGACAATCTTTCATCATGTGGCCAACCTTGTCACACCGGTAACAGGTACACAATAACATACACCCTTATGATTCCTCTCAAATTTAGTACAAATAGGTGTAGATCCACTACTTATGCTTGAGCTATTGGAGGATCCTGTGTTTTGCTTCTTATTTGTCGCAAATGAACGACCCTTTTTGAAATTGAATCTGAATCTCTTACCTCTCCATTCAGTTGTTGGGGCTTTAGTCTGTCTCTTTGCGTCTAAGTTGGCTTCAGCCATTAAAGTTCTATCAAGCACATCAATGTACTTGGGCAGTTTCAATACACCAACCTGATCAAACACATCTAGATCCAACCCTCCTTCAAATTTCTGAGCTTTCTTATAGTCCATATCCACCAAGTGAGGAGAAAATCGGGGCTAACTCAATGAATTTAGCCTTATACTCGGCTACAGACATGTTGTTTTGCTTGAGTTCTTGGAATTTAGCCATCTTTCTATCTCAGAAACACTGAGGGAAGTATTTTTCGTAGAAAATCTCCTTGAATTGATCCCAGTTCATGGCCTCATTAGTGTTTCGGATAAGCATCCACCAATGTCGGGCTTCATCTTTCAAAGTATATGTTGCCAGCAATACCTTTTGAGTTTCAGAGCATGAAAACACCTCAAATAGTTTCTCAGTTTCTAAATGGTTCAATACCACCTAGAAAAGTTGGTGGTTTCATCTTGTTAAATTTGTGAATCAAGCTGATGATGTCATTGTTTACCGGTTCTGCTTAGACTGGAAGAAGCGGAGGGGTAAAGGTTGCTGTCTTTTTTGTTGCATTATTACTTCTGTCAAAGCTTCAAGCATTCTTTCCATTCGGTTCATCCGAGTTTTGGAAGATTTAGTTGTACCATCACTTCTTGTATTTTCCATTTGCTATAAGTAAATAGAGCACTAATAAACATAGGCAAATAATTCTTTTCACAGTGTTCAATTTCAGTTCCTTCTTTTCAATTTCATAGGTTCATGTTCAGATTCAGTTTTCACATTTACAGAAATTAACACACATACTCACACGTATAGATGTAATGTCCCTAATTCTTACTAGGACATCCTCTAGCTCATATGGACTCGTGTGTGTAGTATAACTCACATTCTGATACCACTCTATCACGACCCAAACCCGCCCCTATAGGTTTAGTATCGTAACCGGCCAGTAATCCTGGGATTACCAAAGGCCTCTAAACAGAATATCACATAATATAAGGAGCTACGGAAGCAATTCTACAAAATACAATGTCCATAGAACTGTGCAGACATACATGGGACTGTAAATTTAAAAATTATATACATATATCCACATGTGTCATCATGAACATATCCATCTTACATCATCATTAAACATATACCACAAAAGAACTGGTCTAAAGACAAACAAAAGTCTCAAACTATAATTTGATTCATAATACTCGACCAGAGACATTACGAAAACCTCCTCGGGAGGCACTGTGGTTGGCTAGACAAAACTGACCTCCAAGCAACAGCTTAGGCCTGGTCATGCGCGTGATCACCTACATACATAAATAATACGATGAGCTAGAGCCCAATGAATAATAACAGAGTAAAGATTTTAATGAATGATGTGCATAACAGATTTAGAAATTAGATTTCAATCTCTTATCAAGTCAAAATCGTAATTATGTTCGTATTCGTATTAGAAACAGAGTCATGTTCATGTTCATATTTATAATCGAATCATGCGTGGTACATTCATTGGCATTAACAAATCACATTGTTCATTCATATCAAGTTCCATAATGGAACCTCCGGTATCGAGTATCATATTAGATACGTACGCCACGGTATTGTTTCCCTTGGGCAAAGGCCGTATGCTATGGTATTGTTTTCCCTGGGCGAGGGCCTCATGCCATGATATCGTTTCCCCTGGGTGAGGGCCCCATGACCATAAGCCACAGTATTATTTCCCCTAATACATTTCAAAGAATTGGGCCATCATTCATGTAATTTCAAAATAGCATTTTGTACCATTCTCTTCAGAAACTGGGCATATCATATCATAGTGTTCAGAAAGTATTTTATATTGAACATAGCTTTACAAAGTTATTACTCATAAATAGCTTTGATAACAAAACAAATGGATCAACAACTCATGGCGTATGACCTACACAAACATAGAACAGATACACATATTGAAACACACACTCAGATAGTACTTAACATATTTTGTTTTGTTCTTTGTGTGTTTCTAACCTTTATTCTCATTATTATATCTTAATTAGGGCTTAGGAATGCCTAAGATACAATAAGGATGCCAAAATGTAACTCAGAACACTTAGTCAAATTTTCAAAAATATGACAGTCCACTCGAACGCCACATTGGTCGCTCAAGCGGTCTACAAAGTCTGCAAAAGTACTGGTTGCATGAATTTTCCACTAAATAGTTGCTCGAGCGTAAGACTGAACAAAAAGGGTCTCCGCTCAAGCGCAGCTTCAGTCGCTCGAACGGTCAGCAAAAGTCTATAAAACTTTTGGGATCTCTCATTTTACGCTCGAGCGCAACTCCTGTCGCTCGAGCAGAAGGTCAAAAATAAGAGTGGCCGCTCGAGCACAGACTCTACCACTCGAGCAGAGGGTGCAAATTCTAAAATTTCTAGATTGCTGATACAAGTTCCAAACACAAATTCAAACTAGCAAAACACATCTTTTTGGGCCCAAAACTTGAGGAAACATATGTAAACTTGTAAAACATTGTGAATTCAAAATCAATTCGCAAAATCAAAGCCCAAAAGCATGCCATTGGAACAAAACTAAACTTGAAATGTTGAAAACATAACATGCATGTATTTTCTTGAGTTCAAACTCTCCAAATCTTGGTAGAATGAGATGTTTAGTACAAAAAGAAGTTGAATTCTCATAACACAACCAAAATATGAACATGCATGTAGGCAAACTTTGAAATCAACTTCCAAACTTGATGATGTACACATGCATGTATTGCATAATCTTCTTTCCTATTTCATAAGCTCCATTCTTGCATTACACAATTTAATTCCCTAGAATTCATACATGAATGAGTCAAATACAAAGCTTAGACATTGAATTTCATGCCTTAAGGTTCTCAATTCCTTGAATTCTAGTGAGTTCTTGCGCAATTTCTCCAAATGATTTTCAATTCTCTAGCAAATCCTCCTTTCCTTCTTGAATTCAATTCTTTCACTCTAATTCCCCCCTCTCTCACATTTTGTTCTCAAGAAATGATGAACAAAACAAAGCTCTAGTGTTTATAAGCCTTATATAGGCTTGATTAGTGGACTTAATTAAGTTTGGCTCAACTTAAATAAATTTGCATTATTTTTATTCTAATTATTTGGTTCCGAATCGAATTCTAATTAGACCTACCATAATTTCTCAAAAATTTCTAATAACACATATCCCAAGTCAATTTTGTGATCAGATGCTGATAAGGCCTTTAATTCGTAGAACAAAACAGAAACACAAATAGATATAAATGCAAATAACATATAACACATGCAATTAAAGCAAGATTCGCTCTTAATTGTTTATTTGGCATTCTTAATCATGGTTTAATAGTTAATCATAGGTCGAGGCTGTTACAAGTTGGGACTAAGGTGGTGACGAGAAATAAGTACGGTTGTAGGACATGTCTCTGATTTCTTGTATTTTCTTGATTTTAGGGTTGATATTAGTTTAGTTTTTTTTTTTTTTTTTATCTTAGTATTTTTGACAATTTGGCATTGTGAGTTATTTTATAACTTTACATTATTTAAGTTGTTTTGACTATTTGTTGCTACTTTAATGTTAGAGGTATTGGATAGCGATAAATTTATGATGGATGGTTTGGTTGGTGTTTGTTAATTTTTTTTTATTCTTTGTATTTTTTTGAGCATTGAAATTTACTTAAACCTTATGGAGACGAGAACATTTAGATTTTTGTTTTACCTCCAGGATTTGGATGATGGAATATTGATTGGGGTTTAGTCCTAATTTAATATTTAATTGCCTAAATTTTGGGCAGTGACAACACGTGTTGGATTGGATTGCTTTAGAGGCAAACGAGGATGCCTCATATGAGGAGAGACCGATTAGAGTTCTAGATACTCGGGACCAAGTCTTGTGAGGCAAGACGACTCCTTTGGTAAAGGTGTTGTGGCGACACCACGGGGTTGAGGAGGCCACTACGGAACATGAGGCAGAGGTCCATGAGAATTATCTGACCCTATTTATTGGGGTTTGAACATGTATTGAGAACTTTGTTATGTTTATGTAATATAAACATTGTATATGTTTTGCAAATGTGAATTGTATATTTAGTAATAAGCATATGTTTATCTTGTTAATGAGAATGGATGACCGGTAGATGGGTCATAGTGATGAAATTAAATTACAATCATTGTTTTAATTGGTTTAAACATGGTTTTAATGTTGGATTTAAAATTTTGGAGACGAAATTCCTTAAGAGGGGGAGGTTATAGCGTTTCTAGTTTAAACCTGACCCATTTGATGTTTTGGATCCGGGTTTCATTATCTTATATAGTTGTTCATGTTTTGTTCCCTTTACTTCCCTTTGAGTTTGGCTATTGGGATGTGTTGGTGGCGTTTGGAACAGGTTGGTAGCTTGCTTTTCAAGCTGTTAATGTCAAGAATTCCGCTTCTTCACTTGAGTGGCACTTCTTGCTCTCAGGCGGTCTTTGTGAACTTCCAGTACTTTTGCAGGCCTACAGAGATACTGGGAGTTAGCATTTTCCACTCGAGCGGTCTTTTCTTGCACTCGAGCGATGTTGGCTCGAGCGGTCTTCATTGAGTTCGAGCAGTGGTCTTCTGTCTACAAAACTTCTGGGAGTTTGTATTCTTCGCTCAAGTAGAAATTCCTACGCTCGAGCTGTCCCATGTTTTTGTGTCTAGACGCTCAACCGACACTTCTTGCACTCGAGCGATCTATGTGTATATCAGTTCGCAAAGTCACTTTTCTAAGTCACTTTTTCATCTCTCTCTCTCTCTCTCTCTCTCTCTCTCTCTCTCTTTAAACTTTCTAGAGCTCTAGATCTACACCCTCTCTTTCTAAAACTCTACTTCTCTCTACAAATACACCTAGGTCCGTCGAGTTCTTTACTCGTGTCCTTTTGTTAAAATGGTAAAGCACGCCGTGGGATTCCTTTTTATTCGAAAAAAGTTGGGTTTTGGGCATTGTTGAAGTTTTATCACTCTTTCTCTCATCTTCTAAACTTGAGGTAGGGATTTTTCGCATCTTTAATGAGTTTTAACTTAATTATTTGTGATTTCTAAACAATATCGTAATTTTGGAAATTTTTTAAACAAATCTAGGGTTTTGGGTTAAAGATCAAAAGAGGGGTTTTTACAATGGATTCTTGGAAATGTTTGTGGTGGTTGAAATAAAGTTGAGTTATGATGAAATGGTTGACTTTGATACTTGGGATTGATTTTGGAAGAAAAAGGGGATTTTGCCGTAAATGTCTCAAATGTGAATTTTATGTAAATAATGAATTAATGTTGGAAATATGAAATTGGATTGGCTTTGATGAGAATAGTGGAGTTAGATATGTAGTATCACTCACATCTCGAAAATTTGAAAAGTGTATCTTTAATAAGATTTAAGTTCTATTTAGAAATATCTATTTTGGGCTATCAGTAGAGGATAGCTATGATTGTTGTAAAAATTGCATAATAATTAGGGAAATTGAAACTATTTTCTCATTCATTTGCATTGGGCATTATCTCTCATTTATACATTGGAAATGTTTATTGTTTTGATAAAAATGGTTGAATCTGGAAAATATGTATTGTCTCGTTGAAATAAGTTGGCCTAAGTGTCTATGGCAAAAGTCCTAAAAACTGCGCGTATACATGGGTGTCGATCCTGTGGACGAAATATCCGTAAAATGGAAATATTAATACTTGTATAGCCTACGTTTACATTGGTGTCGATTCACAGTTTCCCGCGGACAAAATTTCCGTGAAAGGTTGTATTTGTTTGAGATTCCCAAAGTGTGATTCACCGCCCTGTTTTCTATTGTAAAAGAAATGAATCATGATATTAACTTGGCATTGTATAGTTTTGAAAAGAGATATAAAATGTTTTGGCACACACATTGTATATGCATTCACCTTATAGCTTTGTTAAAATTCATTTACTGTGTTGGATTATTTCTACTAGGCTTTGGCTCACCCTATGTAGGAAAAATATTTCAAGTACAGATGATATGCCTCTACCAAGGCAATAGCTTGTAGTGTAAAAATGGCCCACGACCCGTGGGCAACCCAAAGCTCGCCCGTAGCCCGGAGTGGGCCCGGGCCCAAGTCCGACCTGAGACCCTGGGCCTGGGCCTAGGCCATCATTTTGAAGCCCACAGTGTTTTTTTTAGTGGAAAATAATAAAATTTTGGTAGGAAAAATTAAAAATAAAAATAAAAATAAAAATTGTTCAGGCCTGCCAAGCCCGGCCCAAATTCTGGCTGGAGCCCGCGAGGCCCGACATGGATCGGCCCAAGCCCGGGCCAGACCAAATTTATACCCCTAGCAATAGCTTGGGAGGACTTGGAGCAAAGGTTTCATTTTGTTGATTTTGTATATGTTTTGTACATGCCAGGGGCCTTTAACTGTATCGGACTTAATCCACTAACCAAGCACTGTCTTTGAAAGTTGTAACCCTTTAGGCCATTTATTATCTGTTTTACTTTTATATCTTATCTCTTATTGTAACACATGCTATAAATTCAGGGTTAGACTTGTGAATGTATATCTGCATATGTTACTCTTTTGTACAAGTAATTGGAATTAATAGAAGATAACTATTTCATCACAGGTTATTATGTAATTAATATTGGGGATAGTTTATAGTAATTATTTCGGGGCATTACATGACAATACCTATATATAAAATTATATATAGGGAGAAAGTGGTAGGGGGAAAGAGAAAGAGAAAGAGCAACATAATCAGCTAACAACAGAAGACCAAGACCATTGGTTTGAGCTAAAAAAGTAACGAACAGTTAATAATTTAGTCTTCATGTTGGTGGCCAAATCTCTAGATTTGAATACAAATGACCCTGTTTGATTTCATTAATAGTTTTATATGTGTTTATAATCAATTGAAATATAACTGTTTATATAGGAGGAGAGAGATATGAAATTGGATAAATAAATATAAATTATCTTTATTAGATATTCAATTTAAATTATCTTTATTTTGAATTTTGTTGATAGATAAATTATCTTTATATAGATTTTTCAATTCAAATATTTTTGAATTTTTTGATAACTTTCTCTTTTTTTTTCTTTTTCTTTTTTTTTTTTGTTTATTGTTGATAAGTTTGTATTCGGATAACTATTATTCTAAGAGCATGTTATTGTTATCTATATATTATATAAGCAAAATGGGATTTTTAATTTTGAGAGCTCTAGGAGCTTCAAAACTCCAATCCAATTATGTTGATTTTTTGTTATTTTTTAAAAAGAGAAAAAATATCATTCGCTATTAAAAACTGAAATTTAAAGTTTAAAATTTAAAATTATAGTCAACAAAGAATTTATTGAATTCACCTATGATTTAGGAATTTAAATTTCAAAATGTTATACCTAACAACAATATACACATACTTGAATTGCTTTCCATAATAAAAATATACTATGTATTGTACCTAACTAATTAATCTTTCTTTCAGTAGGAATTACTAAATCCTTTCTTAAAGAAAATAAAAAAATAAAAACTTATATTTCACTGCTTTCACGTAAAATATTAATGTCTAGAAGAATAAATATTCTTTACATCTCTCTCTCTCTCTCAAATGGTGATTATTTGCCACCCCACCAAGAGATTGAGTTCTCCATTGACTTAGTAACGGGCATGGCACCGTATAGATTTACATCCACCGAGTTGTGTGAGTTAAAGATTCAACTTTAAGAGCTATTAGATAAGGGCTTCATTCACCCTAGTACATCACATTGAAGAGCATCGGCTCTCTTTGCTAAGAAGAAAGATAGCACATTGCAATTATGCATCAATTACCAAAAGTTGAACCAGGTAACTATTAAGAACAAGTACCCATTACCATGTATAAATTATTTGTTTGACCAGTCGAAAGGGTCTTGTTGTTTCTTTAAGATCGACTTGAGATCGGGTTATCAGCAATTGAGGGTAAAGGAGGAGGATATTCAAAAAATGGCATTTTGTACGCAGTATGGCCACTATGAGTTCTTAGTGATGCCTTTTGAACTAACTAATGCACCCACTTCGTTTATGGGTTTGATGAATCGAATCTTTAGTAAGTGCCTAAACAATTTTGTAATCATCTTTGTTGACAACATCTTAATCTACACACCCTCCGAGGAGGAACATGAGGAACACTTGGGGATTATACTTGAGTTACTTAGAGCACACTGTATATATGCTAAGTTCGGGAAGTGCGAGTTCTGGCTAAAGGAAGTTAAGTTCTTAGGCCATGCAGTATCTAGGGAATGGGTGACTGTACTCTCTTCTAAGATAGAGGCAGTGCAAAATTGGGAACAACCTAAAAATGCCTTTGAGATCTGGAATTTCTTAGGCTTAGCCAAGTATTACTAATGTTTTGTGAAAGACTTCTCTAGATTGGCCTCACCACTAACTAGACTAACGAGGAAGGGAATTAAATTTGTATGGAGTGAGACTTGTGAAAAGTCGTTTCAAGAGCTTGAGGTTAGACTCACCACTACTCCAGTATTGATTATTCTAGAGAGGGGATTAGGTTATTTGGTTTATTGTGATGCATCTCGAGAAGGTTTGGGCTGTGTATTGATACAAGAGAGGCAGGTAGTAGCGTACGGTCCGCGACAATTGAAAACACATGAGAAAAATTATCTTACTTATGACCTAGAGCTAACGGCGGTGATTTTTGCCTTAAAAATCTGGAGACATTATTTATATGGCAAGAGATTTGAAGTATTTTCCGATCACAAGAGTTTGAAATATCTATTTTTACAAAAAGATTTAAATTTGAGATAAAGGATGTGGATGGAGTTTATGGAGGATTATGATTTCGAGTTACACTATCATCTAGACAAGGCCAATGTAATGGCCAACGCCTTAAGTAGGAAATCCATAAGTAGTGTAGCTATTATTGCCATTCGGGAATGAGAGATGTTGGGTGCTATTGGCGTATTTGACTTGCATCTTGGTGAGTCCGTTGAGGCGGTCATTTTGTTCAATATAGTTGCACAACCTACACTAGTGAGCCAAGTTATTGAAGCACAGCAGGGCAATCACGAAGTAGAGGTTATCCAAGGAAAGATGTCTAGTGAAAAGGTAGAGAATGGCTTGAACATGTATTCTGACTCGAGTGTGAGGTATTTGGATCGTCTTTTCATGCCAGAATCTTGTAGGGAGGAGGTACTCTGAAAGTTCCACCATTCACACCTTATGGTACACTTGAAAGCATGAGCATGTCACGATGGATTTTGTTGTAGGTCTTCCAAGGACTCAAAGGGGTAATGATGCTGTGTGGGTGATAGTCAACCGGTTAACTAAGTTATCACACTTTGTGCCTATGTACACGAGTGACTCAATAGACTATCTTGTCGACCATTATGTTAGGAACAAAGTTCGACTTCATGGAGTCCTTGTGACTATCGTTTCCGATAGCTATCCACATTTCACGGCTTGGTTATGGCAGAGCCTATAGAATGCCTTGGGGCACTAGGTTGATGTTTAACACCACCTATCATTGTGATGACCGGGTCTCTTTTTCTCTCCTTCTTTTCATTCTTCTTTGTTTCGTTTTCTTTTGTTCTCGTTGGGTTTGAAACGTTCAGTGGTATTTCCAATTAAAGCTCTCGTTCTTGTTTGGTTATTGGTGTTGAGCTTCACTGGTTCCGGGAGGTGCGGGGTCAGGTTCAGAGTGCCCGGGAGCGAAGCGAGAATTTTCTAGGCTGCTGGACTAGTGCCGCACATGCGGGGGCCCAGGGCTGCACGTACAAAAGGCCAAGCCGCACGTGCAGGAAGAGGGGTGCTTGCTCGGTTGCACACTGCTTAAATTGCAGGTGTGGGCTGAGGTACGGGAGGACCCCCGCACGTGCGGGAAGGGGCGCTCTGCATGTATAGGGTTAGGTGCCGCACATGCAGCACTCTGGGCACCCAAAAACTATGTTTTTTTTACCCTTTTTACCGAATTTGTAACCTATTTGGGGCCTTCCCTTCTCATTCTTAACCTCATATTTTCTCCTCCTTCTCTCTAAAAATCCTCACCTAGCACTCCAAACCCTTGATCTCTTGTGATTCTTGGGCCAAAGATCACCATCTCTCCTAAATCTAGAAGATCAAGGTTGGATCCCTCTTGGTGTAGGAGAAATTGAAGAACACACCATCTTGAAGCTAGGGTTTCACTTTTTCTCCATCAATCTTTGAGGTAGGAAAGCTTCCTTGAGTTATATATATATATTTATATTTATGTTTGATTTGGTTGATTTTAAGGGTTTCATAAATGATATTGGAAGTTTGGTCTTGTCTCATAAATGCTAGGGTTTTAAAGGTGGGTTTGATCTCTCTTTCCTTCTAAGACTATTTTCTTGAGAATCTTAACTCACATAAATGGGGAGATGATGCCATGAAAGAAAATATTTTCAAAAGGTGGAGTTGTTGCTTTGATTTTGACATAAAAACCCTAGAAATTTTGGGGATTTTGAAAGATGTGAACATGCTTAGAGTCATCTTGTTATTTTGTATTAAGAAGGTGAGCTTTCACTACATGTTGAGCAAATGGCAATTTACATAATGTATGAGTTATGAAATGTGATTTTAACATGATTGTTAAACATTTGAAAGTGTGTGTGTTGTTGTGAAATAGCTAATAGTTGTGCACCTTGATTAGTGGAAATTGTAAACATTGGAGTTGACGGGTAAAAGACATCACATGTAGTCTTGAAGAGACTAACTTATTGTGATTTGAGCATGATGAGAAATGGTTATATTGTGAAGTAATATGGAGAAGAAGAATTGTAAATGTGGCTAATTGATATTGTTGTAGAGATAGTTAAAAAGAGAGTAATGCTATGATGTGTGGAAAATCCTTACATTGCATACTTATTCAATCATTATTACTTTTGCATTATGAATTCAATTGAAGATATTTATTTCATGAAAGAAGGTAACGTTATGACAAGAACTATGGAAATGTGTATGGGGTAAATACGGTGGTAAGTCCGGTTAGGGGGTGTAGATGAATTTGATAAGTTGGCCTGAGTGTCCATGGTGAAAGACCAGAAAATCGCACAAATAAGTGTCGAGCCTTCTGGTTAATATCAGTAAAAATGACAGTTTTGGTAGTACTCATAGAGTCTACTTGCAGACACCAGCCTAAGAATTACCAATGTCGTATTTACCGCCCCTTGTTGTTTTAAAATTTGAATTTTTGGGAATTGATTAAGATTGCAAAAGTGTTAATGAAAGCATGGTGATTTTCAAGAAAGGCATGATATGATATTGTTTTGAAGAAGCACTGCATCGCATTTGCATTTTCATTTAGTGGTGGACATCATACATAAATGTATATACTTTGTTAGGAATTTCTCTACTGGACTTTATGCTCACCCCTATGGGATTTTGGTCCAGGTAAAGATGTGGTGATCCCGCCGAACTAAGGGCGTGGATATTTTTGTGAAGAGTAGCTAGCTCTCCTATTTGTCGTAATTTTGTAAAGCCAAGGGCTAATGGGTCTAAGAGACCACTTTTATATAGCCGGGCTAATGCCTTGGAAAATGTAAGCCCTTAAGGGCATTTATTTGTTTTGAGATTTGATGCTTCGCATGCTATAGATTCATGTATTCTTTTATGTTGTGAATGTATACCACATGTGGAACTTTTGTATTAAACACATTCATTATATATGTGAAGATGGAAGGATTATTGTCATTGTGTAGTGAATGTGTATTAATTTGGGAGTTCATATTGAATTATTTTCGTGGCGTTACAACTATCCTCAGACTGACGGCAGTTCGAGCGAACCATTCAGATCTTAGAGGACATGCTTCGAGGTTGTATTCTAGATTTTAAGGGGTCGTGGGAAAGACATTTACCTTTAGTGAAGTTTGCCTATAATAACAGTTTCCAGGCGAGTATTGGTATGGCACCATTTGAGGCCTTGTATAGCCAACCGTGTAGATCTCCAATGTGTTGGGCCGATATGGGTGACACACCTATGTTAGGTCCTGAATTGGTCCAGGAAACAATGGAGAATGTTGCACTTATTCGAAAAAGGTTGGCTTCGGCTTAGAGTCACCAGAAGAGCTATGCTGACTGTAGAAGAAGACCTTTATCTTTTGAGGTACAAGATCACGTGTTCTTGAAAATATCACCGAGATGGGGTTTAATAAGATTTGGGAAGAAAGGAAAGTTATCTCCTCAATTTATTGGGCCTTTTGAGATTCTAGAGCAGATTAGGGAGGTAGCTTAGATAGCTTATCGTTTGGCCTTACCACCCTAACTTTTCGGGGTTTATGACGTATTTCATATTTGCATGCTTTGGAAGTATGAGCCTGATCCTTTACATGTGTTGGATTGGACAGAGTTAGAGGTAAATGAGGATGCCTTGTACAAGGAGAGATCGGTACGGGTTTTAGATACTCAAGACCAAGTTTTACGAAGCAAGACCATTCCATTGGTTAAGGTGTTGTGGTGACACCATGAGATTGAGGAGGTAACTTAGGAGCGTGAGACGGAAGTCCATGAGAAGTATCCGGACCTATTTATTGATATTTAAGACTTGTGTTGGAAATCTTATTTATGTTGTAATATGCAAACATTGTATTTGTTTTGGAAAATTGAATTGTAATAGTTGGTGTTGAAAAACTCTCTTTATCTTTGTTACAAGTGTGGATGATCCATGATTTGATTTACTTTCAGTGATTATTTTATTATTTTAAATTTCAGGAATGAAATTCCTTAAGGGGGGAGATTATAACAGTTCTGGTTTAGACCTGACTCATCTCTTGCATTTGAATCTGAGAATCCATGTCTTTAACTATTGTTCATCTCATTTTCATCTTATTGCTAGTTGAGTTTGGCTATTTAAGAGTTATGGTTGTTTTTGAAACAGGTTGGAGTTAGTTTTTCAAAAGAGTTGTTGTCCATATTTTTGCCTGTTCGCTCGAGCGGTATTTCTTGAGCTCGAGCGATCTTTTACAGTTTGCAAAACTACTGGAAGTGTGGTATTTTTGCTCAAGCGGTCTTTTGCAAGTCTAAACTTCTAAGAGGGGGTCATTGTGCACTCAAGTAGTGTTTTTGGTCGCTCGAACGGTATCACTTATTATGTCTAACACTCGAGCGATGTTTTGGTCGCTCAAGCAGTCTACACATATATCAGTTCGAGAAAAAGATATTTTGAGTCACTTTTTCATCTCTCTCTCTCTCTAAACATTTCAAAAACCCTAGGTCATCTCTCTCTCTCTCTCTCTAGTTCTTGCATTCAAGCTCCAAATACTCACAATCCATTAATTTCCTAATCCTTGCCCTTTGTGGTGTGTTTGTTTGGACGGACTAGATAAAGGGAGATTGGAATCCATCGGACTGTAATCTTGGGATTCATAGTCCTAAGACTATTTCGTTGGATAAGATATGTATCCCATGTTTGTTTAACCATGGGATTAGATGTCAAGAAATGACTATTTGGTTGGATAGGATATGAATCCTATGTTTGTTTCAGATATTATGGAGAATGATAAATGCTCAATTGACTATATTACCCTTTTTAATTATTTACTAAGTAATAGCAATATTGACATATCTATAATATTTTAATTATTTTTAGCTAGATTAAATAAAATTTTATTTTATTTTATTTTTACACAATTAAATAAATTAAACATCATCAAAAATATATGTTATTTTTTAATTAAAATTTTAAATAAATTTATTTTAAAAAATAATAATAATTAAATAATGAAATTAAATAACATATAAACAAAATTTTAAAATAAAACATCAATACAATATCTATAAAAAATTATTTTAAAAAATTAAATACATAAAACGTCAATAAAAATTAAATAAAATTATTTTATTTTTAAATTGAGACATTTAAATTCTATTGAATTTTACTAAATATAATACATAATTAAATAGTAGATGGTCAAATGATCATTTCACCACCTAATCTCATATCCCCCCTTATCCCGCTATTTGTGTCCCAAACCCCCCCCCCATGGGACACAATAATCCAACACATTTGGAACTAATAGTCTGGAGGGACTATTAGTCCGGAGTAAAATTGGAAAACCAAACAGCGGATATAACTCATATCCACCCTATAATCCTATCCCACCCTCCAATTCCTCCAAACAAACAACACCTTGGAAAAAAAAGGTAGAGGACGTTGAGGGCTTCATTTCAATCGGAGGAGTTATCGTTTTCGGCTCCGCCAAACTTCAACTCTTGTTCTCCCTTGTCCTTTACTTTGAGGTAAGGATTGCTTCAACCTTTGGTATGATTTTTACCTCAGTTATTTGTCTATTGAAAAAGTCTAGTGATTTGGGAAATTTGAGGTTAAACCTAGGATTTGGTTTTGAATTGAAAATGAGGGGTTTTCAAATGGGTTCTTGAGAAAGATTGTGGGAAGGTTTATGATTGAGATATGTTAAAATGATGGATTTCTTTACTAAAAACTGATTTTGTAAGTGAAGGGGATTTTTGTTCTAAATTATGGATATTTGGTTTTTTAAAAGGAAATGGAAAATTATGTTGGTTTGGTAAGAATATGAACAATGTATATGTTGATGGTGGTGGTGGTGGTGGGGGTGGTGGAGTTAGATATGTAATATCACTCTCATTTTGAAAATGAAGAGACTATATCCGCTGTTGGAAAATTATTTGTCATATAGAAATATATGTTTTGGACTATCGGTGGAGGATAGCTTTAATTGTTGTAGAAATTGCATGAGGATTAAGTGAATTGAAACTAATCATTCATTCATCTTGCCTTGAACATTGTTGCATACTTAAACATTAAAAATGTTTTGTTTTGAGAAAAATGGGTGAATATTTTAGTAAATCTAGTTAGGGGGTATGGTTATGGTTGTTATGTTGGACTATGTGTCCTTGGTGAAAGTCTAGAAACCCGCGCGGTTAGGTGTCAATCCTTCTGATTAATACCTGTAAAATGACTTTGATAGTGCTTGTATATGTACCTAGAGATTCCATGTGTTTTTGTATCCACTGTCCTGTTTTCTGTTATAAAATGATTGTTTTCATAAATTGATTTATAATCTAGCATTGCATAGTTTTGAGATGGAAATGAGAAATGTTTGACAAATGGCATGCATGTGCATTCACCTTATGACTTTGTTGAGGTTCATATACTGCGTTAAAGTATCTCTACTGGGTTTTGGCTCACCCTATGTAGAAAACAACTTTCAAATGCTAATGTTATGCCTCCACCAAGGACATAGCTTGAGAGGACTTTGAGCCAAGGGCTTCCTTTTTGTTATTTGATATAATTATTTTTTTACAAGCTTTTGACTTTATTATATTGAGTTGAACTCATTTTGATGTAACCACGCACTGCCTTGGAAAGATATAGCCATTAGGGCATATAATTACTTGGATTTTACTTTTCTTTTAATTAGTGTATCCATGTCATATGCTATAGATTAGGATCTATGATTTGTGAATGTATGCCGTATATGTCATCTTTTGTATCATCAAGTTCATAAATAGAATATAAAATGTGATGTTATTGATCATTTATAAGGAATGTTATAAGATGTGTTATTCTTATTATTTTGGGGTGTCACAGAAGAACTAGGGCTTGGAATGTTTTTAGAGAGAGAAAGAAAGTGAAAAGTGACTTAGAAAACCCTTTTCTTGAACTGATATAACCGCTCGAGCGACCAAAACACCGCTTGAGTGTCAGACACAATAGGTGACACTGCTTGAGAGACCAAAAACACTGCTCAAGCGCACAATGACCTCCTTCTAGAAGTTCAAACCTGCAAAAGACAGCTCGAGCGCAAGAAATACCTCTCGAGCGAAGATACCTCACTTTCAATAGTTTTGCAAAATGTAAAAAACTGCTCAAGCGCAAGAAAGACTGCTCGAGCGAAAAGGCAAAAATCTAGGCAACAAATCTTTTGAAAAACTAACTTCAAACCTGTTTTAAACACAACCATAACCCCCAAATAATCCGACTCAACTAGCAACAAAATGAAAATGAAATGAATAATAGTTAAAGACATGGATTCTCGGATTCAAAAGTAAGAAATGGATTGAGTCTAAACCGGAACCGTTATAAATCGATTTAAATTGATTGTTATATAATATTTCTACTAATTGACCAATCAATTTTTCTTGGTCAGGTCTAGGGTTAGAGTTAGAACATGACCCATGATATAGCTTGACCGACTTTGGATAATCTATGTTTATCTATATCTATATTAAGTAAAAGGGTATTTTCAATCGCAGGTTGCGCTTTGGTTTATCCAAAAAAAAAATCACATGTTGCTCAAGCCCTCACTAAATTAGAAAATATATTACTCAATCCTTAAAAAATTTCGAGTTAGGCTCAAGTTACTCTGGTTGAACTCGCAAAAGATTACTACTCTGTTAAAGAGGAAGGAAGTTACATAGTTGAGTTAGTGACAACTTGAAATTGTGAGCCATGTTTGGGAAGAGTGATTTTTTGTCAAAAAGTCATTGAAAGTTGTCAATTGATTATCTCTACTTTTTTATGCGACTTTTCATAATAAGTTAAAAAATTATTAAAAAAATCAATTTCCAAACAAGTCCAATTGTGGGTTTCAATCTTTTTCATTTTCATAAGTTGCATACAAAAGTCTAACTATTTATACTATTTATATTATTTATATAAATTATGTTATTATTTTTTTTCACATCCTGTGCACAGCACAGGCTTACCGCTAGTTAAATTATTAAGGAAAATCATTTTTATTTTAAATGGAATTGATAGGAGAAGAGTGAGTTTGAAACTTAACTACCACATAATTTTTTTAAACTTTTAGATTTTATAAGAAAGTAGGAATAGAGATTCGGAGGCATAAGAACACACCCACTACATTTACTTATATATATATATATAGTATAGATAACAAAATATTATATTTTAGTGATGTAAGAGCACTCTAGCGTTCTGTTACAAATCAAACTATTCCTAAAATTTTGACATGATAAATATTGCATCAATGTGCTATTCATTGTGTCGAATTTAATATGATACTATGTGGTGTTTTGAGAAGTTGATAAAAAATTGATTTTTTGACTTTTTTGCTTTTTTGTGACTTTTTTGGTAAAAAATTGGGTTGTTTTTGGTAAAAAAAGCTGACTTTTTTGACTAAAACAGCTAAAAAACTATAAAATTAGCTTTTTTGACAACTTCTCAAAAGACCGTTTTATAACGTGTTAAATTTGACATGATAAGAGTATCATGTGAAATTTTAACATGATGAATGTTTGCCTGTTGATTTTTAAAATTTTACTGTATTGCCTCCACAAAGTGTCATGCTAGTATTTTTTTTTTTTAATACAAACTTAATGTATTAATATAAAACTTAAAATTAATATTTAAAAAATATTAACCATTATTTTCAAAAATAATAATAATTCAAAATTTAAAACATAGTCACTTAACAATTTTACTCTTCTTGTTGCGACCACCCATGTTCAATAATATAATTACGAAGTTTGTGATTACTATGTTCCTTTTCATCATTCTCCATGATTATGTATTTTAATTACTTTATACTATAATGTAAGTTTGAATTAAATTAATGAAATTAATTTTTTTATAAATATTAATCATTAGAGTATAGTTTTTTTAATTGAAAGTTTATTTGAAGACATTGTAAATACATATAATTAGGTATGTACAATTGTCTGGTATAGTAGAAATTAAATTATGAGATGATTGTGCTAAATAATAGCATATGCATTATGCATAGTTAGAGTGAGTCTCTCAAAACATGACATTTTGACATTATAGTAGAGTGTAACTTGGGCGGGCTCAACCCGAGCAATCCGAATTCAGCCCGAATTTTTTTAGGGCTTGGATAAGATATTTTCAAATTTGGTACGGGGCTTTGGCAAAAATTCAGAAGTCTGAATTAAATTTGGACGAGCTTAGGCAAAGACGTCAAACAACCCGAGTAACTTAAAGTCCGAATTGTACATATATAGATACATAAAAATATTAAATATATATATAAATTATTAGCCATTACATGATATTAAAGTAATTTAGATTATTTAATCATATTGAATACATGTTATATATACAAATTTTGGGTGTTGATTTCCGACCACACTGCCAAACAGGGAACTCAGCTAGAGAACACAGGCAAAATAGATTACGCCCGATCAACCTGTCACAGAAAGATAAAACTCCAACGATGGTTCGTCCACCTGGGGGCACTCCGATGATCAAGTCAGTACTCAGTTTATCTCTCAAAGATAGCAAATAGTGCTTAACTTACAAGCCAGAATACAAAAAGCCTACCTTAGACCCACGATGGTACCTTACTTTTATAGCCATCACTAACCTGATCCCTGTAGAGGCCTAGCTTCAATGGACTTTGGCTCAATGCTTATCTAGGACTCCCGGTCAGATAGAGATAAACTCCCTAAGAGCTTTATCTTTATCCAGATTGTGATCCTTCCCCATTCTAGGACTCTTGTCCCATACCCTGATAACGCGTGTCAGGTACGAATCAATGAGAGAAGGACGCGTGGCGAAAACGGTTTAGAAAACCGTGCGTGACAGCTCATGCGCAGATAGAACTCTTGAAATTCTTAATTTAATGGAGCGAGAACCTCGGCTAGAGGGACGATCGACTAAGGGACTTGAAGAACTCGGTTCTTGGTTCTTGGTCATTGATAAAGTAGACTGCAGAGTCTTGGTCATGAGGTGCCAATGTGTGATGATTTTGGTCATGAAGGATGGAGTAAGTCTTAGCTGACGTGCTATATGGACAAACGTATAGGTTCCATCACCTCAGGATGCCGAGGTAATAGAACTTAGAGGGCAGTTGTGGAGGCATATTTTGTGAATGACAACACATGGCCAAGGTGACACCGAAGTGTCAGTCGAGATGCCAAGTGTCTTGGTTATGGCGCCGAGGTGATCTCGGTTAGATCGAGGTTGTTTGTGGAGATATCGGAATCTGAGATGAAGGTCGTTTTGCTTCTGCGTCCGCCGCTTGACAAGCACGTCGTCCAAAGCACATTCATTGTGGTTTTGCTGCCTTTTTGTGTTTTAACAAAAATACTCACTCTTTCCGTCTTTTCACTTCACATCTGCGATTTTGCCCAAGCTTTCTCTCTCCCAAAAAACCGTCATTGCTTCAAGTTTTCAAGCTCTGCAACTTGCTCCGATCAGCTCCTCTAGTGAAGTATCCACTAACTTGCTCCTCTTGCTGTCACTGTCTGACTCCAGTGTACCTCAAGGGCTGTTGAGGCTTTGAAAGCCGCAGGGCTGAACAAACAACAAGTGCTCTCAGTTGTTGCAAAGACTATAGATGACACTTTTGCTACTCGAGATGAAAGCATTTTGAATCAAGGGACAAGCCGGAGAAAGGGATGTCGTACCAAAAACACGCCTCTCAACCTTAGTCCTGCATCTATCGGAGATCAGCAAACCCAGTCAGCACCTGCTAACCCCTTTGCTGGTGCATCCACAACTCCACAAACCTCGAAGTATCCACCACGAGGCCAGAGGGTCTTCAATCCTCTCTACATGACTTTGTCCAAAGCTCTCCAAATCCTCGTTGGACAAGGCCATCTCAAACCCCTTGAGCCTCGACCTCTTCCGAATAACCTCCCTCTTTCACATGATCCGACAGTATACTGTGCCTTCCATCAACAAACCGGTTATGACACGGACCTTTGTTTTTGTCTTTGCCACGAAATACAAGATCTGACTGATAACAAGGTCATCGTCACACCAGGTCCTACAAAGTCTATCGGCACTAGATCAGTGAACTTAGGGGATAATGTGATTATGTGATCAGGAGATGAACCACCTGCTGATGGCATTCAATTTTCTCTAACACTGTTTTGAGCAATGTACAAATGTTGGTTATTTTACTTCCTGACTTGGGTATTGAGTCAGTTTTGTTGTGTTGTGTTGAGTTTGTCTTGTTGTATCGAGTCAGTCCTGTTGTGTTAGAGTCAGGTGATTTCGGGGGTGTTACCTCGGACATCACTTTCTTATTGTGTGTTTATCTTTTACACTCTTTCTTTTGAGTCTGTGTGTGCCATAGAGCCAGTTGTGCCAGAAGATCTAAATGAAACGGCAATGTTTTTCAACTACTTTTCTGTGCTTTGAAATCATTGCATTGACCTAAGTTTTTTATAAAAAAAATTTGAACACTATGTTGAAAACAAAGAGGGAGGAATTCCTCTGGATTTGCAAAATTTGATCAATTAAGAGAAAGAAAGGCATGCTAAGTCCTTAAATGAATGAGATCATGCTTGTTAATGTGAGTACTGAGAAGGATCTTGGCTTGATCTAGATTGGTTCTACATTGTCTTCGGCACGAGCGACGAGTCGCTTTCTTAAAAGATTTCAAAAAATATTTTGTGTGGTCCTGTGAAGACATGCGTGGAATTGATCTTGAGATTATGCAGCATAGGATCGCTCTCAGCCTCAAGACTCAACCTCTTTTGCTTTCAAACCTTGAACTTGGATTCAGAATGTTCAACGGTCAACCACAATGTGAAACTTGTATGGCCAGATTTGAAGCAGCCCATGAACTAGGGGCAATAAGGTCGTTTGACATCAAAGGAGGCCCGCCAGGCCAGATTCAAAGCAGCCCTCGAACTAGAGGTAAAAAGGTCAAATATGATCAAAAGAAAGCTTACAAGGCTGGATGAGAAACAGCCCTTAAACTAGGGGCAAAAAATGTCAGATGTGCTCCAAGAGTCAAAAGATGGATCATTCTGCAAACCAACGAAGATCGAAAAGAATGCCAAATCCCAGAATGGAGAAAAGAAGAAAGTTTTGTTGAAGGACAATCGAGTTCCTATCCACAACACTTGGGGCAATTCAAACCCGGTTAGATGGACTCCTAAATCATCAGCGAACAGCAGCCATTCTCCTGGATTCAGGTGGCTTCGAGATCTCAACACCGACCATTCAACATGGACAAAGTTAAACCTTTTTATCCTTGAGAGGCTGGCTGGGTCGAAAACCCTGAAGGGCGACCCAGGCAAAAGTTAAAGCAAAGAAAAGAACAAAAATGAAGAAAATGAAAAAATGAAAAGGAAAAGAAGAAAAAAAAAAAAAAAACAAAGCTCGCAAGGTTGAAAACCCAGAAGGTGGCCTTGGCAAAAGTTAGAGCGCAAAAGGACAGTGTCAACACTCAAGTGTACCTCAACCCGGAACTAAGTCAGGCTTGATTTCCATCTTTGGGATACGTAGGCAACTTCATTCTGAAGTCCAGCCATAAACACTTCCACATTAACTGTGGCCATGTAATGGTTCTGATCATCTTTGTCTTCTCTGTATCTGAGAGATTGTTTGTGATCGTCACTTTGTGAACTGATTACAGTGCGCTGTGGTGCCATTCAAACAATGGGTAACTTTCCATTGCCGTGCAGTACCATTTAGACAAGGGGCAATTTTCTATTGTTTTGGATCTGAGGTTGTGCATCTCAAGAGTAAATTCTATGTTGGTCGAGCAGTGGCCATTTGTAAAAACAGTTTTGAGAATTTTTAATGAGGTTGACTAATTTTCTCGAAAATTATTCCATTTTTCAAAATTGGACCATTTCTTGGACCCAAAAAAGGAAAATTTTCAGTGCTCATAGCCTAACTTGCATGATTTCAAATCAGAAAATCGAACAAGTATATTAATCTAACTCTCATATTGGCCAAAATTGTTTTAGTAGAACGCCAAAAACAAAAAATGGTCAAAATGATGAATTAGGGGCACAGTTGAGTGAGGTTTTCTGTCTTTTCCCTGTTGTCAACATACTTGCCAGAGAAGGCACCATACTTGCCGGAAAGGGTGTCATATTTGCCAGAAAGGGCATAACTGAAGCTAGCAATAGAAGGCCAAAAGCTCTCTCATCCTCTAAGCAGCGAGGTATCAAGCTAAGTGCGAAGCACGAACTAGAAATTGAGCTGGATGTTCAACCCTTTCATCTAGACGGGTTTGATCTCGCCCAAATTGGCGTCTGACCCGGAATGGGGACGTAGAAAATGCAACGTGTCAGACCAATCAATTGTATACCTGGCCAGTGGGACATGTTGTAATTCATCTCGATCAAGCTAAGCCAGGGGCATCATCAACCGATGTTAGTTGCAAATCTACTGCACACCCAATCGTAATGCAACCTCTCTGTGGGAAAGCTCACGAGTTGTAAGCAGAAGAATGAGAATCTAGTAGAATGCTAGGGGCAAGAGCCCACAACTTCCTATTTATCCATCAACCACCCAGGAGAGGGATAAAAAATAAGAGAGATTGAAGAATAGAGAGATGTGCGCTGAGAGCAAAAGTGGGGAAAGGGCCTTTCAGAGAAAAAGAGATTGAGTGCCAAGTGATGTGAGAATCACAAATAAGAAAGGGTGGGAAATAATACCCGAAAAAGCTGTGGGCTCCTTGGGAACTGAGAAGTCTCTCGCCATTGGAATACGTCTGAGTGTCGTGTGTGTTATTTGTCTCGATTCTTGGTTTGAGTCGTTGTGAGTGTCTATAGATGTATTTAGATTGTTTTACCTTCGTTTTCTCTTTGTTGAGTCGTTTTGACTATGGTCAGTTGTAGGCTCAATACCCGGTTGAAAACCCATTTCTCAATTTCAATTTCAAATCATTTTGTGCTCAGAATGTCATGTCGTTCTCTACATTTGTGCAAAACAGGATTTGTTCTTTCATAAAACTGCAGGGTTCGACCAAGTTCAGGTGAGAATAGTAAAACCAGGACCTATCTGAAGCTATATGGTTCCAGACTGCAAAGCAAAAGGAAAGAAGGAAAATTGGAGCATCTAAGTGTGTTTCACGTTCAGAAGATTCCGAGATTGCATTCCATTTGCACCTCCTTAGGCCTTGTCAATGCTTCGAAGTATGAGTGTACCTCTACCTCAAGCTCAAGCCTACTTCAAGCCAGAATGGCGATCAGAAGTGCTCTCTCTAAGTATTGTTCCCTGCCAGAGACGTCTTGGCTGTATTTACAATGAGTTCCTAGGAGATCAACTGCGACGGTGGAAACTAGAGTTCGAATGGCTGATGCCTAGAATGCAAAGGTTCGGGATTTCCAAGACTAAAGTCTGGTTTAAATACCCAAGGGTGTATCCCCGGCTTGAAATCTGTACGGAAGCCCCATAGGTTGAGGTAGCGGGTATACGCCTCAATTTTGGATACTGAACCAACCTAGTCTGTCATCCCGTTGGAGAATAGAGAAAGTTGTGAATATGATCAGGAAGAAAAGCGGCATCCGTGGTTTCTACATGCAGAGGTTACTCCTTGTCAGTATTTCAAAACCTTTGAACTGTGAGTTGAAGGTAAGAGTTCGAAGAACACAAAGGGGAGATCCCCGTCAGAATAGAGCGGTTCATCGCCACTCGCCCCATGAGGTGCTCTTTAAAGCACCGCTTTGTTTGTTTATTGCATTCTCTAAACATCATGCTCTACATTGCTTGTAACATGTATCATATCATCGCACTTATTGTATTTATTTGTATCTTGTGCTATCTTGTGTCTGTTATCCTTTTACGCTGAGCAGCGTTTAGGATCGTTGTCTCCCGGGACTTAACTTAGGATGTGTGGAACGCGATCCCGAGTTATTTTCCTCTTCTCACGAGTTCAGCGTGGTTAGAGTGTGCCCTTCCTCACACAATTTCAGCGTGTTTGGAATTTGTTTTTCTCTTCTCAGGATTTCAGCGTGGTTAGAGTGTTTTTTTCCTTACACGATTTTAGCGTGTTTAGAATTTACCTCAGGTTACGTCGAGCGCGCTCCTGATTGGTTGTTTTTGGACCGCTTCTCACGATTTCAACGTGGTTAGAGTGTGCTCTTCCTCACACGATTTCAGCGTGTTTGGAATTTGTTTTCTTCCTCTTCTCACGAGTTTAGCGTGGTTAGAGTGTGCCCTTCCTCACTCGATTTCAGCGTGTTTGGAATTTGTTTTCCTTTTCTCATGAGTTCAGCGTGGTTAGAGTATGACCTTCCTCACACGATTTCAGTGTGTTTGGAATTTGTTTTTCTCTTCTCACAATTTCAGCGTGGTTAGAGTGTTCCTTTTCTCACACGATTTTAGCGTGTTTGGAATTTATCTCAAGTTGCGTCGAGTGTGCACCTGAGCGGTTGTTTTTGAACATCTTCTTACGATTTCAGCGTGATTAGAGTGTCCCTTTCCTCACACAATTTCAGTGTGTTTGGAATTTATCTCAGGATGCATGGAGCGCGCTCTTGATTGCTTTTCTTTGGACCTCTTCTCACGATTTCAACGTGATTAGAGTGTCCCTTTCCTCACACGATTTCAGCGTGTTTGGAATTTATCTCAGGACTCGTGGAGCGCGCAACTGATTGCTTTTCTTCAGACCTCTTCTCACGATTTTGAGCGTGTTTGGAATTTATCGCAGAACGTGTGGAGCACGCTCCTGATTGCTTTTCTTTGGACCTCTTCTCACGATTCCAGCGTGGTTTAGGTGTCCCCTTCCTCACAAAATTTCGACGTGTTTGGGATTTGTTCTTCCTCCTCTCATAATTCCAGCATGGTTGGAGTATGTCTCCCTTTTTGCATCTACTGTACTGTCTGTTACATCTATTGCATCATATCTATTTCATCATCTGCATCCTTTCCATGTTAAGCTTAGTTTGGCATGTGTTCATACATTTCCTTCGTTGAAGCATGGTTCTGTGATAATGTGTATGCGTCTATTCCACTAAGAGAATTGTGGTCTGAGGGTGTCAGCACCTTTTCTGTGTTAGACGTGGTCTGTTTTCTATCTATGCCTTTTCTAGGTAGAAATGTGGTTTGGCCGCACACCTTATTCACTTCATCCTTTGCATCGTATGTTGTTTTGTTGCATTCAGCATTTAGGATCACGATCTTTCCTCAGCAGATCATTCTTCACTTATATCATGCCACCCAATTACTTGTATTCTTTCTGCGAAACACATAGTTCTGCATGTGCGCACGCCTATTCCACTAAGAGAGTTGTGGTTTGAGGGTTCCGACACCTTTTCTATGTAAAACGTAGTTTGATTTTACATCTCCATCCCTTTATGATATTTGTGTGGTTTTGCACTGTTTGTGGTTTGATTCAATTACATTGCATGTCATTTGCATTGTTTCGTTACATTGTACATCATTTACACTGTTTTGTTGTATTACATATCATTCTGCATCATGTCCCTAAACTACGCTGGTTTGATTCCTTGCAAAGGGATACGTAGGCAGCCTAAAGGTTCAACCAACTACATTTGTATTTTGTTTGTTTGTCCAAATCTTCGGCCTTGTCAAAAATGGGTCGTTTCTGGGCTTTGACATTCACTGACGCCATTTCATGACTCTGAGCTCTATCAAAGAGGGGCAACTGTAGAGACCCCATTTTTGACCGTCCTTAAGACTTGGGCGCCACTGATTGTTTACTTGGTGATGAAGTGTGCAGTGCAAAGGTTCAATTTCTTCGACAATGAGATAGTCAAATCCCAACCTTACACCCCATTTTTGGACTAAAACTATTTTGACCAAAGATTTTAGACCTTAAAATCCTCTCTTTCAAAACATTTTGGAAGTAAAGTTTCTGCGATGTTCCGACGCTCACATTTTGTTAAATGTTGCGCTTTTCGGCAAACCGAGCAAGGACAAAGTGGAAATGCATGAAAGAGAGGTGAAATCTTCAAAAAAATCTTCAAAAACATCTTGTTTGGGGGTTTGGAGTTGAAGAAAAGAGGAGTGGAGGGAAGAAACCTAGTTGAGGAAGAAGTTGGGCATGAATTGTTAAGAGATGGACGAGCAGTCCTCGCTAAATCGAGCCTATCCACTTATATACTTGGATTTCAGCTATGAGACCACCACCGTTGGAAAGAAGACTGCTGGGGCTTCATTTTACACTCAAAAATCTCCTAAAGTCGAGTCCGGATGGGGCAGATATGGTTGGTTGAAGTTAGGCATCAATCTGATTGAGCCGGAAATGAGCAGTCTTCACTAAAAGAGGGATATCTCTTAGCACACTTGGAATTTTGAGATGAGGCTGCCACCATTGGAAATCTTACTTCTGGGGCTTCAATTTAGACATAAGAATGACCTGTAAAGGAGTCTTGATGAAGGAGTTATGCCCATTTGAAGTTAGACTTGCAGAGCAGAATTTGCAGTCAGCCACGGAAGTGGCCGATCGGCCATCATTAGTAGCAGGTCGGCCAAAAAGATGGCCGGTCGGCCAAAAATGTCCAGAAAGCTCAGAATTTGAAGATATTTTGCTCCAGTTGTCTTCCAAATGCTCCAGCTGTCTCTATATTCAGATATTTCGACCAAATGCTCTCTTTATTCTATATATTGAAGCAATATCTATCATTTTAAAGGGTTGGAAGGTGAGCAAGTTTGGGAGCCTCTCTCTCTAAATCTCTCTCTCTCTCTCTCTATAATTTTGTGAACAAAATTCTAGCCTCTCTCTCTAGAAGCCTCTCTCTCTTCCTATATTGTGCTTAGAAGTGAGAATTTTCTACACTCTTGCAAAGAGACCCTAGACCAAACACCTCTACTTTGTTGCTGAGGTTCTTGAAGGTCTTATTTGAGCTCTCAAAGCTGGTTTTGGCTCAGATTTGCGCCTGTTTTGCTGTTGTGCTTCAAGGGTAAGCACTTGTCCCTTTTAAGCTTGTCTTGCACACTTGTTTTGCCACCTTTGCAAATTGTTTTTGGCTTGGTTTTCAACTGAAAAAAACTTTGTTTTTCAGTCCTTAAAAATGGCGGTTTAAAGCCATTTTGTGCTAAGGGGTTGTATCCCCATTCTTGTTGCCTAATTGTTAAGCTTTTTGCATCATCTCTTAGCATGTAAAAGTCAAACCTGTTGGGCCTTTAAACCACTTAAATTCAGAGTTATTTCAGTGGTAAAAAATGTGTTTGGGAGTCCAAAAATGGAGGGGATGGCCTCCCCTCCTTGTCTCTCTATGCCATGCCTAATTAGCATTACAAAGTAGCATGTTTTTGTGGCTTGTGTTGGCTTAATTCAAGCATGTTTTAGGCTTTATTTTGACCAGCTTTAACTCTGCTTTTGGCTGGATTGATCACTTGTTGCTTGATTTTGGTACTTGTAGTGCAATCTTGCTTACTAGTCTAGCATATTTAATGATTTAGCCTATTGATCTAGCTTGTTTTAGCTTAACTCCAGCACATTTTTGCTATTGTTTTAGCATGCTTTAACTCTGTTTTGAGTGGTCTTGGTCCTTTGAGGCTTGCTTTACATGGCTATAATGTAGTTGCCTTTACTAGCTTTGTGTCTTAGGCCCTCTAGCATGCTTTGCTTGAGTTATTTGCATGATATAGCATCATTTTGCATGTGATTTCAGAGCATATATCATTGTCATACTCTCACATATTTCACTCTTTAATGGCTTTTGAGAGTTGTGCCTTATGCCTTGCTTGCAGCCAATATGCGAGCATATTTTTCTTGCCACTTGTGCTTCAATTCCAACATGTTTTCGCTACTGATTTAGCATGATTTAGCTCTGTTTTGAGCTTGTTTGGTCGTTTGAGCTTGATGTTGCATGCTCCTAGTGTAATGCACTTCACTAGCTTTGGTGTTTTTGGCCTTTTGGCATGCATTGCTCGCATGATTTAGTGTCTTTTGCATGCCATTTCAGTGCTGAAATTTCTACAATCTTCCTTCATGCTTCACTCTTTTATGCACTTTTGAAAGTGGTCTTGAGCCCCTTGTTGGCTTGAGCATGAAATTGAGGCATTCATGCCTAATGGTTTTAATCTTCTCTTGAGGGTTTCTACTAACCAACAGCATGAAACTTCTTTCATGCTCAAAGAACTTGTGGCTTAGGCCATCTTTCCAAATAGAGGACTTTCACATTGAACTTAACCGGTTAAAGGACTAATTGGTAAGCTAAAATGTGTAAACAAAATGAACAAAGTAAAACTTATGCAAGATAAGCATGTTGTTTGCATTGCATGTGTTTGAATCAGACGTTAATCCAAACACAAGAAATGTGAGATGTTTCATACTCAAAGTGATGAAACGTGTCACATTTCTTAGTCACCATCACCCTTGATCATGCATGATAGGGTGGAGGCACTTTAAGTCTTATGTGCGCATTCACTAACATTGTGCAAGCTTGACCCTTTGGCCATCATGCATTGAGACGCGTGGTTGATGGCTTGAGAGCCGAGTACTACACTCCTTTGAGCTTGAGATATGATAAGGAGGGTAATTGCACACACATTTCCTTGCAAATACACTGTTATGCCTCTGTTTGTGCTCAGTTGCAACAAAAAGAAAAATTCAAGGAATCAGTGGCCGACCGGCCACCAAGGCAGCCGACCGACCACCAAAGTAGCCGACCGGCCATTAGTACTAGCCGATTACTACCAATCATGGCCGATCATCCCTCAGCATGTTCCTGAGATGGGTCAGAAGCAATCTGGAGGTCGGCACAATTTTCAGAGGTCCAAAGATGTGCAAACAGAGGCACCTTGAGGCAAGGCAGTGGATTTTCAAGAGAAAGCAATCGAGCATGCATACCTCCCTCGCCCGCGAGGCCATCTTTACCGCTTTACTAGCTAGTTGTAGTTAATTACATGTTTTGTAATTAATTAGTTTAATCTGTGTTGTAATATTTTAATTTGCTAGAGTTAGTTAATTAGTTTACTTGTAATAAGTAGCTTAGCGTAGCTAGTTAGCTTATTTATTCGGACCCTCCTGCGAGAGGGCGCAATGTTGTAATGAGGGTGCGTGCGTGTGTGCATGTCTTCCAACCCCATTTCTTTCTCTTTTTTATTTATCAGCTTTTGATGGCTAGTTTAGGGCATATCTCGATTAGCATACCTTATGCTTTGCATGTTTGCATCATTCATTTGTCTTACATGCACCGGGCTCGACGCATCATTCCAACTGCGTCGTATTTCAAATACCTACTTGAATACGTGTTTCACAACATGTTATCAAGTGTTGCATTCATATGCCATTTTAGATAGCCGAGCCTATTTAGCTGCATTTTGCATGTGTTGCATTAGGCATCTTGTATAGCTAGGATCATGTATTGATTTCTAACTAGTTTTCTGTTTTGGCTCGGAGTACACTGTAAGTGTTTTTGCTTTAGCATCCTTGCATGAGTGTGAATGTTGCCATGATAGCATGCATGCCATGAGGCTATTTGCTTATATGCTTAACTGCTTGAATGTCTGTGCGTGGAGGCTTGATTGCTTGAATTGGAACAATTCATCAAAATGTGAGTTTTAAGCCCACATGGAGTAGCAAATCATCATGTTTTAAGCCCACCTTGTTTGGTGGCAAATCCGCATTTCTAAGCCCACTTGAGAGTGGCAAATTCAAACCATTTTCGAAAATAAACATTGAATTGTTTTGTTCCAATTTAGGCGATCTAGTCTATACTTGTATGTTGTGCGCATCACGTAGTAAGTTAGATAACAACCGGAATAAGAACACATGTGTTTTTAAAATAACATATCATGTTTAATAGAGGCCGATCCTTTGATTGGGCGAGTGGAGGTGCTCATTGCATGACCTTCCCTTCTCGTACCCAAGTTCCCGAGCCAAGGCAACTTTGGTGATGACGGACACATGGCCTTAGGCACGAATCAGGGTTTCCTAAATTTTCCAAAATAAAACATTTAGGTAGCGACTCTGTAATCTGGCAAAGCAGTCCATGTTTGGCACTTCTTGATTAAAATCGATTTTCCAAAACGATTTGCCGGATTTGGACTCTTTGGTGATTTATCGGTCTTACATTGCACTTTATGAGACTAGATACAGAACCGTGATAGGAGTCCAAACTATAGTAGCTATGAACACCAAATCGGCGCCCTCTCTGAAAGGGGGGGCACGCAGAGGAAGTTCGGGCGATCTACAATTGGCTAGAGAGAATGACTCCATTATGCTTGGGAAGGACTACATGCCCTTTCCCATAGTCTCCATTATCAAAGGAGGAGTCAGATTCCCCCTTAACACCCTTTTTAGGGAGGTCCTCCACCATTACAAACTAAACCCCATGCAACTAGCTGTAAACTCTTTTAGAATCATAAACGGAATCGCCGAGTTGGAACGTCGGCAAAATGCTAAGATCTCCTTGTCCGATATCCAGTATTGCTACACAATGTGTGGCCTTAAAACCAAAGCTAGCTATACATACTACCTTAAGCCGAGATCCACCCAATACAAGCTGATAGCTAACATTCCAGACTCAAATAAAAGTGCGACTGATGACTACTCGATTGTCTCAGGCAATTAGGAGTTCGCGCCAGACGACGAACTCCATCTCTTCCCATTGCGCCGCGAGGTTTTTAGGGATGACAAGGGTAAGGACTTAGTTTCCCTCTCTAGAGTCCCTCCTACTTTCTTTAATCATCTTTCTATCACTTTGTTTCTAATGCATGATCTCTTTTTGCAGCTCTCCCCCAGCCAGAAAGGGACTTTCGTCAATACTATATGCCGAGCAAGGACTTGGTTCGCCTTCACAGCCTGCCACTCGAGCTTCGTAAGGCTCCAATCCTCCTCAACTACGTCCCAACATACCGGAGTCCTCTCCCTGACATTCCTCAAAAGAGAAAATCTCCGCCTTCTGCAACAACTCCCTCCGCCACTTCATCGCCAAGGCCTGATTAAGCCTCAACTTCTAATCCAGCGGAGCAGCCATCGACACCCGCTCCCCAACTGATTCCTCCAGCCCAACGCCAACGCCAACGCCGATGCCGAGCTTCACTCCTCACTCCTGCGGGAAGAACTCGTAGCCGAAAATGCCAAAGTACTGAGGCATCGGCTTACGATCCAGCCAACCCACCCATACTTTACCAGCAATCCATTTTGGTACCAAAGTCACTGAAGACCTCTTGGGACGTAACAAGGCTGTTGTTGAAGACCTCTTGGCCGCATACCTGGTGTTGTGACAGTTCAGTCCTCCCCATCACAATCCCAACCAAAGGCTAAGCCAAAAAGGGTGAAGAAGTCCAAAGCCAAGGCAACAGTGACTCAGATCGACTCTGAGGACACTTTGCCGATCTCCAAACTAGCCAAGGCTGAAAAAAGCGCCTCCACTGCTGAGAAGAGGCCTGCCGAGGCTGGTTCGTCCGAGGCATCCTCCTCAAAAAGGCTAAGGTCTGAGGGTAAAGATCAGCCCAACGTTCTTAAATCCAACTCTCCCTAGGCCCCGACATTCATGGTGGGCGACCGACCTCTGCTAGCTGGCGACAGCGCGTTAGACGTGTTAAAATCGGCGCCGCCATCTCCACTATCGTTCTCTTGTCAATTGACATCGACCGAATGTCTAAGCTAACAGAGTATGAAAACTATGCTCTAATGATGCAGTACTGCGTCTTGGTAAGTCTTTTACCTTGTCTTCTGAAGTTTTTCAACACTTAGCCAAATTTTTACTATTCTGCTTTCTTTTGTTGCAGGCCATCCAGCAGGGCCATTCTTTCGCAGTCAAGGCCGAGGACTATAAGAAAGAACTAACCAAAAAGACTAAGGAGGCAGTCAAACTTCTCTTTTCGCTTAACAAAGCTGAGGCTCGCATCCAAGGTCTGCTTGTTCAGGCCAAGGCAACTGAGCTAGCATTGAAAACAGCGGAGGACCGCACCGAGGCTATAGAAAATGTTGCCGAGGTCATTCAAGCTAAGGCGAAAAAGGCCAAAAAAAAAGAAGCCCAATCCCAGACCGAGCTCCAGACGACATTGTCTACAAAGGCAGCCAAAATCAAGGAGGTGGACGAGAAGGCCTATGCCGAGAGGGCAGCCGACGTCCACGAGGAATACAAAAAGCAAGTCAGACAGGCATGCAACAAGAGTTACACCCTTGGTTGGATGGCTGCTCTGAAAGAGCTGGCTGTTCCCGAGGACTCTCCCATCCGAGATGAAGGCCGACTTGTAGTGTCATTCCCTCTTGTTCTAAGCCAATCTGAGGGTGAGGCTGGGAGGGAAGAAGAAGAAGATGAAGAAGCCGAGGTGGCAGTTAACCCTGAGGGTTCTGTTGGAGCCAAGTCCCCAACTCTGAATGAGCAAGTCCTGGACTTGACTTAGGATGAGCAGAATAAGGTCTCAAAAAGTGTCTCCCCCAAGAAGACTACGTCCAAGGTGCAAATCACCGAGAAAAGCCTCGATCAAACTCTCCAAGAAATTGACGCCAAGCTCGAGGTTGAGAAGGCTTCCGAGACGATTTCCCAGTTGTCTTCTGAGGCCGAGACATAGCCAGCCACCGACACCGAGTAGCCTGTTTTAGCATCCTCTCTTTGTTTTGACATCTTGTACTTTTTTCATCTGTAGTTTCTACAGCTTTGTTAGACAATGTTTTTTAATTTCAGTCTGGCTAATGTGCCTTTTGTACTTTGAACAAGTTGTCTTTTGAATGCAAGCCTCCTCATTCCTTTTAAGTATTGAATGTCTTCATTTCTCTTATGTATGTTTTCCACTTTCATACTTAGAATAATTTTGCATGTCTTCAAAGTATACCTTTAACTGTATAATCTCCTCGGAATAAAGTACCTCGGATATACTTCTGATTGTTTATCTCGGCCTTGGCTTAACACTTAATATTTTGAAATATTTTTATAAGTGTTGTTTCTTTAAACTTGCCACTCCACTCTCACTTACTGTCTTCTATCAAGACTTCTGTCTTTCTACACTTCCCAAGTTTGGCAACCTGGTCATCTCGGCAAGTACGTATGTACTTCCTTCAATATTACCTCGGCTTAACTTCAACTTGTAAATTTTTCTGAAAATTTTAACAAGTGTTAAGCCAACTCTAGCTTGTAAATTTTTCTATAAAGTTCCAACTCCCAAGTACTTTAAACTTTTACTTATCATTCTCCAGTTCCTTGCCCCCTAATGTGAACTTAAGTTTCACTTATGTCCATATTAAGTACATATAGTTTTTGCCGAAGTCAGATTCAAACAAAGACTAGCTGAGGTTCTCAACCTTGGTTTCTTTGTTAATCTAACTAAAATGCACTTAGTTTCATTCTAAGCTTAATTCTGCTGACATGGAAAAGGCTATGTTAAACCAACTTAGTTCAACTCCATTATATACAAGTCTAATTTCATCTCTGCCAAATAATGAGTCTAAGTCATTCGTCATGTTTCAATCAGAAATATCGCCAACTTAGTTCAACCCTATTATATGCAAGTATAATTCTACTCTATCATATAATCTAAGTTATTCGTCATGTTTCAATCAAAAACATCGCCAACTTAGTTCAACTCTATTCTATGCAAGTATAATTCAACTCTGCCATATAATAAGTCTAAGTTATTCGTCATGTTTCAATCAGAAACATCGCCAACTTAGTTCAACTCTATTATATGCAAGTATAATTCAACTCTGCCATATAATAAGTCTAAGTTATTCGTCATGTTTCAACCAGAAACATCACCAACTTAGTTCAACTCTATTATATGCAAGTATAACTCAACTCTGCCATATAATAAGTCTAAGTTATTCATCATGTTTCAATCAGAAACATTGCCAAAGGACTGGTCAGTCCAATCACACAAATTTTCAAATTCTAAAAAAAATCAGGCTAAAAATTTTATTACTACCTTGGCTAAGAAAATTATGACATAAATTTCGAAAAAACAAAAAAGTATAATGATAGAAAAACTTTAAGTTGCTAGTATTCCAGGGTCATGGCAACTCTTTGCCTTCACTGTCCTCAAGCCGATATGCACCATTGCCAGCTACTGAGATGATTCCATAATGTCCCTCCCAATTTGGGCCCAACTTGCCCTCTCTAGGATCCTTCTTGTTGACAACCACTTTTCTTAGCACCAAGTCCTCAATTTTAAACTCTCTTGGGTTGACCTTCTTATTATAATGCCTAGCAAGTTGTTGCTGGTATGCCCCCAGCCGAATTGCTGCTCTCTCCCTTTTCTCCTCAAATAGGTCTAGATCTGAGGCTAGGAATGCCTCGTTAGTCCCATCCTCTACTCCTTGAGTTCTAATCTCTGGGATGCCAACTTCTAATGGGATGACTGCTTCAGTGCCATAAGCCATGGCAAATGGGGATTCCCTAGTTAATCTTCTCGACGTAGTTCGATATGCCCAAAGTACATTGGGCATCTCTTCAACCCATTTCCCCTTTGCTGCTTCCAGCCTCTTCTTGATCCTATGTAAGATAGTTTTGTTGGATGATTTTGCCTGACCATTACTCTGAGGGAAACTTAGAGTGGAGTAATAGTTCTTGATTTGTACTTTGCAAGAAGCTTTTGATTAGCTTACTGTCAAATTGTGTACTAATGTTTGCTACTATGGCCCTTAGGATCCTAAATCCGGTGATGATGTTCTTCCATATGAAGTTCTTCACATAAATGTCTCGAATCTTCGCAAGGGGTTCAGCTTCTACTCATTTTGTGAAATAGTCAGTTGCTACCAGTAGGAATTTCCTTTGTCCAGTTGCTTGGGGTAGTTGTCCAACAAGATCCATGCCCTACTAGGAAAATGGCCAAGGGCTGGACACTGGGTTTAAATCTGTTGCTGGTTGATGTATCAAATGTGCAAACCTCTGACATTTTTCACACTTTCTGACATAAACTTCAGCATCTTTCTGCATGTAGGGCCACCAGTACCCCTGAGTAATGGCCTTATGAGCAAGTGACCTGCCCCTAGCGTGGCTTCCACATACTCCTTCATGTATTTCATACAAGAAGTCTTCAACTTGTAAAAGATGCACACATCTCAAGAGGGGATTAGTAAAAGACTTCTGTAGAGATGTCCTTCTACTGTCAGACTGAACCTCGTCGACTTTAGTCTGGTCTTGTATATTTTTTTACGATCATTTGGCAGCTTCCCATCTCCAAGGAATATTATTATTGCATCCATCCAACTTGGTCCCATCTCCACACACATTGCTTCGTACTCTGTGATCAGTGGTTCCACACTTGGGCCTGACAAATAATCAACCATTATTGTCCTTGCCTCCCTCGATTTCATTGCACTAGCCAGGTTAGCCAAGGCATCGGCATGGCTGTTATCATCTCGGCTAACCAGCTGTAGTTGGCAGTCCTGAAACAAGGCTAGTAATCTAATAACCTCTTTGACATAAGCTATCATTCTTTCATCTTGGGCTGCATACTCGCCCGTTGCCTGGTTCACAATAAGCTGGGAATCACAGAAGACCACCACCTCGTCGGCTTCCATTGCTACTGCTAACTTTAATCCTGCGATCAGTGCTTCATATTCTGCTTCATTGTTTGAGGCTTTAAACCCTAGTCGAATAGATTGATCTAGCTAGGGGTGAGCATGGTCCGGATTAGACCAGATTGAGGTAAAACTAGGACCAATCCGTTATCTATGGTTCCTGAAAAATTGGAACCAATCCAATCCGTTTAAATCATGGAACCAATCCGAACCAATCCATTTAAATACGGATTGGATCGATTTAGGACCACGGATTCACATAATTAAATAACAAATATATATATAACACTTTAATTTCATAAAAATACAAATATAGCGCTATATCAGTTCCACAATAGCAACATATTTTTCTATAATAGTGACATACTGTTCTAAAATTTAAACAATCATAAGAAAACTGGTTTCACCATAAGTATTTAAACCATTATAAATTAAAACTAAAAACTAACAAACGAAAGTAATAAAAGAAGATATTATACGGTTTTAGGTTTGAGTTTAGATTTTATATAGAATAAGAGAAGATACTATGGGGGAGGATGTATAATAAAAATATAGACTATTTGTATACGGTCTGGATCGGTTCCAATCCGGAACAGTGGGATTCAATCCGGAACCAATCCATGGACTACGGATTTTTAATTCTTTAATCCGGAACCGAACCATGGATTCAAAAAACCAATCCAAACCTATCGGATTGGACTGGACTGGATCGGATTACGGATTTCACGGATTCCTTGCTCAGCCCTAGTTCTAGCATCCGCCCAGTTGGCGATACTAGTACTACTCCTGCCCACGCTCCTTGACAGTTTGAACTCCCGTCAACAAATAGGCAGAAGGAGTCGCTGATGTAAATATCGCAGGGCTTGAGTCTCTCTTCTTTCTTCTGCTCTGCTGTGGCGTTTTTCATTCCCAACTGGGCCTCTTCTTATTCTCCTGGACATCCTGAGTCGCAGCTCACCGGATCCCGACGTGGGATGGCACCAGATGTGAACTTAGCCACGAAGTCCGCCAGAACCTAGCCTTTGATTATTGTTTTGGGTCTGAACTCTAGATCGTATTAGCCTAATACCACTGCCTATCTGGCCACCCTGCCTGTTAGATCACTTTGCTATAGTAAGGATTTCAAAGGGTGTTCAATCAACACCACAATCTTGTGAGCTTGGAAATAATGGTTCAATTTCTTGGAGGCCATCATTAAGGCCAGTGTTAATTTCTCCAGGGGTAAATACCTGGTCTCTATGCCTGCTAGGGTTTTACTTACATAGTATACTGCCTTTTGTTCTCCCTTGTTTTCTCTAATTACCACTGTACTTACTGCATGCTCTAAAACTGCCAAGTACAAGAATAGCTCCTCTCCAAATACTGGATTCGAGAGAACTGGAGCTATGGTCAGGTATCTTTTTAAGTCAACCAATGCGATTTCACATTCCTTTACCGATAAGAAGTCTATGGCCTTTTTCAACAGACTGAAAAATGGTTTACACTTATCCAAACTTCTGCTTTTGAATCTGTTCAGGACTGCGGCCCTTCCTGTCAACATCTGCACTTGTTTTGCTGACTCTGGGCTTTTCAAATCTAGGATGGCCTTGATTTGATCTGGACTTGCTTCAATGCCCCTTCCGGTAACCAAGTACCCCAAGAACTTACCAGACCCAACTCGAAATGCACATTTTGAAGCATTGAGTCAGAGCCGATATGTTTTTAGGATGTCAAAGATTGCCTTCAACTCGGCCAGATGATCCTCAGGTTCCTTGGTCATCATGACCATGTCGTCGATGTATGCCTCCACTATTTTGCCAATCTGATGTCTGAATATCTTGGTCACCAATCTCTGGTATGTTGCTCCTGCATTTTTCAACCCGAAAGGTATCACTCTGTAGCAATACAGCCCTTTTGGGGTGATAAATACAGTCTTCTCTTCATCAGGAGGGTACATTGTTATCTGATGGTACCCGCTATAAGCGTTTATAAAGCTTATCTTTCCATGTCTTGAAGTGACATCCACTAATTGATCGATTTGGGAAGTGGGAAACTGTCTTTGGGACAAGCCTTATTTAGGCTAGTAAAGTCCACACAAATCCTCCACTTCCTATTCTTCTTTTTTACAACCACAGTGTTGGACAACCAGGTAGGGTAGTTCACCTCTCAGATGGCTCTGGCCTCTAATAATTTGTCCACTTCCTCCTCTACTGCCTCCACATGAATCGACGTCGACCTCCTTGCTCACTGGATGACGGGTTTTGCCGACCTGTCTACGTTCAGTTTGTGGCATGTAACAACAAGATCAATGCCAGGCATCTTGTATGGCGTCCAAGCAAACACCTCTATGTTGGCTCACAAGAACGCTTCTAACTCCCTCTCCTCTTTCTCGGCCAAGCCTGAGCAAAGGAGGAAAAAGTGCTCTTCATCACCTTGCTAGACCAGAATTTTCTTCAAAGCTTCCTCGCTTTTGTCAGCAGGCTCTTTGTCGACGTCATCCAGGACCTCCATGTCCTTGTCTTCGATCTCTACTGTCTCTACCTCTCGTACGTTGCAGATGGATTTCATTGCTTCCATGAAGCAATTCTTTGCCTGCACTTGATCCCCTCTGACCTCCTCAATTCCATGCTCTGTTGGGAACCATAACAGGTGGTGCAGCGTTGAGGGAACAACCCTCATTGCGTGCAACCATGGCCTTCCCAAGATAACATTGTAAGAGGAGAGGGTTTCTATTACTGTGAACTCTGTGCTTACTTTCTTGGTGCCTGCCTGTACCTCCAAACTTATTGCTCCCAGGGGCTACGTCAGCATTCCATTGAACCCGACCATTGGACTGCTGGATTGCTCCAGTCCGGCCTTTTTTTTTTCTTTTTTCTTCTTTTTTTTTCTTTCTTTCTTTCTTTCTTTCTTATTTTATATATATATATATATATATATATTATATTATATATATAATAAAAATTTAATTGGAAACTCTCTTTTAAGGGTCTCCTCTTGTGAGGAATCCCATTGAGAGCTTGAAATTATTGTGAAAGAGCTTCTATCTATTTATAAGAAAAAAATTCTTCCAAAAAAATTCAAGAAATCTATGTGGGATTCAATTAAATTCATTGGAGGGAAACTTAAAATTTTGATATCCCTCCAAAAATTTTGCTCTTCTTTCAATCAAAGTATTTGAATTAAAATCATATGGAGGGAATATTGAATATTTGATTTCTTCTTCCAAAATTAAAATTAATAATATTTTTAAATATATTTTTATATTTTTTAAGAAAAAAAGTATTAAGAGAAATATTTAAGATTATTAAAATTTTTAATTTATAATTTTATTACTTATATTTTTTAATAAAAAAAGTATTAAGAGAAATATTTATGATTATTAAAAAATTTAATTTATAATTTTATTACTTATATTTTTATTTAAATATAATTTTAATATATTTATGACGTCACGGTTCGATTCCGGTTCAACCCGACGGTTGAACCGGTGACCCGTCCACCCGATCATTTTTCCGGTTCACTCACCGGTCCGGTTTTTAAAACATTGCTTTAGGGCTCTGCATCCCTGAGTCAGGTGTCTATCCTTATTATGGTAGGCACAGTGCTTCCCTAAGCTTCTTTCCATGAATTCGCCAAGGATCTTCTCTGGTGCTCTATAGTAAGATTGATTCCTAATCCTTTCCAGGACTTTGTAAACTGGGATCCGAAACACTGTGGTGACTGCCTATGCAGCCCATAGTCCTGTTTCTTGTCTATTAAAATTTGTATTACCTCGACCTCACTTCGACGAGTCGTTCCTCTTCTCTTGCATTGATGTCTTTGCCCCTAGCGTGTCTTCCTCTGCTCTTGCATATTTTTCGATCCTGGCCATAAGTTCCTCTATACTTTTTGGTAATGTCTTTGCCAGTGACTTTCGAAGCAGACAGTCGTCGTTCAGGCCGTTCTTAAAAGATACGACTGCCACCTCTTGGTTGCACCTTGGTATTTGGTTAAACACCTTATAATAACTTTTGGCATAAGCCCTGAGGCTTTCATCCTCGCTAATTCTTAGAGCCATCAAGGAGTCTACCCTTAACGGCTGTAGTTTGTTTGTAACAAACTTGGCCACAAACATCTCACCCAGGCTTTTCCAACTTTTCACAGTTCCTTTCGGCAACTTGTGAAACCAATCTAATACGATTTCCCTAAAGAATTAGGGGAACACCTTGCAGAATAATGGCTCGTTCCCAGTATACAGTGCCATCGAGTTCAAATATAAGCAGACACGAAAGTTGGGATCTGACTTACCGTCGTATATCTGGAATCTCGACATGTGAGAACCTTTTTAGGGCCTCAAACTTGTCCAATTCTACAGAGAATGGCATTCTTGGCTTGACCGGAGATGTTACCTCGGTATCTTGTCGCTTCCTCTGCAGGTAATCCCTCAAATCCTCCTTAGTCCGTCCAGGAGCCCGGTTGTCAACGGATTTCAGCTTTTTTGGTGTGCTGCTCCCTGTGTCATTATGAGTCCTCTTGGACCTCCCTTTATTTATCGTGTCAAAGTAAAGCTCCTTCCCTTGAATATGCCGACGCTTTTTGACGTAGGTTTCTTTGGCACGATGTGTCCTCTAAGACTCTCCTCCCATCGATTCTGCTCGTTCGACCTCCCATGAAGGTCGATGCGAATGCTCCTTTACCCTATTATGCTGCGGGACTACGGGGATTGCTTTCTGCCCCCCTTTCTGGGCATCGTTCTTGGCTGCTAGAATCGGCGTGTCCTCCAATAGGCACAGTGGCTACATGACGTTGTTCTGCATTATGAAATTGACAACCGATTGCAGGTCTGCCAATTTGTTTTCCATCCATTTCATCTCGCCGTCCCTCCTCAAGCATTTGTCTTTCCATACCTGGAGGTCTCTCTCGTTGTAATACTCGCCTCCGTCTGCCTTCTTTGAAGCGTCTCCCTCTTGGCCGATGTCCTTTTCTCTGGGATTTTGCTCTCAGGGTTTTTCATTACAATTATCCTCTTCTACGTTAGGTTCGGTGTGCTTATCACTCCCACTAGGGACGTCGTCTCCGATCTTCTCTTTCTACCCGTCGTTGGCCATCTATTCTCTTTACGATTCCCACAGACGGCGCCAAATTGTGGGTGCTGATTTCCGACCACACTGCCAAACATGGAACTTAGCTGGAGAACGCAGACAGAATGGATTACGCCCGAACAACCTATCACAGAAAGATAAGACTCCAGCGGTGGTTCGTCCACCCGAGGGCACTCCGACGATCAAGTCAGTACTTAGCTTATTTCTCAAAGATAGCAAATAGTGCTTAACTCACAAGCTAGAATACAAAAAGCCTACCTTAGACCCACGATGGTGCCTTACTTTTATAGCCAACACTAACTTGATTCTTGTAAAAGCCTAGTTTCAGGACTCCCGGTCAAATAGAGATAAATTCTCTAAGAGCTTTATCTTTATCCAGATTGTGATCCTTCCTCATTCTAGGACTCATGTCCCTTACTCGTTCATCTCAGATTCCGGTATCTCCACAGACAACCTTGGCCTAACCAAGATCACTTCGGCGCCATGATCAAGACACGTGGTACCTCGGCTGACACTTCGATATCACCTTGGCCTGTCATTCACAAAATATGCCCCCATACAAATAATATAAAATCTTACTTTTTTTTATTTTCACTTATAAATTGCAAAAACTACTATAGCGACATCTCTCTTACATTATATTAATTATTTGTTTTGATAGTATTAATAATTTTCTATTAAAAAAATGTAAATAGAGTCAAATTTTAATAATTTAATAATGCAGCTGCAAAAAAAAATGAAATTGAAATTCATTTACAATTCTGGCAACTCGGACAATTCGGGTTTAACTCGGGTCGAGTTTGGGTAGGCAATGTCGGGTTTACAATTCGAGCTTAGGCGGGCTTGGGCAGATCTCAGTATAACTTGGGTTGGGCTTGGACAACCTCTCAACCCGACCGAACCTGCCTGAATTGCACCCCTACATTATAATATGCTAAAATATGACATTAACAAATTCAAATAGTTTGATTTACTAGAAATGGTCTAACTCCAATGGTGATTTTGCTATTTTTTGGCCTAATAAATTTTTTCCTCATTTAGGGTGGGTTTGGGAAGTGGGTTGGCTTTTTGGTTTTTTGACTATTTTAGCCTGGGCTTAAAAGCTTGGTTTGGGAAGGACTTTTTGACTTTTTTGAGTTTTTTTGTGAAAGAAAAGTGTAATGATTATGAGTTGGATGTGATGTTTTGTTTTTTTGGGGCTAAAATAGCCTATTTTGTCTTTTGTGGCTATTTTAGCCCCAACTCACTACCCAAACGGGGCCTTAATCTCCCATTTTAACTATCATTTTAAAAAGAACAAAATACATACTACATCGTTAATTTTATTAGTAATTTAGTTTAAAGTAACATACAAAACAAAACAAAAACCATAATCATGAAAGAGGAGGAAGAGGAACATAATAATCTAATGTATTGGATTGTGCTCTCATTGATCGTTATTTTTTTTTTTAAATGACTTTTATGCTTTATTCTTTCTGTACATTAGATTTTAAGATTTTTGTTTCTCTACTTGATTTTTGTGAGCCTTTTTATTTTTTAAATTTGAAACTAATTTTTTTATGGCAGCGCCGTGGATTTTTTTTTAAAAAAAATTTTTAGGAGAAAAATACAGTTAATAGTGTTTCTAAATAGCATTTTGGGGGGAAAACTTTGAATTTAACCCTTATAATCATAACTTTTAATTTTGTCAATATAAATCCTAATCTTCTGATTTGTTTTCAATTTAAACTTTTTGTATATTTTTTTAAAGTAAAATTGACATAAAAATAATATTTTAATCATTAAACTCAACGAAAAATGATATTTTAGATATTTTATGTATTTTTTAGTTTAATAACTAAAATACGTTTTTTTCGTTGGTTTTACTTAATTGAAATAAGTGAATAGTTTAGATTGAAAATAAATTAAAAGATTAAAGTTTAAATTGACAAAACTGAAAACTCATAATTTATTTTGTTATAAAAATCAAACTTTGAGATTTTATTTGTAATTTTTTCTAGCATTTTTAACAATAGCAACCCTTGGAACTTTCACATTTGCCTCAACAAATCAATTTTTTGATTAAATATAGCAAGTAAACCATAAAAACACTGTTTTATTTCAACAAACTAATTCTATGACTAGCTATAGGTTCTTAAAAATTTTGTAAATTTACTATTCATTGACTATATAATAATTTATGATTTTTTGATTGATTTGGCACCACTATTTTAACTCTTTTTTTTTTTTTTTTTTTTGCATACTATTCATCGAAAAAAATGGATACTACAAGATTTTTTCGAGAAAAAGAGAAGAATATAAAAAAGAGTCTCATGGATGATGTATTTTAAAAGGTAACTACATAAAATTTAAAAGTGATTTTCGAATTATAATTTAATGCAAAATTTGTTGAGCCTAATGTAAATACTCTTATATCTCAGTATTAATAGAGTTGCCAACGGATGAAACATAGACCAGTAGTGTGTGGTTTAATTTTCAAAACTCAACTTTGTTTTTAAATTATGATTTAGATGTAACATGTTAATCAAATATATTTTTAAAACGATCCCGCTACGTAGCTCGAAAGCTACGTAGCTCGAACGGCTCGATTTTTTTTTTCCTTGTTTTTGCAGAAATGGAGGAGAGGAGGAGGAGGAGGAGGAGAGGAGGGAGGGACTGAGGGGGCCTAAAATGGAGGGGAGGAGGAGGGAGGAGGAGGAGGAGGAGGAGGAGGCTGGCGGAGGCGGGATGCGAAGATCGGCGGAGGCGGACGGAGGCGGAGGGTCATGACGGACCGGAGAGGCTGCGACACGGCAGCGACGACAGCGCCTCCTCTCTTTCTCTCTCTCCCTCTCCCTCTCCTCTCCCCTAGTTTCAGCCCAAACGACGAAGAAGAAGAAGGAAAAAAAAAAAATAATAATAATAATAATACAGCCCAAAACGACGTCGTTTTGGGCTGTCGAGCCGTTATTCGAGCCTCACTTTCGAGCTCTCGATCATTTTCCTTTTTAAAATACAATTTAAAATTATTTTTAAAATTCCTCTATTATTATTATTATTATTAATCAATTAGTTTTTCTCTCCTCTCACATTCTCTCACATTCTATACATCAATCAATTAAAAAAATAAAAATAAAAATTAAAATTACAAATTATCCCAAAATTATTTTCAAAACTCATAACCAAACAATTTTTTTTCTTCTTAGATCATGATTTAAAAACTTAAAACTCAAAATACAACTTCATACTCAAATCATAATTTTAAAATTAAACCAAACGGATGGTAGCAATTTACCTCATTTTTAATAATTTTTTTATTTAAAAAAATGCAACATTGCACTATTTAAATATATATATATATATAATCCGTTAGTTTATGGAAAAATTAGGTTTTTCAAGTCTGTGATTGGATGTTGAATTTAAATAAGGATTTATGCCACAATGGGATTTGTGAAGAAGAAGAAAAGAATAAAAAGGAAAAAGTGCATTCACAACTTGTTATACAAATTAAGATTCAAATTATAAGCCCCATTTACATTCTTTATTACCAACACTAGGAAGCTTTACGACTAACAAATTAGGTAGGATTGGAACAAGAATGGAGTTGCCTTTTAAGTGGAACTAGCATATGATACTCTCATATTATTATTTTATATTATTCAGAGTCAGAGATTGGATTCTCATCTTAATTAAAATAATCACTAGGAGGCTAAGGTTTATATTTGATCATTTTAAAGGGCCATTACCACTTTGATCATCACATGATTCACATCCTCTAATTTTTTTTTTAGTTGATTAGGGTTTGAACAATGTTATTCTAGTATTAATTAATCAGTGCTAGGTAGGTCATTGCACTAATTCACTAGTACTCGACAGCCGAATTTAAGGATAATAATTGTGTTTTTATTGTAGGAGAATATCACTAGCCTTCCCATTGGTTTTCCATTTGAGTTCATTGGCCCTATTTGGTGTAATTTATTAAGTTATTTATCTTATTTTATTTTTTTTAAGGGTTTATAATAGAGTGTTTGATACATATTTTTATCACGGTATATGAGACAATGTTTTAAATAAATTGAAAAAAAATTGATTACTTGAAAATTGGAAGAGAAGTACTTTTCATTTATACTTTCTAATTATTGATTGAAAAATGTTAGAAACCCACCATTTAAACTCCTAAATTCATTAACAATGTTGTGGTAATTGAGTTAAGTTTTACATGATTGAATGTGTGACAAATAAAATATTGACATTTTATCATATTATTTTTTTGTGAGTCAAATTATAAACATATTTTTAGACAAATATTATTTTATAGTTTAATTAAATTACACCAAACAACCCTATTATTCTGAATCCTTACTTACAAGGAATACCAGAGCAGAGATCAATAATTTACCCATAATGATATTACAAGAAGGTCAAATCTTACCTGACTAAATTTATGATAAATTAAAAATTGACACATAATATTTTATGTTATTATGAATAAATTAAAGAGGCTTTTTAAGATTATTCTTATTTAAATACTCTGGACTATATTGAAAGAAGTTAGGTAATGTTAAAGTTAAAGTGGATTCAAGGTTTTGGTTTGGTTTGGCTAGTGTTTTTTAGATTAAAAAATGTACAGAAGACAAAATAGGTTAAATAAGTTAATAAGATAAAATGTTTTATCTAAATCATAATTATTTCATTTTTTTCTCACAAAAATCAAATAAGCCAAAAAAAACTAACCCAAATGTTTTTTTGGCACATGAGATAATTTACAAACATTAGGATATTTATATTGGATTGAACATTTAAGTATATAAGAAAATTTAGTTATGTGTTAATATTATAAAAATCAGAAACCCAACAATTAAACAAACAATTTATATACAAAAAATAAAAATAAAAAAGTCCATAATATATACGAGAAGAAAAAAAAAAAAAAAAAAAAAAAGAACAACAACAACAACAACAACTAAACACAAAACATGAAAAGTGGAACATCTTAGAGTAAAATTATACATAAAATTAAGCAGAAATTACGTATATTTAAATAAATATTTTTAAATTAATAATAAACTTAAGTCATAAACTTGTTTCATATGTTTGTAATTAATTTTTAAAAAGACCACTTACATATGATTTTTCCTAAAATCAATACAAGATGGTGAAATAAAAAGATATATTTCTTAAATAAAATACAAGAACTCTTAACATTGGAGTAACCTCATTAGAGCAACCTTAACAGTCAATTGGTAAAAATAAAAGGTAAAGTTATAATTTAGTAATAAACAGTGCAAAAAAAATTAAAGAATAGCAATGTTACTCCAATAATGAAATTGTTATTTTTAACTTAAACGGACGACTAACCAAAAGATCAGTAGGTGGGCTTCAACAACCAAAGGCAAGTGGTTGGCTACTTGGTCATCTACTCAGTCGACCACCAGCCTCCCAAAATGATTGCATTGCCAATTTTAACTATAGGTAAACTAGTGTCAAATTTGACCGAATATATAGTAAATGTATAATTTAGTAGTTCTAATAGTTCACTCTTAGAAATGAAAAAAAAGTGAATTCCATATTATTTTATAGTAACAACAATTCTTATGCCTCATCATTGGGGTTGCTCTTGAGAGTCCATTTGAATAGTTATAGATTTCCAATCAATAGATTTTTAGGTTAAATGATAAAAATATATATATATATAAGTTGAAATACAAATGGCTATTTTGGAAAGATGGTTATAATCAGCTTTTTAGTTAGAAGATAATTATAAATTGATTATAATCATCTTTTTGTGAGAAAGAAAAATGGGTTATAATCTGAGAAGTGGATTATAACACACTTCTCAAAAGAACCCAAAATCTATATATATAAATTTTGCTCTTGAGAGTCCATTTGGATAGTTATAGATTTCAAACCAATAGATTTTTAAGTTAAATGAATAAAAAATATAAAAAAAAAATATAAGTTGAAATACAAAATGTATATATACATTTTAGTAATTCTTGGAAAATTATATGATACATACTTTACTACACTTTCGTTTGGCAAATGGGTTTTTTTGGTTAAATTAGTCACAAAAAGATAAAATGAGTTACAAAGTCCATAAGACAAAATGTTATATTCAAATCATAATCATTTCACTTTTTTTCTCACAAAAGTTAAAAAAAATCCATCCAAATGAACTTTTTGTCCTCGGAATAAATAGTAAAAAAGTCAAAAAATTAATGTACTTTCCAAACAAAGCCTATGTACCATATAATCCAATTACGATTTTTAGAATTCATTTTAGTCACCACCCAAAATGATCTAGTTATAACTGTGTGTGTCAATTTCCGACCACACTGCCAACTTAGTACTCAACTGGAGAATACCGGCAGAATAGATGGCACCTGTCTGACCTACAACAGAAAGAAGAGTCTCCGACGGTGGCTCGTCCACCCGGGGGTACTCTGACGATCAAGTCAGTACTCCATATTTCTCAAAGATAACCAATAGTGCTTAACTCACTATATAGAATATCAAAAGCCATACCTTATGCCCATTGGGGTGCCTCTCTTTATAGCCAACATAATCCTAGTCTCAAATAGAAGTCTAGCTCTAATGGACTTAGGATTACTGCTAACTTGGACTCCCAGTAGGATTAGGATAAACTCTCTAAGAGTCTTATCTTTACCCAAACTAAAGTCTTCTCTCATTTTAGGACTCTTGTCCCTTATCCGCTTATCTCGGATTCTGATATTCTCGCAGATAACCTCGGCCTAGCCGAGATCATCTCGGCATCATGACCACAACATGTGACACCTCGGCTGACACTTCGGTGTCACCTCGGCCACGTGTTGTCATTCAAAAATTATGTCCCCAGAACTACCCCCTAAGTCATATTACCTTAGCATCCTGAAGTGATGGAACCTATATCATTTATTCCACTTAGCACGTCGGCTAAGCTCGCTTCATCATCTATTGCCAAAGTCAGAACTCATGGGCTCAATATGACCAAGACCTATAGTCTGCTTTCATCAATGCCTTAGAACCAACGACCAAGTTCGTTCAAGTTTTTCAGCCGAAACCGTCCTCCTTTGCAACCGTCTCGAGGTGACACACATCGGTTATACAAACTGATGATTTACCTCGGCAAGTACCCAAGTACCTTTTCTTGGCATAACTTTGGTTTCGCCTTGTAAATTTTTCATAAAATTTCAACAAGGGTTTAACTTCGGCTTAACTTTAACTTGTAAATTGTTCACAAATTTTAACAAGTGTTAAGTAATGATTTCGGTTTAACTTCAACTTGTAAATTGTCCACAAATTTCAACAAGTGTTAAACAATGATTTCGGTTTAACTTCAACTTGTAAATTGTCCACAAATTTCAACAAGTGTTAAACATCATCTTAGTAAACTCTTCTTTTCTCGAACTTAATTATCTTAGGCCGAGATCTTGTCTTCTGGGATCTGGAATCCGAGATCTGGAATTCGGGATCTGCTTACTTGGGCTGAGCTCTTATTTTCTCATATCCAGTGTTATCTCGACTTCGCTATGGCGAACCATTTCTCTTATCTGGTTTGGACGCCTTTGTCCCCGGCGTGTCCTCCTCGGCTCTAGCATACTTTTTCTATCCTGGCCATCAGCTCCTCCATGCTTTTCGACAATGTCTTTGCCAGTGATTTTCGAAGCAGGCAGTCATTCTTCAAGCCGCTTTTAAACGACACGACCGCCACCTCTTGGTTGCATCCTGGTATTCGATTGAATACCTCATAATACGTTTTGGCATAAGCCCTAAGGCTTTCATCCTCGCCGATCTTCAAGGCCATTAGGGCGTCCACTCTCAATGGCTGTAGCTTGTTTGTCATGAACTTGGCCACAAACATCTCGGCCAGGCCTTCCCAGGTTTTCACAGTTCCTTTCGGCAACCTGTGAAACCAATCCGATGCAATTTCTCTGAAGGATGAGGGGAACACCTTGCAGAGCAACGGCTCGTTCTCGGTGTATAATGCCATCGAGTTCAGATACAAGCCGACGTGAAAGTTCGGGTCCGACTTACCGTCGTATATCTGGAATCTTGGCATACTGAACCTTTTTGGGGCCTTAAATTTGTCCAATTCTATTGAGAACGGCGTCCTCGGCTTGACAGGTAAGGTCACCTCGGCATCTTGTCGCTTTCTCTGGAGGTAATCTCTTAGATCCTCCATGGTTCGTCCAAGAGCTCGGCTAATTCCGGATTTTAGCCTATTTGGTGCACTACTTCCTGTGTCATTACGAGTCCTTTTGGACCTCCCTCCATTGGTCGCGTCGAAACAGAGTTCCTTCCCCTGAACATACCGATGTTCTTTGGAGTCAGCTTCCTTGGTGTGATGTGTCCTCTGTAAATGTCCCCTTCTGGATTCTCCTCATCCGACCTTCCTTGAAGGCCAATGAGAATGTTCCTTGGTCCTATCGTGCTGAGGAGTTATAGGAGTTTTCTTCTGCCCCCCTACCTGGGCATCTTTCTTGGCTGCTGGAGTCGGCGTATCTTATGACGAGAACGGTGGCTGCATGACATTGTTCTGTATCATGAAATTGATAACCGTTTGCAAGTCCGCCAATTTGTTCGCCATTCCCTTTATCTCGTCGTCTCTTCGTAAGCATCTTTCTTTCTATACCTAGAGGTCGTCCTCGTTATAATACTCGCTTCGGTCTGATTTCTTCGGTACGTCGCCCTCCTGGCCGACGTCCTCTTCTCCGTGATTCTTATCACGAGTTTCTTCGTTGTAGTTGTCTTCTTCGACGCCAAGGTTAATATGTTTCCCACTCTTAGTAGGAGTGTTGTCCCCAACCTTCTCTTTCTGTCCGTCGTTGGCCATCAATTCTCCTTTTGTTTCCACAGACGGCGCCAAATTGTGTGTATCAATTTCCGACCACACTGCCAACTTAGTACTCAACTAGAGAACACCGGTAGAATATATGGCACCTGTCTGACCTGCAACAGAAAGAAAAGTCTCCGGCGGTGGCTCGTCCACTCGGAGTTACTCCGACGATCAAGTCAGTACTCCATATCTCTCAAAAATAACCAATAGTGCTTAACTCACTAGACAGAATATCAAAAGTCATACCTTAGACCCATGGGAGCGCCTCCCTTTTATAGCCAACATAATTCTAGTCTCAAATAAAAGCCTAACTCTAATGGACTTAGGATTACTGCTAACTTGGACTCCCAGTAAGATTAGGATAAACTCTCTAAGAGTCTTATCTTTATCCAAACTGAAGTCTTCTCTCATTTTAGGACTCTTGTCTCTTATCCGCTCATCTCAGATTCCGGTATTCTCGCAGATAACCTCGACCTAGCCGAGATCATCTCGGCATCATGACCACGACACGTGACACTTCAGCTGACACTTTGGTGTCACCTCGACCACGTAAATAACACCATAAATGTCGTCACTTCCATATATTCTTGTAGCTTAAAAAAGTCCTTAACATTATTTCAATTAGTTAGTTTTACATAATTATTTCAAATGTAGGAAGATAAAGTTATTTAATTTTAAAATTTATAAATAAAATATCATATCTAAATTTGAGTTATTAGTGATAAATAATGAAAGTCAAATTTGATAATTTAAAATTGAGATACAGTAATTGAATATGATTTGTTTTTGATTAAGATAAGAAAAGGGGTTTCCACTATGTTAAACTAATGATGGGTAGTATTGGGCTTAGAAAGAGGAAAGATAGGGTGGGATTAAATGGAGAATCTATTTTGGTGAGGAAGTGGAAGAGGGAAAAAGTGGAGAGGGTGGGGGGGTCATGTGTGGTATTTTCACGAGTCAGCAGTCAAAGCAGAGAAGCCAGGCGAGGCAGGCAGCCCAGTCACACCACTGGCACTCAATTCATTTTCATCTCATTGAGCGTATGAAATGGGCGACCTTGTTTACCCTCTCTCTGCCTCTATACCACTCGCGCATTGTGGACGCGTGCCTCTTGTGACCTGGTTTGAGAAGGTAACTATTTTAGAATCTGTTTGGGAAGGGATTTTGTAGGCTTTTTTTTTTTTTTTTTGGGTTATTTTAGTTACAAAAGATAAAATATGTTATTTTAGTCACAATAAACAAAATATCACATCCAACTCATAATCATTATACTCTTTTTTCACAAAAAAATTCAAAAAAATCAAAAAGTCCTTCTCAAACCAAACTTTTTAGCCCAGGTTTAAAAAGTCAAAAAACTAACCCAATTTCCAAACCAACCCTTAATAAGTTATTTAGGGTTGGTTTGAAAAGTGGGTTGACTTTTTGGTTTTTTAATTTTTTAGCCTGGGCTAAAAAGTTTGGTTTGGAAAGAATTTTTTGGCTTTTTGACTTTTTTTTTTTTAGAGAATAGTGTAATGATTATGGGTTGGATGTGATGTTTTATTTGTTGTGATTAAAATAGCATATTTTGTTTTTTATGACTATTTTAACCACAAAATCATCTTCCTAAACGGACCCTTAATATTTTAGTAAATTAATTTTTTTTTGTAATTAAATGTGATATTTTAGTAAATTAAAATCTTTCACATTTTTTTGTAATTGAATGTGATATTTGTGAAAGAAAAAATAAAATACTTATGAATTTGATGTGATATTTTATCTTATTAATTATTTTAACCTTATTATGTCTTGATGTAGATTTTAACTTCTAAAAAAAAATCCTAAACCCACTTCCCAAACATGATCTATGTTGTTGTGATATTTACCATCTATTTATTAGGGTAGAAAATATTTTTATAAAAAATATTTTTTTTTACGTTTAGTAATAATGGTGGTCGTGAAATGAAGGTGAATGAGGTGGTATGGTCAGAGAGTAGCGACAGAGACAATGACGGTGATAGTTGCAGTGACCATTGTAATGGTAGTATGGTAGTGGAGGTGAGAGTGGTCATGGTAGTGTTGTGATATTGGTAAGATTTTAGTCTAGAAAATATTTTTTGCATTTTAAAAATAAAAAATATTTTCTGTCCATATAGGCTTATTTTCTATTGACTATGAAAAATATTTTCTGATGACTTTTGTTTTTTATTATACCAAATACCAAAAAATATTTTCCACCTAAAAAAAAGAAGTGTTAAGATAAATTTTAGGAGAAATTATAAAAAAAATTCCGAATGGTAACAAAATAAATTTTAAATTTGGTTAATTTAAATTTAAATTTTTGATTTATTTTAATTTAAATATTTGTTTATTTTCATTAAAGTAAAAGCAATAAAAAAGTATATTTTAGCCTTAAAACTCACTGTAAATATATATAAAATGTGTAAAATATCATTTTTATTGAGTTTAATGATTTTTATTTTTTTTTTAGTTTACTTAACGAAAAGAGAAAAACGATTTAGAAAATAAATTAAAATATTATAATTTAAATTGACAAAATTAAAAGTTAAAAATTTATTTTATTACAAGGTCAATCTCTTAGGGTTTTTTTTTTTTTTTTGGTAATTTTTCGTAAAGTTTATGTAGTTTCAATTTTGTATCACTTTAAATGGTGTTTGATAATCTAATTTAATATATATATAAATATATATATTTCACAAAGATGACGTTAGAATGTTAGTATAATTATATTACAACTGAAAGAGTTCGCCGTTATTTCATCAACTCAAACGCCTAACATCCCCTCATTAAACCATTGGGTCAAACCCCAATATCTATCTAATTCAATATTTAAATGTACTAATTAGTCACTCATAAAATGTAATTTAAAAGTTAAAAAAATTTTAAGTGATAAGAAATTAGTTAATGTTGACTAATTTTATAATTACTTATGTATAAATATCAATATACACTATTATAACTTAAGAATATAACCTAGGCGGGTTGAGAGATTATTCAAACTTAACTCGAGCTATAGTGAGTATTTTCTAGGCTCTTGCAACTTGAGATTGTCTATCGAAATCTGAATCGAGTTAAACTCAAATTACTTATAAATTTTATTTTCCTTTTTTTGTGCGTAGCAATGTTGCATAATTTGTTAAAATTGGACTTTATTAGCAAATTTTTTGATAAAATTATTAATAATATCAAAACAATAATTATATAATACGAGAAAGATGAAAACTAGAGGGATTAGAATTGAAGAACAGATGTGTTGTTGGCGATAATCCATGCATTTTTTTTTTTTTTTGGAAAAAGAAGAAAGAAGTAAAGATAGGATTTTGTATTGTGTTATTTATGTATATAATATACATATTGAATATGATCTAACATTCTAAATTATTTTAACATCATTCAATGGTTAATAATTTATATGTATATTTAATAATTTTATATATTTATAATTTGGGTTTTGGATTGTTTAGTATCACTCCTTGAGCCCGATTCAAATTTAATTTAGACTTTTAAATTTTTGCTCAAACTCATACTAAATTCAAAAATATGTTGTTCAAACTTTAAAATATTTCAAGCTGGATTCGGTTGTTTGAGTTGAACCACCCCAAGTTTCACTCCTATTATAACCTCACTAACGCCGCTACCACCACCACTACTACAACTACTGCCACTAGTGCCTTTATTATCACTTTCGTCATCATTGTCATCATTGTCATAGATACTACCATTATTTCACTCATCACAATCGCCATTGTCATTACCACTACTACAACAATTAAGAGCTTCTGCATCAAAGTAGCTAAAATCTTTTTTTAGCTAAATTAGTGATACTGTTAATCAAAAATGGATTGCATCAATTTCGCTATAGTTCATCGTTAATTTACGAGTACTACAATATCTCGCTATAACAAGCGAGATACTGTTCATTGCTACAACACGAAGATTAGTGTTACTGGATGTCCGCCTAGAAATCCGGTCGGTCAACAGCCAATTTTTTTAATTTTTTTTTTTTATAGAATTGTTTTGTTGATAACTCATCAATTTAATAAAAAAAAGAAAAATAACAAACCGAATAAGAAAATAATATTTTAACAAGATTAACTTAAAATATAGAGTTTGATGCAGTCGGTACTAAAGAGATGACTAGCTAGAATAATAAAATAACTTTTTTAGCTATAATTTAACTAAAATTTTAAAGAAGCTGATGTGATACTCTAATACAACCCTTTAATTCTACAATCATTTCAATCGATTCCATAAACACCACCACAATAACCATTATCACCACAACCATTATTCCTTTACTATCCACCCATACTAGTACTACTGCCATTGGCTTTGTAGCCACCACCGTTGCCTTCCCTCTATCACCACCTCACCATCATAATATAAAACTTGGCAGATATAATTTGAAATGGGCTTGGTTTTGGTCCAATCTACCATCAGATTGAACCGTGCTGTTGGACATGTGGGGGCCCACCACGGGTTCCGTTTTGAAAATTTAAACCGTCAATGTGTAGAACTCATCGAGTACTATATGCTTGTGAAAAATCACGTTGATCGGATATCGTTAGCTATGCGATCAAAATAGTTTTTTTATCAACCGTTAATTTATTCACCGTCAATTTTTTTTTTTATACAAAACTGATTTGACCACATAACTATCTATATCCGATCAACGTGATTTTTTACAGCCACATAGTACTCGATGAGTTCTACACATTGAATGGTTCAGATTTTCAAAACAGGACCCGTGGTGGGCTCTTACGGGCTCAACAGCACGGTCTAGTCTGATGGCGGACTGGACCAAAGCCAAACCCATTTGAAATATATATTTCAAATTTGATTTTTGTATATATCAAACAATTTGTTTTAATTCAGTAATTAAATTTTTATCAAACATTTTTTTATTTTAAAAAATTCAACATTTAATTTTTAGTATTTAATTTTCAACTTTTAATTTTTAATTTTATCAAACACCTTTAGTCTTTTATAATTTTAATTGCATTAATTTTATTTAAAAAATTCATATTATATCAATTTAGTCAAATTGGTAATATTTATTTAAAATTAGACTAAAATTACATGACAAAACAGTCCAGTCAACATGCACAAACTGATTTAGTGGTTAGGTTCTAGTTTGAAATCTTCCATTCATTTTCAAATGGATGATTTTGTCATTGATTTTTATCAATTTTCTTGTTTGATGTTATCAATTGAACTAAAAAATTAACATAATTTTAAAAAATTAAAGGGCAACATTGATGTATTTGGAACTAAAAGTATAAAATTAACATAAGAGTACGGGTGGGCATTCTTTGGGTTGCACCAGGTTTGGTCGGGATTTTGTGGCTGCTTAAGTTCGGTCCGGTCCTAATATCGGCATTCATATTTGCTCAAACTTGATCTAAAAAACAATTATAAATCCTAAATCCAATCTACTGGGATATATGTTAAAAAAAATTAGAACATTTCATAATTAAGGGTTAGTTTGGCATCTTTGATATTAGTACACGCTTTTTATTTTATTTTATTTTTTAATTTTTTTTATCTTTTTTGGATTATATCATCTCTTTATTTTTTTGTATATCTTTTGTAAAAATTCAAAAAATGTACTTATTTAGATCATCACAAATAACTCCTAAATTCAATCACACATTACATTTCTTAAATAAATATACTGATATTATCATAAATTGAAAGATTTCTTAAATAATTTAATTAAGTATCACCACAAATGTAAGTTTCAATAAAATCAATAAAGATAAAATTTAAATTCCCCAAAAAATATATATATATATATATTATAATTAATTAATGTAATAGTAGGCCTGGTTGGGTTGAAAGTATAAATCACAAGACCAACCATTAATATATCCAAAAATGATTTGTCCCCCTAAAAATAATCTCCCTAATCTCCTTAATTTCTATTTTTGGAAACTGTTTTTTTTTTTTTTTTTTTTTACTTGATTGAGCATTTCGGGGGATTCGGGAGCCCCATTTCGAGGGACCCAGCACTGCCCTAATATATCGGAGCGAAAATATTGATGCAGCCGACCTTATGGGCTAATATAACCTTTTTAAACCCTTAAAAAAAAAAAAAAAAACCGAGCTGGAGCAGGCCAGCGAGCCAATACTATGAGACAAAATTCAAGGATTGTTAGTATAATTTACTATGAGACAAAATACAAGGATCGTTGGGATAGTTTACTCTTTGCACAAGTAGTGGTATACAAACATGAAATGTATGCTTAATTTATAGGCAGAATTGATATGTGTAAATTATAAAAATGCTATTAATGTATTATTCTATCATATCAAATTGTATTATTCTATCATATCAAATTATATGCATAGATAATTTTTTTCATATTTATAATTTTTTGGGGTTGTTAACTTTGTCCAAAATAAATCAGTGCATTTTGGAGCGTTTTGACAAGTTGGTAAAAAGTTAATTTTTTGACTTTTTAATTTATTTGAGTCACATCAATTCTTTATTTTTTTACACCAAAAAAGTTAAAAAATTACAAAAAAAAAGTCAAAAAAATCAAAAAATTAACTTTTTACCATCTTCTCAAAATATCACTTAATTTTTTAGTTATGTAACATTTTTTTTTTTATGAAATAAGGTTTCCAATTCAGCTCTTATAAAGGGTAATGTGATATTCTTTGTGGTGAACATAAAAAGCTGTACAAAATAAACATTATGAAAAAAAAAAAAAAAAAAAAAAACAATTTTGAAAGATTGGTAACAAGTTTTATATAGAAAGACAAAATAGGTTTTTTTAAGCTTATTTTGGGAAGATGGTTTATGGGTTTTTTTTGACTATTTTAGTCACAACAAACAAAATATCACATATAACCCATAATCATTATACTCTTCTCTCACAAAAAAAGTCAAAAAAGTCAAAAAGTCTTTCCCAAACCAAACTTTTAAACCTACACTAAAATAGTTAAAAAAATCAAAAAACCAACTCACTTCCCAAACGAAGCCATTTAAGCCTTATTTTTAAATCTAATAATGTGTAAATAAAAAATTAGTTAATGATTTTTTTTTTTTGATAACCAAGTATCAGGCCAGCAATTTTAAGATGCGCACCTCAATTAATCTCGGGATTCTGAGCTGATCGATTGGGTTAAGACACAATGACCCGCTTGTAATCCAGCTTGGGGTAGAAATCGAACTCAAGATGTCCGGAATTTACGGCTCGTCCTAGAGTTATAAAAAAAAAAATTACTTTAAATATTTTAATTAATTATCATATTATTAAATTTAAAAGTAAGTAGAATTTTTAGATTTGAATAGTTATATAATGGGGGTGTTTGGCAAAAAAATTTTTAACCTAGTTTAGGCTAAAATTCACAAAAAGATAAAATAGGCTAAAATAGTTAATGAAATAAAATGTCACATCAAATTCATAATAATTTTATTTTTTCTCTCACAAATACTACATCTAATCCAACTACAAAAAAATTTAATTATCTTTCTAAATATAAAAATTTTTAACCTATTAAAATAATAAAAAACTTAGTAGTGTTTTGGTAAGTTGATAAAAAGTTAACTTTTTGAATTTTTAGCTTTTTTGGCAAAACACTTTTGGATAAAAAAATTGATTTTTTTTTTACTAAAAAAACTAAAAGGTCAAAAAACTAAGATTGCGTTTGGTAGAGTTTTGTAAATATGATTTGAGAGTATGAGTTGTATTTTGAGTTTGTGAGTTGTGGAATTATGATTTGAGTGTAGAAAATTTGTTTGGTTATAGTTTTTGAATAGAGTGTTGAATTGAGTTTTGAATTGAGTGTGGAATTAAGTTTTGAAAATTTGATTTGACATATAAAGTAAGAAATTTGTTTGGTTATGAGTTTTGGAAAAAAATTTCAAAACTTAATTCAAATTGTTATAACTCATAACAAAATACACTACTTTTATACTATTGAAAATTCTTGTGACGCCCCAAATTTTTAGAACATCAAGGGAAATTAAATAAACAAAATGACTTAATAAACTAAAAAGTTGACATCTTAATAGGGTATTTCACCTCTCGTACATAACCAAAGGTTCAAATAATATTGAATAAAAACTTAAAATTATCCAAATATAACATTAAATGAAATTATAAGGTCCTTAATAGCTAATATATAAGATAATAAAGTTATTCGACTTTAGCCATGATTTCAAGTCAGCCAAGGGTCTACGTTAGCGTCAACTCCATTTCAGCTTCAATTATTTCCTCGCCAAAACCTGACATAAAACACCAGAGCAACAAAAATATATGCCATGAGTTTTGCAACACAGTAAGAAAACATAACCAACCTACCATTCTTTTTAAGAGAAAAATAATGAGATTATAAACATGAGATAGCAATATAATTGTAAACATAAATTACAACCATTAAAGTGATTTCAATAATTTTAATAAGTTAGGTGACATTTGAAATCTCACCAAAGAGATTTAACTTACCAACTATTAAGCATGGCAATGGTTAATTTGAAACCCTCTATTGGTCAAATATTTAAGTGTTACCAACCGTAACCATCAGGGATGCCCATGTCCGGAGTTATATACCCAAGTAGTGGCATTCGTGGTCTGCCCCAAGGAAACGGTCTGCCAGGAGTACGTAACCTTCCTGTGTGCCACCGACACATCCACCCTTATTCCAAAATCGAATACCGAAAAGGGTTCAAATAAGTCTCGTGTCATCTTAGAGTTTCGCAACACAATTTACGTAAGAATTTTCAAAACCAGGGCTCACTCTGAACAATCGGTGTTGACCGTCAACCCTTAATTTCGTACATTCTTTAAAACCAAGACTCACCCTGAACAATTGGTATTAATTCTTTATCAATAACTTTATATATTGAACACAATTTATTCAAATCTCAATCACCAATAATGTTATACCAACTAAAAAAAAACTCCCAACATAAACATTATACATGTCACGCAATAATAATTCAATGTCCAAAATTTAACAGACAATTAATTTAAACAATGGTATGAATATAATAACTTAACTATTAAAATTATAAATAAATTATTTACACAACCCTAAAATTCGTGCAATTGAACAGAATACTCAATGTGGATGTTTATGTCACTTTTTAGAAAGAATTTCAGAAAAATAAGATGTAAATAATCCTGTAAAATTTCCAGCAATCTTTATGACACAGATTTGTCACATTTCCTTACATTAATTCCATGCTTAATTTGTATAGATCAAATACATAATCTAAAAATTTATCATGAAACTAGACTTCTCAAATTTCATCTTTTAGTTAGAAATTACCAGATTTAGCTTAGTATAAAATTTTAAATAAATTTTCAAATACATAGTAAAATCTGTCTCATAGTTTCAGATTTAGTTACAAATTTGTATAAATTCGTAGAAAGCTCAAAAATTGTTACCAAAATTCTTGGATGAACTAAACATCATTATCAATAACTTTGTAGAAGAAATCATCTTGAAATTTTGAGTATAAAATTATCTAAAAATTTGGACAAACATGCTGGCAGATTCAAAATAGATTACTCTCAACACAGTTTCAGATTAGTAAAAACAAACTTTTATAAATTCGTAGGAAGCTCAAAATTTGTTACCAAAATTTCTGGATGAACTATACATCATTATCAACAATTTTGTAGAAGAAATTATTTCGAAATTTTGAGTATAAAATTGTCTAAAAATTCGGTAAGCATGCTGGCAGATTCAAAACAGTTTAGACAATGTATCATATGTATATAATCTGAAAATTTCAATTATATAAAAAAAATGAGAGGATTGAAAGGGTTTTCTTACCTAATAGTGGATTCAAAAGGGTGACGAAATTGTAGCAAAATTTTGCTTCCTTCACCTTCCTCTCTTCTTCTTCTTTTACTGATTTTTTTTTTTTCTTTCTTATTCCTTAGTTTCACCCGCCCATGGCATGCATAGGCTAAGCCTTCCATGTATATATACAAATCTTGTTGAGCCTTTCCCTTCTCACTTACTCTCTCTCATTATTCTTTCCACTACAAGCCTCCTTAATCCAAGAATGATAATGGGATGGAATTTTCCAAGCTTTCATGCAAGCTTGCAGGTGACACATACTTTGCCACCAAATCTGATTTTTTTTTTTTTTTTTTTTAACTAATAATTTATAACAATAATTATTGAACATCCACAAAATTATTCTTAATAAGGTTTTTGTTAGTGATTGAATTGGATTAATTTAAAACTAATTTTTACACTAATATACAATTCAGATAGACTATAGACAAAATTAATTAATTTTATTTTAAGAATAATTAAATGGGGGGTTTTCACAATTCTGATCAACACTCATAACCAAACTCTTTTTAAAATTCAATTAAAAAAATTTATTATTAACAGAAAATAACATTAATCAATTTTTTAATTGAAAATACTACAAAGGAAATAAATTTTTTTCAAAATAAATATTCAAAAAATTTAAATCATAAATATTTAAATAATTTAAATAATCTAAAAAATTTAATAAGTAAAAAATTAAAATAAATACTCAAAAAATTTAAATCGTAAAAATTTAAATAATTTAAAATGTTAATATTTTAAATTTAAAAATAACTCTACATTCAAATCATAACTAAACACATTAAACAAAACTAAATTAAGAAATTATTTTTAAAATTCATAACAAAACACATAACTCGAAACTCCATACTACTTTCATAACTTTACACTCAAATCGTAACCAAAATACATAATAAAAAATTAAAATATTTAAAAATATTTTTATAAAATAGAGTTTGAATTTATTTTTAAAAAATTATTTTAAAATTTTAAAAATTAAAATTGTAATATTTTGAAATTAAAATATTTAAAAATATTCAAAAAATTAAAAAATTAAAAAAATTGTAACATATTTAAATATTAAAATATTTAAAATCTTAACAAAATTAAAATATTTTTAAAATATTTAAAAAATTAAAATATTGATTTGAATTGAATTTTGAAAAGAGTTTTTAATTATGTATTTAATTATGAATTTTAAAAAGTAATAATTATGTTTTGAATTGAATTTTAAGAAATGAATATAAAATTATAATTTAAAAATTCAAAATAAATAATACACTAAAATCAATAAATGAAATTATAATTTAAGTAGCTTGCCAAACGGAGCTAACTTTTTTAAACCTCTTCCCACCCCTAAAATAGTTAATTAAACTAACAACTTTCCGTATGCAACTTCAAGTATGAAGTAGGAGTAACGCGCTGTCGGAGGAGCGTAAGAAAATAGAGGCAAAGATGAAAAAGTGGAGTTCTCTCACTCTCTCTCTCACTCAGTCTCAGGGGCTGGCCGCGACAGGGCTTCTCCTTGTTTGTACGCTAAAATCACGCCCTCCAACGCTAGAAGTTATTGAGGGTTTATTAGAGATGATTTAAATAAGTGTATTTTTTATATTTTTATAAAAAAAAATATATAAAAAAATAGAAAAATAATATGATAAAAAAAGATAAAAAAATAAATTATTTTAGTATTGTCAAACTTGACCTAAGTCGTTTATGAACATTTCTTTACCCTATATAAATTATGACACTTATTATATTCAAAAGAGACATAAGACAGTGAGATTTATGGGTAGTTTTGGATGTTTTAAATAAGTACATTTTTTAAAATATAGGTTAGATTTAAAGTGATGTGATAGAAAGATAATGTGATTTAAATAAGATAATGTGATTTAAATAGAATAATAATTTTTTAATTTTTTTAATTTTTTTATTTATGCCAAACAAGACTTTACTATTTAAACTGATGAAATATATGTTAAATCATCTCTAACGTTTATTTATTTATTTATTTCACCAGGACACTATTTGGCATGTGATAAAGGGGTGTTTGGAAAGATTTTTTTTTTTTGGATTGAAATAGTATTAAAAGATAAAATAGATTAAAATAGTTAATAAGATAAAATATCACATTAAATTCATAATCATTTTACTTTTCTTTCACAAACATCACATTCAATTACAAAAAAATCTAACTATATTTCTAAACACGAAATTTTTAACCCCTTAAAATAGCAAAATATAACATACTAAAATAGTAATTTTCCAAACACCTACAAAATAGCATGTGCTATTTTAACACATTATTTTATTTAGGTCACAATCATCTCGCTTGAGTTACAATATCTCTCTATTACATCACTTCAAATTCAATTCATATTTTACGTTTTTTGTAAAAAGTCAAAAAATATACAAAACACATGCCAAACACCCTCCAAATTTGAGTTAAAATTTTCATTTGATACCAATCGTTTAAATGTTAAATTTTTAATTTTCAATTTTCATTAAACATTCAGTCGATTGGGAGGATGATTGGGAGATTGTTTGGGTGGTCGACTAGCCTAGTGTAAATTTTGTTTAAATTTTTCTTGATCCTGTACTCCACTCGATTGTCCGAATGATCGTCTACCCGGTTAATCGGCCGGTTATCCATATAATAGTCCACTAATGGTCATATGTGAGATTTAATAAAAGATTAAACGTTCCCTTAATTTGATGAAAAAAGTACATCTCTCTTTATTTGATACTAGTTTGGTGAAAAATTAGAACACTATTTTTATTAATTTTTTTTATCAAATTTAAATTTCATAAAAAATTTGAGTAGGAATTGCCGACAATTTTAGAGCGTTACTTGAATTTACCCTTCGAGCAAAGTATAATGGTCCTGTTTGGTAGAGCTGTGGGAAAGTACTTATAGCTTATGCCTAAACAGCTTATAGCTTATAACTATGAACATAAGCTAATTTCTGACTTATAAATTAAGCATCTCCTGCCCCACTCAAAGGATAAGCTAATTTCTGACTTTCAAAAAGCTACAAGCTACAAGCTATAAGCTAAACCAAACACATCAAAATAACTTAAATTAAGCTGAAAACTGAAATAAACAGCTTTTAAGTTGCACCAAACAAGACTAATGTTTCCTCCAGCAGTGATTCATCCCTAAAATTAGAACTCCAGTGGGATTCTTGAGATGTGAAAAATAAAAATAAATAAAAAAATAAAATCAAAACATGACAACAAATTAAATTCACAGAGGATAGAATTATTAGGGATTTGTTTGGTTTATTTTTAGGAGAGTTGTTTTTTGATTTTTTTTTTCAAAATTTTATTTGATTCCTGATTTTTCTTAAATTTTTTTCAAAATCACTTATTTCTCTTATGCATTAATCAATTATTTTTTTTTTCTCTCATTCTTAATCACTTTTTCTCTCACATACATCTACTCACTTACAACAAAATATCAAATCATCTCAAACTCCAAAGAGTAATAGTTTTATCATGAAAATGATGATGAAAAAATTTTCACCGTTAGATTACACATATAAGAAAACACCACACTAATTAAAGGATGGAAAATCTTCGTGAAGTATTTCATGATATTTTTTTCATAATCCTTAATATTATTCAACTCGAAAATTACTTTAAAAATATACAACCAAACAAATTAAAATTTTTTCTAAATTCTCTTCTAATTTTTTTTTTTTTTTGAAAATCATTCACGAAAAAGCAAATCAAACGAGTAAAGATTCTCTCTTTACTTTCTCTATTTCACTCTCTCCTTGCAATAGTTAAGATTCATCTTAAAAAAATCTAACAGTTTAGATTACTTTATTTAAAAATTAAAAAATATTTTTTTGAAATGATCTACAGCATTGAATAATATTGATTATTGTAAAAAGGAAGTAAAGTAGAGAAAGTAAGGTGAGGATCCTTGCTCAAACCAAACACCCCCTAGAGCTCTCTCATATTGCTCTCAAACGTTTCTCTTTTCCCTCCAACATCACACTGGCAGTCCTTCCGTGCTCCTCCATTTCCAGTTCTCTTCCAATTTCATTTCTTTCCTTCTTTCTTTAATTACCAAACTCACCCACTACAAACCACAAATCAAATCTCCACTCTCTCTCTCTCTCTCTCTCTCTTTCTCTCTACTTTACAGTGATAACTGCAAAACTTCTCCATATAGCTGATTCTGGTTCTCTTCTCGGTAACCAACCCAACACAACAACAATGGATGATGAGGATGATGAAATGTACGGACTCAACTCCTCCGATTATTCTGACCACCGCCATTCATTTCCGCCGCCGCCGGACGACCTTCTATCGTCCCTGAATTACCATGCTGCCGATTCTCCGGCGTTCGGATCAGACCACATCTTCGGCGCCTCTTCGGCGTTCTCTGATGCTCCAACAATGGTGAGTCAACTTGGACGAAGCGCCTCGGAAGAAGAAGAAGAAGAAGTTTCAAGTGCAATTCGAGCCAAAGTCGCTTCTCACCCTCTCTATCCTAAATTGCTCGAAGCTTTCATCGATTGCCAGAAGGTACCAAGATATGCGAAGCTGTAGAGGAGAGCTCTCGTCTTCTTCAACTATCTCTTACATACATATATACATACATATTAACGTGTATTTGTGTATATATGTCTGTCTGTGTCTGTGTCTCTATTTAATTTTGTGGTTGATAGTCGTTTTCAATGTAGAAACAGTAACGCTGTGCATCAAGTTAGATCTGCAATAAAACCAAAAAGTAGGACACTAATCTGTCGCACTCTCTCCTGATGAAATTCTCTCTCTCTCTCTCTCTCTCTCTCTCTCTCTGCTCTTTGTTTTCTTCTTCTCAACACGTCTTGGTTTCAGAACCTGCATCAAAATTAATCTCTTTTGCAAATTTCTGTCCATTCTTTTTTTTTTTTTAGTAAACTTTGTTCACGCGCCATTTAGGGTTAATTTCACTATTTAGGGTTAATTTTCATGGAGTTAGCTTTGAGATTTGGATCTATATCTAAAATACATTTATAAAATGAACAAATTGTAATTGTAATTGTAATTGTTTGTGCTTGCTTTGTTTGTATGATCGACTTTTCTTAGATGATGATTGTTTTCTAGGTTGGAGCGCCACCGGAGATGGCGGATCTGTTTGACGAAATCTGCCGAGAAAACGATCAGTGTTTGAGATCAACCCCCCTTTCAACTGCCGATCCTGATCTTGACGAATTCATGGTCTCTCTCTCTCTCTCATCTTTTTCTCGCTCGCTTTTGAGTTTCTTCATCAAATGGCTTACACTGTTCTCTTTTTCTTTGTACTTTTTCTCTCTCTCTCTAGGAAACTTACTGCGATATATTGGTGAAGTATAAGTCCGATCTGGAAAAGCCTTTCAACGAAGCAACTACGTTCTTGAACAGTATAGAGATGCAGCTAAGCAATCTCTGCAGCGGAGCTTCCAGAAGAAGCTACGTTTCTGGTCTCTAATCTCTCTGATGATTTCTTATTTACTTATTTTCTTGAGATTTGTGTTTTGATGGATTCGTCTTCTCCGCTCAATATGGATAGGATTTTATGTCACATTTTTTCGGGTACTTTCAGCTGGCATTACTTTTGTGCTAGATTGAGGTTGTTACTCGATATCATAACAAACATCATCACATGGAAGGATAGTGAGCGCACGTTAGTAATTGGATTGGACCTGGCGCGTTTTAGCACCAACAACCCCATACTTCTCCGTTTTAAAGGGTTTTAAATGCGAATCAGAGAACATTTGTAGTTTTGTACCTGGTGATGGTGATATAACGAGAGGGTTCCTGTTTTGGCAACAACTATACAATCTAAAAACAAAACCCTAAAATGAAAATGACCCATTTGCTGGAAAACCCTCAGGAACAGTAGAGAACAGGTTGGAATGTTTCACTTGTTCATATTTTAAAGGATTGTGAACTTCTATTTCATCTCTATACCCTATTAATGGTGAACTTTTTCGTATACATAGGGACGAGATTAGGTGAAGATTATTGGGTCATAGCTCTTCTGTTGCTGTGAATATTATTATTTGTCATAAAACTTTAAATATATATTGACGAGACTAGTAGAAGATTATTGGGTCATAGCTGTTCTGTTTCTGTGAATATTATTGTTTGTCATAGAACTTTAAATATATATATATATATCATTTTATATATAAAATGGCTCCCGGTATAAAAACATGTCATTTTTCTTCTATCTTGAATTCTTTTTATTTTACATAAAAAAAAAAAACTTATTCATGCTATTAGAAATTACTTCTATGATATTTAATTTTTTTATGTATATATAATTTATATATCATATATAGATACATGTGTGTTTTATATATATGGTAAAATTTTTTTGTTTTTTAATCGCGCTGGTAATGAAATTCTGATTCTGGCAATGCCTATATACACAATCATCACCTTGAATGTGACCACCTTGAAGACCAATCTCATAGTTATACGAGGCGTGTAAACAGTAATAAAAAGTTTTCCTTCTTTCTACTTTGTCAGTTCATTGTTCTTTTCGTCTGTCTATATGGAAATAAACAACTCTTTCTTTCACCATAGGGTATGGTGATTTGACATTTCACATTTTAGTGGTGACATGTGCTACGTTTCAACAGTGAGATCCTGATGATGGAGTGTGAGGTTGGTAAAGTCTTCTTGAGACTTGTAGCTTAGGATTTTTTCTCTGCAAATTTATAGGCCAAATATCGTGTATACGATCAAATGCATATTAATCTTTCGAATAGTTTTACACTGGATGGAATCTAACCATCAAGAGGAAGTGGTATTATGGTCTTGTTTGGTGTAATTGTTAAAACAGCTTATAGATTATAGTTTAGCAGATTAAAAATTATGATTTTAATCAGAAATTGTTAATCTATTTGGTGTATCTGTTAGATATAGATTTAAGTTGTTGAGTAGTGTTTGTTAAATAAGCTGTGAAATAGCTTTTTCAATTAATTTTTATTTTTTGTTATTTAGGCCAAGTTTGGCATCTACTAAATAATACAAAAAGTCAAAAAGTCACTATCCTATTTAAGTCACATCATCTTATTTAAATCACATCACCTCTCTAACACATCACATCAAACCCAATCTAAACCTAACCCATATAAGTCAATAAGTCAAAAAGTATATTTTTTTAGAACATCCCAAACCAACCCTTAATACTTGTCTACATTTCTCATAAATAATAATAATAATAATCTATAGTCTATTTGGATATTTTTCTATTTTTAAAAAAATAAAAAATAAAAAAAATCTAAGAGTATAACCATAAATTAACATGTCCCCAGCTGAAGTTGATAATCAGAAGTAAGGGGTGAACAGCTTTTCAGAATCAGTTTTTTTGAGTTAAAATAAGCTGTTAGAATCAGAAGCTGTTTGAAATAAGTTTAACCAAACAATCTAAAATAATTTTTTCAAAACTAAAAGCTATAAAGTAGCTTTGAAAAGCTGAAACAAACACCTCCTGTATAATGGGAGATCTTGGTTGTACTGTTTGGAGTGGAATAGAAGACAAGACATTAATGTTTGATTAGGGGTTTGGGAGGAAAGATTGGATTACCAATATGTGGCGCCTACCTAACCCATGTCTGTGTGCAACAAAATGTCCTTAGATTAGCAATTCCGTAGGAGAGTATGCCCTCCCATGGTGGGATTAGCATTCCCATGCGAGGGTTGAGATTGCTAATCCCCTCACACAAATTGATGGTTAAAATATTGTTTTACTCTCCAGTTTACAAAACTAACGAAGTTATATTATATCTGAGGAGGGCTTTTAGGTAATCTTAACTAACTAATGCCACCACATTAGTGCACAAACAAATACACACAACACTAATAATCTCTGTACTTAATCTTATCGTAATCATAATCTCATCTAACCTAATTTGCTGAACAAATGAGTGCTTGCAAGGAGATGATGGGATTTCAACTCATGGTATTAATTTAACAACTAACCACTCATTCACTGATCAAAACAAATATATATATATATATATAATGCCGGATATGAGTCAGAGAAACAAAGAGCAGTGCTATGAGCTCAGACTTCGTACACAAATTTATTTAGGAAATCATTATGTGATTTAGATTCATTGTAAATATGGGTAAAGAATTGAGTTTGGACCATGCTTTCTCCGTCTCAAAATGTTAGTCCCTTATTTCATTCTTAATTGTCTTAAAATATTAGTTCTTTTTAAAAATTAAGGACAAAAATAATATGAATTTATTATTTTATCATTCTTTTAAATTCATTAACAACACAAAAAGTACAATTATGACAATTGATATTTCTAAAAAAATGTATTATCAAAGGGTAATTTTGAAAAATTAATATTTTTAAAGTGCAATAATTGTACTATAAAAAAAAGTTAGATTTCTCACAAGGGACTACTATTTTAGGACGGAGAGAGTATATTATTTTCTTCATAAATTACAAATTCCTGGGAGTTTGGAGTTAGTGTTAGCAGATGATTTAGTGTGCTTCTTGGTGCCAACTTGGTTGGGATCTTGATGTATCACTGTGATGCTTTTTTGCACTATCTTCTTTATTGATGTACTTTTACATATTTCGTATGTTTTTTCATCAATAAAATTTCTTTTTTGCTGATCAAAAAAAAAAAAAAAAAAAAAAAGTTCTTTATCTATCAAATTTTCAGTTTGTTATCTCTATGATATCAGCTTTTTAACCTTTTTAATTATAGTTTCCCTGGTTACTAGCACCCCAATAGTTGTGCTATAAATAACATACAAATGCCTATGCGTGGAAGTTGTTAGGAATTTCATAACAACTAGCCTGATCACTGAGACATGAAAATAGAGAGCAAATAAAAAAGAGATAATAATTCACACTCACACAAGAACACAAAATTTATTTAGGTGGTGTTTGGGAAGTTTGTGTGTTGGGTTTTTTTTGATTTTTTCCACTAAAAGACAAACTTTTTGCAAAACCAAAAAAAACAAATCCAAACAAAATATCACATCCAACCCCATAATCATTTCACTTTTTCTCTCATAAACATTACATCTAACCACAAAAAAACCCAACTATCTTTAGAAACACCAAAAAAATTTTCTCCAATAATATCCTACAACTAAAAATTTTTTCATACAAACCCACTTTCCAAACACCCACTTAGTTCATTTTGAAACTAAGTTTATGTCCACGATCATTGCCAACTCACTATGATTAGAAATAGATACATACAAGATATAGGGATAGTTGACTCTTCAATTACATATACATATTATATATATATTTTTTTGATCGGCAAAATAAAACCTTTATTGATGAACAAATAACTCATTACATTAAGAAAGGAAAAGAGATGGGTGCAAAAAGCATCATAGCGAGACACACCAATCCCAACTAGGTTGGCACCAATATGCTTGCCCAATCCGTTGCTAGCACGTCATCAAGAGTTGGTGAGCTACCAACCAAAGGCAAGAAAAAAACAACAATTAACATATCAAAACATCACCAAAACAGCACAGCAGCAACCCATATTATATATATAACTAGGGTTATATGTCACAAGCGCAAAAATGCTAAAATACCCTTGTCGGGATCCACACTATCCCAACAAGAGGATGATAATATTACATTTTAATTTTGTTTACATTCAAAATTTACCTTTTTTTTACAAAGGTTGCGCAAATGAATCTAGTGTTTGAATCAACGACTTTAAGATCAATTCAGATGCCCCAAGGATGCTATGTTGGCGCGCGCACGAGAGAGAGAGAGAGAGAGAGAGAGAGAGAGAGAGTATTGTTAATTTGTTATTGCTACATTGAATTTATGAAAAATTCTTCTTCTTTTTTTCCTTTTTCTTCTTTGATGCAGACAAGATTTAGCAAATGTATATTTTTATCATATTATTTTAGATTTAATATTTGATTATGAATAGTTTAATTTAGGGTTGGTTTGGCATAAACTAAGGGTTGGTTTGGGGTGTCCTAAAAAAGTGCACTTTTTGTCTTTTTACGAAAAGATGTGCAGAAAAGTAGAGAGGTGATGTGATGGAAAAAAGATAAAAAGATAAAAAGATGGATTATATAGTAGATGCCAAACAAGGCCTAAATAATACAAAAAGTCAAAAAGTCACTATCCTATTTAAGTCACATCATCTTATTTAAATCACATCACCTCTCTAACACATCACATCAAACCCAACCCAAACTCAACCCATGTAAGCCAATAAGTCAAAAAGTGCATTTTTTTAGAATATCTCAAACCAACCCTTGGTATAAAATAGCATAGAATTATTTAGTTTCCACATTTGAGATTATTGGTAACCATTCTATTTTTAATTTTCTGTTTATATTTACAAAAATTTTAAAAACTGTTATATAAACCTGTATGGTAAGTTTTTAAGTTTATAAATAGGTCTCTCAAATTAAAAACTAAATTAAAAGCCATAAACTGAGAAAAATTGTGTACAAAAGTTTAAAAACTGAAGAAAAACACGTAACGAGCGCAGAAGCAATGCAGAAGGAACGCGGAGCTGTTCGAACCACGGGAGCAACATTTTTTGAACCACAGAAGCTTTTATTGTTTTTAAATTTTTTCAAACATTTTGTTTAAACCAAACTCGTTTTTAGTTTTTATTTTTCTAAAAATAAACAAAAAGTACTTGATTGTATTTTTATGAACATAATGTTCAAACCAAACTCGTTTTCAGTTTTTATTTTTTTAAAAATAAACAAAAACTAGTTTATAGTTTTTTTATAAACATAAATGAAAGACGTAAATTTTATCAAATGCCACCTTAGTTTTCCTATTTTATTAGCTTTGATTTTATTTCTTGTTTTATAATAAATAGATTTATTATAAATAGAAATGTAAGCCTTAGGGCAATACAGTTTATATTTGATTGATAAAAATCAAGAGTTTTCTCAATATTGTTCATTCTTAGAGTGAGTATCTCTAGTTCTGATTTGTTCGTGGTTCGATCTTGTTGTTTGCTCTTCTTCCCAATACGCTTTGCTACATCATTCTTTTTTTCTCTTTTTATTTATTTATTTATTTATTTATTTTAAACTTTCTTTTCTAATAAATATTTAGGATTGGTTTGATGTATCTTGGGAATTTTCAAATATATTTTTTCAGTTTGTTAGTTCTGTTTAGAGAATATATTGGATGAAGTTCCCGTCCGTTTAATGAAGCTATTTTTTGAACTGTATGGGTTTTAGCTCAATGAAGCCTTAAAAATGGATATATGAAATAATTCTAACATATGTTATTAAGAAAATTATAGTCGAAAAGTTGTTGTATTCAGAATTTTATTTTTGAAATAACTATTGGATGGAATTTGTAAATACCATGATGCTTGCTCTTGTTTTGGGTGATGCAAGTGCAGCACATGTAGAGAGAATAAACATCATCCACGATGATGTTAGCGGCTTTTAAAAATTCTTGTACTTGGTATGCTTTGTTTAACATTTGTTATGACAATTTGTCTTAAAGAATATCTAATTCTGTTACTAAAAAAAGAGTTCTATATTTAGGATAAACTGAGGTATAGTGCATGCGATTGGTGGGAGACAAAAACTGATATACCTTGGGGAGGTTCTCATGAATGGACCAATGCTGCCAGCCGAACTGGAAAAAGTATGAGAAATGCTTTCTTTGGTCAGAAAAAGAAACTGATTAGAAATTATTTTATGGAGTTCCAAGTGTATAAAGTTAGACCTGAACTGAAAGCAGACCCCTTTTCTCCATAATCATCCTCATCATCAACGAGGTAGATTCCCACACAAGTTGAACAACAAACACGTGCACAGCCAAGTAGGATATCAAGAGTTAGGATTCGAAAATAGTGTTTGCATGTGTTGGTGTTGTGATTTGGTCTTCCTTTCACATCCAGTACTTCCTTTCTAGTTTCTTGTCTGCTTGTTATTCTCCTACTTTTAAGGCTTCACAACTGCATGCATAATAAAATAATGGTTCAATCCATGCTCTATTGTACTTGGTACAGATGGAATTTGTCGCTAGATTTTCACTTTAGTAATATTTATATGGGGTAGTGAAAACGAGGTTACAAATATAGTATTTCAGGCTATTTTAACCATCACTTTGAGAGAAAGTGCTCTCTCATGCGATTGGAGATTATGATATTTGCTTTTGAATGGCAGCCTTGGATGTGTAACTTGATAATTAAAGAAACACTTGGTTATGCATTAAAAGTGAAGTTCAAACTGAAAAGAGTAGATCATAGTTATAAGGTATTTCGCAGCATGCTATAGTTGCGGAAGGCCAACTCTTATAATGATTCTGTGTATCTGTTTATTTATTAATTTATTGGGAGGGGAGAAACTAGAGCTCTTATTTTGGTGATTTGAGCTTTTTGCTTTGTTGAGTTATGTCCTTGTTAGTTTTTTTTAATGTTGGGTTACGTACAACTATTCTGTTGGCCGTTTTTTAATAAAAAAACATTAAAATTGTATGGTCCTGTGGCTTCTTTGAATTGTCATGTTCAGGGTACATTAAATGTGTTGTGAAGTAATCTTGCTTCACTATAAAACAATTTCCACCGGCCTAAGAACCAGCCTAAGAGTAGAATGGATGCTGCAAATCAAGATTGTCAAAAGTAGTAGCTGCAAATCAAGTTTGTCGTTTGAAATTTGTTGCCTCAGCCGTAGTTGAATTTAATGCGTTCACATTGTTAGTTTTATTTATATATAGCTATTGTATTATGAGAGTTCAGTGTGTGGGAGAAAAGAAGAAGAGTACTCTGTGTTTGTTTTTCAGAATTTGTTTTTGAGTGAATTGAATTTCAGTTTTGATTTAGTTACAAGCCTCTCATTGTGAATCACCAACAGTGGTTTGCATCCCACTCCCACCAACAGTGGTATCAGAGTCGAAGGTAGATTAAATTTGTAGAAATTTTGTAAAATTTTCAAGAACAAAGTGTGTTTTCAAACATTGCCCAGAAATCAAAGTGGTCGAAATTCATTTTTGATCACATTAACTTGAAACTCCTGACGAGACGAGCACAACCGTGAAAATCGTGTCGAAAAATCAGATCGGACGGCCCCGCACGCATCCCACGCGCCTCCTGACGCCGTTCTCACGCGCACCATGCGCTTCCAGAGGAAGAAGACGCGTCATTTAACGCGCCACACACCCATGCACTAGAGCCTGACGTCATCCACTAACGTCATCCGAGTCGTTGACCAAGCTGTTAAGCCGGGTTGACCAAGCCGTCAAGCCGCTGACCAAAGCCGAGCCGCTAAGCCGAGTCGTAGCCGAAGCCGAGGCCGCTGATTGAGCCGTTGACCAAGCCGCTTACGTCAGCCTGACGCAAGTCGAACCAGAGGAATTATCCGGTGCTTCTCAGCCGCACCAGATTTCACCGATCTGAACCGTTCAACTTGTTTTTGGCTTGATCTAAGACGTTTAAAGTTTGTTTTTGGTGATTCAATGGTGCTTTCCAACTATTTGGAATATTCCGAACACATCTGTATGGTCAGAATTTGCAAATTCCTTTCTGAAAATTTGCAAATTTTTTAAAGACAACCAATGGCCAACACAAACAACTTCTTTCAGCCTCAGTTTTCAAAACTTAGCAAGGAGAACTATGAAAATTGGAGTATTAAAATGCAAGTCTTACTAGCCTCACAAGATTTGTGGGGGTTAGTGGATCGAGGATATGACGAGCCAGCTACTCTCGCAGATGAAGGAAATTTAAATGATGCTCAGAAGACGGCATTAAAAAATTCAAGGAGGAAAGATAAAAAGGCCTTGTATCTACTCTATCAAGGCATTGATGAGTTAAGTTTTGAGAAGAATTCAGCAGCAGCAACCTCTAAAGAGGCATGGAGTATTCTTCGCAATTCACACTGTGGAATTGAGAAGACAATCAGAGTTTGACTCTAGGTGTTACGTGGCAAATTCGAGATGCTGCACATGAATGAGAATGAGTCAATTTCTGAGTACTTTAACAGAACATTGACCATTGTTAATCAGATGAGAAGATATGAGAGAAGATGGAATCTCTTCAAGTGATAGAGAAGATTCTCCGATCACTCAGTCCAAAGTTCGAGCACGTGGTTGTAGCAATAGAAGAGTCTAAGGATCTCAGTGCCATGACCACCGATGAATTTATGGGCATACTTGAGATTCATGAACAAAGGATCAACAAGAAGACTCCCTCAAGTTCTCTAGAGCAAGCTCTTCAATCAAAGCTGTCTTTCAGAGATGATAGAAACGAGCAAGGGGGGACATCACAAAGAAGTCGAGGAAGAGGTCGTAGTTACAATAACTGAAGTTTTGGTCTTCGAGGAAGAGGTGGAAGAGGTTCAGCCAGATGAGGAAGAAGTCAACCACACTTTGCTCTAAGAGGAAGAGCAAGAGGTAGAGGAGGTGGTTACAACAATCTACCCGGATTTGACAAAAGCAATGTTCAGCGTTACCAGTGCCACAAGTTCGGGCATTACAGCAATGAATGCCGAAGTAGAACAACAACAGAAGTCGGAGAGCAAACAAATTTTGCCGAGGAAGAAACAAACAAAGTTGGATCTACAGTCTTGTTTGTCCACCATGGAGATACTAAAAACCAAAACAATGTTTGGTATCTAGATTCGGGAGCCAGTAATCACATGTGTGGTAAAAGAGAGTTGTTCGTTGAGCTTGACGAGACTGTACAAGCACAAGTCTCATTTGGTGATTCTTCAAAGACTCTAGTGAAAGGAAGAGGTAATATTCTGATCAAGCTTAAGGATGGAGATCATGATTACATCTCCAATGTTTATTATGTTCCTGCCATGACGAATAACATTTTGAGTATGGAACAACTCCTAGAGAAAGGATACGACATCAGCATGAAAGATTGTCATCCTACCATTAAAGACAATCATGGTAATTTGATTGCTCGGGTAAGAATGCCCAAGAATCGGATGTTTGCATTGAACATCCAACATGATGTTGCGAAGTGTTTAAGTGCCATTATCAAAGACAAAGACTGGCTATGGCATTTGAGGTTTGGACATCTCAACTTTGGAAGCTTGAAGCTGTTGTCAAGCAAAAATATGGTGAAAAGACTCCCTCATATTGGTCATACTAATGAAGTTTGTGAAAGTTACATTCTTGGCAAGCATCATAGAACTAGCTTTGTCAAAGAAGTGAAATGGAGAGCAACAAAGCCGCTGGAGCTAGTGCACACTGATGTGTGTGGTCCGTTGAAGCCGATGTCAAATGGACAGAATAGATATTTTCTCACCTTCATTGATGATTATAGCCGGAAGACATGGGTGTATCTTCTTAAAAGAAAATCGGAGGTGTTCAGTATCTTCAAAGAATTCAAAGCTTTTGTAGAGAAACAAAGCGGCTATACTACATCAAGACATTGCGATCAGATCAAGGTGGAGAATATACGTTAGATGCTTTTGAGAATTATTACAAAGAGCATGGAATCAAGCATCAAACAACACCGTCCTATACGCCACAGCTGAATGGTGTTGCTGAAAGGAAGAATCGCACAATCTTAGATATGGCAAGGAGCATGTTGAAAGGAAAGGAACTGCCCAAGCAATTTTGGGCTGAAGCCGTATCATGTGTTGTGTATTAGTTGAACAGATGTCCAACCAGGAGCCTTCATTCTATGACTCGAGAAGAAGCTTGGAGTTCACATAAGCCAAGTGTCAACCATCTCAGAATATTTGGGTGTGTTGCGTACACTAAGATTCCAGAAGCAAGAAGAACCAAGCTCGATGATAAGGGAGAAAAATGTATCCTTGTCGGATATGGAGATAGAACAATGGGATACAAGTTGTATAATCCCATTACTAGAAAGGTGATCGTGAGTAGAGATGTGATATTTGACGAAGAAGAAGCTTGGAATTGGAATCAAGATGAAGTTGTTAAAGATGCAGAACTCATTCTTGAAGATGAAACATCATACGCTCCGGTTGAAATCACAAGAGAAGTTCAAGATGAGCCACAAACTCCTCCACATAGAATACTGGCACCTAGATCGCCAGTCTCTCACAGAAGTGCTGCATCATTATCAGTATTAGCATTAGCATTAGCATCATCAGATGATAGTTTTTTCAAACAACCAAGACCAATGAGAAATTTGCAGGAGATATATGAAGCTACAGAAGAAGCAGATCTGAATTTGTTTTGCCTACTCACAGATAGTGATCCACTTACCTTCTCAGAAGCCATCCAAGAAGATAAATGGAAGAAAGCAATGGATGAAGAAATTCATGCCATTGAGAAAAATGACACGTGGAAGCTTACTAGTCTACTAGAGGGGCACAAACCCATTGGAGTGAAATGGGTATTCAAGACAAAGAGGAATGCACAAGGCGAAGTGCAACGCTATAAGGCAAGATTAGTAGCAAAAGGTTACAAGCAGAGAGCTGGAATTGACTATGGGGAGGTGTTTGCTCCAGTTGCCCGACTGGAGACTATTAGGCTAATGATTTCTTTGGCTACCCAGCACAAGTGGCAGATTTATCAACTTGACGTGAAATCTGCATTTCTTAATAGTTTCCTTGAAGAAGAGATCTATATGGAACAAATTTCGGGGTATGTTCAGAATAGCCATGGAGACAGTGTACAAATTGAAGAAAGCATTTTATGGATTGAAGCAAGCTCCGCGTGCATGGAATATTAGAATTGATCAGTATTTTCATGACAATGGTTTTGAAAAATGTCCATATGAGTACGCACTATATTTGAAGAAGGAAGCTGATGGAAGCATGTTGCTTGCTTGTCTTTATGTTAATGATCTAATCTTCATCGGAAACAATCCAGCCACGTTCAAAGACTTTAAAAGAAGCATGGTCCAAGAATTTGAAATGACAGATATTGGATTGATGGCTCATTTTTTCGGCATTGAAGTGGCACAAAGAAAAGATGGAATTTTTATTTCCCAAAGTGGCTATGCCAAGGAAATTCTCAAAAGATATGGAATGGAGAATTGCAATCCAGTGAATACTCCTATAGACAGTGGAGTGGAGCTCAGAAAAGGTACGAAGGCAGGTGATGTGGATCCAACTTATTTCAAGAGCCTAGTTGGAAGTCTTCGCTATTTTACTTGCACCAGGCCAGACATACTCTATGGAGTAGGACTGATTAGCAGATATATGGAAACACCGGATCAGTCACACCTTTATGCAGCAAAGAGGATTCTTCGCTACATCAAAGGTACAATCAATGATGGTTTATTCTATAAACCACCTGATAATTTCAGTCTTGTTGGCTACTCAGATCGCAACTGGGGACGTGACTTGGATGAACGTAAAAGTACTACGGGATTTACTTTCTTTATGGGAGATACAGCCTTCACATGGTCATCCAAGAAGCAAGCCATTGTGACATTATCAGCTTGCGAAGCTTAGTATGTTGCAGCCAACTCAGTTGTGTGTCATGCAATATGGTCACAGAACATGCCGAAGCATTTGGGATTTCCACAAGAAAAACCCATTGAGATCTATGTTGATAATTGCTCAGCAATTGCATTGGTAAAGAATCCAGTTTACCATGAAAGAAGTAAGCATATTGACACCTGTTATCATTTCATCCGAGAGCATGTGAAAAATAAAGAGGTGGAATTATTTCCTTGCAAATCTCAAGATCAGCTTGCGGATATTTTCACAAAGCCATTGAAAAATGATCTGTTTAACAGAATGAAGATAATGCTCGGGATGAAGTAGCATGGAGAATCAAGATTAAGGGGGGATGTTGTGAAGTAATCTTGCTTCACTCTAAAACAAGGTCCACCGGCCTAAGAACCAGCCTATGAGTAGAATGGAGGTTGCAAATCAAGATTGTCAAAAGTAGCAGCTGCAAATCAAGTTTGTCGTTTGAAATTTGTTGCCTCAGCCGTAGTTGAATTTAATGCGTTCACATTGTTAGTTTTATCTATATATAGCTATTGTATTATGAGAGTTCAGTGTGTGGGAGAAAAGAAGAAGAAGAGTACTCTGTGTTTGTTTTTCAGAATTTGTTTTTGAGTGAATTGAATTTCAGTTTTGATTCAGTTACAAGTCTCTCATTGTGAATCACCAACAGTGGTTTTGCACCCCACTCCCACCAACAAAATGGACCACCAAAATAAATTTTCATGTGGAATGCTAATTTTCCCCCTCAATTTGATGTTTGTTTAACTCTGAAAATAAGATCTACAATACTCTTCTATTTATTTATTTATTTTTTGTTGTAGGGGAGGAGTTTTTTTTTTGGTACGGGGGGGTGGTTGAAGAATCTGTCCAGATTTTTTTTTTAACCTTGACTTGATGAATAAGCTTAGCTCCTTATATAACATTGAACTTGAGTAATCTTTTGTTTTGTGTTCTTTATAGTTACTTGATTTTGTTTGTTCATAACTAGCTGGCAACATGATCAATTGATTTCTATAAAAGGGCTTATCGTTAGAGATTGTTGGCTCTACTGTCTATGGTTTTTCGTAACATTGTTGAATAGCTTGATATACATTGTTGGGCCCGTTCCTAATAGCTTAAGCTTTTGGGGACAATTTGTAGCTTAAGATATCAGAGCTTAGGTTCGGGGAGGTCTTAGGTTCAAGTTTCTCTGTTTGTATTTGGTCCTTGTTTGAATTCTTTCTTCTATCATTTGCATTTCTGTCTTGGGTTCAAGTCATTCTGTTTGTACTTGGTCCTCGTTTGAATTCTTTCTTTTACCCTTTGCATTTCTTTCTTTTCTTCATGTATGGGTATGCTTAAATCTCCACATGCAAGATGGGGTTGCACGAGAGAGAGGGTGTTGAATAGCTTGATATAGATTGTTAGGTCTGGTTCCTAATAGCTTAAGCTTTTGGGACAAATGGTAACTTAACAAAAATGATCCATACATTCTCTGGGCATTGTGCATTTATTTATATTTAATCACTTGTGTAGTCCACTGTGAATGTTCAATGTTATTCAATGTAGCAAGTTCTTCAAGTTTATTTTGGACAATCCATTCACATTATTATTATGTGAAATGTACATGATATAACTGGATATAAGTATAAAACTACTGTTATATTCCATGAAGTATATTTCAGAAACATGAAGGCTTTGATAATTTTGTCTATGACAGGAAGATGCTATAAATAGTGCATCAGGTTGATCCATCTATTCATTTAAAGATCTGTCCTTGCCTCAATGAGTTCCATCTAATACAAATCTGCAGGAGTTATCAACATAAAATAGATATAGATCTTATTGTTATACCTTATACCCCTCCTCTGTGTGTGTCCTACATTTTCTAAAACCCATGCTCGATTTCATATTTCTCCAGTGCCCATATAAATTTCTAGTCCTTCAAATTCTACTTCTATGTATAGCTCTCCAAACTCAAGTTATATTATATGAACAAATGTGAGTGCATGGACGAGCCTATAGCTCTCCGAACTTGAGTTATATTATACAAACAAATGTGAGTGCATGGATGAGGTAGCTATCAATTTCTGGTTGACTAGAAATTTGGAAAGCATATGGATATGGATATGGATGTGAATATGGAAATATGGTTATCATAAACCAACAATATACCATCTCTCTTGAAATTGGTATTTCCTATTGGTGTGCTAGTGGTCCATAACCATATTATTTATTCTCTTGAAATTGGTGTATGGTGTCCCTTCTAGAAATTGTTACTTTCTTAAAAGAAAAGATGTCCATCCCTATCCCTTGGGTGCAAATTCAGATCACATCCTTGGGAAAATATTATGAGATCCTTGATGGGGTTTTGTTACAAACTCCATTTTGATGGGAAACAAAATGTTGGAGAGAGAGATTAACATGATACAATACCGATGAGATTAATTGCAGTGGTGTAGTACAGGACAAACCTAGATGGCTAGACCTACTAATGATGAGATTAATTACATACAACCTATTAGCATAATGCAATTTTATTTCTTTCATTTGGGAACAGACTATTTTAATAATTTTTTGACTTTTTACCAAAAGATGTGCAGAAAAATAGAGAGTGATGTGACAATTTATAGCGACTTTTTGGCTAAAATTGGAGGTTTCCAAACGAGTGACAGCCCTTGTATTCTATGCATAAAAGGCTGATTAGCTATTTTAGCCATATAAATTGTATTCTATGCATGGAGACTGAGTGATTTTCCATTTTTGCATTGTAAACAAAATTTGACATGATAGAGGTTGGTCTCAGATATAAGTTTTGGCACATTGCAATTTACGAGCAAGTTATTTGAACAGTGGCTAATGATGTCATGGGGGAGTCTTGGTTTGGTTTTACGAACTTGGAGGAAGGGATAATCAAACCTACTGTTTGGCATTCTGATTTATAAATTTCAAGGTCCAAGTGAATTTTGGTACTCAAATTTAGCATCAATTGAATTACTGTGTAACATAGAATTAAACAGTTAGTGATTGGTTTTTTTAACAGTTTTATCCTTTCTACAGAACATAGCTAGTTTAGTGGTAACAACAACTCAAGAATTATTAAACATTTGTCAATATCCATTATTTCTTGTTTCAATTATGCCTGTGCAGTGTTTTTGTACATTATCCACAATAAGAGTACAATGTCAATTTAGAGTTATCTTTAAATATAGCTTCTAATTTGTGATTCTAAAATTAAAATAATCTTGAGATGGTAGCCTGGGACTCTCCATGTATAGTTATTTATTGAGTGTGATGGTAAGCGTATATTTCTTCTTGCATAAGTGAACTACATATTATGGAACAACTAAAATCAACTCGATTTATTGGGTGCTATGATCATAAATCTCCAATTTCTTTGGTTTGGAAGGCTAAGTTACAAAACAGGCTTATGAACATCACTGTTTTCATAAATTATATGTTCACCATGATGAATAAATACTTTATTTATTTAGTTTTTTTAAATGATTTTTAAGATAGCATATGCTGGTTTTCTATGTTTTTTGAAGATAGCATGTCCTCAAACATTTAATAGAAATTATATCTTCAGTGTTTATTGTTATCTTGTTTTCCTGCTTGAAAAGGGTGATTAGCGTTATGACGGTTATCCATTTTATTTTTTATTTTTTGACTAGCAAAAGAAAATTTTATTGATGAAAAGACCATGAAAAGCACAATACATGATACAACAAAAAAAGAGAGTAAGGCCTTGTTTGGGAAGACTAAATAAGTGCACTTTTTGTCTTTTTTGACTAAAAAATTGAGGTTGAAAATATGGATATTTGGGTTAACTTTTTGACTTTTTATGGAAAAATGTGTAATAAAAAATTGTGAAAATTGATTTTTAGAGTAAAATTTGAATTGGGAGTTGTGCAGCCGTAATTGTTGACTTTTGGTGAATAGTGTTAACTTTTTAACTTTTTGAGTAACTTTTTGACTTTTTGGATTATTTTAAAGTCCCCAAACTTGGCCTAAATATTGCATCATAGCAAAACCCTTTCATCCTAACTAGGTTAGCATGAAAGGCAAGCCCAATCAGAGGCACTTTGCTATGATGCAATATGCACTTCTCTCTTTTCTATGACTGTTATACATGATAGTGTATTCACGACTTTGCTTTGTGCATGGACAAATTACCATGAGTTAATTACGGTTAAGTTGAAAACTAAATTTGGGTCATGGTAGTTATAATTATTGCTTTTGTTACCAGATGAAACTGCAGGGTCATCTGAGGATGATTTTAGTGCGGGAGAGACACAGGTGCAAGATTGTAACCGGACAGCCGAAGATCGAGAGCTTAAGGATAAACTCTTTCGTAAATATAGTGGTTATATTAGTTCCCTGAAGAATGAATTTTCAAAAACGAAGAAGAAAGGAAAACTACCTAGAGAAGCAAGGCAAATGTTGCTTGATTGGTGGACAATTCACTACAAATGGCCATACCCAACGGTAGAATATTTTCAAATTAGTTAAAAAAGCAATAATTATAGGAGTATTTGTTAAAAGTATTTTCAAATTGGGTAAACTATAGTGTCACCCCCTAAAGTATGTCCTTTCTCACTTTGGCCATTAAAGGAAATATGCTCTCACTTGAATCCAAATTCTAATGACAGTTATACTCCTATGACCGAATCAGAGTAAATTACACTTCTAGCCTCTAAAGTACGATCATTTTCCCATTTTGCTTCTAAAAGCAGTGTCTAAATTATGAATTTGGAGAGTGATTTGGAAAGGTGAAGGAAAAAGGTGAAGACAATGTGAATAAATATAAGCTAAATTTTTTTCTCATTTCCCTTTTCCTTTCCGCTTTCCCTTTCTATTCTAAATCTCTATCTAAATTTATGATCTAAACACAGCTTAAAGAAAAAGATTTTCTCACTTTAGTCCCCAACCTCCCAAAAAATGGACCTACTGAAAAAAATAAAATTAAAATAGATTTTTCTAAAAATAACTTGTCACATGATTCACTAAAATGTTGTTTCGCATCATGTGAATTTTCACTCATTCACATTCCCATTCGCTCTCCTCTTCTATGCACCTTCCCATCCCAGTCCAACAACCAACCACCTTCGCTCCATCGCCCCACTCCCACAACTGACCACCTCCTCTTAATCCACCAGTTGAACTCCTCCATTACCATCTAGACTTTGATTTGCAGCCTCTTTCTTTCTCGAATGACACATACCCACTATAATTTTTAAACTTTGTTCATTTGATATAAAGTTGGTTTTTGAGATTAGGTGGTTTTGGGGGTGGGGATGGTGACTTTAGGTTGAGTTTGGATTTAAGGTGCAAGGGTGAAAATACTTCAATTTTTGGACTGAAGTGAAAAACTTAAAATTTAAAATTCCAAAATTGCCCCTAGTTGATAATTGAACTAAAGTGGGAAACAAAAATTAGTTTGGGGACCAAAGTGAAAGAATATTTTCTTCAAGGACCAAAGTGAGAAATGGTCCATGCTTCAGGGGTGAAAGTCTTAACTTAACCTTTCAATTTATATAGGTTCCCTCCCTAACAATTTTTTAAAGTTTCCTTGTGTTTTGGAAAATTTAATTATTGTAGGTCTTAGTGGGAGATGAAGATCCTCTGTTCCTAATTCTGCTGCTTTTGTTAAATGAAAAAAAATTTATTCACACTCAAGTATTGGGTGCTGTAAGGTTTTAGCATAAACCATGGCATGTTTAGAAACTTAGATTTTTTTTTATTGGTCGTGCAGGAAGCTGATAAGGTTGCGTTGGCTGAGTCAACGGGCCTAGACCAGAAGCAGATAAACAACTGGTTCATAAACCAACGGAAACGTCATTGGAGACCATCAGAGAACATGCAATTTGCTGTTATGGACAGTCTTTATGGACCATTTTTCATTAGTGATTGAGGTCTGCTTTCTTTTCCCACTTTGCTTTGGTGTATACTTTATACTTGACCTTGTGCTTATGCTAAAGGAAAATTCTTTCCCGCTTGGCCTATCCTTGAATACGCTAATCCATTAGGCTCTGTCGCTTCGAAATCTGTGTGCTTTCTGTTTAGTTCTTGTTGCTATACATATTGTTAAATTGTATGTGATTCTGATTCTGTTTGTAATGGAACTTTTGCCGACAGTACCCCATACCAAGCCTCAACTGTAATGTCTATCAGTGCGGATGAAGTCCTTCAATTGGTAAATCTGAAACACAAGGTTGAATATTTTCTTATCCATTGACATTGATTTGATTGCTAGAAATATTTTATTTATAGAAATTATGTATGGATCTTACTACTTTGGCTACCATCTTAATGGAACTTATTTGCCCACAGTACCCCATGCACTTTGGTTTGCTTATATTTTTATGGGTTAATTTTACTTTTATCCCCGATCACCGTCTTTTTTGTACAGCCATAAACAATCAATTTCATCTATGTAGTCATTGAAGTTTTTGGTTTCAGTTAATGTAGGCCAATGTACAAATCAATAACTGCTTGATTTGATAGAAAAAAAAAAAAAAAAAAATTATCATTTTATAATTTGAACAATTTAAACAATACAATCAAATACTCATTTTTCTTATTATTTTGATCAAAATATATTCCACAATCGATTTGATGGGTGTTTGGAGTTGTATAGTTAAAATTGTTGAAAGTTTGAAGTGATCTTTTTAACCATAAAATTATGCTTTGAAGGTTACTGACGTGTACAATCATCTCCAATTGTTCTATATGAATTGAAATAAGAAATTTTATGTATTAAATAGATGAAATTGATACTTTAAGGATGAAATAGAAGAAAAAGAAAAAAATAGTGATCTTAGGGCATGTTTGATTGGGTGGATTAGAGCATGGGATTGAGATTATTAATCCGTGGGTTTAATTATCCTATGTTTGTTTTAACATTTTGATTTAGGATTATTAATCCATGGATAATTAATCTAACAAATTTGTAGGATTGTTAGTAATGGGGTAGGGGTGGAATTATTAATCCAATGTATATTAATCCAATTGGATAGTGAATACCACACTAATTTAATATGATTATTGATGTTTCATTATTAATCTTGTGAATCAAACATGACCTTAGGGTATACAAGTGAAATTAATCCTAATTTTAATGTGGTGTGAAATGTGATTTCATTATGTGGTTGCTGAGGAATTATAGGATTACCTATAGCCAATTGACCTGGTGTTGTGTCCTAAGTGTCAAATTTGTTTTCGAGTTTTATGTTATCAAATCTCAAACGTTTGGTCTGAGAGCAGTCACTCTAGTTATATTATGCCAAAATTTCGGTTTAAATCCAATGTACCCTATTTGGCACCAACCCTCGATCATCATGGGGACCAATATTGGGAAATGGCCTTTTAGTCTTGGGAGGTGGCACTATTGCAAATCAAAGGTATCCTCTTTCACTATCTGTCATGCAATTTATGCAATGACTGAGCATGGATTAACTACATCTTTTGATGATGTAGTAGTAGTGGCTTCATATATAGGATTTGGAGTTTTTGAACAGAGGGTAAAACTGTAAATAGGGTTTTGTTCCAACATTGTTGAATTTGTCTTGATAAACCCATATTTGATTTGAAACGGCTCGACATTTAAAACTCACCAATGGTTGTGATGTAAGCTGACTCTATGAATTTTGGGCAAATTTATTGGTTTAGGATGTTAATTTTGTGTTTTTAGAAAAAATTGTTTTAGTAATTATTTTGTGGTGGAGTTTCTGTTTCTTTTTATTTTATTTTTATTATTATTTTTTGTTGGGTATATGTATTGAAATTAGGTGGACATTATATTTTGTTCTCTTTATGTTTTACTCTTTTTTCATTTTGACCATTCATGGTTAAATTTTTTTTCCAATATATACCTCAAGGAAAATCCTATAGTGTGCACCCCTTGGGGGTGCATACTATATGTACGTTATCAAACGTGTGATCTTGTTACAAATTGGAATAACAAAAAATATCATAATCAAATCACAAATTTTTGTGACATGAATTACAAAATTTTGGGTATTTTGTTAAGTTAATTTATGGTGAGATTATGTATTTTGTGATTGATGTTACAAAATTTTGTAATAAAGTTATCTTTATATACCCCCAAGGGGTGTATATCATAGGCTTTTTGTACTTTTAAAGTTAATTTTTATTCAAAATTATGCAAAAAATACTAGCATAATATTATTTATTTATTTATTACATTTGGGTTTATGTTTGGTTGAGATGTGGGGAAAATATAATAATATATTTCATGTGTGGTTGTCAATGTGATATTTTCTCTCTAATTGTGAATAAAAATTAATTTTAAGAATAAATTGAGAAAAATTTAAAATATAAAGAATTAAAGTGGGACAAGTTGAGAAATAGTGAATATAAAAGAGAGCCTAGACTAGTGTATCAGATTAGAACTTGTTAGCCTTGGTTAAATAGTTTGAAGTGTCTTTTTTGGTGATTATTGTGGTAATCCGAAAGAAAAAAAACATCCTCTTCTGTAGAGAGGACTCTAGATTATAGCCGAGCGGTCCATGAGATTGAGCTGAAGAAGAACGTCGAAGATATTTATGTCGAGAAAGACGGATCTATGCTAAAGAGATAAAGGCATATGTACATTTTTTAAAGAAAGTGAACGTCCCATCAATAATTGAAGGGAAAAGAGTGAAATTGACATGAGTAGGAAAAGGAAAAATGTTTGGAGCCTTAATTTTGTGGTTTAAAAATGGTTTAAATGGTCAAAACGATGTTATTTTAGTCATTTGAATGTTGTTTTGTGCTCAAAACGACGTCGTTTTGACCATTTGAGTCACTTTTGAGCCATAAAATTTGGACCCCTACCATTGTTGTAGGAAAAGAAAGGGCAATGATGAGAGAGGGAAGGACCCTATGAATAGAGGCTGAAAAGAGAGGAAAGAGAATGAACCATTGGAAGAAAGATAGAGCACAGATAAAGAAGTTTTTTGGGAACTTGACTTTTAGGGTTGGCTTGCTAAGTCTAAAATAATTTAAAAAATTAAAAATTATACAAAAAATAAAAATGTCATTACTATTGATAAAAAAATATTTTATATATTTTTATAATATAGAAGTTTGGTGGATTCTATATTTGTGAAGCAGGAAGGTCATTATATACTTTTTGGGTCAAAAAAAAAAATACATATGTAAAGCTACAACATTTGATGGTAATGTTTGGTCTTTGGGGGCTTATTAAGAGTTCCGTTTTGATAATCTGAACCGTTAATATGTAGAATTCGTCGAGTAATATATTTTTGTAAAAAATCACATTGATCGGATATCGTTAATTATATGATCAAATCAGTTTTGTATAAACAAAACGGATGGTGTAATAGTTAACTGTTGAAAAAAATTAATCGGATGATATAGCTATCGATATCCGATCAATGTGATTTTTTACAGGCATATAATACTTGACGAGTTGTACATATTGAACGGTTCAGATTATTAAAATGGGACCTATTGTGGCCCCCACGGACCGATCATCACTGTCCAAACGCTTTGCCTAGAAGGAGGCAATTATTTTCTGGGTAAGACATACTAGACTAGCAGTGCAGCCGTACAACCACTCATCTTTCTTACACTATACACTTTATTTATACAATTTTTTATTACATATTTTTTTCGTAAAAAAATAAAAAATTAACTCAAGCATCTATCTTTTTTTTCTCTACTTTTTAGTTCAAAAAGACAAAAAGTGTATTTATTTAGGACATCTTAAACAATCACTAGTCACTTTTTTAGATTTGTAGTAAAAGTTAAAAGTTGATTTTTTTTTTTTTTTTTTCTTTTTTCATTTGGAAAGTTGGTTTTCAATTATTGGTGAAATTACAATTCTACCTTTTATGGGTTAAAATGTGCTTACATAGCTAAAGTGGTAAATATTTTAAATTGAATGAGGGTAGTTTGGTTATTTTATTGTGATTTAACATTATAAATAAATATTAATCAAAAAAGTTAAAAGCAATTTTTTATCAATTCTTTAAATCATTTGTTTAACACAGTCAAAATTTAGGATTGGTTTGACATAAACTAAATAATACAAAAAGTCAAAAAGTTACTATTCTATTTAAGTCACATCATCTTATTTAAATCACATCACTTCTCTAACACATCATATCAAACCCAACTCAAACCCAATCCATATAAGCTAATAAGTCAAAAAGTATATTTTTTTAAAACATCTCAAACTAACCCTTAATTAAAAATTTAAAAATTATTTTTTACCATCTTTTCAAATTATGCCAAAATCTTCGGACAGTTTGTCTCGCGTACAATTCCCGTCGGAATCTCTTTGTTTGTATGTGCAGGAAGTCGACAGGAAGTTATCAACTGTCCGCGGGAGCTAGGATCATCTTTTCGTCCCACCACATAGTATATATTGCAGAGTGAATGAAAGTATAAACTAGGGGTGTGGGCATATATCGGGTCAAGCCGATATGAGATTGGGGTGGGTGTGGGTCGATTGCGGTCACAGAACCTCTAATTCGCCATCCATCTGTTAGATTGGCGGATTGGAGAAAATCAATCCGTATCTGTCCGCCAATCCGGCGGATTTGGATTGAGTGGATTGACGGTTTGGCGGATGGATGCGAATCAGTTTGGCGGTTTAAAATTTTATAAATTTTCAACATAATTCAACTTGTGCATTCCTTAAAAAAAAAAAAGAAAAGAAAAAAAAAGAAAAGAAAAAAGAAAGTATTACAGTCAATGACTTAAAAAAGTATTACAATCACTGTATGCCTTATCTAAAGAAAGAAAGTTTAAAACTTTAGAATATCACGATCACTGCATGTCTCATCTACATATTACAATCACAGTATGATTCATCCACGTAAAGTATTACAATTTGTGATTCTTAAAATATAATAACAATTCAAACCGCCAAAACCATGAACAGAGCAGTAGTAGAGATTGTATGTCTTTGTATTGTTACATCTATATATGTTTTTGAAAACAAAAACCAACCAGCATATATCATATTTTCTATTTATTATTTTTAGAGTTAGATTTAAAAACAAAAAAATATAGATAAATAATACATTTATTTTTTTCAATTCAAAAAATATATTCAAGTTGAAAACTTTTTTCAACAGAATATTTAAACTCTTTTTCAATTGAAAACACAAACATAATATTTAAACAAATTGAAAATACAAAGTTTTATAAATTACTAAGGGTGCTCGCGATTTGGTAGTTTGGCGGTTCGGTTGCGGCCAAAGAAATCTCAAATCCGCCATCCGTCTGCCAAATTGACGGATTGGAGAAAATCAATCCGCAACCATCCGCTCGTCATCACACATCCGTCCAAAATGCAGCGAATCGGTTCGGTTCAGTCGGTTTTGGCGGATTGGTATATCCGCTGCTCACCCCTAATACTAGATAATAAGAGATTTTATATTTGTTCAAGTTTGAAAAGATTCGGCTTTGATATCGAGTCTTTACATCTGTCCAAATTCAGCCTAAAAACTAATTATAAATTTTAAATCCATTCATTAGACTATATGTTATCAAAAAAAAAAAAAAAAAAAAGAAATATTTTATAATTAATGACGTTATGTTTCTTAAATAAATATGTTGACATTATTATAATGGAAATATTTTGTGTATAAATTGAATTTTTTTTTAAATAAATTTAATCATGTATCACCATAAATGTGAGTTCTAATAAAATCAACAAAGATAAGTTTATATCTCAATAAAAAATATATTTTTTAATATATTATAATTAATTAATTTAACAACAATGATAGAGACCACTAATTTTAGAACTCTAAAAAGACCACTAATGACATGGAACACAATAAAAAAAGAAAAAAAATACAACACCAAGGCTAAAATATCAAATCATTCATGGTGGGACCTACTGCCACATCATTAATAATAGCACTAATTAGTGTTCTCACTCATTTTCCTTAATTTAATAATGAGTTAGGCTTCAAACTTAATCTATGAATATATCGGGTTGAAAATATTAGTTAAAGCCTTACCCTATGAATTTAAACAATCTTCTCAAATCATAAAAAAAATAGAGCCAGGCGAGAAGGACTGTGTGAGCCAAAGAGCTAATGCCGATGCCTAGTATTAACTAGAGTTATGAAGAAAGTAGCCAAGAGACCTGTAATTCTAGAGAAAATATTATTGATTCAACAAAGCTATTATCGATTCAACAATGCTGGCGGCCTGGAGCAAGGATCTCCTCCTTGAACTCTCTCATTGACTCTCTGTTTGGTGGGTTATTGGGTTCACTTTTAGGTTCAATTTCGATGATTCGAACTGTTTACATTTTAAAATTTGTCATGTACATCATATTTGTAAAAAATCAAATTGATCAAATATCAAAAGAACTAATAACCGTTTATTAAAAAAAATTTAATAAACAATTTTGTTGTTTAATAAAATTTTTAGTTTACGTAATTTTTGATATCCGATCGACTTAATTTTTTACATGTGTCATATACATGATAAATTTTAAAATGTGAACAATTCAAATCATTAAAATTAAATCTAAAAGTCAGCCCAATGACTCATAAGTCAGAAGTTAAGTAGGGAATTCAAAGAAAAAATCCTTGCTCAACGGCTTGGGTTTAACAAAAAAATAAAAAATAATTTGCTGGCAGCCACCTTGTGAAACAAGTTGATCCTAAATTTTTAGGTTGCTTTTTTTTTTTTTTTTTTTTTTTTCAGCAACCATGACGTAAATATTTTATACGGTAAAATATTTTTCATTTAAAAATCAAAACTACTTTTTTTTTTTTTTAACTTTTGTATTGCAGTGTTTGGTTAAAACTTGAAATATTTTCTACAAAAGTCTTTGTAAAGAACAAATTATGAGTAAATTTTAAAACGAAAAAAAATAAATATAAAATGATACTACATTAATGAGAATTTTAACTTTCAATAAATGGATATAAATGTGAAACATCAATATATATATATATATTATTTGTATATAAATTCTATTTGTATATTATTATTTAAGAATAAAATAAAAGAAAAATTGGTCTAATATCTCTTTCTAACTTTTAATAATGAGAGAGGTTCACAATATTTTTTTTTAAACTTAAGATGCCCCACTCACATCTATATATCACACCCCTCTCTCTCTCTCTCTCTCTCTCTCTCTCATCATAGACTTCTCCTTTGCCTCCCACGCTTGCTTCTCCTTTGCCACCATGATTCTCTCTCAGAATTGAGAATGATAACAGAATTGAAGCAAATAATGTGGGTGTTTGGGAAGTGGGCTTTTATGTAGGTTTTTTTAGTTGTAGGATATTGTTTGAGTGATTTTCCGACCACACTGCCAACTCAGTAATTAGCTGGAGAGAATTGGTAGAATAGATGATACCTGGCTAACCTACAACAGAAAGAGAAGATTCCGGCAGTGGTTCGTCCACCCGGGAGTACTCCGACGATCAAGTTAGTATATCTCTCAAAGATAATCAATAGTGCTAATCTCATTGTTCATAATACAAATTGTGTACCTTAGACCCATCGGGGGTGCCTTTCTTTTATAGTTAACTCAGTCCTAGTCCTCATAGAAGCCTAGTTCTAATGGACTCAAGATTACTGCTAATCTGGGACTCCTAGTCGGATTGGGATAAACTCCCTAAGAGTCTTATCCTTACCCAACTGAAGTCTTTCCCCATTCTAGGACTCTTGTGCCTTATCCGCTTATCTCGGATTCCGATATCTTCGGAGATAACCTCGGCCTTGCCGAGATAACCTCAGCGTTATGACCAAGACACGTGGCATCTCGGCTGACATGTCGGCGTCACCTTACCACGTGTTGGTACTCAGAAAATATATTCCCACAACTGCCCCTTAGGTTCTATTACCTTAGCATTCTGAGGTGATGGAACCTATATCGGTACTTAGTGCCAGTACATCGGCTTAAGCCGAAATCATCATCACAGGCCGACGTGTCTTCTAAAAGATCAAGAATTCCAAGAACCCCTTCACGCGTATGAGCTGTCATACATATTCATTCAACCGTTTAGCCACGTGCCCTTTCTTTACTGGATCGTACCTGTTATGCGCCTGTAAGTCGGCTCACGCCTGCGTGCGCCGTCTGACGTATTCGTCGTTTCAGGCGCATTAATTGCCCTTTTGCCGCCGTTTCAAGTTTTGACAAAACCTGCTTCTTTCCCCCGTCTTTTCACTTTTCATTTTTGCATTTGAAGCCCTTTTCTCTTTCTAATTTTTTCCCTTTAAGATCCTCCATTGTTCAAGTTTCCAAGCTCTGCCATTACTGTTGTTCACCTCTTCCGGCGAGACTCTTGCTACTTTTTTCCGTTGCCGTCGTTCACCAGACTTCGGCGAACTCAACACCGGCTTTCATTATTTTGGTAAGTCGTCGTTCTTCCTGATCTTAGTTTTTTGTTACCTTACTGAACTTTACTGTTTTACCTGCTGTTTTTTCAATCTTGCCTACATTTTTGATATTTCACCTTGCATCTTGCATTCCATCATAAATTTGAACATGTTTGTTTTATGATTCTGTTTTTGCCCAAATCATCTTCTTGAATATACACTGTTCATACATCTGTTGATTTCTGCCACTGTTCTTGGCCTGATACACCTGTGCAAACTTTTTGTCTTGATTTCTTGATGGCTTCATCTCCGTTCTTGATTCTGAAACACATCCCTGTTTTTCTGTTTTCCAGATTCGTGCATTTAACCTTTGTTTCCTTAGATCTAGGTTTTGGGATTTGTTGATAGAACCCAAAATTTCTCAGGAAAAACTGAAACGAATTCCTTCTAGATCCGTATAAGCCCTTTCCATAGTACATTTTTAAGTTTTTAGCCGAGGTCCTTTAAACCCTTCAAAAATACTTCTTCCTGAAATCCGATACTTCATTTAAGCCGACGTTATGGATATGTTGAAACACAGAGTAGACACCCCGGCCAAATTACAGTACTTTAGGCAAGAGTTCGAAATCTCGGCCGACGTTCATCTGAGGTTGGCTAAGGAGGATGACTCTATCATGCCCGATGAAAACCTCATGCTTTTCCCAGTAGTAGCGTTTATTGAATGTGGACTTAGGTTTCCACTTGACCTTTTTTTCCGTGAAATCCTTCATTTCTATAGGTTGAACCCAATGCAGCTTGCCATCAATTCTTACCGAGTTATTAATGGTACCATAGCCTTAGCCAAACAAGAGAATGCTAGGATTACTCTTGCTGATTTCCAGCACTGTTATACCATGTGTTGCCTGAAATCGGAAAAAGGCCACATCTATTACCTCAAGCTGAGGTCCATTGAATATAAAATCGTTGTCGATCTCCCTAACTCCAACAAGGGAGCGGGGGATGATTACTTCATTGTTTCGGGTAATTGGGAGTTTCAGCCAAACGATGACCTTCATTTTTATACCCTTAGTCGAACAGTTTTCGGCGAAGGAGTTGGTAAGGGCCATCCTTCACAAATTTTCTTGCTTTCTTGCATAAAGTTTTCAACATTTTGCTCTAATGTCTATGTTTTTTTCTTTTTTGCAGTTCTTCCTCAGCCATCAAAGGGATTCCGCCAGTCTTTCTTCCCTAGCAAAGACTTGAAGAAACTACTGAATTTGTCAATTCACAAGCGGAAGGCCCCTCTGCTTCTCAACTTTATCCCCACTTATAAGTCGGTTCTTCCCGACGTCCCAAAAAAGAAGAAGAAAAGCCTTTCTCCACCTTCTGCCACAACTCCACAAGTCGCGTCCACATCTCGAACAGACCAAGGATCAACCTCTGATCTAGCTGAGCAGCCATCAACCTCGGCTCCGTATTTGATCCCGATATCCTAGCGCCAGCGCTGGCGATGAACCGTTTTCCCTGCCGAGATGGGCCGTCAAAAAGCAGTTGCCAAGGATCTTTTGGCCAACATTCCTTCTGATGTTGACACTTAGCCAACACAAACCCAGCCTCCACCAAAGCAAAAAAGAATCAAAAGGGCTCAGCCAACGGCAAAGGTAACTCAGGTTGATACTGAGGACACCTTGCCGATCTCCAAACTAGCTGAGAGCGATAAAACCACCTCCATCCCTGAGAAGAGGTTTGCTGAAACACAACCATCTGACTTCCCCAGAGCAAAAAGGCCGAGGTCATCCTCTGCAACCACCTCGGGGTCCAAAAAACACAATGCCCCCTGGGCCCCCAAAATCACTTTGGAAGATAAGCCGGTTATGGCCAATGATAGTGCCGATGACATAAATGTTGGCGTTGCCCTCAGTACCGCTCTACTGCTCCCCGGCGATCTCGACCGAAACGCCGAGTTGAGCGAATATGAAAACTACACCCTGATGCTTCAGCGCTCTGTTCAAGTGAGTGTCTTTATTTGGTCATTTTTCTTTCTTTCTTGTACTAAAATTTTTTTTGTAATAACTTCTGCTTTGTTGTGTTCTTTCTCAAGCAATACAGCATGCCCATTCTTTCTCAGTTCAATCTTTTGAGAACCGGGAGAAGTTGGCCGAGAAGAAGAGGGAAGTTTCCAGTCTGCAAAAGACCAACAAAAGTCTACAATCAAAAATGAAGAAGTTGGAGGACCAGGCCGAGGCTGCCATCAAAGAAAAGGATGCGGCTAAAGAAAAGGTTGGTGCTGCTGAGGCGATAAACAAAGTCTTTCAAGGCCAGCTAAAAGAGGCCGAGGACAATATGGCCGAGGCCCAAAAGGAGCTTCAAGACGCCTTGGCCACCAAAGAGGCCGAAGTCAAAGTCGCCGACGAAAAGGGCTACAACGAAGAGGTGGCCGATGTCACGGCGGACTATGAAAAGCAAGTGAAGCAGGTATGCAACAAGGGTTTCACCCTTGGTTGGATGTCTCTTCTAAAAAAGCTTACAGTCTCAGAGGACTCGGCCCTCAGGAACGCCGACGCTATTCCTCTTCCATTCCCCCTGACTGTGGCTCAATCTGATGACGACTCTGAATCTGAGAAGGAGGTTCTGGTAAGGAAGTCCAAGGAAGCTGCTGGGGCCAAGTCTCTTCCTCAAAATGAGCAAGTCCTAGACTTGACTTAAGATGAGGAGGTTGAGGAGGTTCCCAAGGAAGTTACCCCTGAGCAGGCATCATCGGACGTGCCTCTTGCCGACAAGAGCCTTGATCAGACCCTTCAGGAGATTGATGCTGAGCTTGCGGCTGAGAAGGTGGCCGAGATGTCCTCCGAGCAATCTTCCGAGGTCCAAACCCAGCCAGCTAATGATGTTGAGGAATCTTAGTTTTGATGTCTTTTTCCTTTGTTTTTTTGCACTTTGTACTTCTTTGTTTTTGAGACAATGTATGCTTTCATATGGCCGATGTGTCTTTAATTCAACTCTTTTGCTTTGAATGCTTGCCTGTTTGCCTTGTATGCTTCTATACTTAGAATATTTTGTATATCTTTAATATACATTTCAACCCTTGTGCATTTTTCTTGGGGTGACACACCTCGGTCATACAAACTTGGTTTAACTTTAACTTGTAAACTTTTCTCAAGTTGCAACAAGTGTTAAACATCATCTCGGTTTAACTTCAATTTGTAAACTTTTCTCAAGTTTCAACAAGTGTTAAACATCATCTCGGCTTAACTTCAACTTATAAACTTTTCTCAAGTTTCAACAAGTGTTAAACATTATATCGGTTTAACTTCAACTTGTAAACTTTTCTCAAGTTTCAACAAGGGTTAAACATCATTTCGGTTTAACTTCAACTTGTAAACTTTTCTCAAGTTTCAACAAGCGTTAAACATCATTTCGGTTTAACTTCAACTTGTAAACTTTTCTCAAGTTTCAACAAGCGTTAAACATCATTTCAGGTTAACTTCAACTTGTAAACTTCTCTCAAGTTTCAACAAGTGTTAAACATCATCTGTCTCTCTCTTCAACTTGTAAACTTTTCTCAGGTTTCAACAAGTGTTAAACATCATCTCTCTCTCTGCCCCCTAATGTGAGCCTGCGTTCCACTTGGGTTCTCATTATACATGTATTCTAGGAACAATATCAAGTATCGTTGTCAATCACAAGTGTACAGATGAACAAATCAAGCTAAAACTTTATTTATTGATATCAGCAAATGTCAGAGAATAAACAATTCTAATGGTAGAAAAATTTCAAATTGCAAGTGTTCCAAGGCCTTGGCAATTCTTTGCTTTATCTGGTTCTCGAATGTTGCAGGTGGATTTCATTACTTCCATGGAGCAATTTTTTGCCTGCAGCTGGTCTTCTCTGACCTCCTCTATCCCATGTTCTGTTGGAAACCGTAATAGTTGATGCAATGTTGAAGGAACTACCTTCATTGCATGGAACCACGACCTTCCCAAGATGATATTGTAAGGGGAGGGTGTGTCGATTATGGTGAACTCTGTTGTTATCTTCCTGGTGCCTGCCTGCACCTCTAAGTTGGTTGTTCCCAGTGGCCATGTCGGCGTTCCATTGAACTCGACCATTGGGCTATTGGATTGTTCCATATCGTCTGGGTGAAGGCCGAGCTCCTTGTAACATCGTACGTACATGATGTCACAAGAGCTGCCTTGGTCAATCAAGATGCGCTTTACTTGGCACTCTCCAACCTGGAGGGATACTACCAAGGCATCATTATGCGGATGCTGCACCATCTCCAGGTCAGCTTCGAAAAAGGACACTACTGGTCCTTGGTACTCCTCTGCCCGATGTCTCTTTTCCCTGACTTGGTAGACATGTTGTAGGTGTTTTACCTTCTGGGTCTCCCCCCGAATCTCGTTTTCGTTGACCTTCGAGTGAATTACATTAATTACCCGAGGTCCTCCTGCCTGAGGTTGCTGTGCTGGGGGAGGCGGAGCTGCTAGTGCCTGAGGCAGTCTTGCCTGTTCTTCCCTTGTTTTGGCCTCGTCGACAAGGTCTCTCAGATGGCCTTGCCTCACCAGGTCTTCCAAGTGTGTTTTCAGGGCTCTGCAGCCCTGAGTCATATACCTGTTTTCATTGTGGTAAGCACAATGCCTGCCAAGGTTTCTTCCCATAAATTCTCCTGCTGCCCTTGCTGGTGTTCTGAAATAGGGTTGATTCCGAATTTGTTCCAGGACTTTGTGAATTGGGATTTGGAACAAAGTTGTCACTGCCTGTGTAGCTCTCAGCTCTGTTTCTTGCTTGTTCGATCCATTGTTACCTCGACCTCACTTCGGTGAGCCGTTTCCTTTCTTTTGTTTTGTCTCCTTGGTCCCCGATGTGTCTTCCTCGGCTCTGGCGTATTTTTCAAATCTGGCCATGAGCTCTTCCATGCTTTTTGGTAGTGTCTTTGCCAAAGACTTTCGTAGCAGGCAGTTGTCTTTTAGGCCGTTCTTGAAAGATACGACTGCCATTTCTTGATTACATTCGGGTATTCGGTTGAACACCTCGTAGTATCTTTTTGCATAGGCCTTAAGGCCTTCATCCTTACTGATTTTCAGAGCCATCAATGCGTCCACTTGCAATGGCTGCAGTTTGTTTGTCACAAACTTGGCCACAAATATCTCGGCCAGGCCTTCCCAAGGCTTCACGCTTCCTTTTGGTAGTTTGTGGAACCAATCTGATGCAATCTCCCCGAAGGATGAGGGGAACACTTTGCAGAGCAACGACTTGTTCCCAGTATACAATGCCATTGAGTTCAAGTATAATCCAACGTGGAAGTTAGGGTCTGACTTACCGTCGTATATTTGGAACCTTGGCATACTGAATCTTTTCGGCGCCTCAAATTTGTCCAACTCCACCGAGAATGGTGTCCTCGGCTTATCAGGGGATGTTACCTCGGCGTAAGCATTCTGTTGCTTCCTCTTGAGGTAATCTCTTAAGTCCTCCTTTGTCCACCCAGGAGCTTGGCTATCTCCTGCTTTTAATCTTTTTGGTGAACTACTTTCAGCTTCGTGGTGAGTCCTCTTCGACCTTTCTCCATGAGTTGTGTCGAAGCACAGCGCCTGCCCCTGAACATGCTGATGTCCTTTGGGGTCTGCCTCCTTTGTGCGATGCGTCCTCCGTGATTCTTCTTTTATTGATTCTCCTTGTCCGACCTCCCTGGAGGGTCGGTGAGAGTGTCTTTCGCTCCTGGTGTGCTGAGGGGCTACGAGGATTGTTTTCTGCCCTCCCTTCTGGGCATTGGTCGTTGGAATCGGCGTGTCTTGCAGCGGGAACGGTGGCTACATGACGTTTTTTGCATCATGAAATTGACGACCGACTGCAGGTTTGCCAATTTGTTTGCCATTTCTTTTACCTCTTCGTTCCTTCGCAGACATCTATCCTTCCATACCTGGAAGTTATCCTCATTGTAGTACCTACTTTGATCTGGCTTCTTTGGTACGTCGCCATCCTAGCCGACGTCTTTGTTGCTGTGATTCTGGTCACGAGTTTCTGTGTTGCGGTTGTCTCCTTCGACGTCAAGGTCGATAGGTCTGCCACTCCTAGCAGGAGTGTCGTCTCCAATCTTTTCCTTCTGTCCATTGCTAGCTATCTATTCTCCTTTCTTTCCCACAGACGGCGCCAAATTGTGTGAGTGATTTTCCGACCACACTGCTAACTCAGTAATCAGCTGGAGAGAACTGGCAGAATAGATGACACCTGGCTAACCTGCAACAGAAAGAGAAGATTCCGGCGGTGGTTCGTCCACCCGGGGGTACTCCGACGATCAAGTCAGTATATCTCTCAAAGATAATCAATAGTTCTAATCTCACTGTTCAGAATACAAATTGCGTACTTTAAACCCATCGGGGGTGCCTTTCTTTTATAGTTAACTCAGTCCTAGTCCTCATAGAAGCCTAGCTCTAATGGATTCAGGATTACTGCTAATCTGGGACTCCTAGTCGGATTGGGATAAACTCCCTAAGAGTCTTATCCTTACCCAACTAAAGTCTTCTCCCATTCTAGGGCTCCTGTGCCTTATCCGCTTATCTTAGATTCCGATATTTTCGGAGATAACCTCGGCGTTATGACCAAGACATGTGGCACCTCGGCTGACACGTCGGCGTCACCTTGCCACATGTTGGTACTCAGAAAATATATTCCCACAGATATTATTGGATAAAAAATTTTTAGTGTTTGGGAAGATAGTTAGGTTTTTTTGTGGTTGGATGTGATGTTTGTGAGAGAAAAAGTGAAATGATTATGGAGTTGGATGTGCTATTTTGTTTGGATTTATTTTTTTTGATTTTGCAAAACTTTTGTCTTTTAGTGGAAAAAATCAAAAAAAAAAATCTGGGAATCAAGTTCCCAAACACCACCAATAATAGCCTCTTCAATCTCAGGATTTTTCTCTCAGAATTCAATTTGCTCATTTAAATCTCACATCCATTCTTCTCTTTCTTTAAGCTTTCTACTTGGGTTTCTTTATCTTCAAAGCCATGACAGCTCTGTTAATCACATTTGGCGAAGCTAGGGTTTCATCACTGTGAAAATCTTTGAGATTTCTTCTCAGAAATTTCTCTGACGCATTTTACTTTCATTCTTGAGTCTGTTCATCTTCAACTCGGTTTATCTCCGTTTGTAATTATGGTTTCATCATCACCACCTCACTCTAGTAAGCGTTTTTATTCTTGAACTAGTTTTCCTCTGTAATACAGTTCATTGCATTTTATAATATTCTTTAATTAATTATGGTTTCTATTTCGTAATAATATTTAGATTAATTATGGTTTCGATTGCATTTTGTATCTTCTTGAAGCTTGTTATGTGATTTTGTCTATAATTTTCTTCTGCATTTCAATTTTCTCTGATGACATTAGGTTCACTTTATTTTATGTGCTTGCTTAATCTTGTTGAAGCTAGTAGTTTTGTTGAGATGAATTTGTCTGCAATTTCTTTGCCATTAGTTTGGTTGAGATGGATTTTTTATGGTATTTCAATTTATATTGCTTGTTGATTTTCATTGTTTAGTTTCCTTCATATGAAGAATTTTTTCTAACCACAATTATAATCACATTAACTTATGTGTCTTGATTGATTTTCTTTGGTATCTGAATTTTTCATGACCATCAAATTATGTTGTTTGTTTGATTTTCAATTGTTAGTTGTCTCTTTGTGTGTAGTTTTCCCATTGAGATAAATTTTCTCTAGCATCACAATTTTCTCTGAACACATTGGATTCACTTTACTTTATGTGCTTGCTTGATCTTGTTGAAGCTAGTAGCTTGGTTGAGATGAATTTCTCTGCAATTTCTTTGTAATTAGTGACTTGATTAATTTTCTCTAGCATCTGAATCTTCCCTGACCCATCAAATTATGTTGCTTGTTTGATTTTCATTGGCTAGTTGTCTTCTTGTGTGTAATTTTTCCCTTGAGATGAATTTTCTTTGACATCACAATTTTCTCTGAACACATTAGATTCACTTTACTCTACGTGCTTTGCATGATTTTGTATGATTAGTTGTCTTTTGATTTTATTTCCAATTTTTTCTGGCCTTTTAATTTTTCATGACCATAGTAAACTTCCACTAATTTGTATTGTTTGTTTGATTTTCACTGGTTAGTTGTTCATTGAGCTGAATTTTCTTTGGCATTTGAATTTTCTATGAAAACATTAAACTCTCACTAATTTAGGTTACTTGTTTGATTTTCACTGATTAGTTGTCTTCGTGTGTGTAATTTTTCATTTGAGATGAATCTTCTCCGGCACTATGATATCTCCTTTAGATTAATATTCTCTGAACACATTGAACTCTCTTTCTATCTCTGCCTTGCTTGATTTTCTCTAGCTAGTTGTCTGTTTGATTTTCTCTCAAATTTTCTCTGGCATTTGAATTTTTCCTGCCCACGTTAAACTCCTACTAATTTATGTTGCTTGTTTGATTTTTACTGGATTTTTAACTTTGAATTTTATTTTTGATCTTTTGAGATGTGTAAGTGTTTGCTATTTTTTAACTTTAATTAGATTTTGTATTTTAAGTTCTTTGATGAACTTCGCATGGTGTTTTCTTGTAAAAAATATAGAAAAATTGGTTTGTGAGTCGCTCAATTTCCTCTGGTTTGTTTAAAACATAGAGAAAATTGTGAGCAAATTAGATAAAATTGGTCAAAACATAGAGAAATTGAGCAACCTAGAGAAATTTCAAAACGCAGAGAAAAATTTCTCTGCGTTTTGAATTTCTCTAGATCAAAGTTTTTCTGCTTTGAAATTTCTTTGTAAAAATTTGAGGGATCCCAACTACTATGAAAATATTTCTTATCCTTTATGCTATAAAATCTTAATATGAGGGACCTTAAAAAAAATTTCCCTAAAATAAAATGAGGATTAAATGCAATAAAAACAACAATTTCAAAATCTAATTGTGATCAAATGCTCAATCATAATATATGCATAGGTATAGGTGCATATACTATATATATATATATATGGAGAGAGAGAGAGAGAGAGAGAGAGAGAGAGAGAGAGAGAGAGAGTTGTTCAATGTGTATGAAAGCAATGAGGTGTGATATCTACGTGAAGTAATATTGACTGTCATGAAAAAAATATAACTTGCGAAATTTTAAAACATAAAAACATTTTATGCTTTATGATGAAAAAATATTCTACTTATTTTTTAGTCAACCATACAATTAAAAAAAAAAAACAAGAAGTCAAAGGCGAAACAAAAAGAGCCTACATGTAATCTTGACACATAATTTCACTCTAAAGCCTCTTGCCAAGTTTTCCCAATAACGCCCTTTTGATCAAAGTTTGAGTTTTAGCTTCTTAATGCACTCAATACATCATCCATGGTCTTATGTCACAGTGCTGTGCTCTCTAATTTTCATAATGGAAGCTGCGAGTTTGAGCCCCATATATAGCGTTGACGAGTAATCTCCTTCCCCTTCTCTCTTAAATTAAACTAATCACTCTAACAAGTGAAAAAAAATTGTTAGATCATACAAACCCAATATGTAATGTGTTGTATGAAATAAGATATAGATATACATAGTGGTTACTTGAATTGTGAAACACTTTTTCGAATAGTTTGATTTCTTCTTGTATCACGATTTAACTTATATTGCACGATTTAACTAATCTATTTCTGTTTCATCTGTGGCCCCGTAAACAAGTTTTTTTTTTTTTTTAATACTATCGATCATTTTGGACGATATTAAAAGTTATGAATCATACTCTCAAAAAATATAATACAAAATTGTTATGCAAGAATTTGTTTAATCACACAATAAATGATGACGAGATGAACAATCACACAAACACAAGACATATGTAGTTCGCTGAGGTCCACTGCTGAGAAACGATCAAAATCCATACTAGGCACCTACCTGCACTCACTTTATGGGTAAGAGTGCACTACCCTCCAATCATCATCAACATGAGATAACATGAAAGTCTAAGCAATGCTCAAACTTATTATTGAGAACCAGTTTTGTCAACATATCAGTAGCATTCTCATCAGTGTAAACCTTCGATAAGCATACATCACCCAAGGATAGCCACTCTCTAATCTTGTGATACCGTAAATCAACGTTCATTGTTCTAGCACGATGCACTTGATTCTTGGCCAAATGAATGGTGCTTTGAATGTCACATTGCAATGCAGTACTGTCTTACTTGAAACCAAGCTCACCAACCAATCCTCTAAGCCAAACTGCTTCTTTTGCTGCTTTAGTCACTACCATATACTTTGCTTCTGTAGTAGATAGAGCAACAGTATCATGTAAAGTAGATTTTCAGTAAATAGGACCACCAGCAAACATGAACACATAACCTATCATGGACCTTCTAGAATCAAGATCCCCCACATAGTCAGCATCCACATAACCCATAACATCTGTTGAAGCTGATCAAACAATATCGCAAAATCACAAGTGCCCGCAAGATACCTGAAAATCGACTTTATTGCATTCCAATGCTCTTTTCCTGGATTTGCCATATATCTGCTAACTACACTAACGGCTTGAGATATGTTTGGCCTTGTGCACACCATCAAATACATGAGACACCCAATTGCATTTGCATATGGTACTTGAGATATATGCTTTTCCTCCTCATTTGACTTAGGACGCTCCTCAGAAGATAACTTGAAATGCGCAACAAGAGGTGTACTAATTAGTTTTGCGTTCAACATGCTAAACCTCTCTAATACCTTCTTCAAGTAACCTGCGGAGACAACCACAAATTTCCAGCTTTCTTATCACGGTGAATTTCTATCCCTAGGATCTTGGCAGCTCCAAGATCCTTCATGTTAAATTCACTACTAAACAAGGACTTCAACTTAGCAATTTCCTGCTTACTATTTGCAGCAACTGTAGCTTGTCATCAACGTAAAGAGAAAGAAAAACATATGAACCATCAACAAGTACTCTAAAATAAACACGACAATCATACTCACAACCTGTGTACCCATTTGTCACCATGAATGAATCAAAGCGCTTGTACCGTTGTCTAGGAGATTGCTCCAAGCCATACAATGATTTCTTCAATAAATAAACACAGTTTTCCTTGCCAGGTTCCTTGAAGCCTTCAAGCTGTTGCATGTAAATATGCTCTTCCAACTCTCCATGATTAAATGTGTTTGACGTCAAGTGGCTTTAACTCCATGTCATGAATAGCTACCATTGCTAAGATTAATTGAAGTGTGCTTCACAACTGGTGAAAAAATCTCATTATAGTCAGCTCCTTCCCTTTGTTAGTAACCCTTAGCAACTAACCGTGCCTTGTACTTCTCACCCTCTTTTTCCGACAACGCCTCTTTCTTATGGAATACCCATTTGCAGCCTACAACATTCTTTCCCTTAGGAAATTTTACCAATTCCTAAGTCTTGTTTCTATGTAGTGATTCCATCTCTTCTGATATTGCTACTAGCCATTTTTCAATGTCTTTCCTGCTTGTAGCATCCCTGTAAGACAACAGATCTCCATTACTAGTAACTAAAGCAAAACTAACCATATCCTCAAAGTCATACCTTTGTGGTGCTTTACATACTCGTTTGTCCTTATTTTTAGTGATTAAGGTTGTTGCTCTTGTTCCTGCTCCTGCTCCTACTGCTGTGGGTCTGTGACAGTGACATCAATATTGCATATATCATAAGATGACCTATACTCATCAAGCTCCACTTGAACTTGTACATTCTCCTTAGGAACACTATTAGATGCCTCTGCTTCATTCTAATTCAACATGAAACCCTCATAAAAAATAACGTCTCTGTTAATGACCTTCTTCTTTCAAGTTGGATTCCATAGCCTGTATCCTTTCACACCTTTTTCAAAACCAAGAAATATGTACTTTCTTGATTTGAATCAAGCTTCAACCTCTCTGCAAATAAACATAAGTTGAGCAACCAAAAATTCTCAAATTTGACAAATCAATTGATTTACCTGACCAGATCTCTTCTGGAATCTTGAAATCAATGACTGCTGATGGAGATCGATTGATGATGTAGCACGCTGAGTTAACTGCTTCTGCCCAAAATGCTTTAGTTAACTGTACATTTAACCTCATACATCTTGCCCTCTCTATTAGAGTTCTATTCATTCTTTCTGCAACCCTGTTCTGCTGTGGAGTTCCCCTCATTGTGAAATGATGAGTAACACCTTCTGATGTGCAAAATCCCATAAATTCCTTCTTTCTATACTCTTGGCCGTCATCTGTTCGAAAATACTTAATTTTTCTGCCAGTGTGATTTTCAACTTGTGTCTTCCAATTTTTAAATATGCTGAAAACATCTGATTTATGTTCCATAGAAAAAATCCATACCTTTTTGGAATAATCATCAATGAAAATGACGAAGTAGTGTGCACTACTGTGAGAAGAAATCATCACTAGCCCCCAAACATCTGAGTAGACATAGTCAATAATAACACTCTTACTAGTATGAGAACCTGTCTTGAAACTGACTATGTGTTGTTTCCCATACACAAATAGTTTCAGAACTCCAACTTGCACGTTTTCACACCCTCTGCCAGTGTGGAGATTGCAACTCCACCTACAACTATGTTGCCAACCAAATCTGCATAGATTCCCAACTTTCTGTCCCTTCATTATCACCAAAACATCTTTGCTGATTTTCATTACTCCACTTTTTGCGACATATGCACAACCCATACTATCCAGTCCACCCAAAGAGATCAAATTCTTCCTGAGTTCTGGAACATGTCTGGCATCGCTCAAAACCCTAGCAACTCCATCAAACATCTTGCCCTTCACAGTACCTATTCCAATGGTCTTGCAAACTGCATCATTTCCCATTAGAACATTACCTCCATTGCAAGGTTTGTACGTGTCAAACCAATCTTTGTTTGGGCACATATGGTAAGAGCAATCAAAATCTAAAATCCATGATTTTGCTAAAAAAATTACTACCTAAAGAGACTGTAAGTAAATCTCCATCGACCTCACTATCATCTGGTTTCTTTTCTGCAATAGTGGTTGATTCTGCGTGCTTTTTCTGAGTCTTCCTTTCTTGTAGATGCTGCTTCAAATTAGGGCACTGGTTTTTTGTAATGACCAGTTTTGTGGCAGTAGCAGCACTCCACATCTTTCTTTGCACCTAGCCTGGATTGTGATTTTGAAACTTCTGCCCCTTGATTTGCTTTTGTCCCTTTTCGGCTCTAACTTGGCAACAAGTCCATCTGCAATGGGTTCATCATCCTTTTTCATCCTCACATGTGAAAGGAGAGAACCAGTCACTTCCTCGAGTAACAATGTTTCCTTCCCATACATCAAAGTTGTAATAGATGATCAAACAAAGAGGGAAGTGATGCTAGCAAGAGTATTGCTTTGTCTTCTTCATTGGACTTCACCCCAAAACCCAATCTAGGCATGTCTGTCCCTCACCCTCTTACTCACAATCTCATTACCCAGTCTCACTCCTTTCCCAATCTTCAATCTCACTGTTTCCTCTCATGGGTGTTTTTGGTTGAAAAGAACATAAAACAATGCAAAAAGAAAGGAGGAGGAAACCCATTACTTCCAACATTGTAAATCCAAGAGGACTCTATCACACCCACCAAAATTGTCCTCCTCAGCTACACACAGTCTCACCCAACCGTTGTGGTTCTCCATTTTTTTAATTTATACATTATATATATATATATGTGTATCTATATAAAAAATTAACTTATGAATTATTTAAACATAAATTATTTATACTATATGATGAAAACCATTTTACTTCAAAAGTATTTTACTCATTTTTTAGTCAATCAAACAATAAAAAATAGGTAAAAGGCAAAACAAATAAAGCCTACATGTAATCTTTGGCGCATAATTTCACTCTCAAGCCTCTTCCCAAGTTTTTTCAACAATGCCCTGTTGGAAAAAGTAATCAAGATTTACCGTCAAAATAAAATATCAAACTAATAATAAATCAAAAATAATGAATAAATATTATTAGTAGAGGGGAGAATATCGAAAAAAATGGAAAATAATTGATTAAAATACAATTGATTTTTGCATTAGATTTGTGCAAATAAGTGTTGTACTTTTATGATTTTATAATTATTTTTCTAATTTTTCACTTTTTTAATATTTCCCCTTATTTTAGAGAGAGAGAGAGAGAGAGAGAGAGAGAGAGAGTTCAAAAAAGCATGTTTGGTGGTCAAGGCACGCAGATTGCATTCTCTTTAAAAACGATACTGTAACAAGCCTGCGGGGGGACCTTGCTATAGTTCGGACTCAATTTGTGTTACGGTTCTCAATCTGAACCAAAGAGTCAAAATCTGGCAAATCGTTTTGAGAAAACAGATTTTGAAAGAAGTGCCAAACATGGACTGCTTCGCCAGATACAGAGTCGCCACCTAAATATTTTTTTATGGGGGAATTTAGGAAACCCTGACTCGGTGCCAAAGGCCACGTGTCCGTCATCAACAAAGTTGCCTCGGCTCGAGAGCTTGGGTACGATTGGGAAAGGTCAGCTATGAGCACCCCCTCTCGCCCGATCCGAAGATCGGCCTCTACTAACCGTGATATCTTGTTTTGAAAACATTACATGCCCTTATTCCGGTTATTAGCTTAGAATTACTATGTTATGCGCGTAGCAAACAAGTATAGACCGAATCGCCTAAATTGGAACAAAACATTTCATGTTTGTTTTGAAAATGGTTTGCTACTAGCAAATAGGCTAAGATGCAGGTTTTGCCACCCTCGAGTGGGCTTAAAACTCATAGTTTTAATGCATTATTCCAATTTAGGTAATTCAACCTCCATCCACAGGCACTCAAGCAGTTATATCACATAAGCAGCTAGCCTCATGGTAATCATGCTGTTATGGAAACACTCACACGCATGCGGTATGCTAAAGCATAAAGGGCTTACCTAGTACTCCGTGCCAAAACAAAAACTAGTTAGTAATCATGCATGATCCTAGTCCATGTTTAAATGCCTAATGCAACACATACGGAATGTCACTAGAGTAGGCTCGGCTAGTCTAAGGATGACATGTGAAAATGCACAGATAGCATGTATTCAAGTTAAATTTGAAATACTTATGCAGTTAGCATGATGTGCTAAGCCCGGTGCATGCAATACTGATGAATGATGTACGCATGCGTAGCATAAGGTGTGCTAAAGTAAATATGCCCTAATACTAACCATCAAAGCAGGTAAGTAAAAGGGAGAAAGAAGTGGGGGTTGGAAAACATGCACACACGCACCTACACTTATTACAAATACGCCCTCACTCGGAGGGACCAAAAGAATAATACAATTTAACTAACTGACAAGCTAATTAAATATTACAGACCATTAAATTAATTAATCTAAGAAAGCGATGGCAATGACCTCAGTGAGGGCTCAATGCATCTTGGCGCTCGGTTCGCCGAAATCCAATTGTCATGCTCAAGATGCCTCTGCTTTTCCTTGCTCGCTTCCGATGATCGCCAAAGTCTCAGGGTTTGCTCTCTGGATACTAGGGAACACCACCGGCTGAAGGAGAACACCACCGGCCATATAGAATGGTCACCGGCCACAAATTTGATCCATCGGCCAACAATGATGGCCGGTCGGCCAAATCTTCCTGCAGAATCTGTGTTTGACAGCAACAGAGGGCAAGACTTAGCATGGCAATGCATTTCAAGCAATGTATGCACCAATCATATTCCTTATCATGTTTATGAGTCAAAGGGACATGGGCCTCGATTCTCAAACCACCAATCACGCATTTCTATGCATGATAGCCCAGAGAATCAAGTGTACATTTTAATATGGAATGCAATGCACATAATCAAACAATGGGGCTTAACCTCTATCACAAGCAATTCAAGAGGCCAAGCATGCATGCCAACGCAATGCAATCTAAGCATGCGAACTAGTATGCAACATGGACAATGCAAGCAAGCAAAGCATGTTAGGCACACATCCTAAGTGAAGAAGCATGAAAGGCATGAAGCAATGCAATCTACAAGTAGGCAAGATGCAATGTGGGTGTTCAAGTATGCAAGCCAACATGTGACTTCATTCAAACATGCAAGTCTAACCATGCAACAACTCACCGATATGCTACAACATACAAGGAGTGCATGCAACAACATGCAAATGAGGGACTTACACTAATTGGACAGCTCTATACTAAGCCCAAAACAGTGGCCAAGATGCTAGGGAGTGAGGGTTAATTGATATACAAACATGCATAAAAACATGGACCAACACTTAAGCATAAAGTACAACTTCTAAACACACCTAAGAAGATGCAAACATGGACAATTAGCATGCAATGAAAAGCTCTGAAATCATGTTGAATATGATGCCAAATCAAATGAACAAGACAAGCATGGCATGTAACCAAGGTCTAAAACTTAATGCAAGCAAAGGGGGTTAAACCAAGGCTAAGTCAACCAAGCCTCACAAGGCCAAGGGGACTTAAAATAGGTCTAATGCAGACCTAAACAAAGCAAAGGATGTACTTAGATGGCGTCTAAGTGGTCTAAAAATGCAAGCATACTCCAAGGCCTAAACAAAAGGCATAAGGCAACAACCTTTAAACACATTAAAGGGGGATCAAATGCGAGCATATAGGAACATCATGAGGTCTGAAATAACATGGCAAGTGGTTCCAAACCACTGAAACAAAGCAATGATGGCATGCTAGAAGGGCCAAAGCTTAAGGCATACAAGAGGGATTACATGGTAGCTATATAAAGCGGGGCATGAATGACTCAAATGACTTAAAACAGTCCCTTGGCACATCAAAACATGCATGTAAGCTTCTCAAAGCTTGGCCAAAACACAAAAGCATGGTAGTCTAAATGCTATGCATGTATTGAGGCAAATCATGACATTACGAGGTATGCATGCTAAACAAGCATGGTGTACCAAAACCAACTAAAAACAAAGGCATATCATGACATAATAAGCATGAAAATCAGCTAAGGCATGGCCAACACACACTTAAACATGGTGCTCTCTCAAGAGGCAAAAATGGTCATTTTCAAGGACAACAAGGAGAGGGGGTGGCCCTCTTCTTTCTAGGACCTCAAGGCACCATCCTCACCTCTGAAATCCCTCAAGATTTTAGTGGTGAGGAGGCCCAAACTCAATGGTCCCGGAGCTCACTCAAAATGGCACAAAATGGAGCCTTACAAGCCTTAAGAGGGGTCAAACAACCCCAAAGCTTAAAGCAACCTTAACTAACTATTTAGAGCACTAATAAACAGAGCTTTTATATGTTATACACAAAGCTCAAAAACAGCTGCAAGGTAGGTAAAAAGAGTGTGCAAAAATGGGGAATAAAGGGACAAGCTTCTTACCCTTGAAGACCCTCTTCACCAATGAAGCTCCAGCAGCTTCTTTAGGTTGAAATCAGTCTAAAACCTTCAAAACAACCCTCAAGGGCCTCAACTCCAAGGGATGGTGTGATGGTGGGTGTTTGTGAGCAAAAGTAAGACAAAACACACACAAGAGAGATATAGAGGTAGGATATGAACAAACCCTAACCCTAAAACTCAAACCCTAAAAAAAATTGTCTAAAAAAAATGTCTAACCCCTCAAAAGGGGAGAGAAGGCTCCTCTTTATAGAGCTTTTAGTCTTGTAAGCTTACAATACAAGCTTCTAAAGAGAGAGATCCCTCCATACACGTATATGGAGGGGAGCCAAGTGCATAAGCTGCACCAAAATATCTGCAAAAGCAGATGCACAGTAGTCGGCCGGCCAAAGATGCAATTGACCAAAAAAAGATAGCCGGTCGGCCATCTAGAGTGCCGGCCGGCCAAACATTTGGCCGGTGGCAACAAAACACAGCTAGTGGCCTCAAGCCATAGCCCGTGGAGTGTGGGGATGGCCCACAAGCCATTTCCTGCCCCTTCAAGGCAAATCACAAGTGTTTGGTGCAAAACCAGACACGAAACAGTCGAGTCGAGAGATCCTGAGGCAAGACGCATAGCCGAGACCTCTGGGAGCTCAAGACGAACACAAACATAGATGATCACCGAGTGTTTAAGCGGTGACGTCCAAGTCTTGAGGACGGTCAAAAATGGGGTGTCTACAGATACATCCTCTTCTACACTAAGTTAAGCGGTGTTTCTCCCTATTGGCTTTTTTAGCTTTCGAAGGTTAGTGTAGACAAGCCCGCGGGGGGCCTCGCTACAGCTCGGACTCGATTTGTGTCACGATTCTTAATCTTGAACCAAAGAGTCCAAATCCGGCAAATCGTTTTGAGAAAACAGATTTTTTGAAAGAAGTGCCAAACATGGACTGCTTTGCCAGATACAGAGTCACCACCTAAATATTTTGTTTTGGGAAATTTAAGAAACCCTGACTCGTTTGCCTAAGGCCACGTGTTCGTCATCACCAAAGTTGCCTCGGCCCGGGAACTTGGGTATGATTGGGGAAGGTCACTTCCTGAGCACCCCTGCTCGCCCGATCAAAGATCGGCCTCTACTAACCATGATATCTAGTTTTGAAAACTTTGTGTGCTCTTATTTCGGTTATTAGCCTAGATTTACTATGTGATGCGCACAGCATACAAGTATAGACTGGGTCGCCTGAATTGGAACGAAACATTTCATGTTTGTTTGTTTGAAAATGGTTTAATGGTGTTACCTGCAGGTAAGCTAAGACGTGGATTTGCCACCCTCGGGTGGGCTTAGAAAACATGTTTTTGTCACTATCTAGTGGACTTAAAACAAACAGTTGACGATTTGTTCCAATCTAAACAACCTAACCTTCACCCACAGGCATTCAAGCAGTTATATCACATAAGCAGTTAGCCTCATGGTAAGCATGCTATTCATGGCAGTCACTCACATGCATGCAAGGATGCTAAAGCATAAAAATCACCGAGTACTCCAAGCCAAAACAGAAACCGATTAGAAATCCATGCATGATCCTAATTATACAGGAATGCCTAATGCGACATATGCAATAATGCAACTATAGCAGGCTCGGCTATTCTAAACATGGCATATGGAATGCTACAACTATCAAGTATTCAATTTGGAATTGAAATACAAATGCAGTTAGTATGATGCGCCGAGCCCGGTGCATGCAAAACAGATGAATGAATGCAAACATGCTACCATACTGTATGCTAATTGAAACATGCCCTAATCTAACCATCGTAAGCTGGTAAATAAAAGGGAAGAAAGACGTGGGGTTGGAAGACATACATCATACTCACGCACACTTATTACAATTATGACCTTGCGCAGAGGGTCCGAATAAATAGTACCGTCCCAAATAAATAATACAGTCCTAATAAATAATACAGTTCAATAATGTACAAAATCCTAATTAATTAACAAATTAATCTAGGAAAGCGGTAAACTAGCATGCAAGCTAGGGACTGCCTCGACTCTGATCCGGATGATGACTGATGCATGCTCGGGTTGCCTTGCGCGGAAATCCACCGCGATGCCCCAATTAGCCTTTGTTTGCAATTGTTTCTTGGAAAGCGTGCCAAGCTCCGGAAGGCTGCTGATTCTTGATTTGCTACAACAGAGAGCAGGAAAGGAGCATGGCAATGTATTTTCACATATGTATGCATACCTCGATCCTCGTGCCACCAATCACGCATCTCGATGCATGATGGCCGAGGAGTCGAATGGCACAACTCGATATGGAATGAATGCACATATAAACACAACAATACCTAGACTCCATCATGGGTAATCCGGAGTGTCGGCGACTGGGGAATTGAGACACGTTCCGTCACTCAGAGTACGAAACGTACCTCGTTTCCCGTGCTTGGACTAACTCCTATCCCAAACACAATGCAATATGCATGACATGCATGAATGCAACTAAGATACAACCTAACATGCACGATGCTATGAAATGGCATATACGATGCACGAGGTAACATGGCATACACAATGCACTAACATATAACCTAGCATACACAACGCTATGAAATGAAATGGCATACACAATGCAATATGGACTTACACTAACATGAGTGAACCTCAGCCACACTCACATAAGAGGCCATTAGATGAAAATGAGACAACTCGAGATGCGTGCACGCGTGCACGCAAATCGATGACCGACCCTAAGGCACGAAATGCCACTCTAACAAGACATGGCAAAAAATGGAATATGGCATACTAGCATGAAAATTTCAGCAGCAAAAAGTGATGCAAAACAGCCCCGAAGCATGGCAAAATGGCACCCGATGCATGAAATGAATCCCGAAACATGAAATTAGGTACATGGAATGACCTATGGCTATGCAATGCATGCATTATTTGAACATGAAGTGTGAAGACATAATCAAGACAAGCATATTTACAATTTTAAGCAAGGCCAAACAGTGAACACAAATAGGGCTAAACCAACATGCAAAAATGGCCCCGAAAAAGAGATAATGAAGCAAGTAGCATCTGCTGGCCATAAATGGCAATGAGCCCTTCAACAAAGTTGAAGAGGGACCCAAAATAAAGCACTTTACAGTTTATGAAAATCCATGAAAACAAACACAAGTATGGCTAAACTATCATGCAAGATATGGGCTTAAAGGAGAACAAAGAAGCAAGTGATGCTAGCTGGCCTCAAACAGAGGAGGGCCCTTCAACAAAGTTGAAGAGAGGCCCAAAATGTGGCATTTTACAGTTAAGGACCAGACCCAAAACAGTGCACAAGTAAACCTAAAATGCTATGCAAAATAAGGCCTAAAAAGAGGTTTAAACACAAAGTATAAAAAGGATGCCTCAAACAGAAAAAGACGCTAATGAAACATGAAGAGGGGGTCAAAATGAGGCTATTTTCAGTTCGGACCAAAGTCCAAAAATGCAAGTACAAGGGGCTAACAAATCATGCAAAAATAGTGCCAAAAGAGGGATACAAAGGCAAGTGATATGTGGAAGCCTCAAACAGTGAAGAGCCCTTCAACAAAGTTGAAGAAGGGCTCAAAATAAGCCACTTTACAGTTTATGATAGAGCTCAAAAAAATCTATAAATAGGCCTAAAATACCATGCAAGAAAGAGGCATACAAGAGAGGTAAAAAAGCAAGTGTGAAAAGGAAGCCTCAAACAGTGAGAGACCCTTAAACAAACATGAAAAAGAGTTCAAAATAATTTTATTTTCAGTTAGGGTCCCAAATATGCAAGCACAAAGAGCTAAGATATAGATAAAAAAAATGCACCAAAGAGGGAGAATGAGACTTACCCTTGTAGACCAAGTCTTTGACAGCCTTTGGACCAAGAAATGTTGCCTCCTAAGCTCTGAAAAGACCCTCCAAGCTGCTGGAATGGAGTGGTGGTGTGGTGCTAGGTGATGGTGTAGAAATGGTGTAAGGTTTAGGAGGTTTGGAGGGTTGAAGTGTAAAGAGAAAGAGCTCCAATACAAGAGGCTTAAGGCAATTTTTTCTAACCCTTTGCAAGGGGGCTGGGGCTGCTGGTTATATAGACAAAAGGGTGGAAAAGAGGGGGAAAAATGGGAGGGGGAAATAATTCAAGTTTCCCCCCAAAAAGGCACCCTCCCGGATACAAAATCTAGGGGGAAAACGAGGGTAGATTTGTAATGTACCAACCCTGAGGATCATGGCCGGCCAGCTTGCTAGGGTTTAGGTGGCCAGCCGGCTCTTCCCATGGCTGGCCGGCCAAGGGTCAAAAGGGTCAAGTGGTATTAGTGGCCGGCCACCACAAATTGGTGGCCTCCCATGTGTGCTCAACATAGCCCTGTGGTCAAAAATTGGAGACAGTGAACCAGGAGAGAGGAAAGGCCATTTTTTGGAGGGGTTCAAAAGGGTCACACACAATTACTGGCCGGCCATATGATATTGGTGGCCTCCCAGGTGTCTACAACACAAATATGTGGTTTAGGGCAAGAAAAAGTGGCTTTAGGGTGGTCAACATTGGCTTTCAAGTGAGAAAAACGGGCGACGGAGGGCGATTGAGGAATAAAACTGGTTGTCAGAAAAATTACTGGCCTCCCACCCCTCTACGACCTTTCTAACAATGAAACAGAGGTCCCTGCCAAAAATGAACCCAAACCGATGCAAAATGAAGGTTTGGGGGCCAAAACGCACAGCCTGGGGCCCCGAAAACTGATTGTTAGGCACCGGAAGTGGTGTTCGACCACGAACTTGGTCTCTCGGACCACAGTGTCCCTCAAAAGGGAGGAAATAGGATGCATGCCAAAAACTGGAGGAAACGGAGGTGGTTAGGCGGTCCCGAACTGAGGCATTCGGCCTGATGGCTCTGAAAATCGGGAACCGGGCTCCGAAATGGAAAAATGGCCTACGACCACGAAACGTAGCCTACGGCCACTGAGAGATGATCTACGAGACCTCTCCCTCCCTTCAGGAAGAGAAAATAGAGCCTGGTTCGCAAACTGAGGCAAAGCACAGAAAAGCTCGGAAGTCCGGAGGCAAGGCTCGCAGCCGAGACTCTGAAACTTCGAAATGAGAGCGATATGCAATATCACCAAACGCTCAATCGGTGACGTCTGAGTCTTAAGGTTGGTCAAAAATGAGGTGTCTACAGTTGCCCCTCTTTGACAGAACTCGAAAGTCATAAGTGACGGGAGTGAATGTCAAAGCCCAGAGACGACCCATTTTTGACAAGGCCGAAGACTTAGACAAATAGGCGAGATAAATAGATATGTGCCCGCAGGCGTGCCCGCAGGCAGGGGGCAAAATACAAAACGGTATGCACAAGGCCAGATGTAACTTAATGATCATGCAAATGCAGCTAGCTGTAATGAAGCAAATATTCGCAAACAGATGCAACAGTTTTAAGCAAGAATGCAAAGCAACAACTACATTTCATGCAGTTAAGAATGCGGAGAATTATTCAATTCTCGCCACGTCTCACACGGAGAAGATACAATACCTGCGCGGTTCGTCTGGTCGCACCAGCTTCAAATGAACCGTACATACAATATCGTGCCTCATGGTGCTAGAGATCTCTCACTTCTTCTTGGTCGAACCACAGGTGTTACTTTTCTCCCTAACTATGGTTGCAGCTTTCCCTATTCTCCAACAGGGTGACAGACTAAGTTGATTCAGTATCCAGAATTGAGGCGCACACATATGCTATCTCAATCTATGGGGTTGCCATACAGATTTCAAGCCGAGGATATACCCCTAGGTATTTAAACCAGACTTTAGTCTCGGAAATTTCGAACCTTTGCGTTCTAGGTATGAGCCATTCGAACTCTAGTTTCCACCGTCTCAGTTGGTCTCCTAGGAACTCACCGCTAACACAGGCAGGTGGCTATACCAGACCACCGGAAGTCGTTCGGGCACGACAAACACCAAAGGAATTGCATCTTTAGAGGATTTAAGGTCTCCTAGACCGGGAAATAAAACAGACATGATGCCATGGATGTAATAGATGTGATGCAATAGATAATAGATGCGATGCAATAGAGAGTACAATAGATGCAAAATGGTGACATACTTCAACCACGCTGGACTCGTGAGTGGAGGAAGAACAAAGAAAATTAATCAGGAGCGCGTTCCACGCGACCTAAGATAAATTCCAGACACGCTGAAATTGTGTGAGGAAGGGGACAAAGAGAGAAACATAGGGACTTATCCCAGTGTTTCGGAATGGTGTGAGTATTGGAACGTATTCCGAACACTTTTAACCAAAGAGGGAGAAACATAGGGATGTATCCTGACGTTTCAGAATGGTGTGAGCATTGGAATGTATTCCGAACGCTTTTAACCAGAATGGTGTGAGCATTGGAATGTATTCCGAACGCTTTTAACCAAAGAGGGAGAAACCTAGGGACGTATCCCGGCGTTTCAGAATGGTGTGAGCATTGGAACGTATTCCGAACGCTTTTAACCAAAGAGGGAGAAACATAGGGACGTATCCCAGCGTTTTAGAATGGTGTGAGCATTGGAACGTATTCCGAACTCTTTTAATCGAAGAGGGAGAAACATAGGGACGTATCCCGGCGTTTCAGAATGGTGTGAGCATTGGAACGTATTCCGAACGCTTTTAACCAAAGAGGGAGAAACCTAGGGACGTATCCCGACATTTCAGAATGGTGTGAGCATTGGAACGTATTCCGAACGCTTTTAACCAAAGAGGGAGAAACCTAGGGTCGTATCCCGGCGTTTCAAAATGGTGTGAGCATTGGAACATATTCCGAACGCTTTTAACCAAAGAGGGAGAAACATAGGGACGTATCCCGGCGTTTCAAAATGGTGTGAGCATTGGAACGTATTCCGAACGCTTTTAACCAAAGAGGGAGAAACATAGGGATGTATCCCGGCGTTTCAGAATGGTGTGAGCATTGGAACGTATTCCGAACGCTTTTAACCAAAGAGGGAGAAACATAGGGACGTATCCCGGCGTTTCAAAATGGTGTGAGCATTGGAACATATTCCGAATGCTTTTAACCAAAGAGGGAGAAACATAGGGACGTATCCCGGCGTTTCAAAATGGTGTGAGCATTGGAACGTATTTCGAATGCTTTTAACCAAAGAGGGAGAAACATAGGGACGTATCCCAGCGTTTCAGAATGGTGTGAGCATTGGAACGTATTTCGAATGCTTTTAACCAAAGGAGGTCTAACCCGTCGCACGCGCGAGGGGAAAGAATGATAATTGCAAGTGAAAAGGTACATAACAATGCAAGTAATGAGCATAACAATGCTAGATAAATGTGCATAATCAATGCAATGAATGAGCATAACAATGCTAGTGAAGTGCATAACAATGCAATTAGAACGTGCATCACAATGCAAGTGAAGTGGGAACATAACAATACAGGTGGAAGTGCATCGCAATGCAAGCGAAATGGGTGCATAACAATGCAAGTAAAGAGTGTTTATAACGATGCAATATAGGTGCACAAGGCAGTGTGAGTGAGGTGTACAGGAGAAGTGCAATAAAATACACTTTCTATGCGAGTATGGGAGCATTTTCTATGCAACATGGAAAGTATATTCTATGCGATATTGAAGACAAGCATATTCTATGCAGAATCGAAAGCAAGCATATTCTATGCATGAATCATAACGAGGCGCGGCACGCATGCAACAAAAGTGTATATGAAAGCTCACATGCTATGCAATAGAGGGGCATCAAACATGTACTCTGGTGCTTCCGATTTACCTCTCAGAGGACTTGGCAACACGCTCAGCTCAAAAGGGACACCCTGTCTATATTGGCGAGAGATAACATCTGCAGTTGCTTTAATCGCTGTTCTGACTTGAAGCAGGCTTAAGCTTGGGGTCGAGGTACACTCATACTCTAGAGAAATGGCGAGGCCTAAAAAGGTATATCTGGAATACAATCACGAAATTTTCTGAAGTTGAAGCATACTCAGATGCTTTCATTTTCTCTCTTTTCTTTTGCTTTGCAGTCCGGAACCCATGTAGCTTCAGATAGGTCCTGGTTTTACTGTTCTCACATGACCTGGGCTGAACCGTGCGGTTTTATGAAAGAACGAAACTTGTTTTGCACAAACGTGAAGAATGGCACAACACTTTGAGCACAAAACGATTTCATTTTTGAAATTGAGAGATGAGTTTTCGACCAGGTATTGGGCCTACGACTGAACACGGCAAAATGACTCAACAAGGAAATAAAAGGCACACAACCTAGACACATCGAGTAACACTCGAAATGACTCAAAACAAGAATCGAGATAAAACAAAAAAATACGACACTCAGACGTGCACAGGGAGCCTGTTTCACCGGGTAGTGTTTCCCACCTTTCTAATTTGTGATTTTTACATCACTCGGCCCTCAAGCTCTGTTTTTCTGAAAAAAAAAAGAAAAAGAAAAAGAAAAAGAAAAAGCCCTTTTCTTCACTTTTTCTCTCAACGCACATCTCTCTATTCTTTAATCTCTCATTTTTTATCCCTCCCCTGGGTGGTCAATGGATAAACAGAAAGTTGCTGGCTCTTGCCCCTAGCACTTAGCTAGATTCTTCTTCTTCTACACGCAGCTAGTGAGTTTCTCCCACAGAGGGGCTGTGCTACAACTGGGTGTGTAGCAAATCTGCAGCTGACATCGGTTGACGATGCTCTGCTGGGGAGTTTAGACGTGATCAGATCTGTCCAGATGAGGGAGTGGAATATCTTGATCCATTCCAATTCGTGCTTCGCACTTAGCTCGACGCCTCGTTGCTCGGAGGTTGTGAGAGCTTTCAGCCCTTTGTTGTGCCTTTTTCTGGCGAATACGGTGCCCTTTTCGGCAAGTAGAGTGCCCTTTCTAGCAAGTATTTTGACAAAGGGGAAAAGACAGAACACCTGACTCAACTGTGCCCCTAGTTCATTATTTTGACCATTTTTTGTTTTGATTTTTCTACTAAAACAATTTTAACCAAAATGAGAGTTAGATTAACGCGCTTGTTCGATTTTCTGATTCAAAATCATTCAAATTAGGTTATGAGCACTGAAAATTTTCCTTTTTTGGGTCCAGGAAAATGGTCTAGTTTTGGAAAAAATGGAATAGTTTTTGAGAGAAAATCAGTCAACCTCAGTAAAAATTCTCAAAAACTGTTTTTGCAATCGGTCACCGCTCAACGAGCATAGAACCCACTCTCGAGATGCACAACCTCAAATCCGAAGAAAAATTGCCCCTTGCTTGAAGAGAGCTACATGGCAACGGAAAGTTGCCCCTTGTTTGAACGACATCGCGGCGCATTGAATAGCAACGGAAAGTTGCCCCTTGTTTGAATGGCACCGCAGCGCATTGTAGTCAGTCCTCAGAGTGACTAACACAACCAAATCCTCAAATACAGAGAAGACAAAGATGATTAAAACCATTACATGGACACAAGTGATTTGGAAGTGTTTATGGTTGGACTTCAGAATGAAGTTGCCTACATATCCAAAAGATGGGAATCAAGCCTCACGTAGTTCGGGGTTAAGGTACACTCGGGTATTTAACCTCTCCTTTTTAGGCTCTAACTTTTGCCAAGGCGCCCGTTGCAGGTTTTCAACCTTGAGAGCTTTGTTTTCCATTTCTTTTCTTCTTTTTCCCTTTTTTCTTTTTCTTCATTTTTTTTTGATTCTTCTCTTTTCTTTTTTGCTTTTTCTATATATTTTTCTTGCTCTAACTTTTGCCTGAGTCGCCCTTCCGGGTTTTCGACCCAGTGAGCCTCTCGAAGGGTAAAAGTGTAGCTTGGTCCATGCCAAATGGTTGTAAGGTTTTGAGGCCATCCATATCCAAGAGAGTGGCTGTTGATTTGCAAGAGGACTCATCTTCGGCTCTTCGAGCACATCTGACATCTTTGCCCCTAGTTCGAAGGGTACTTTTGTTCTAGCTTTGCAAGCTTTTTTTGATCTTCTGATCTTCTTGATCCGACTTTCCTGGCCTCTTGTTCGAGGGCTGCTTCAAATCTGGTCACACAGGCCTCACATTGTAGTTGACCGTTGAACATTCTGAATCCCAGTTCAAGGTTTGAAAGTGAGGGGTCGAGTCTCGAGGTTGAGAGCGATCCTAAGCTGTAAAATCTCAAGAGCGATTCTACACAGGTCTTCGTAGGACCGCGCAAAACATTTTTTGAAAGTTTTTAAGAAAGCGACAAATCGCTCGCGCTGAAGACATTGTAGAACCAATCTGGATCAAGCCAGGATCCTTCCTAGTACTCACACTAACAAGCATGATTTCATTCATTAAGGGCTTAGCACGCCTCTCTTTCTCTCAATTGATCAAAATTTTGCAAAACCCGAGGAACTCCTTCCTCTTCGTTTTCACCGCATTGTTCAAAAAGCTTTTGGAAAACTTGGGTCGATGCAATGAATTCAAGGCACAGAAAAGACACAACTTCTAGTCAAATACTGCCATCTCATTTGGAATTTCTGGTACAACTGGCACACGGCAGAAGCAAACACAAAAGTATGAAAAACCACTGCTGTTCATTCAAATCATATGCTATCGCTTCAAGGTAGAAATAGACTCAAAACAAAACGAAAAGACAAACAAAAACAAAATGGTGACGCCGAGGTACACCCCCTAATCACCCAACTCCTATATACAACAGACTCGTCTGACAAGATGACCCAAAACAAAAGAGACCGACTCAAAACAAAAGACAAAGCTAAAAAACAAAACAATAAGATGACCCAATACCTAAGTCGAATGTACAAAAACCAAAGATTCACAAATGCTCAAAATAGTGCGTGCCATACACCATATCTGAAATAAACTGAACGCCGCCCGCAGGTGGTTCATCCCTCGATCACATCACATTATCCCCCACAAGTTCACTGATCAAGTGCCGATAGACTTTGCAGGACCTGGTGCGGGGATGACCCCGTTGTCAATCAAATTTTGTATCTCGTGGCGAAGACGGACGCAATTGTCGGTGTCATGACCGGTTTGTTGATGGAAAGCACAGTACTTAGTCGGGTCATGCTTTGGAGGGAGAGGATCGGGTAGAGGCCGTTGCTCTAACGGTTTCAGATGTCCTTTCCTGAGTAATACCCCCAGGGCTTTAGACAAAGACATATAGAGTGGGGTGAAAACCCTCTTGCCTCGGGGTAGATAGTCTGAAGTTCGGGTGTCACGCCCCGAACCCGCCCCCTAAAAGTTCGGGCGTGATTCTGACAGAAACAGACGGAATAACCTATTCGGTATAACATTCGGGGGCCTGAACGGAAGCATTAAATTTTGATTAATAATGAACAGACACATCCATTGAACAACTATCAGAAACCAGGATCATCTTAACATTTAACATAAAGTAACAGGCACACAAAATGAGGTGACAAAAACATTTACAACCAGCCTAGTTCTTAGGCACACAAAACAATAGATACAATTTCACGACCAAGGTGTAGATACCAAAATTACATATACAAAGCAACGGTCTAATCTAAAGGGGTTCCTTCGGCTCGGTTATCCTTAGGTCGACAAAAATGCATAAAGTATGCTAGAACGGCTCCAATTCGGGTTCCTACTGAATCGCACAAAATTACAGAATGAGACAAGCTCGGTGAATAATAGTACAGAATAAAATCATAATGTACTGAGCATATGTACCAAAATCGACATCTTGAGATAACAGAGTGGCCTATTGCCTGTGTAGCCTTATGACAGATAGCCTTTCGGCCAGTAGCCTTTATGCACAACAGATAGCCTTTCGGCACAACAGGTGGCCTTACGGCACAGCAGATAGCCTTGTGGCACAGATAGCCTTACGGCTCAGGTAGCCTTGCGGCACAACAGGAAGCCTTACGGCTGAGATAGCCTTTCGGCTGTGTAGCCTTAAAGACAACAGTAGCCTTTCGCACAACAGATATATAGATACAGCTTCTTACTTTTCATTCCCAGATTAGTACATAATTACAATTATGTCTTCTGACAGAGAATACACAAATGTATGTATAATGCACTATTACTCACGGTTGTGGTGGCGTATGAGTTCTTCTGAGTGTGCCCGCACAACATAGCTAATAAATTAGTATTCTTTTCTTTAGAAATCGTTTCATATGCCTCCACACTTTTATAAAGTTATAATCTCTTAAAACTCATCAGAAAAGAATATTCTCATAACACCAAAGAGTCCAGCATGAAGAACGGAACAAAACATATTTTCTGGTCAATACAGCCCTACGCCGAAGCGTAGCTTTGTCCGCCGGCGACAAAGGTAATGCTTGCCAAAATATCTTGGATGGTCAATTTCTCCGCTCGAGCGCACCTTCGCCGAGCGACAAAGGTAATTTTTCGTAAACTTCGAGGTGCATTTTACGCCGGCGTTCTCGACCGCCGAGCGGACGATCAAGCAGATTTAGGGCAGCTCGATTTCAAGACAAAGTTTCATCATTCAAGCTCAATTTTCATGAAATCAAGGGTCAAATTCATGCAATACATTCACTTAACAACACCAAAACATGCATCCAAGCTTAACCATCTCAATTGTAACCAAGTTAAAAGCTTTAATAATTCATTACTTGCACAAATTTCATCTTAGATTCAAGTTCTTCCAACATGTCATGTGATCTCAACATATATGTAAAAAGAGACGCTACAAAGTCAAGGATTTGAAGCTTAGATGCATACAACCCTCAAATTATTGCCAATAAGCTTACAGGGTGAAAAACCCTAATAAATCAAACATGGATTATTCATGAACCAACACAAGTATAAGATGAAATTCATGGAAATCAAACTAGGATTTAGAGTTCCCTACCTTCAATCTTCCAAATCTACCAAACAATTAGTTCCTTAGATGAATCAAGTGAGTTCCCCCCAATTCCTCTCCCACGGTTTTCTCTCTTTTCCTCTCTCAAAAGAGTCCCACGTTTTTTATCAAAGTTCCACAACTTAGATAAACATATAACTATATATATAAGTGCATAAAAGACAAAAACGAATCGCTTTATGGTGCCGAAATGAGAATTCTACAAAAAATCCCATTATAGCTTAAAAATCACATAGATTCCAAGTATCAAATCAATTTCTGCAAATTAAATCTCTAAGGTGCTCAATTTCAGATTTAAGTGATTCAAGTGTGACAGATAGGGTTTTAATTCAACAGATAGAAATTCATATCTTTAAGTTCCATGCACTTTTACTACATGTTCACATAGGTTTTCACAATAAACATTCAAAGACATAGAACAGGAGATTGAAAAGATAACAGAATCAGATACGAGGGTCGGGGCGTTACATCGGGGGTTTGAAGTGGATGCACCAACAAACGGGGTGGCTGCTCTTGGTATGGTGGTGGCGACCATGCCCACTTCGGAAGATCTTGCAGTTGTGTCACCGCTAGTGGTCGCATTCGAGCTGCGGATAAACGCCCTCCTGGGCTGCTCCTTCTCCTGGTCAATGAGGCCCTGCTTCATAGCGTCCTCGATCTGTACTCCTATCTCATGCAAATCTGAAAAGGTAGGGAAGGGGAGCACGATCATTTTATGCATTAGTTTGGGCTGGAGGTTGCGCACAACCATCCGTATTTGATCCTTATCCGTTGGCCTAATGGTCATCATTGAGGCCTTGGCCCTCCAGCGGGCCACGAATTCTGAGAAGCTCTCCCTAGGCTCCTGCCTCGTCGTCTCAAGATCACAGGTTGTAATATCTTTTTGGGTATTATATGAATATTGTGCGACGAAGGCCTCGGCCATCTCCTCCCAGCTTCGTTTCACTGAATCCTCCAATTTGGCATACCAGATGGCCGCAATACCCGACAGGGTCCTGCCAAAAAGGGAGAGCTTCTGTAATCTTGTCAAGCCCATCGGGCGCAGAACATCTGAAAACAAACTCAGGTGGACCATGGGATCTCCTGACCCGTCAAAACGGTCGATGTGAGGCATCTTGAACCTGTCCGGCAGTGTCACAACCGCGTCGATGTACCCGTCCTCAATGTCCGGGATGGATTATACCCCCTGTGATTTCTTGACCAACTTCTCAAGCTTGCTCAATTTCAACGCTGTAGGGTCGACCTCAGTCTCGAAGGGTGAGTCCAGTAGATTGGTAGGTGTTTTGGATAGCTGGGGTAAGATCGGGCGAGCCTCAGAGGAATGTCTGTACCCTCCTGGGTATTCTGAACATTCGTCGTTTCCCCGGGTGCGAGAGCTCCTGCTGGAGGAGGAACTTGTTGGGAAGCATACGCGCCGCTTTGCTGTTGCAGCCTAGTGATGAGCTCAGCCTGCTGAGCCATGATTCTACCGCCGCTTGCTTGAAAATTCCGCCATGATGGCGTCTTGCTGTATGAGTTTCATACTTTCTTGCATTTGACGCATCATTGCCTCCATCCCTGACGTGTTCTGCTGATCCATCTAACTGACTAGTATCTATCCCTGCAGTAGAAACTGAGACCTCAGCCTGACTATTCACTGGCGGGGTGGATAAGGGCTACTAATCTGGTAACTGGTGATCTGTGCTTGACTGGCCCTTTTACCCTACCTCTGGCAAAGGAACACTGATGGCCCTTGAACTGAATCTCTGACCTGACAAAGTCTATTAGCACAAGTTCGATGAACCTCGGGGGATATCGGAGCCTTCTGAAGCTATGGTTCTAGGATTACCTAGCAAAAGAGAAAACAGATAGCACCTCAGCTCAACTTCACCAAAATAGATACGAGCATAGCAGGATGATTGTGCCCTCTACTGAATTCTGCCCCCAAAATTATGTCTCAAATCTGATACCCTCGGGTAAAACTGAACCCCAAAATATTGAACTAGTGCCCGCAGGCTTGATGCCCAAACCTGCAAACTGATATATGCATTCCTGTAGAGACGCACTCTAAAAGCACATAACAAGCAAGTGAGAGCCAAAACACCCCTATGTTGGGGTAGGGTTTCCCTGTCCTATTTTGTCAAGAGCTAGGGTTTCACTACGCACGCAGCGGTTTCAAACAACCTATATCGGGTAAGCAACCTGTCCTAGTTTGGAATGGTCACTACGGATTTCGATATGCACTAGGTCGAATGGTCAAAACAGGTGCCCCGATAAAACCGGGGTTTGTGTTCCCATATTGACAGAGCCCATAACTAGTCAGCCTTATGGTCATGCCTTGACAAGACAAGCCTCCGGCAAACCGTTCAGGAATATCAGATGGCAAACACGGTGTCCTAAGCGCACCAATGCAAATGCAATGTAAAGAAACACACAAGTGCAGTCAAAACCAGATATCATGAGTTCGAGTCAAGTTCTCTAACTCCCCAGCAGAGTCGCCAGAAACTGTAGACAAGCCCGCGGGGGGCCTCGCTATAGCTCCGACTCGATTTGTGTCACGGTTCTTAATCTTGAACCAAAGAGTCCAAATCCGGCAAATCGTTTTGAGAAAACTGATTTTTTGAAAGAAGTGCCAAACATGGACTTTGCTGCGAATCTGAGTCGCCACCTAAATATTTTGGTTTGGGAAATTTAGGAAACCCTGACTCGTTTGCCTAAGGCCACGTGTCCGTCATCACCAAAGTTGCCTCGGCTCGGGAACTTGGGTACGATTGGGGAAGGTCACTTAGTGAGCACCCCCGCTCGCCCGATCAAAGATCGGCCTCTACTAACCATGATATCTAGTTTTGAAAACTTTGTGTGCTCTTATTTCGGTTATTAGCCTAGATTTACTATGTGATGCGCACAGCATACAAGTATAGACTGGGTCGCCTGAATTGGAACGAAACATTTCATGTTTGTTTGTTTGAAAATGGTTTGATAGTGCTACCCGCAGGTAGGCTAAGACGTGGATTTGCCACCCTCGGGTGGGCTTAGAAAACATGTTTTTGCCACTATCTAGTGGGCTTAAAACAAACAGTTGATGATTTTTTCCAATCTAAACAACCCAACCTTCACCCACAGGCATTCAAGCAGTTATATCACATAAGCAGTTAGCCTCATGGTAAGCATGCTTGTGATACCCCTGTTCTGTATTATGCTAAATTGGTCCTTAATTAGTTTATGGTTATGTGTTTAGCATGAGTGTGTCTGCCATTATGTGATAATATGTAATTTTGAATTCGTATCTGTCCACCGTAGGAATACCTGTTGAATCATCCACTTCGGGAATTAAATTGAGGGCCTTATCGGCCACAGAACCCGAAATTGATTGCGCCATTGTGATTGGCATAATTTTTAGAGCCTGCGGTGAAATTTAATTGAAAATTGATTCTGGTCAAATTAAACTGATTAAATTGATAAATTAAGTGCCCTATTATTTTATATATTAAATAATTACTAGTGGGGCTTGTTTGTACATTGCATCTCACCCTCCTTTGGCTCTCTTAAACTCAAAATCTGAGTTAGACAATTGAGAAGGAGAGAGAGGCCGGCCATAGTGAGAGAAGGGAGGAGAATTGTGCTAATTTGGCCTAAAGCTTGGAAATCATAGAGAATTGGCTCAAGAATTGATTAGAGCTTAGAAGATTAAAGCTCCTAGGTAAGTGAACTCATGGATTTTTGTTGTAAATGTGTAGATTCAAGTGTGTTTGATGATCAAGAACATGAGTTAGCTTGATGTTAAGGAAATGGAGTAGTTTGTGTTCAATTGATGGCCAATGAAGGCATGCATGTATATAATTATTGTAGAATTGCATAATTTAGCATGTATCATGGCAATTAAGCAAGAATTAAAGTTTGATCATGCATGCAAGCTTTGTTTTGTTGAGTTTTGGCACCAATTGCATCTTTGAAATGGAAATGAAGTCAAGATGGCCTTGCATGTCTGAATAATTAAAGATATGAGCTTGAATGCATGAATTCATTATATTGGAGAGGAGTTTGTCATGTTTTGAGACATGCATGTAGGTAAATCAAGAAATTGAACTTCATAATACTATAATCTTGCAAGAAAACCATGTTAGCATGAATATATGTGAGATTGGAGCCTTAGTATGCAAGAAAAATGGGTTGAATGTCGAGTTTGAAGCTCAAGAACAGTTCTGGAAAACCCAGAATTTTCGACGTCCGCTCGAGCGGGGGAAGTGCCGCTCGAGCGGAGAAATCGAGCTCCCAGCATCTTCTGCGGACATGGTTCCCGCTCGAGCGGGGGACTTGACGCTCGAGCGGGGAGCTATGTGGATAGGCAGTCCGCTCGAGCGGCCGAGTTCACGCTCGAGCTGGAATTGTAGGCAACCAGTACTTTTGCAGACCCAAGGGTCCGCTCGAGCGGGGAAGTCCACGCTCGAGCGGGGACCCTATTTTCTGAAATCCTGTTTTTGCATCTTATGTTCTGTTTTCCGTTCTTTTTCACTTGCAAGCACTCTTAGGCATGCATTGAGCATTGTGATTGAGTTAAAGAGTTAAAATTGAAGCCTAAAGAGGAATGTATGAATTAATGAACGGAATGAACAAATTGTGACTCACATGTGTTACATGATATGTAGGGTCGAGCTCCCGGGCAACTACACAAGCCGATCACTGTGAGTAATATCATTAATTGATTGCTTGTAAATGTCCAATTACTTATTCCCTTTAAAGCTTTATGAATTGCTAATTGGGATTGTGGACGTAAGTCTGATATGAGTGCATAGATGGACCCAAGGTCGTTTTGATAAGCATAAATGGACCCAAGGTCGTTTTGATGAACACGAATGGACCAAAGGTCGTTTTGACACGAATGTATGGGCCAAAGGCCGTTTTGAAATAAATGAATGGGCCAAAGGCCGTTGTGACAAATGGATGGGCCAAAGGCCGTTTTGATGCAAATGAATGGGCCAAAGGCCGTTGTGACAAATGGATGGGCCAAAGGCCGTTTTGATGCAAATGAATGGGCCAAAGGCCGTTGTGACAAATGGATGGGCCAAAGGCCGTTTTGATGCAACTGAATGGGCCAAAGGCCGTTGTGACAAATGGATGGGCCAAAGGCCGTTTTGAAATAAATGAATGGGCCGAAGGCCGTTTTGACAAGAATGGAAGTCTGAATGGGCCAAGGGCTCGAATGTTTGGACCCATGACTACTTGACTGTATTTCGTACATTTATATACATATATACATGTCTATCTGTTAGCTGGAATTACGAATTGGGCCCAAGGCCGTTTGGAAAATGCTGTTCTACGATTTGTTGCATAAAGTCTGTATTTGATATTATTCACTGGGCTATCGCTCATACTCATTCGTGTCTTTGTAGGTGAGCCAAGAGAAGCCCAGACCCAGCCTCAGTGAAGCCTGCGTAGAACAACCCAAGATTTTGGAGAATCAGCCCTCGTGTCTCACGTGCGAGACCCGTCCTTGCCATTTTGCTATGTAATTATACCTTGTTTTGTCGGCAAGGGTTTGTGTACATTTGTACGTCGTCTGTTGTGGGTTGGCTCAGTCTAGACGATCCTGTTGTAAAGAAGTCTATGTTAATATACTTTTGATGTGGGTTATTAACGCATATGAGTTTGGTCTGTTTGACGTGCATATAAGCACCGCTCTATGGACAAAGTTTTAAATTTTTACTTCCGTTTGGGCCCTTTACTCTGATGAGTTATGTCTGATTTGTACGGAGGCCGTAAGTAATCCCAGGATTACTGGCCGGTTATGTCCTTAACCCTTAGGGGCGGGTTAGGGTCATGACAATGCTATTCATGGCAGTCACTCACACGCATGCAAGGATGCTAAAGCATAAAACTCACCAAGTACTCCAAGCCAAAACAGAAACCGATTAGAAATCCATGCATGATCCTAATTATACAGGAATGCCTAATGCGACACATGCAATAATGCAACTATAGCAGGCTCGGCTATTCTAAACATGGCATATGGAATGCTACAACTATCAAGTATTCAATTTGGAATTGAAATACAAATGCAGTTAGTATAATGCGCCGAGCCCGGTGCATGCAAAACAGATGAATGAATGCAAACATGCTACCATACTGCATGCTAATTGAAACATGCCCTAATCTAACCATCGTAAGTTGGTAAATAAAAGGGAAGAAAGACGTGGGGTTGCAAGACATAAATCACACTCACGCACACTTATTACAATTATGCCCTCGCGCAGAGGGTCCGAATAAATAGTACCGTCCCAAATAAATAATACAGTCCCAAAAAATAATACAGTCCAAATATGTACAAAATCCTAATTAATTAACAAATTAATCTAGGAAAGCGGTAAACTAGCATGCAAGCTAGGTACTGTCTCGACTCTGATCCGGATGATGACTGATGCATGCTCGGGTTGCCTTGTGCGGAAATCCACCGTGATGCCCCAATTAGCCTCTGTTTGCAATTGTTTCTTGGAAAGCGCGCCAAGCTCCTAAGGTCACGATTCTTGATTTGCTGCAACAGAGAGCAGGAAAGGGGCATGGCAATGTATTTTCACATATGTATGTATACCTCGATCCTCGTGCCACCAATCACGCATCTCGATGCATGATGGCCGAGGAGTCGAATGGCACAACTCGATATGGAATGAATGCACATATAAACACAACAATACCTAGACTCCATCATGGGTAATCCGGAGTAATGGCGGGGAATTGAGACACGTTCCGTCACTCAGAGTACGAAACGTACCTCATTTCCCGTGCTTGGGCTAACTCCTATCCCAAACACAATGCAATATGCATGACATGCATGAATGCAACTAAGATACAACCTAACATGCACGATGCTATGAAATGGCATAACGATGCACGAGGTAACATGGCATACACAATGCGCTAACATACAACCTAGCATACACAACGCTATGGAATGAAATGACATACACAATGCAATATGGACTTACACTAACGTGAGTGAACCTCAGCCACACTCACATAAGAGGCCATTAGATGAAAATGAGACAACTCGAGATGCGTGCACGCGTGCACGCAAACCGATGACCGACCCTAAGGCACGAAATGCCACTCTAACAAGACATGGCAAAACATGGAATATGGCATACTAGCATGAAAATTTCAGCAGCAAAAAGTGATGCAAAACAGCCCCGAAGCATGGCAAAATGGCACCCGATGCAAGAAATGAATCCCGAAATATGAAATTAGGTACATGGAATGACCTATGGCTATGCAATGCATGCATTATTTGAACATGAAGTGTGAAAACAGAATCAAGACAGTCCCAAAAAAAGAATATTTACAATTTTAAGCAAGGCCAAACAGTGAACACAAATAGGGCTAAACCAACATGCAAAAATGGCCCCGAAAGAGAGATAATGAAGCAAGTAGCATCTGCTGGCCATAAATGGAAATGAGCCCTTCAAAAAATTTGAAGAGGGACCCAAAATAAAGCACTTTACAGTTTATGAAAACCCACGAAAACAAACACAAGTATGGCTAAACTATCATGCAAGATATGGGCCTAAAGGAGAACAAAGAAGCAAGTGATGCAAGCTGGCCTCAAACAGAGGAGGGCCCTTCAACAAAGTTGAAGAGAGGCCCAAAATGTGGCATTTTACAGTTAAGGACCAGACCCAAAACAGTGCACAAGTAAACCTAAAATGCTATGCAAAATAAGGCCTAAAAGGAGGTTTAAACACAAAGTATAAAAAGGATGCCTCAAACAGAAAAAGACCCTCAATAAAAACATGAAGAGGGGGTCAAAATGAGGCTATTTTCAGTTCGGACCAAAGTCCAAAAATGCAAGCACAAGGGGCTAACAAATCATGCAAAAATAGTGCCAAAAGAGGGATACAAAGGCAAGTGATATGTGGAAGCCTCAAACAGTGAAGAGCCTTTCAACAATGTTGAAGAAGGGCTCAAAATAAGCCACTTTACAGTTTATGATAGAGCTCAAAACAGTTTACAAATAGGCCTAAAATACCATGCAAGAAAGAGGCATACAAGAGAGGTAAAGAAGCAAGTGTGAAAAGGAAGCCTCAAACAGTGAGAGGCCCTTAAAAAAACATGAAAAAGAGCTCAAAATAATGCTATTTTCAGTTAGGGTTGGAACCCAAATATGCAAGCACAAAGAGCTAAGATATAGATCAAAAAAATGCACCAAAGAGGGAGAAGGAGACTTACCCTTGTAGACCAAGTCTTTGACAGCCTTTGGACCAAGAAATGTTGCCTCCTAAGCTCTAAAAAGACCCTCCAAGCTGCTGGAATGGAGTGGTGGTGTGGTGCTAGGTGATGGTGTAGAAATTGTGTAAGGTTTAGGAGGTTTGGAGGGTTGAAGTGTAAAGAGAGAGAGCTCCAATACAAGAGGCTTAAGGCAAATTTTTCTAATCCTTTGCAAGGGGGCTGGGGCTGCTGGTTATATAGACAAAAGGGTGGAAAAGAGGGGGAAAAATTGGGGGGGGGGAAATAATTCAAGTTTCTCCCCAAAAAGGCACCCTCCCGGATACAAAATCTGGGGGGAAAAGGAGGATAGATTTGTAATGTACCAACCTTGAGGATCATGGCCGGCCAGCTTGCTAGGGTTTAGGTGGCCGGCCGGCTCTCCCCATGGCCGGCCGGCCAAGGGTCAAAAGGGTCAAGTGGTATTAGTGGCCGGCTACCACAAATTGGTGGCCTCCCATGTGTGCTCAACACAGCCCTGTGGTCAAAAACTGGAGACAGTGAACCAGGAGAGAGAAAAGGCCATTTTTTGAAGGGGTTCAAAAGGGTTACACACAATTACTGGCCGGCCATATGATATTGGTGGCCTCGCAGGTGTCTACAACACAAATATGTGATTTAGGGCAAGAAAAAGTGGCTTTAGGGTGGTCAACATTGGCTTTCAAGTGAGAAAAACGGGCGACGGAGGGCGATTGAGGAATAAAACTGGTTGTCAGAACAATTACTGGCCTCCCACCCCTCTACGACCTTTCTAACAATGAAACAGAGGTCCCTTCCAAAAATGAACCCAAACCGATGTAAAATGAAGGTTCGGGGGCCAAAACGCGCAGCCCAAGGCCCCAAAAACTGATTGTTAAGCACTGGAAGTGGTGTTTGACCACGAAGTTGGTCTCTCGGACCACAGTGTCCCTCAAAAGGGAGGAAATATGATGCATGCCAAAAATCGGAGGAAACGGAGGTGGTTAGGCGGTGCCGAACCGAGGCACTCGGCCTGACGGCTCCGAAAACCGGGAACCGGGCTCCGAAATGAAAAAATGGCCGACGACCACGAAACGTAGCCTACGGCCATTGAGAGATGATCTACGAGACCTCTCCCTCTCTTCAGGAAGAGAAAACAGAGAAAACAGAGCCTGGTTCGCAAACCGAGGCAAAGCACAGAAAAGCTCAGAAGTCCGGAGGCAAGGCTCGCAGCCGAGACTCTGAAACTTCGAAATGAGAGCGATATGCAATATCACCAAACGCTCAATCGGTGATGTCTGAGTCTTAAGGTCGGTCAAAAATGGGGTGTCTACAATTAGTATTGTAATTTTAAGTGTGCTAGTAAGGATCAATCAGTCGTTACAGAAGATTAATTGCCAACCAATTATCAGACGATTGCGTTTGAATTCTTTCAGCCTTAATGAAGAGGACTTTTACTGGTAGCTTTGTTTAGGAGAATTTAGCAAACAACAATTAAGTGAAGAACAATTGCAGTATTTCATTAAGTAAAAATGAAAAATTTATAATGATCTGATCCAGCTTCGTAGAGGTTTACAGCAACAAGCTATTTGAAATTACTTCTATGAATAAAGTGCAGTACAAGAATTTGAAGTACAGAAACATAAAGAACAAGAAATGTAAAAACTGGAAGCAAATAAGAAGTAAATAAACTGATTTTTTTGGATCCAAGTCTGGGTTCTTTCTAGGGCCTTCTCTGCTATCTGTACTCCTCAATGATAACTGTCGAAATGAACTTCTAACCGTCAAAGCATTCCTTCATAATTGGTGATCATGTTTCCTTACAGTTAGCTCCACTGCGCCATGTCTGTAGTTAGGCTTCTCTCCTAATTTTGAATTTGAATCTTGTGAGTAACCGTTAGACCACATCATCTTATATCCCTTGATCATTCCAATATTATGCAGACCCATTATTGCCAGTATGGGTTGACACGTGTCTGACTATGGTTGGCGATTTATATTGTCTTCCCAAATTGCCCTTCTTATACCACATGTTGAATCGTAATTGGCTTATACAATTTATACAGCTAATACTCCCCCAAGATTCAACGACTTTTGAAATCACTTGTGTGTAGTAAAGCGAATTTCACAAACCGTAAATCTCCCAACACTCACTAGTAAACTTAAAAAAATATACTCACAAGAACTTAGCAGAAAAAGAGATGAACAAAGACTTGGGCTCCGTTTGGTAAGTCTCTCAAATTATAGTTTCACCCATTGCTTTGAGTGGAATGTTTGTTTTGAGTTTTCAAATTATAATTCTACACCCATTTCTCAAAACTCAATTCAAAACATAATCATTACTTTTCAAAACTTATAACCAAACACATAATTTAAAATTCTTTTCAAAACTCAATTCAAATCAGTATTTTAATTTTTTAAATATTTTAAATATTTAAACATTTTAAAAATATTTTAATTTTGTTAAGATTTTAAATATTTAAATATTTAAATATGTTACGATTTTTTTAATTTTTTAATTTTTTTTGAATATTTTTAAATATTTTAATTTTTAAATATTACGGTTTTAATTTTTTAAATTTTAAAATATTTTATAAAAATAAATTCAAACTCTATTTTATAAAAATATTTTTAAATATTTTAAATTTTTTTTTGTTATGTATTTGGTTACGATTTGAGTGTAAAGTTGTGAAAGTAGTATGGAGTTTCGAGTTATGTGTTTGGTTATGAGTTTTAAAAATAATTTCTTAATTGAGTTTTGTTTTATGTGTTTGGTTATGATTTGAGTGTAGAGTTATTTTTAAATTTAAAATATTAAAATTTTAAACTATTTAAATTTTTACGATTTAAATTTTTTGAATATTTATTTTAATTTTTTACTTATTAAATTTTTTAGATTATTTAAATATTTATGATTTAAATTTTTTGAATATTTATTTTCAAAAAAAATTATTTCCTTTGTAGTATTTTCAATTAAAAAATTGATTAATATTTTCTGTTAATAATAAATTTTTTTAATTGAATTTTAAAAAGAGTTTGGCTATGAGTGTTAATCAGAATTTTTAATAGTGTGAAAGTAGTGTGTTTTGTTATGAGTTATAACAATTTGAATTAAGTTTTGAATTTTTTTTTCCAAAACTCATAACCAAACAAATTTTCTTACTTCACATGTCAAATCAAGGGTGGACAACGGTAACCAGATTGCAGAGAAAAACTAAAAGGTTTTTCACAGTTTTTGTTATGGAAATCGATTCCTTCAAGGGCGTTTTTCAGAGATTTGGCAAGGTCACCCAAGCTTCAATCCCTAATAGAAGAACTAAGAAGTTTAACTCCAGATTTGGCTTTATTTGCTATGATAATCAATTTTCAGCAGAGGAGGCGCATCAGAAATTCAATGGGGCATGGTATGGGGACCATAGACTCATTGTCAAACCAGCTAGGTTTGAAAGGCCACTATACCGTGCTCATGCCCAGTCAATCCAGAAGCAGACAACAAGCACAAGAGAGAGGAATCAACCCATATCAAGGCATCCCCCGCAACTAACAAATCAGTTTAAACCTTCCTTTGCGGAAGCGTTAAAAAGAGGTCACCAAGCTAAGGTCTCTAACATCAGGGTACATGCAGAGGAAGGAGAAAATGAATGGCTTTATAGAAGTGTAGTGGTAAGAGCAAGCCTACTGCTCATGGACCAATCCATCGAGATTCATTTTCTCTGAGAGGATGCGAGTAGAATACGTGTTCGTGCCATGGGGGTAAGTCCTATGTGCTAACGCTTGATTCGTGGAAGAGATGTTGAAGCAGACTTCAATATGATGAAGCTTGGTTTAACAAGAGGTTTGAAGATGCACAGAATGGTCGTTTTGGAAGCGTGATAACCCTTGTACTAGAGCAGTTTGGATCAACTGTTATGGTGTACTATTAAACCTATGGAATTTCAACACTTTCAAGAGTGTTGGGAATGTTTGGGGTGAGGTGGTCTCAGTGGATGAATCAACATTGAGTAGCTTATCATTTATAAGTGGGAAAGTGTTGATTGTCACTAGCCATTTAGAGGTCATCAATAGTACTGTAGTTCTTGTTAGTAAAGGAGTTGAGTACAATCTTCGAGTGATGGAGGAACAGGTGGTCAACATCTCTCCAGTGCATCTGGGCCAAGGAAATTCTTCGGAGGAGGAAGATGATGATTCATCGGATGATGTGGATGGTCTTGTCGACAGGGACAAAAACCAATCAAAATTGGGTGAGCAGCAGGATTACAATCCACTTTCTAGGTATAAGCAACACTCTCATAAGGGGAATCTAGCTATCAGTAAGCAGCCATCATTACATGGGAAGTTGGATTGTCAGGATAAGTTATCTACTGAGCCTCAACGTTCAAAAGAAGTTGAAGAATATATTAATTCAAATTTTTCAGAAGTGGGCCTTAGTAAGGATCCCAGTCTCAAGCAAGTTGCCCATAGGTCATCCTCTCCTCTTAACGGGCCAAGCCCATCCAATTTTTTTATCCAGTCAACACACCCTCCTAGCCCATTTAAAATCTCATCCAGAGCCCACTCCTCCTCTACGACCCATTCTCAATCTGGTGCTCATTCTGTAAATACTAGACAACCCATTCTGAATCCAGCCCATGTGGTGGAACTTGACCAAACTATTGATCAGATCGTTATTCCAGATACCTTCTTGCCCTTTGTAGTCTCATCTCCACCCCTAGTCACCCATCAAAAAGACCTGCCTTCTCCTTCTTTGCCTGACCTTGTTCGTGATCCCTCTCCCTCTTTCGTCCCAAATTCTCTCTCTAACCAGATCAACGATCTGATTTCAGTCCCGCTTGTTAATTCCGGTAACACCTTGAAGGTGTTCGAAGAACCATCCAAGCCGTTTGTTGGTCTATCAAAAAGGAAAAGCAAAAGGAAACTCTTGCAGCAGGTCTTAGGAAACTTCACTGCTGGGGAAAATAGTAGAAGAGGTGGTAGAAAGAAAGGAGGAAAGCCTGCAACAATTCGGTCAGCAGCTGCGTCATATTCCTTATCTTTATCTTCCGATGCAATTGCAAATCGTAATCGTATTCTACTCAATGAAGCTGAAGCAGTATGGCAAATTGGGAAATTGCTCGATCTCCATAGTGATGAACATGATGCTGAGGTTGTTAGCAAGATTAAGGAAATTCAGGGCCCAAATGTTATTGTGGCCATGGATCAAGGGTCATAAGGGGTTGTTTCCAAACTTCTTAAACTGTTCAAAAGAAATGCCATCTATTTTCCAATGAAGCTAATATCTTGGAACATTAGGGGTTTGGGGAAAAGAGACAAGAGAAGAGGAATAAGAAGACTGCTAGCTCAGAAAAAAGTCTCCATGTTGTTTTTACAAGAAACAAAGAAGTCAACCATCAGCACTCACTTAATCAACTCTATTTGGCCTTATACAGACCCAGGTTTTGCTGCAGTGGATGCGTTAGGCTTTTCAGGAGGTATGCTTTGTATATGGGACAAAACCATATTCTCTGTTTCAAATTGCATTAAAGGGTCTCACTTCATCCTCCTAAAAGGTACTATCTGCTCTGATTTTGAATGTGTTTTAGTCAATGTATATGCCCCAAATGATGCTAATGAAAGGAATCTTTTGTGGAAGGAGTTACTAAACCTTAAATCTAGCTGTGATTTGCCATGGTGTATTGGGGGGGACTTCAATGAAATTGTTAAAATAGGGGAAAGAAAAGGATGCTTAAGATTGTCAGCTAGTATGAAACAGTTCAAAGACTTCATATCCTCCATGGAATTTAGAGATCTGCCACTTCTAGGTAGATCCTTCACTTGGTCTAACAATCAGGAGGCAGCCAGATGGAGCAGGATTGACAGGTTCCTCCTTCACTCACTATGGCTGGAAAAGTTTAAGTTCAAACAGTGGGGCCTCCAAAGGTCTCTTTCTGATCACTGTCCAATACTTCTTATGGAAGATGACAGGGATTGGGGGCCAAAGCCCTTCAGGTTCCTTAATGCATGGACTTCCTATCCCAATTTTACAAGAGTTGCTAACGAGGCCTGGTCCAGATGTGTTGTTCAGGGTTGGGCTGGGCATAAAGTCTCACTAAAATTAAAGGAGGTTAAAGCTTCTCTCAAGCAGTGGAACAAAGAGGAATTTGGCAACTTAAATGATAAGCTTTCTCTAATTGAAGAGCAATTGCACTCTCTGGATCTTCTTCAAGAAAGAAACTCACTGACTGATATTGACATGCAAACCAAAAGAAACCTAAAGTCTGAATATTGGAAGATTTTGAGAATGATTGAGATCACTTGGCTGCAAAAATCAAGACAAATTTGGTTCAAGGAGGGGGATAAAAACTCAAAATTTTTCCATATGGTGGCTAGTTCAAGGCAGAGGAAAAACTCTCTGGGAAGCTTAACAATAAATGGCTCCAGTGTTGAAGACCCAGAACAGATTAGAGCAGGAGTCAAAATGCATTTCCAGAATTTTTTTTCAGAAAGATGGCCCTCCAGACCAACATTCTTAGGCCTGTTTAAGCATAAACTATCAATTGAAGATGCAAGTCACCTGGAACTGCCATTCTCAGAAGCAGAAATCTGGGAAGCAGTTAGGGAGTGTGAAGGGAACAAAGCACCAGGGCCAGATGGTTTCAATATGAAGTTTATTAGAAAGAGCTGACCAATTATTAAGAAGGATATTTGCTTATTCATTAAGGAGTTTCATCTTAACAGCAAAATCTCTAAAGGTATAAACTCATCATTTATTACCTTGATTCCAAAGTCACCAAATCCATCATCTCTGTCTGATTATAGACCCATCAGTCTGATAGGCTGTATTTATAAAATTCTTGCTAAGATTCTGTCCAAGAGATTAAAATCAGTCATGCCTAAACTGATTGATGAAACCCAATCTGCCTTCGTCAAGGGTAGACAAATCTTGGATGGCATTCTTATAGCAAATGAAGTAGTGGATCTTTGGAAGCATAACACTGGGAGTGGACTTTTTTTAAAGCTGGATTTTGAGAAAGCCTTCGACAGTGTCAATTGGAATTTCCTTCTCCACTTGCTTCAAATGTTTGGATTTGGAGAGAAATGGGTCTCATGGATTGCTGAATGTATATCATCATCACATATCTCGGTTTTGGTAAATGGATCTCCCACACAGGAATTCTCCCCACAAAGAGGATTGCATCAAGGTGACCCTCTCTCTCCATTTCTCTTCAATCTTGTTGTCGAAGGTTTTAACATTCTTATGAAGAAGGCAAAAATTCTGAATCTCATTAAAGGGGCTGATATAGGAACTGCTGGTCTGAATTTAACTCACCTGTAGTTTGCGGATGACACCCTCATATTTTGTCACCCAGGCTGGAATGAGATAATTAATCTTCGAAGAGTCCTCTGTTGTTTCCAACTAATATCTGGGTTGAAAATCAATTTTCAGAAATCTCTGTTATGTGGAGTTGGTACCAATAACGACTTCACATCTCAAGTGGCTGAGTTTTTAAATTGTTCGGTGGGTAAATTACCAATCAATTACCTGGGAATGCCTCTAGGAGCTAATCCTAAGAGGGCTGCTACTTGGGACCCTATCATTAATAAGGTTAAGAAAAGACTATCATCATGGAAAAGAAGATATCTCTCTCTAGGGGGTCGAATTACTCTGGTTAAATTAGTTCTATCTTCGCTTCCCCTTTATTATATGTCTCTTTTTCGGATTCCCTCCAAAGTGGCTAATACCATTGACAAGTACCAAAGATCCTTTCTTTGGGGGGATAGTGAGGAGAAAAAAAAGCTTCATCTGGTCAGCTGGGAGGCCTGCTCTTTGAGCAAAAATTTTAGAGGCCTTGGTTTTAGGAAATCTAGGGACAACAATGAGTCACTTCTCTGCAAATGGTGGTGGAGGTTTGCTAAGGAACCTAACTCTCTATGGAAGCAAGTCCTATGTGCTAAAAACAATATAAATTCTGATTCATGGCTACCAAGCTCTTCAACTTTCAAGAATTGCTCACTGGTATGGAAGTCCATCTTGGACTTGGAAAGGTCTAATTCAAGAGTTCATAAATTATTCCTTGAGAACCTCCAGTTCATATTGGGCGATGGTAGAAGGATCAAATTCTGGACTGATGGATGGCTTTTTGATTCACCCTTGTCCTCCCTATATCCCAGACTCTTTTCAATTGCAAATGAAAAAGACTCCTATGTTCATCATTATATGCCACATCAGATTTTGGACCATCAAATGCAGTGGAGTATTTCATACAGGAGACCCCTGAGAGCCTGGGAAGAGGAAATGCACCTTGATCTTCTTGGGAAGTTGCACCAGGTTCAAAGAAACAGAGATCCTGTGGAGGACAAACTGATCTGGTCTCCCCTTGCATCAGGTACCTTCTCTGTGAAGTCTCTTTATGATTTATTTGAGAACTCTCTCCAGCTGCCCTCTTTTCCTGTGATGAAATTATGGAAGTCAGTTGCACCGCCGAAGATTAAGGCATTTGGATGGTTGGTGTGGCGGGATCGAATTGCAACTGCAAACCTCCTCTTCAGGCGACAGATCATCCATATTCCCATCCAGTGTGCTTTCTGTGGTCATGAAGAAGAGTCATCAGTTCATTTGCTCCTTCACTGTTATTATTCTTGGAGGATTTGGTCTGAAATTGTCAATTGGTGGGGTATTATGTAGGTCTCTCCTGGTTCCATCCAAGAGTTGATGGTTTGGTGGTTTGGTCAGAATAGAAAGCACTTGGGAAGATTTATTTGGGAGGCCATGCCTTTGGCAATTTTTTGGTCCATTTGGCTTGCTAGGAATGGAAAGGTGTTTAATTCCAAGGAACCTATTTGGGTGGATTTGGTGGAGAACATTAAGCTCAAGATTGCCTTTTGGGTAAAGCAATCGATGAGCCTACCAGAACTCTCTCTATTTGACTTTTTGTTCTGTTTACAAGGCATCAAGGGTTTCAAAGCTAGAACTTTAGGTTAATGTCTTGTTTTTTGTCTGTTCTCTCCTTTGTATCTCCCCCGGCTGAATGCTCTTCAGCCTGCTTTCGGCTTGTGCCCTGCACATGATTGGGTTCTCTAATAGGTGCCAACCTCGTTGGGATGTATTTTTGAACTATGATGCTTCTGCGCCAAGCTGTTTTTGTACTTCTTTTCTATCAATAAAGTTCTATTTTCTTTGCTGATCAAAAAAAAAAAAATGTCAAATCAAACTTTCAAAACTCAATTCCACATACAATTCAAAACTCAATTCAACACTCTATTTAAAAACCATAACTAAACAAATTTTTTATACTCAAATCATAGTTTCACAACTCACAAACTTAAAATATAATTCATACTCTAAAATCATATTTACAAAACTCTACTAAACGCAACCTTCATGTTTGTGTGCGTTTTCTGAAAGAGTTTCGAGTAAATGGAAAAATAAATGAAGTGTAAAGGAAAAGACTCACCAAAAATACTTTTCTGAACGAGTCAAATATTATTAATAGATATATATGCAACTCTCTAATGTTCAATACACTATCACATAGACAATAGAAAAGGAAAGAATAATATGAAATTCCTAGAAACCTGCTTTATACAAATCCGCTCCTAATATATTGTGCATTGGTCAAATTAATCACATGCTTATTAGTTGGCATAACAAGCTATATGCGATCAATCCATGACTGAATGCATTGATTGTGTGGCTTATTTTTATGATCTGAACCGTTCATTTTGTAGGATTTGTTGAGTACTTCATGCATATCAAAAATCATATTAATCGGATATCAATATTAATATGATTTTTGGTAGGCATGAAGTACTCAACAAACCCTACAACATAAACGATTCAGATTATAAAAATAAATCCATAATGTACCTCAAAATGAGGCACAACAGTCACTGCTGTGCCAATAAATATATGAGCAACTTGATTTTTTGCTGATACAAATCAAGTGCCTAAAGAACCTTGGGCCACCTTTTCTCGTGCAAAATAATAGACAATCTCTATATATTTTGTACGAGCATAGAACACGGGATTGTGAGTAAGTTGGAGAGTTGAAAGATTATCACCAAACAAAGTGGGAACTTGTGATTGAGGTAGCCCCATATCACGCAAGAGGAAGGAAAATCATGTGATTTTACTTGCTGTAGAGGCAAGCGCCTGATATTCTGCCTCGGTACTAGATCTAGTCACAGTTTGTTGTTTCTTTGAACACCAAGAAATGCAATTGTCTTCAAGAAATGTACAAAATCCAGTGGTGGAGTGACGTGTAGTAGTACACCCACCCCAATCAGCATCAGAAAACCCATACAAATCCAAAGAGCGAGTGGATACAAGACGAATCCCATAATTAATAGTCCCTTGTACATATCAAAGAATGCGCTTCACAAGCTGGAAATGGTGATTGGTGGGATTGTGCATACACTGACAAACAAAATTCACACTAAATGAGAGATCAGGCTGAGTGAAAGTTAGTTATTGTAATCCTTCAACAAGGCTACGACAAAACTGGGGATCATGAAATGATTCATTGTCGTGAGCTTGAACTTGTAGCTTGCTCACCATGGGTGTGCTAAATGGTTTGGAGGTCTGCATTTGTGCTTGAATAAGTAGGTCACATGAATATTTTTGTTGACTAAGAAACAAACCCCATCAAAATGTTTGACCTCAATACCCAAGAAATAATGCAGGTCGCCAAGATCCTTCATGGCAAACTCATGATTCAAACAAGTGATGAAAGACTAAGAGACTTTGATTACTACCAATTAGGATGATCTCATCTACATAGAGAAGTATCAATATTATGCCATGAGATATAAATGAAGATGAATATGGCGAGCTATTGAAGAAACCATTAGCAAGCAGAAAAATGCTAAAATAATCAAACTATGCCCGTGGGGCTTGATGAAGACCATATAAAGCACAATTTAATTGGAAAATATGATTTGGTTTGTATGGATTGGCAAAGCCAGGTGGTTGGTACATATAAAAGAGTTTGGTAATGTTACTGTGCAAAAAGGCATTCTTTACATCTAATTGCAGAATAGCCCACTTATGAGCAAGAGCAATAGTGAGAAAGACACGAATTGTTGCAGCCTCGACAATAGGAGAAAACATCTCAAGAAAGTCAATACCTGGAATTTGGTGGAAACCTTTCACAACAAGGTGAGCTTTGAGTCATTCAAGAGAACCATCTACACGTAGTTTTGTTTTATATACCCATTTGCACCCTATCACATTCATGTCAACCAAGTGAGGAACTAGATCCCATGTGTGACTATGATGAAGTGCATGATTCTCTTCTTGCATTGTTACTGATCATCCTGGATGCTTAAGAGCTAACTTGAGAAATTTTGGCTCACTTCGAACATCATACGGCAAAAGTGAAAACTCAATGGATGAATATTTAGGATTTGGTTTGTGAACCCCTGATTTTGCTCGGGTAATCATGGAATGGCGAGTAATGGAGAAGAGGTAATAGCTTGTCCGTGGATCTCTGTCAATTCAGATGGAGTGACTGACATTCCTTCATTGAGATTAGGTTTAAATAAAGATGCCAAATCATATGGACTTCTGGGATGGCTAAGTATTGGAGTGAGGCTGCATGTTGGTGATTTGAAGCCTCTGTTTCAGTAACAATAACAAGTGCATCAGATAGATTTGTCATCGAACTAGCTCCTATGGACTTGTCAAGAGGCTAGGGCATCATTGCAGATGTAGAATGAATGATTGGTTCAGCAATAGGTGGACATGAGTTCACATTATCACCATGAGAATGAGTATCTATTTGTGCAGGAGAATGGCAAGCAGATGTGAGAGCCTCGTTGCAAGAACATGGTTGTAGTGTAGAGGTAGACTGTAACTCCTTAGACAAGTTTGCTGTTGTAAAGATAAAAGGGAGAGAAGGAATACTTGTGGAAGAGGAGAACTCCTCTCTCATGAAAAGTAGTTGATTCATTATTAGTACTGCTTTTATCAAAGTAATCCCGATTCCTTAAATGGGAAGAGTTGTTCATCAAACACAACATGTTGGAAAAGATACACACGATCAATAGACGGGTAGTAGCATCGATAGCCCTTGTAAAATTCACTATACCCCAAGAAAAAACATGGCAAGGATTTGAAATCAAATTTATTTTTAACATAATTTTTATGGAAAACAACGTGAACCAAATACACGCAAAGAACCATAATTTGGGGGGGGGGGGGCTTGATTAATTTTTCAAACGGGCTCGTCATATCTAATATTGTTGAAGGTTGCCTATTAATAAGCCATGTACTAGTACTAAATGCCTCCACCCAAAACTTCTTCGGAGCATGTGCATGAAAAAGCATTGTTAATCTAAGTTTTGTGATATTATGGTGTTTTCTTTCATCTAAACCATTTTTTTCCGGTGTTCTAGGACATGAAAGTTGGATTTGGATACCATGATCCTGTAAATACGATCGAAACCATTGTCCTCTTACTCTCCGCCACTATTGCATTGGAAGGTTTTAATGCGTTTACCAAACCAATTTATGAAAAACCACAAAGCATTGATAAAAGTCTGACTTTTTCTTTAAAGGAAAAAAAAAAACCATGTGTATCGCTTGCATTCATCAACAAATATAACATAAAATTTGAATTTTTGGAAAGAAGAAACATCAGCGGGTCCCCAAAGATCACTATGAAAATTTACAAAAGGCTCATTAGAATGTTTAGCAATAGATAAAAATGGGAGCCTACAGGCTATATCCAATTGATAGTTACCACATATGTGGTTAGCAAAATTATTTTGCTTACTATAAATGAGCATGCTTTTCTTCAAAAAATTCACCATCCGCATATTTGGATGTCCAATTCTTTGATGTCACATGTTATCACTTACGACGCAAAACCTTGTTGAGAAGAATGCTTCACTAATCGATGGCTCCAATGTGTATAATCCCCTAGATCTAATGCTTGACACTGTAGACACTCCATTTTTGATCGGCCTTAAGACTTAGGTGCTCTATCCAAAGTTCCTGATGAAGATACAAAGGTTGCTCCAAGCAACAAGTAAGGGATGGAAAGAAAGCCAACCCTTCCCTACACTCATTTTGGCCAAAACGTTTTATGGGTTCTAAAACCTATTTTCAAAATATTTTTGAGGCAATTGGTACATTCTCATCATTTTGGCAATTCTAGGCAGTGTGTTTCCCGAAAATGTTTAATCTGCTTTTCAAAAAAGAATTAGCTTAGAAAGTCAAAATGAATAAGAAAATAGGGTAAACTTTCCAAGAAAATCAAACGGATAAGCTTTGCCCGGCTGGACAACTTCGTTGCAACACGCCAAACCTTTTTGGCCCATGGATGCATGCCCGATCCTTTCTACTTTACTGAACATTCTTCCAGGCAACGCGCTGAACAATTTTGATCCTTGGACACGTCTTTAGGTCTTTTTTACTTTGTCAAGCAAATTTTTGAGGAAACATGCCGAGCTACTTTACACCAGCCGAGCATTTCTTATATGGTGTATCCTGTTCTAGCGTTAGCCAAACAGCTTTCTTGTGAGGTGTCCAAAGGATCTTAGAATATGCCATCTAGAGATCCATGGGATCTAAAGGCATATTCCAAGCCCCAAAAGCCTATAAAATCAACTCCCTCTTGAGGGAAAAGGGGTTCTAGATTTCCTAAGAGATAATTTTCTAATCCCTAATCTCCCTAATTACTCCCTCTAATATTTAATCAAATACACCATGAGAGAGAGAGAGTTTTGGACTATTTTCTACCTACCTTTGCTTGGATGGCTTGGAGTTAGAAAACCTCTATTGATCAGAGGAAGCTTGGGGTAGAGCTTGTGATCAACTTGGGCCCTATCTTTGTCTACTCGTTTTCTTCTATTTTGGAGATTTATTGGGAATGTTGGTTGAAATTGCTACTAGCTTAGTTGATATCTCCCTTTCTCCTTCCTATTTGTAGTTAGTGGAGGCTTGTATAGTAGCTTTGGCCAAGCCTGAATTGCTTTCTTTTTTATTTTATGAGTTAGAAACCGAAGCACGGTTTCCCCTATGAGAAGGAGTTTCTCTCTTTCCGAACCTATTTTACATGGATTTGAGTGGTTTATGCTCCTTTTCATAAGTAGGAGGATGAGAATCCCCCCACTCTCATTAGAGATTTTCCCATTCTTACCATTTTTGCTAGCTTTGATGATATAGAAACCCGGATATGGCTTTCTCTGTGAGAATAGTTTGGATCTCCCCTCTCATCACTGTTTCTCATGGATTTGGGTAGTTTATACTCATTTTCATGTGTAAGAGGGAGAAAACCTCCCAATCCTCGTTGGAGCTCTTTTCTTTTTGTCTTGTCATTTTCTTAGCTTCCATTCATTATGATGTTGCGTGCGTTGGGATGGGTCTCTCTTCTCCTTACCCTCACTCTCTACTCTTTGACTCTTTGATAGCTTAAACTTGTTTTCATGATAATCATAATCGCATGATTAGTATATGAGCATGCATCCGGGCTTGGACCATTATTTTCAGATTAAATTAGGTGGTATGTGCTTTGTTGATATCCATGTTATCTTGGTAGTGTCCAAAGCCTCCTTAAGACTCATTGTGTGCGAATTTTGCATTAGATATTGCATCTTGGATCATGCACTTTCTACTTAGATTGTATTCTATTTTCGCTTGGTTGGACTATTCAATGATCATCCCTTCCATTTTCTTTGCATATCATTTAGTTTAGCATCTAGAATCATGCATTGTTTTCTAACTCTTTACACTCTTGGCATGGTGTGGAGGATTACTAAGTGAGCTTCTTTTATCTTTGCATCCTGCTTGTGATTGCTTCTTATTATGTCTAGCATGCTACCATGAGACTATGCGCTTATTTGATATATCTCCATGATTGCCCATTGTATGGAGGTCTCATTGTTTAAGTTGGAATGATTCCAGTCTCTTCATGCACTGGATGTCTTGATTTTTCATGAGATTTTTGCCTTTCAGACCCCTTTTTCTAAAAGCAGCAAGAGATTAGAGCATTCCAAAGTAGATGATTTGATCTATATATGTTTGCTCAACGTAGTAAAGATAGCAATAATAATTGAGTCATATAATCATATTGTGTTAATGATTCCCATATCATAGATTAGTAAAGGTCGATCATTGATTGGGTGAGCGTGGGTACTCAAGTCATGACCTTCCCTCTTATATTTAAGTTCTCGAGCCGAGACACTTTGGTTACGACGGATCATTGTCTTTTGGTACGAGTCACGGCTTTTCTAGTTTTCCTTAAAAGTTAGGTGGCGACTCTAAGTTTGGTGATGTAATCTATTTTTGGCATTTCTTGCGATTAGCGGATTTTTTTTTATGGAATTGCCAGTTTTGAACTCTCATTCTGTTCTGCATTGCACTCGTGGAACCAAATTGAGAGTTCAAACTGTCAAGCACACTCGGACACCCCCATCTGGGAGATCCCACAGACACCACTACTATCTTTGCTTTTCTGTCCTATATCACAAAGTAAATTGAAGAAAATTCAAAATCATAAGGATATTGTGAGGTCATTTGGCTAACAGATAACAAATTCTTTTTAATTTCAGGTACTACCAAAATATCATCTAAAGGAAGTTTCTTATTCCCTAATTGCAATGATGCACTCCCAACATGTATAATATCCAAAGTTTGGCCATTGCATACCATAGTTTTTTCCAAACCAAAATAAGGAACAAAAGTTTGCAACTTACCAGCATCAGAAGTCAGTGTCTGGGAACCAAGCAAGATTTTGATTTTCAGACACTGACATAGCTGCTAGTGCTTCAACCATATCATTTGGTTGATACATTTGATTAAACCTCTGATAACAATTGATGGTAGTGTGTTTAGGCTTGTTACAGATTTTGCATATCGAGTGAAACCAACGCCTTTGGATGGAATAGGAAAGAATAATATTGTGCATTGGTCAATACAAATCTGCTCCTAATATTGAAAAATAAATCCTAGAAATCAGCTCTATACAAATCTGCTCCTAATATTGTGCATTGGTCAAATTAATCACATGCTTATTAGTTGGCATAATAGGCTGTATTCGATCAATCCATGACTTAATGCATTGCTTGTGTTGCTGCTAAATGGAAGGAATTATAGAGTCATCTCTACACTTTCTTTTCTTTCCTTTGTGTCATACAATAACTGGCAATCCGTGTATGCACTGCATGTAAAAAAATTAATAATATATTTTTATACAAAATAATATAAATAATTAAATTTTTGTATGTAAATTATGAAAACAAAGAAGATTAAAATTTACAATTTAAGTCTCACAATTTTATAATAATTTATTTATTATTTTTTAATTTGTCACAAATTTAATCATGAAACTTTCAACCCCCTTTGCTAGAATTACAAACTTAGGTGAGCTTAACCCAAGCATTTTGAGTTGAGCTTAAAATTTTTTAAAAATTGAACAACATAGTTTTTAATTAAGTTGGAACTTGGAGAAATTTGAGTGAACTTGGACAGAAATACCAAATAACCTGAGCAGCCAAAACAAAATTATATATATAAATACATAAATTATTTGCTAATTAATTTTTTAATATACATTTTAGAAAGAAATCATCGAATAAAGGGTTGTTTGGAAAATGCCATATTAGTTCACCCCCCCCTTTTTTTTTTTCCTTTTTTTTTCCTTTTTGTTTTTTTTGGGTCACATCACATTTTTACTTTTCTACACATCTTCATAAAAAGTAAAAAAATATATATTTAATTATTTTTTTTGTGTCACATCACATCTTTATTTTTCTATACATATTTTCATAAAAAGTAAAAAAATATACTTATTTTGCACTTCCCAAACTACCACTAAGTTGATATTAAAAAAATTTACTTTTTATATTGGCATAAATAATTTAAATATGATTTTTTACAAATTATTTTTAATTTAAAAATTACAATAAAATATTATTGTAATCTGAAAATAATTATCACTTAGATGAATAATTTTAATCTGAAAATAATTTTAGATGAATAATAAATTATCACTTATAACACTTTTTAAAAAAAATAAATAAGAAAAGTTTAACGAACTATCACTTTTAATAAATAAATAAATAAAATTAACATTTCTTTATAGTTTTTTTTTAGCAAAAGTAACTTTTTAACAATTTGAGCCAAATATATCTTTATTCTTTATTTTAATTTTTTTAATTGACAATTGAGATATATAATAAATAAATAAATAACAAAATCTACCATGTTTAGCAAGTACTAAAAAAGTTATGTTTTGTTCTTTTGTTAAAAAAAAAATATTAAAAAATATTTTTGTTCAAGTCCTTACAGTTTAGAATGATATAATTTTTTAAATAAAATTTAAAACAAAAAAAGAAAAAAAAAAATAATAGCGATTAATAATTTGAACACATGTATGTAAAACAAATTATATTTAGACCAATAATACTATGACACGTCATTATGACACATATGAATATTGATCTCATTCTAATTGTAGTAATACAATTTGAAAAAAAATTTAAATTTGAAAATTTATTTTATAATTTAATAAAGGATACAAAATTTAAGGAATGAATATTGATCTCATTCCAATTATAGTAACATAATTTAAGTAAGAATTCAAATTTAAAATTTTATTTTAAGAATATAAAATTAATTTATAGACCAATCATATTGTAACACGTATTAACAAAAAAATTAAACAAAATAAAAAAAATGAGAAAAAAGAATTATAACTTTCAACCTTAATGAAATGACAATATTTTAATAGATTATTATTTAAAACTTATATATTATGGGATAAATCATTATAATTATAAATTTAAATTAATGGAATACTTTCCATATTTAGTGTTCCTCAAATTTGAATTTTAAAATGGATTAGTGTACTTTATATTTTTTATTTTATATGTTTGATATATTTTCTATGTGAAAGTCATAAATCAAGAGATATTATTATTATCTATTTATTTATTTATTTTTGCTTGAGTGAGAGCTATTGTTGGCTACATATTTTGTAAAAGCCAATTACAATTCGACACGTGGCAGAATGAGGGTATTATTGGAAGATGATTTTAATCTTAAATCTCAATCATACACGTGGCAATAAATATTGGTTCTCAAGTGGTCTGAGTAGCACTAGATCAGGAATGAGATACAAGGTGACGTGGCTTCAACGGTTACCTTTATTCAAATTCAAAAACAGGAGGGAAGTCCAACTGTAAGTGATGGCATAGTGGAACTATTTCTAAGGTAACATGATCAGCGATCATGGAGGAGCAGTTCGACGGTTCGAAGTACAGTTCGAAGGTCATCTCTAACATGTATAAATAGCAGGGAAGTTCCCAGAAAAAGCCCAAGACTCAGATCATATAAACCAGTTTCTACTTTATATTTTCCTTTCCAGTTTTACTTTTCCTGTACTTTAAATACTTGTTCTTTAAATACCTGCATTGTACTTCAATTCATAGGAGTAGTTTTCAAGTAAATTCAAGTAAACCGTTGCTGTAAACTTCCTCAAGGCTGAGTTTGGACAATTGTAAGTGTTTATGTTAATGAAATACTTCAATTGCTCTTCATATTAATTGTTATTTTTCTTAATTTCTCCTAAAAGTCAAGCCACCAGTAAAAGTCCTCTTCATTGAGGCTGAAAGAACTAAAACATAGTCGCCTGATAATTGATTGGCAATTATAATTTCTGTAAGGACTGATTGATCCTTGCTGGCACGCTTGCATTTACAAATATACCCTTCGAAAAGCCAAAAAGCCAACAGCTATAGATGATTTTTTTAATTATTTAAAATCAAAAAATCAGAAATTTTAATTTGAAATATTAGAACTCCTACAAGACTTGCGGTTAGAAACTCTCTTTTATTCATATAATATATAGATAGATAAATGGATTTAATAAGAATTTATATTTGTTTTATATATATTTTTTAATATATAAATTATTTTTTTTAGATTTTTTATAAAAATAATTTAACAATTATGAGAGAAGTTGAAAATGGTATAACAGTAAGTATGAAAGAAGTCAAAAAGATTTGTAGGTTGGGAGAAGCCAATAAATATTGAGATTTTTTTTTAAATCAAAAAATTAAAAAATTAAAATTGAAACTTTTACAAAATTTGTGGGTTAGAAACTCCCCGTTCCCTTATATAATATATAGATATTGTGGGATATAATCCAAAAGATCAAGAAACTAAAATTAACGTTATAAACTTTACAACTGTGATACAGACCCCCAGTGGGGGTCGCACCCCCAGTGAGGTGGCGAGCCCCCACTGGTTGAAACTCAAAATAAATAAATAAATAATTAAAACAGATTTTTTTTACCCAATCAGAACGCGTCACCTCACTGGGGGTCGACCCCCAGTGGGGGTCCGAAGCAATTTTCTAAACTTTATTACTGAAAAGATGCAAATCAAGATACAAACTTTTTTTTTTAATAAGAAAAAGAAAGAAAAGAAGAAGATATTCTTCAACCACAACTGGGTGACAAAACTACATCAAAGGCCACCAGAATAAAATAAAATAAAATTTTAAATTATAAAATAACAATCTCTCACATAATTTAGGAATCATAATGAATGAAGGGAAAATGCATGAGACCTCTAGTGGAGGTGCTGGGATCCCTTTTGATTGGTCCAAAACAGTTTTTTTTTTTTTTTTTTTCATCCATTGGCAACCCTCCACGTGGAGGTGGGGGGTGGTGGGGTCTTCTCCTGCTGGAGGTCCCCAGCAGGACTCTGAATGAAGTCTTCATTCAAACATAATGAAAAAATTATAAAAAAAAAACCAAAATTAAAAGGACAACTTATGAAGGAAAATACATTACTTTACTCTGTAGGAATATATAGAATGCAACCTAAAATTTGGAATAAATATTTGGTACATGATACTATTTCACCGGGCGTTATCCACTATAAAGATTGATTAGGTAGATAGGCTAAAACTGACTTTTACCTCTTATTTAATAATTTAACTGATTAAATAATTTTTATCTGTTTACATTTAAAACTATTCATTTATTAGTAATACAAATCTACAATCACGATACTTCTAACCTAATTAGAAAGTAGCATAGGAGAGAAAATTCAAGCATAAGTTCCTATAAACCAGCGGAGAAGATAGTGAAAACAATGGTGTTTAGCAACATAAAAAAAAATTTAAAAAAGGAGAAATTTTTGTTAAAAAAAAAATAGTTAAAAAGTCATCAAGTCATTTGTCACCAGCTAAAAAAGTTAAATGTCAGATTAATTTTTTTTTACTAACAAAAGAATTATAATTTTTTTTAAGAACTTTTCAAATACATTAACTAAAAAAATAAAAACAAAAATACTTGAAAAGCCAATCCAAAAGCCCACTTTAGTTTACAAGCTGATCAAAATGTAAACGAAAAGCAACTTAGGCATAGTTTGTTCACGCTTTCAGTTTTTAATTTATAAAACACAAGAAATAGGTTTTCCTTTATTTTTATAAAAAATAAAAATAAAAAACTTGTTTGGTGTACAAAAATATTTTGAAATCAAATAAAAATAGGGGTACTTACGTATAAGTCCTATTAACTAGACTTATTTACCTACAGGTCCTAACTAATAAATTTAACACTATAAAAATAAGAAATTGATAAATTTATCACTATAAATTTATTCATAAAAACAAAGAGACTGATAAATTTATCACTATAAATTTATTCATAAAAATAAAAGACTGATAAATTTATCTTTATCACTTAATAAATTTATCAGCAGGACCTAATGGATAATAAGTCTCAAAAGTAGGACCTATTGGTAGTTTACCCATAAAAATAAAAATAGAAAAATATAATTGATGAGTTACTGGAGTTGGTTGCCAAAGATGGAGAGTGAACGGATGTGGTGACTGGTAGTAGTGGGTGGCCGAAGATGTCCACCAAAATTAGTGGTCAGATGTTGCCGGAGGTTACGTAATGGCCAGAAGGACGCCAAAAGGTGGTCCAAGATCATGACAGTGACCGCCTACCTGCCTAACAGTCATTGAAAGTTGGTTAGAGCTCGTCACCTGTAACGCCCCACTACTTGCTGGTCCAAGTAACTTGTGGGTCAACCTACAATACTCAAAAACTTAAGTCCAAGCTATTTAGTAGTAAAGTAGTGATGCTTTATATGTCCAAGATCATCCATGTAAATTTCTGATGTGGGACAGGATGTTACACCACCCATTGGCAGTGGCTGGTGGTGGCCTGTAGCTGGTGGCCGAAAGTAGTGAGTGAGAGGAAAAAGTAAAAATTTGTTTAAAAAACAAGTGAAAACATATTTTTTGTATTTTCAAAAATATTGAAAAATTTAAAATCAATTTCATTTTTTTTTTTTGTTGAAAATGACAATAATATACCAAACAAATTTTTATGTTCAATTTATAAAAAAATAAAATAAAAATTAAAACCGAAAATAAGAAATAAAAAACGTTAATTGCGTTGAGGACGCACAAAAGGTTGTGAATCTGAGTGACTCTCGAGTTGTCCACCTAAAAAACAACCTGAAATGAGTGTTTGGATGATGAGCATGATTTTTGACTGCTACAAAATACTGATAATTAATTGAAAACATCACTTAGAAAACTTGAAAAGCTGGAATTGTAGGTTGAGTGGGTTATAAGACTGCTGGTATTTTGCTGAGGAGCATTGAGCGAAACTGGCCCAGAGAATGGCTTAATTAAAATGCTTTGTGGACCTTTCGCTCCCAAGTGCTTGCCATCATGGAACGTGTGCCCAAAAAAATTATAGGAAAATTATATCAATACTCCTGCATTTTATTTTATGCTATTTTATTTTTTATAAAAAATATAATTTGTCAAAAAAGTTATTAATATTCGATTAATTTTATTTTATATACGTAAGTTTTACTCAATATACCTTATAATATAAATGGTTTAAATCATCAAAATGAGTTCCGTACAACATCCAACCAATTTTTTATTTTTTATTTTTTCGCCCTTGGACCAAAAAAGATTAGTTAAAATTCCTTTCAAGAACTTGTTTAGCCATTAATCTTATGGAAATACTTATGATTCTAGAAATCCTATATGCTTGAAATTATATTGAAGGATATATATCTATATATATATATATTTTAAATTAGATGCTTTTTCATGACAATTTTACTTTTGTTTTGGTCAACATGTTTATACGAAACATTTTTTTTTTCAAAATTTTAAAATTTCATAACTTTCAAAATTCACATCCATTTTTTTTTATTTATTTATGAAATTTAGATTTTTTAAAACCACTTGACAAGATCTATTAAATAATATTTTAATTAAATATAAAATTATATAACATGGAAAAAGTAAAGAAATTCACACTTTTTTGGATTAAAAATGTGCAGTTTTTCTACTCCTAAAATATCACCTTTTTTGAAAATGTTCACATCTCCGAAAATATATAAAATAGTGTGAATTTTTTAGTAAGTCAGAAAATTAAAAAATGTAAATATTCATACTTTTTTTAAAAATTCACACCTTCTAAAAATTCATATTATTTAAATGGGTAAATTATAAATACACCCCCTGAGATTTACTTAAAATATGAATTGCCCCATATAGTTCTAGAAATTACATTCCGTCCCTTCAAGTTTCTAATTGCATGACAAATACCTTTTATTAATAAATCACCAATTTAATTAACAATTTTTAAGAATGTCATAAATATATTTCAATTGATAATTCAAGTAATTTATTCTTATATAAGAGAATAGTTAGAAATTTTATTTTTATTTTAATTCCGTAAAATTTTTGATAAGGGAATATTTGTAATTTTTAAAATTATAAGTAGTAATTTATATTTTAAGCAAATCTTTAGAGGTGAATTTGTATAAATATTTGCACTTTCCAAATGTTCAGATTATTTTAATTCATAAAAAGGGTGAATATTCACATGTTCTTATACTATATAAATGGGAAATTTTTTTTGGTGTGTATTATATGTATCTTAGTTACGATATTTGTGGTTTTTGGTTATGATCTATTATAATGTTAGTTATGACTCGTTAGTTATGTTATTATTTTGGTTATGATCCCTAAGTTCTTTAATTATATTTTACGTGAAATTTGGCTGTAACTCTTCTCTATTTTATGTATTTATTTATTTATTTTAATTTTTTATTTATTCATAGTTATGACTCTTATAAGATTCGGTTATCACATATATAGTAATCAAACCTACAAATATCATAACCTGCATATACACATCAAAGATGTGTACCATAATATTATCCTGTATAAATATATAATATATACTTACATGCTTTATAGAATAAAATGTAAATTTAAAAATCACATATATTTATGCATCATAAGATTTCTGTAGTGTAGTAAAACTCGCTCACAACTTCTGGTTTACTTACCATGTCTGTAACTATAAGTGGTGGAAATAGTGTCATTTTCAATCATACGGGACTTAGTGGGACATCAGATTTTTAACAGGTCTAAACGGGACACAAGTCTCGTGTATCATTTTTTTTATTATTTATATATATACTTAATGAATATTATTTTTATTACAATTTTAACACTAAATAAAATTACTAATATAAATATTAGTACACGCATCACCTTATCTAAAAATTTTCAATACACATCATTGAAATTTAAAAAGTTCTCACAACACATCTCTTTGAATAGTAACATGTTTTCTTTTATACTGTGTTTGGTTTGGAGATTTAGAGAGAGATTTGGAAAGGAAAAAGGAAAAGATGTGTGAAATTATGTGAAATATATGCATGATTTATTCACATTTCATCTATCTTTTCTATTTCCTTTTCCAAATCTCTCCTCAAATCCTCTAACTAAACACAGCATTAGTGATAAGTGAGAAGTCTACATCCATTTGGTTCGGATGTATATAATTGAACATTATGTTTGGTTTAGAACTCTAGTGTTCAACCTCTGGTGTTATTTCAGAGGTTGCCGATGGAATAAATGTACATGGTTCAACACTAATTTACCAATTGATATCGCAACTAGAAAAAAAAAAAAAAATAAATAAATAAAACGATTTTAAAAATTGACACTCACCTTTTCATTGTTAGATTTGTGATAACCGATTATATCCTTCTCAAAATTTGAGCTTTCATTTTGCGAATATTCCATAACACAAATCAAGTATGAGAGTGGGTGTAATAGGATGGATTTGAGTGATGATGAAAAAATCAAACACACCCAAATGAGAATGTTTAAGGGCAATGGAGGAATTGGAATTAGCACTATAGCTTTGCAAGGGGAAATTCTATTTCCACACGCTTAGTTAACTTAGGGCACACACTTAATGAAATATTAATTTAATGACAATTATATCCTAAATAAAAATAACCATAATAGACATCCAGTAATATCCATAATATTATATGAAAAAATTCTCTGTACACATCTTTTAAGAACAAAAAAATCTCAATGTACCCATTTTGAGTCAAAAAAAAAGTAAACCCTAATTTTTCCATTGTTGTCACATTACTGAGAGAGACTGTTTTTTTTTTCTTTTTTTTAACTGAAATTAACTAAAAAGATTGAAGAATTGGGTTGAGGATTGTTAATTAGTGAAACACAATCCTCGAAAAAACAGTAAATGTGTTCTGCTCCTTGGTTTATGATTGATTATTTTTTGTTTATCTTCTTATCAACATAAGATGCTATTTGGTTCATGATTGAAAAATTGGGTTGAAGAATTAAAATTAACAAAAAAGATTGAAGAATTGGATTGAGGATTTTATCAACGTTGGAGATCCAAGCCCAAAAGACACAGAAAAGAATCACCGTCAGAGAGCTCAGGGAGAATGCAAGAAAAGTGTAATGACAGCTCTGTTGCACTATCACTAATGGATTTAAGTCTAAGGCCTAATCAATCAAGTGGATGAAAGAGGAGAGGGAGCACCATTTCTAATGGGAATTGTGATGAAGAACGATCGAAATCGGGTGAGAAATTGAACAAGTTTGGATTAAAGGATAGGTTTGATCTGAATAGCCAAAATTTTGAAGGAGGGACAAGTGTGTGGAATGAGAGTTGAAGGGATGTGTGTATAATGGCACAAGTAAATGATATAATTGATATTTTAGTGTGTGGATTGAGAAAATAAATTAATAATTAAATTATAAAATGTGTGTATTGAGAAATGATGTGGATTGAGATAATTAAGTGTGTGGAAATAGAATTTCCCCTTTGCAAGCAGTGGCGGAGCCAAATGAGGCGTAAGGGGGTCACGTGCCTCCTGAATTTTTGGTTTTTTTTTTTTTTTTTACCGTATGTATATAAATAAAATTTTAAATAAAATATTAAGGATATTTTTAAATTTATGAAAACAATAGTGATTATTTTATTAAAAATGAAGTGATTACAACAAATTATATTTTTATGTATGAAAATTTTATAAAAAAAATTCAATATAAAGGTAATATCCATCATTATTGATATGCAAATATAATTAATCTCACTATATATATGTAAAAATTATTAAGAGTGTTAGTTATATTTGCATGTAGAGTTCACCCTTCATATGTTGCTTTACTATTAGTTTATGATATCATATGTGAATAATGATGCGATATTACTATTATCTGAAATTTTTACTCAAATTTTATAAAAATTTAATTTATCTTAATATTATATAATTTATTTTAAGACTTAAATATATGACAGCTTTTATATTGTTTATGATATACTAGTTACACGTAATACTTTCTTTTTGATTTTACTCGAAATTAATTATAAATTTTTATGTGAAATATTTTTGTAATAATTTATTTAAGTTTTTGTACTTAATATTAATTCAAAAATTATTATTATCTTCTTTTTATTAGTTATGGGAAAAAAATTAAAGTTATAATAAAAAAGTGTCCTTTTGATTTAATTTTCTGATTCCACCACTCTTTGCAAGATGAGGACTTTATAAAGTGACAATGGCCTCACGATGGTTTGAATTTGAAGTTGTGAACTAAATCGATTTTTTCAACACTATACTTCTAAATAAATATTAAAATAATTTGATTAAATTAATATATATTGAATTAAAAATATACCTGGACTAGAGGTTCAATGGGGTTGCTTCAATGGCCAAAATTGAATTGAAAACAAACTATAACCTTTTCAGCCTCCACAATGCACAAATGGCACCGAGTTTTTTTTTTTTTGCTTGGAGAGGGCACCTAGTTTGGGTGTGTTTATTTGGTGTGTGTATACTTTATATATGGGGCCATATTTGTAATGAAAAGTGTGGCGTGAGGAAAATTGAATATTTACAAATTTTTTAGTGTGTGAACTGAGAGGGATGTGCATAAAGGGGAATGGTGCGTGGAAATAGAAATTTCTAAAAAACTCTCTTTTGGGCCAAATTCAAATAAATGGAAGGAACAAAAAGAGATAGAAAATCAATACCAAGAAAATTAAAATTACAAGCAAAATGGGAAGATAAAAAATAATTGAAAAAATGTGATGTGTTTACAATTTTACTCTTACCACTTTCTCCATTCCTTCTATCTCTTTTCTTTTTCCTCCATTACAACCACCCACTGCGACCACAATCCATCTCTTATTTGCCCCCAACTGCCTTCTGGGGCCACTACCACCATAGTTTACCTTTTCTTTGCCCTCTAATCACTAGATCTTTCTCCACCTCACTTTTGCCCCTCAACTGCCACCATTACCACATAACCACCCACCACAACCACCACCCACCCTCTATAATTCTAGTCTTGTCACTTCATTCCCTTAAAACGTTGCGACTCACCATCCATCACAACTGCAGCCATCGTGAACCACCATCAACTTCCACCACCCCGTTAAACAAAACCCTAAGAGAGAGAGAGAGAGAGAGAGAGAGAGAGATTGGATGGATGAATGATGGCTGAATCAAATATGGATCAAATCTAGGTGTTTCGATAAATGATGATTAGATTAGATTCAAGGATTTTTTTATTACATTTGGATATTTCAATCATAACAATGAAGCTTATGTAGGGGCTAAGAGCACACGATGATGGTAGTAGTGGATTTAGATGGTGGCAGTGGTCATGGATGTGGTGATGGCGGTGACGGTAATCATGGATGACAATGACGAGTTTTGTTTCAATCATAGTAATAGGGCCTCTGTAATGCCCCCAAATAATAATGATAGATAAACCCATAACCCATCAATAGATATACAGATGCTCATCAAATTCAATAATTTATTAAGACAATATTTCCAAAGAAAAATGTTAGAGATCCCAAAAGTTTTATCAAAATTTTACCAAATGTCTCACATGGGTATAGGACCCACAAGATGTGGGTTCCACACTCATGTGAGACATTTGGTAGAAATTTTGATAGAACTTTTAGGGTCTCTAGCGTGACTCATTTCCAAAACATTTCCTTTTTCATTCATTTCCTTAATGTAATACAAAGATGACATCACATGCATTAATACATTAAATAACCCTAAGTTATGAATCTATAGCATGTGACAGAAATACATATATAATCAAAGAAGAGAAGAGAAGTTCTTACCCTAATGGCTATATATTTTCAAGACGATACTTGATTACAACAAAACTGGGTCAAGCCCAAAACAAATAAAAAGCCTGAGGCTTGTACAAAAGATATTTACAATACAAAAACGAATGACCCTTCAGCTTCAAGATCTTTCCAAGCTAAGTCCTTGTCGGAGGCATACCATTAGCACCTGAAAGTTGGTTTCCACCTAGGGTGAACTAAAGTCTAGTAGAGAATAATTTAACATATTGTATGATGCTTAACAATATCATATGGTGAATGCACATGAATGCCATTTACTAAGAAAAATGCATTTTTCCTTCTCAACAATACAATGCCATCTTTATAATCCACTTCATAAGCCATTACTTTTATATTGGAAAACAACGCAGTGGATATACAACATTGGGAATCTCTAGGTACGTATCTGCCAATAGGCTATACAAGCGCTACCAAAGCCATTTTACTAGTACTAACCGGAAGGATTGGCACGTAATTGCACTGGTTTCTGGACTTTCACCAATGACACACAAGCCAACATAGATAATACCGCAATTACACCCCCTAACTAGATTCACCAAGGTATTCACCCATTTTTTTCAAAACGATACATTTTCAATGTATAAATACAAAACAATGTTCAATGCATGATGTATGAGTAATTTGGTTTCAATTAACTTAATCCCCATGCAATTTCTACAACAATCAAAGTTATCCACCACTGACAACCCAAAACAAGTATCTCTATATAAAAGGTAAATTTCCAAGCAACAAATATAATTTCATAATCTCAATATACGAGTGACAATACATATTTAACTCTACTCTCACCACCAACAGATATATCATGCTATCATTGCAAAAGCTAAACATCCTTCCCTTTTTCATAGTTCAAAACCAATGATTTCCAAGATTTCTAACAAAACATTTATTCCTTTCAAAAATACATTTAAAGGAGAGATTTTCAATATTTCAACTCAACTCATCAATACAACTATCTCTAGAACATTTTTCATGAACCTATTTGAAAACCTCTCTTTTGTGCTCCCAAAACCAATCCAAATCAATCCCTAAATCAAACCCACAACTCCCAAAACACCACTCATTAAAGGAACACATGACAAGGCTAAAAATCATACAATGAGGTTAACAAAAATCCCTACGTCAAAGAAGAAAGAGAGAGGAAGGACAACTCCAAAATCAACGGAGTCAGATCTTGAACTTTTTTCCGATCAAAACGACCATCTCTTCGCGCCCTACCTTTTCTCTCAAAGCACCAAGGTCACGGGATTCAATGATATGGGTGTATGAGAAGGTTTATGTGAGATTTTAGAGAGATGGAGAAAGAAATTTTGGATGGAGAGCTTTTAGAGAAAGAGAGAGAGAGAGAAATAAAAAAGTAAAAGAAAAGCTTTTTTTTCCATACTGATACATGCGTGGACTGCTCAAGTAACCAAAATACCGCTCGAGCATTAGACAGAAAACACCGTTTGACTATGGCTCAAGCGAAGAAACCAAATTCCCAGAACCCTAACCCTGCAGAGTAGATCGCTTGAGCGAGCTAACTATTGCTCGAGCTAGTAATGACCCCTTTCATAATTCAAACCTGCAAAGAGAACTTTCGAGTGAAACATCCCACTCCCAGAAGTTTAGACCTGGAAACATAGATTCTAAAAGAAACGAAAAACCAATCGAGCGAAGAAATACCACTCAAGCGAACTCAAGAACAAACAGACAAAAATTCCTTTGAAATGCTAACTCCCAACCTATTTCAAATCAAAATCCAAGAACTCCAACAACTAATCCCAATCAACAACAAGACAACAAGGAGTATAAATAATAACAATGAGCATCAAATCGCGAATCAAAGAATATAAAAGGGTTGGGTTTTAACTCGGGCCGCTATAGCCTTCGTATGGGTTGGAGATGTGTCAATGGTAGAGCTATATAGCGGAGGTGGTCGTGAATGTGATGGTGGTGCTGGTAGAGGCCATGGATGGCAAGTGAATTTTTGTAAAAAGATGGAAGAGACAGAAGAAGAGAAATAGATGAAAAATAGAAAAGCATGATTAATTATATGGGAGGGGCATTTCTATCCCATGAAAATGGCTCCACGTGTTTGATAATTATTCGTTTTCCTTCTATATTTTTTGAAATTTAAAATTTTTTGTCCATCAAAATGATATTATTTATTACAACGTGATCTTTCTTCTTCTTTTTTTTTTTTTTTTTTTTCATAAAGTGAATTTTATTAGATTTATAAAACAACAAGACCATGCTTCTATTTTTTTGAGTTCTTATAATGATTTCTTCATGTCTTGATATCTGTGTTTAAATTTTAGTATATAATTTTAGTGATTATATAAGTAAGAAGAATTCGTGTGAGTATTAGTTAAAAAAAAAAAAAAAAAAATTGTAAGTACTTACCATTTCATCTATAATTTATTTTTTCGTATCGAATTTTAAAAGTTTACTTAGAATATCTAAAATATCGTTGTTAAGTTTAATCACATTAATGTGACACAAAATTCAGTATTAGCTGATTGATTTCTAGACAAATAAATAGTTGTCATGCTGTTCACATCTGTCACGTCCCAAATTTTATTATCCAAATACATTACCAAAACCTTTAATTTAAGTCCAGTTACATAACATGTATTGAAATAATAATTACACTTGAGTAAATAAAAAGTGTTCTCTCTTAAATAAATACAACAATTATACATGCCCAATGTTTACAGTGAAATATTCTAAAATAAATAATTACATGAGAAGACACTCATCAATCCCAAATCATAACATACCTCATCTACACTTTATATAACAAATACACACAAAGGACAATAGACTTTTTGAATCTTCAAACTAATGTTTCCGACTCTGTTCCTGAAAATGGTAACAAATAACGTGTGATGAACAAATATGTCAAGTAGGGATCTACAATGACTCTCAACAATAAGATCTATATATATATATATATGCGATCATAAATACTAAAGAGTAATACATAGGTAAATATTGTGCATTTAATACTCAAAATAAAGTACACGTAAATAATACCTTTCTCATAAGATTCCGCTAACTTTTCTAAGAAATTCATTATTTTATCTTCCTATCCTTCTTGTTTGATTTCAACAATTTTTTGAAAAACCCCTATTTAACAATGCAAAAGGATCTTAGGTCTATTAACCATGCATTCCTAATGATCAAACATCATACTTTTAAATTCACAATTAACCATCACCCTACCATAATCCGCATAGGTCCAATATATATTCATCTGTTACAACACATATCACTAACTAATCCATATAAACAAATCAATTCATTTTCATCTTATCTCACTTACACAGTTCAATTCTCCAATTCCGATTATTACATTCACACATACGAATCCTATTATAATTATCCCATAAAAGTTCACAAATCAACAATCAGCTCTATTACGAACCCATACCAACCACCACACACTTTTCTGGGTGCTACTCCGAAAGGAAGGCGGAACCTTTATCAAGCGCTACGCTTTATCGGTCACAAGTCGGAAGGAACGCGGAACCTCCACATATCTCAATAGACCACATGCTTTTTCGAGTGCTACTCCAGAAGGAATGTAGAACCTCTATCAAGCACCACTCTTTACTAGTCACAAGTCGGGAGGAAACGGACCCTTATCTCAATATCATCATCTATCAATTCATCAAGTCTTTCATCGTTTCAATTAATAAGTTGAACCAACAACACAATGAGTAAAACTTTGCCTTTAGAATTCAATACAATTTGTTCCCCACAATATTCTATACATCTCAACATCGATTCCTTTTTATTTAATTTATACATCCCAATTAACATACTACACTTCCAAATTTCATTAACCAAAGTTTTATTATCAATTTCTCCAACATAACCCTTATAAACCATAATCATTTTCCCAACAATTAATTATCATAATTTATACTCATCTTAACCAATCGTAACTTTAATTTCAAGAATTTAAGGCCAATTTAAATAATTCATCATTTTAAAAATAAAATCCATAACTGGGGTTTGAAAAAAATTAGAGCTTTTTACTTTAAGGCGCAAAATCATGCTCCAATTGTCCAAAACTTCCTTAAATCCCATAAATCATATAGTTACCTCCCTTGATTTGGAGAACCCTTATTTCATCTATATGCTTTTTAAGAACATCTCTCAACATGAGATTTTTATGCAATACAAACATACCACTCATCTATCTGTAAGAAAATATTGAAGAGAAGCAAAAAAATTCCTACCTCTAGCAAGAAGATGAACAACCCCGAATATCCAACATTGATGAAAACACGATCCGCTTAGATTGATATGAAGCCCTCATTGTGCTCTTCGTTTTTATATAAGGAACATGGGTGAGAATCTTACTCTAAAGAGATGAAATCCAAGCTTTTGGGAGCTTGGAACTCAACAATGGCTAAAAGGAGAGAGAAAAGAGAGAAAATACCTGACAAGAATGAAGAAAAGTGGACCAAAAATGGCCTTTAAAGATGTTGATCTCGAACAAACTGCTTGAGCGACCAATCTTGTGCTCGAGCATAAGAGACGCGACACTGCTCGAGCGATAAAACCTTTGCTTGAGCGCAAAACTCACACTCCGAGAACTCAGACCTCCAAATGTACTGGAAGCTTCGCAAGACCGCTCGAGCGATCAATCCGTCGCTCGAGCGATAAGAAAAAAAAATTCTGGAGTGCTACAACCTCCTCACCATAAGAAATTTTGTCCCCAAAATTAGGAAAGAAATGAAACAAAAGGCAATCCAAACATTAACTTAAACCTAAATCCATACTTGGAATGGATTCTGGGATCCTAGTCCAACATCTTGGGGCCCCAAAGACTCTTGAACAAGAAGAATCACAAGGAAGAGGTCTCAAACGCCTTTTCGATCCACATACTCATTGGGGTCTAAGAGACAAGGGACACCATCAATTGCTTGCACCTTTAAAGACAACCGGCAACAACGTACACAACCACCACCGAGTGATCAAAACCTAATTACAAAGGGAAATGAAACCACCATTTATCAAATACCCAACCAACACTGGCAAAAGAAGAAGACACACCACAATGCACAGCCCAATGAGACAACCCAATACAACAATCCCAATCGCATTACACTTACTTTAAAATCAAACATATATGTATACATATATAATTAGCAAACATTACCAAATCTTTATACTACCCCACTATATAAAGGTAAAACAGTGAACAATCTCTTATTGTAAAAAAAAAAATTCCATATTTCTTGAAAATCGTTCATTTGTATATATAGCTTATTTCTTAAAAGGTGTTCCAACTTACACCGTTCACCACCAAAACACATTTTTTTTTTCCCATTTTCTTGCAAACTCACAATTTTCATAAACATTTTTTGAAAATAGAAAGTGTTACTCAGAACACTTAACCAATCACACTCTCATGACTCATTAATAGACAGTTTTCACTAAATCAAACAAGCTACTTATTAATACAACTTCGATTAAATCTTAACTTTTAGTTTAATTGTGCCATCCCAAGCCACAACACAAGAAAAATAATTTTCATTTTTCTAAATCATTCTCAACATTTCACCCGGTAAATCCCAACATATCACCCAACAATAACCATCACACTCCCCATGATGCCACAACACACACAATATTTCTATAATCAAAATTTGTAGAGGTAACAATCATGCTACAACACAATAAGAAATGAAGAATAATTCACCACATTATAGTTCCATCTCCTCATAATCATCATTGTCACTTATTACTCACATAACGCACGAGGCACAAACAATAAAAAAAAGTCTACAATATATCACCCCCAACCTGAGGAGTTTTCGCCAACTCAAGACTAGCTTCACCCAAGCCTCACCACTACATACAGGAGATTCAACACTTGCAAAGACCACTCCAAGGAACTTCTCAAACTTCTCTTCCACTGATAGCCCAAAACAGATATCTCTATACAATAGATAAATTTTCAACAACAATTATAATTTCATAATCCCAAAATGAGAGTGATAATACATATCCAACTGCACTCTTATCATCAACAGATACATTCATTTTCTCTTTTCAAAACCCAACATGTTTCTCTTTTATTCATAGGTCAAACACTAATAATTTCCAACAAAACATCTTTTACTTTCAAAAACCCATTTTTAGAAGAAATTCCTAATATTTCAACATAACTCAACAATGTGCTTATTCCCACAACCTTTCTCAAGAACCTATTTGAAAACCCCTCTTTTATATTTAAAAAACCAACCCTAAATCAAATCCCCAACCTCTAAATCACAATACTTGACAAGGAGCACATAACGAAGCTAAGAATCATATAAGCAGGTTAAAGAAGTCCCTACCTAAAGAGTAGAAGAAGAAGGAAGCAAGACCCAACTTTAGACGGAGTCAAAATGGAAGTTTCATCGATTAAAATATTCACCTTTACGAGCTCTTCACTTTACTCCAAAGTACTAGAGGGGCGAGATCAATGGATTTGGATGTATTTGAGTATTTAGGTAAGAACTAGAGAGAGAGAGAGAGAGAGAGAGAGAGAGAGTGAAGAAATTTGGTTTTGGGGTATTTTAGAGAGAGAAAGAGAGTAAAAAGTGACAGAAAATTTTTTCCCGATTTGATATACGCATAGACCACTCGAGTGACCAAACCACTGGTCGAGCGTTGGACACAAGAAAGTAACACTGCTCGAGTGACCAAAACATGACTTGAGTGCATAATGACCCCCTTCCAGAAGTTTTGCAGACTTTAGAAGACCGCTCGAGTGAAGATTACCTTACTCCCAGTAATTTTGGAGAGCTACGAGAGTACTGAGAGAACCCAAAGACCGTTCAAGCGAACCTGAAGAAAAATATACATGAACTCCTTTGAAAAATGAACTACCAACCTGTTCACAACACAACCAATAACTCGAAATAACCAAACTCAACAACAACAAGACAAGAAGAGTATAGATAATGATAAAGAGTATCAGATCCCGGATCTAAGAACATGAAAGGGTTGGGTTTAACCCAAGCTGTTATAATTTCCCCCTTAAGAAATTTCATCGCCAAAATTTAAATCAAAATAGTAATCACCGCAATCTAATGCCAATGACAGTCCATACTAGTAGCAATGATAAAACAATGTCATCCATGACAAAATATTACAATTCGAATCTCCAAAACACTTACAATGTTTACTTATTACAACATAATGAAATTTTAATACAAAACTCAAACACTAATAAACAGGTCCGGATACTTCTTACGGACTTCCGCCTTATGTTCCCAAGTCGCTTCCTCAAATCCATGGTATCGCCACAACTCCTTAAGCAATGGGATAGTCTTGGCCTTCAAGACTTCATTATGATTATCTAACACCCGAATCAGCCTCTCTTCATACAAGGCATCCCCATCTATTTCTAACTCGGTCCAATCCAACATGTGTGAAGGATCAAGCTCATACTTCCAAAGTGTACAAGTATGAAACACATCATGAACCCAGAAAGTTAGATCGGGAAGGCCAAATGGTAAGCTACCTCTCCAATCTACTCTAGAATCTCAAAAGGCCCAATGAACCTAGGAGACAACTTTCCACTCTTCCCAAATCTCATCAAACCTTTCCTCGACTAGATCTTAAGAAACACATGATCCCCCTCCTCAAAAGACAAAGTTCTCCTCTTTCAGTCGTCATAACTCTTCTGACGACTCTGAGCTGAAACCATCTTCTTATGGATAAGTGCAACCTTCTCTACCATTTTTCGGACTAATTTAGGACCTAACATAGGTGCATCACCCACCTCGGCCCAACACACAAAAGATCTACATTGTCAGCCATACAAAGCCTTAAAAGGTGCCATACTAATACTCGCCTGAAAACTATTATTATAGGCAAATTTCACCAAGGCAAATGCCTCTCCCATGACCCCTTAAAATAGAGAACACAAGGTCGAAACATGTCCTCTAAAATCTGAATAGTGCACTCTTATTGCCTGTTTGTCTGAGGATGATAGGCAGTACTAAAAGTCAACTTAGAGCACCAGGCACCCTGTAGGCTCTAACACAACTGAGCCATAAACGCAGATCTCTATTCGAGATGATAGGCATTGGGACCCCGTGAAATTGCACTATATCTTTAGCATACAGATCACTAAGGTAGTCTACCGAGTCACTCATGCACATTGGTATAAAGTGTGCAGATTTGGTTAATCGGTTGACTGCTACCTATACGACATCATTGCCTCATTGAATCCTCGGAAGACCCACAACGAAATCCATCGTGATATGCTTCCACTTTCACTCGGCTATAGGTAAGGGTTGTAACAAACCTGCCGGTCGTTGGTGCTCGGCTTTCACTTGTTGACAAGTAAGGCACCTCAAAATGAACAAGGCTATATCTTTCTCCATTTCCCTTCACCAAAACTGGCGACTAAGGTCGTAATACATTTTTGTGCCTCCGGGGTATACCGCAAAGCGTGAATGGTGAAACTCTCAGAGTATCTCCTCTCTACAAGACTCTGGCACAAAAAGGCAGCCTAGATATCTCACACTTGAGTCCGAATGGATATTTAAGCCTTTCTTTACCTTCCCACTAGAGATCTTCCCTCGGATAGCCTCTACTTTGTGATCACACTGTTGTGCCTCTATAACCCAGCTAACTACTATAGGTTGCGCAACTGCGGTAAATAAAGTGGCCAACTCAACGGACTCGCCAAGGTTCAAGTCAAATTTGCCGATGGCGTCCAATATCTCCCACTCCCATATGGCAATACTCGCTACTCTACTCACAGATTTTCTACTCAAAATGTCGACCACTACATTGACCTTCCCCCAAATAATAATGCAACTCAAATTCATAATCTTCCTTAAACTTCATCCATCTCCTCTATCTCAATTTCAAGTCCTTCTGTGAGAATAGATATTTCAGACTCTTGTGATCGGAAAACACCTCAAATCTCTCCTCATATAGGTAATGACTCCATATTTTTTTAAGGCAAATGTCATTGCCGTTAGCTCTAAGTCTTGCGTAGGGTAATTTCCCTCGTATGTTTTCCATTGCCGTGAACCATAGGCTACAATTTTCCCTTCCTGCATCAATACACAATCCAAACCTTCCTGAGATGTGTCACAATAAATCGAATAACTCAAACCCCTCTCCGGAATAATCAAAATTGGAGCAGTGGTGAGTCTAACCTTAAGCTCTTGGAATGACTTTTTCGCAAGCCTCACTCCACATGAATCTAACCTCTTTCCTCGTCAATCTAGTCAATGGTGAGGCCAATCAAAAGAAATCTTTCACAAAATGTCGGTGATACTCGGCTAAGCCCATGAAAATTCGGATCTCAAAGGCGTTCTTAGGTTGTTCTCAATGTTGCACTGTTTCTCTCTTAGATGAATCTATGGTCACCCCTCTCCCGGACACCACATGACCTAGGAACTTAACTTTGTTGAGCCAAAACTCGCACTTTCCAAACTTAGCACACAAACGGTGTGCTCTAAGAAACTCAAGTACAACCGCAAGTGTTTCTTGTCTTCCTCCTCAGAGGGTGAGCAGACTAAGATGTCATCGACAAAGACAAACACAAATTGATCTAAGAACTCATGAAAGACTCAATTCATCAAGTCCATAAACAAAGCCGGTGCATTGGTCAGCACAAAAGACATCACTAAGAACTTGTAATGGCCATATCGTGTGTGGAATGCCATTTTCCAAATATCCTCCTCCTTCACCCTCAATTAGTGATACCCCAATCTCAAATCAATCTTCGAAAAGCAACGTGACCCCTTTAGCTGGGCAAACATATCATTTATTCACGGTAATGGGTACTTGTTCTTAACAGTTACCCGGTTTAAGTTTCGGTAATCGATGCATAGTTGTAACATGCTATCTTTCTTCTTTGCAAAGAGAGTCGATACTCCCCAAGGCAAGGTATTAGGGCGGATGAAGCCCTTATCTAACAAATCCTAAAGGTGCATTAACTCTCACAACTCGGCTAGCGCAAACCTATATGGTGCCATGAAAATCGGAGCCATGCCTGGCACTAAGTTGATAGAGAACTCAATCTCTCTATGTGGTGGTAACTCCGTGAGATCCTCTAGAAAGACATCAGGATATTCTTGAACTATTCTCGGCAAATCACCCCGAACCATACTACCCTCATCAACTACGGAGATGGCAAAAAGAAAACTTAACTCTCATTGACCTTTAAGGTCATACAACGGAGGTATTAGACTATCACCGCGGTCATACATAAAGTAGAAGCACTCTCCTGATGGTGCACACACCGACACCCTTCTACGATGTCAATCTATCAAAGTCCGGTAAGAAGTCAACCAATCTATAGCCAAAATCACGTTGAAAGCTACATATCAAAAACAAAAAAATTGAAAGAGAGTTGACAATCTATGACCTAAAAGCTTGCTTTTCGTGCTCCTTTCGGATACAATAACTTTACAGTTCGGACTCTCGTGGTTCTGAATCTGATTTCACAAATGCAATGTGAAATAGATAAACATAAATGAGTCTAAATCCAGCAATTCTTTTGGAAAATCATTTTTTGAATAAAAAATGTCAAAATGGACAGCTTTGCTAGATTTCAGAGTTGTCACCTAAATATTTTTGAGAAATTTAAGAAACCCAAGACTCGTGCCAAAGGTTACTTATCCGTCATCACCAAAGTGTCTCGGCTCGGGAACATAGGTATGAGAGGAGAAGGTCATGGATTGAGCACTCCACTCACCCGATCAAAAATCGGCCTCCACTAATCATGATGTGATTCTTATTTACATTATATGCTCTTGTTCTGATTATTAGGCTAATTTATTATGTGTTGCACACTAGTATACACTAATTTGCAAAAGTTGGAACACTTTGATTTTATGTTTGTTTGAAAATTGTTTTGAATATGTACCACTTAAAAAAGTGATCTCATATGTACACTTAAGCAAATCATCCCAACTTAAGCAATTAACCTTTATCCACAGGCATTCAAACATGTATATCAATTAAGCACTTAGCCTCATGGTATTATGCTCGATATGGCAACAATTACACACATGCAATATACTAAAGCAATAAGTGCTCACCTAGTACTCTAAGGCAAGCCAAAAGAAACCAAAAAAAAAAAAATTAGAAAAATGCATCCTCTAATATGCAAGTGACTAATTTAACACATACAAAAATGCAACTAATAGGTTCGGTTGTCTAATACGTCATGTGAATCACTTTGATAGCATGCGGTGGCGCATGTATTCAAGGAAGTAATGCATGCGAGACAAATGGATGCAAATTGTGGAAAATGCTAAGAGAAACATGATACTCTATACTATCTATCATAAGAAAGTAAATAAAAAGGGAGAAAGAAATAGGGGTCGGAAGACATACACATTATTACAATTTGCTCTCGTGCAGGAGGGTCCCAATGAACGTTATATCTAATTGCCAAATTAACTAACTATTACAATACCAAAATGAATTAACTATGCTAGCTAATTATTACAACGCCGTAATTAACTAACTACTCTAGCTAATTAATTAATTCTAACACAAAAATTAACTAGTTATTCTAACTAATTAATACAAATTAGAATTAAACTAACTAATTAGTTACAATACGAAATTAATTAGCTAAGTAATTAATGATTACCAGTCCACTATTTTAAGTACGACATACTACTATTAAACATAATTTTAATGGGCCCCAAGAAATGAGGGATGATTCATGCGTGGATATGGATTTCCACTCGAAAATGCTCTCTGTTCTGCTGTCAAAATGTTTCTATTGCACAGTCAGAAAATTGAACTGTTTTTGCCTCAGCCTTTGCTATGTTTTACAAGGAAAAAGTCGCTGCCTAGTTGAAAAGAGATGGTCGGTCGGCCAGAAAAAGTGGTCGGCTGTACAGTAAGGTGGCCGGCCGACCGACCACTAGTTTTTGTTATTGCCCTACTACAACAGACAAGAAACAAAGCACAAACAGAGTATTTTCAGGGGATGTTTGTTCACCCTACCTCTCCTTATCATCAAACAGATCAAAAGAGGAGTAGACTTGATTCACAAACCATCAATTGACACAAATTCATTGTGTGATGATTTATGGATCAAGGACCAAAAGCTTAATAAATGAAGCTAAAAGACCAACAAAACCCTCTCTCTATCACGATATTGATCAAGGGAAGTGGTTGACATTGAATCTTGAATCATTATCATCACTAACAAGTATGAAATGACTCAAGACTCAATGTGTTGAATTAACGTCTGATTGAACCCAAGTTGATTTTATTATCTTATTGTATTTTATTCCAAATTATTGCTTGTTTTAATTACCTTTTCATTCCTTAGTCATTTTAGTCCAAAAATGATAGTTATGTCTACTAAATGGAGAAGAGTGTCAAACAAGAAGTTGTTTTGGGTTTGAGAGAGAGGTAATGTCCTGGTAATGAGCCTCTAAAGAGATTAAACCATTTAGCATTGAATGGTCCCTTTCTCAAGTTTAAACAACACTCGGTTGAAACAATGCTCAAAGCAATAAAAAGCTAAGAAAGAAGGGAGGTTGTAGAGGTGATTGTGCATGACCACAACTAGGAAAAACATGAAATGAATGCTATCAACTCAACTAGGTTGGTGTCTAATGCATAAAACACCAAACCTATAAGGACAACTACACTACAAGCATGCTATACAAAGCAAAAATGAAATAAAAAACCTAAAATAGTCCTATAATAGCTCAAAATAGTGCTAGAAATAACGTGGAAAAGCTTAAAAAAATTAGCTAAAACAAAGTAGAAATTGAGCTAGTAAACAAGCATAAGCAGGGGTGGCTAACCCCTCCATTTTTGGGACCCTAAAAATAGCATTTTTAGCCTCCAAAAACCTCTAAAAATCAGTGGTAAAAAGTTGGAAAAAAGTTGAGGAAGAGATGGGAAGCACAAGTGCAAAAGCTTAGGAGACAAGGTTCCAAGAAGGGTGATTAAACCCTCTACCTGTAATAGCCTTAAACCACAAGTTTCATCCCATAAAAACAATTGAAAAATAGTCTAAAAACAGCAAGTAATGATAGGGAAAAAGTAGTGTAAGGAAGCTTGAAGTTATACCTCTTGAAGAGGAGTAACACTTTGAGTTATAAACCAACAATTTCCCACCTTCAAGAGTTGAAATTCAAGCTCAATAACTTCAGCAAAGAGCCCTCTAAATTTGGTTTAAGGAGTCTAGGTAAGGTGTATATAGGTTTCAAGGTAAAGAGAGAGAAATATTTTCCAAGATTTTTGCTTCACCAAAATTTTCTAACCTAATTTCAAGAGGGGTGGTCATCCATATATAGAAAAACATGTTGCTAGCTTGGAAATATCAGTATAGAGACAGCTGGCACATCTAGCAAGAAAATATCAGTTATGCCGGCACAACTGGCCGGCCGGCCACGAAAGGGGATGGCCGTACACTAATTATGCCTAGCCGGCTACTAGTTAGCTTGTAAACCTTTGAGTGGTCAGGCTTGGAAAAATACTGTTTTGTAGGCTTTCGAGACTCAAAACTGAGGCTTCTTGTTGAGGAAATTGAGCATTTGTCCAGCCTATAAATTTATCATTGGGTGAGTAATCGAAAGTGCCCAGGTCTTAAGGACGGTCAAAATGGGGTGTCTACAATTGCCCCTCTTTGACAAAGCTCGAAGTCATGAAATGACGTGAGTGAATGTCAAAGCCCAAAGACAACCCATTTTGACAATGCCGTAAGACTTGGGCAAACAAACAAAATGTAGATGCCATTGGTTGAACCCGAGGGTTGCCTATGTATTCCTTTGTAAGGAATCAAACAAGCATAGTTTAGGGGTAGAATGCAAAATGATATGAACAAAAATATACTTGAAAGCTAGTCTTACACGCTTCGCGAAGCAGATTATTTCGAAAATCCATGATAATGCAAGACAATGCAATCAGCAAGAACAAGATAACAACATATGAAACAAGCTTTAAGCTTAAATCAAAATAGGTTCAGCCAAGTAAGCAAAAGTCAATTCCAAACACGTTTCACGTAAAATAAGGAAAGGCACACTCTAATCACGTTGAAATCGTAAGAAGAGGGAAAAACTACTCAGGGGTCGTGCTTCCGCACACCTTGAGATGCTCTAATCAAGCTGAAAATGTGAGAAGAGAAAGAGAAAAACCATTCAAAGTCGTGCTTCTACATACCTTGAGATGCTCTAATCATGCTAAAAACGTGAAAAGAGGAAGAGAAAAACCACTAGGGTCGTGCTTCCGCACACCCTGAGATGGTCTAATCATGCTGAAAACGTGAGAAGAGAAAGAGATGATGCGACAGATGCAAAGAGTATGATGAGATTATGTGATAAATGCACAGAATATGATGAGATTGTATGATAGATTCACAGAGTATGATGAGATTGTGTGATAGATGCATAGAGTATAATTGTACGATAGATGCACGATGGTGATTGGGTTGTACGATAGATGCACATGAACAGTATGATCGTGCGATAGATGCACGATGCGGTATGATTGTGCAATAGATGCACGATGTGGTTTGATTGTGCGATAGATGTACGATGTGGTATGTGTGACAAGCAAATGTAATGGATGATGCCTAGAAAATGCAGTTAACTAGTAAAGCAGTGCTTTAGAAAGCACTTCAAAGGGCGAGTGGCAATGAACCGCTCTACTCTGATAGGGATCTCCCCCTTGTGTTCCTCAAAATGTCCATCTTCAACTCACAGTTCAAAGGTCCTTAGATGCTGACCAGACGTAAAATCTATATGCGAAAGCCACAGATTCCGCTTCTCTCCCTGACCATACTTACAACTTTCCCTATTCTCCAACGGGGTGACAGACTAGGTTGGTTCAATATCCAGAATTGAGGCACACACATGCTATCTCAATCTATGGGGCTGCCATATAGATTTCAAGCCGATGATACACCCCTGGGTATTCAAACCAGGCTTTAGTCTCAGAAATTCAAAACCTTTATGTTCTAGGCATCATCATTCAAACTCTAGTTTCCACCATCGCAGTTGGTCTCCTAAGAACTCATTGCAAATACAGCCAAGACGCCTCTGGTGGGGAATGGTGTTTTAGGGATAGCAATTTTGATCGCCATTCTAACTTGAAACATGCTTTAAGCTTGAGGTCGAGGTACACTCATACTTTAGAGAAATGACAAGAGCTGAAAAGGTGCCTTCAAACTACAATCCCGAAAAATGCTGAAGTTGAAACAAACTCAGATGCTCTAATTTTCCCTCTTTTTCTTTTACTTTGTAGTTCAGAACCTATGTAGCTTCAGACAGTTCTTTGTTCTATTGCTCTCTCTATTGATCGAGGTTGGACCATGCAGTTTTATGAAAGAACAATCCTATTTTGCAGATCATGTTGAGAATAGCACAGCACTCTGAGTACAAAACGATTTATTTTTTTGAAATTGGAACTGAGAATGAGTTCTTAACCGGGTATTGAGCCTACCACTGACCATAGTACACCACATGACTCAACAAAGAAAAAACAAAGTAAAAACAACCTAACACAAATATTTACACTCATCAAAATCAAAACGACTCAAAATAAGAATCAAAACAAGCAAAACCACAAACACAACACTCGGATATTTGTTTTCCATCGGCGGGAGACCTCTCAGTTCATGAGAAGCCTGTTTCTCCAGGTATTGGTTCCCACCATTTTCTCATTTACGGCTCTCACATCACTTTGGCCCTCAATCTTTTTTTTCTTTGAAAAGCCCTTTCTTACTTTTTCTCTTAGCGCACATTTTGTGGACTCGCCTTTTTCTGCGCCCCGCCTTTTAGAAAGGGTTTGAAAAGAAGGCTTCACAGTTCGGACTCTCGTGGTTCTGAATCTAGTCTCACAAGTGCAATGTGAAATTGATAAACACCAAAGAGTCCAAATCCGGCAAACTTTTTTGGAAAATCGATTTTAAATCAAATAATGCCAAAATTGGACTGCTTTGCCAGATACAGAGTCACCACCTAAATATTTTATTTTTTAGAAAAATTTAGGAAACCTTGACTCATGCCAAAGGCCACGTGTCCGTCATCACCAAAGTTGCCTCGGCTTAGGAACTTAGGTACGAGAGGGGAAAGTCTTGAAATGAGAACCCCCGCTCGCCCGATCAAAGATCGGCCTTTACTAATCATGATATGTTCTTTTATAAAAATTATGTGTTCTTGTTCCGGTTATTAGCTAACATTACTATGTGACGCGCACAAGCAAGTATAGACTAGTCGCAAGACTTGGAACAATTCAACTCGTGTTTGTTTTCGAAAATGGTTTGAAGTTGTCACCCTCAAGTGGGCTTAAAGATGCGAATTTGCCACCAAACATAGTGGGCTTAAAACATGATTTTGCCACAATCAAGTGGGCTTAAAACTTACATTCATTGAATCATTTTAATTCAAACAACAAGCCTCCATTTACAGGCATTCATGCAGTTTAGCAAATAAGCACATAGCCTCATGACAAGCATCTGAAACATGGCAACATGGCAATCACACTCAGGCAATTATGCTAAAGCATAAAACTTACCGAGTACTCCAAGCCAAAACAAAAGCTAGTTAGAAAAATGCATGATCCTAACTATACAAGATGTCTAATGCATCACATGCAATAATGGAATTAATAGGCTTGGCTACTAATATGGCATATGAATCAACTTGAACAACATGAGATTAAACACGTATTCAAAGAAGATATTGAAATTGTAGTGCAGTTTGAATGATGTGCCAAGCCTCAGTACATGCAATACAAATGAATGGATACAAGCATGCGAACATAAGGTATGCTAATTGAAATATGTCCCTAATCTAACCATCGAAAGCAGATAAATAAAAGGGAGAAAGACGTGGGGTTGGAAGACATACACACACTCATGTACACATATTACAACATTATGTCCTTGGGAAGGAGGGTCCGAATGAATAATAGCTAAGTTAATCTAAGCTAAGATAATCAAACTAATCTAATTAAACTAATTAGACTAATTATTACAAATCAAATGAATAACTAATAAACTAATTACCAACTATTACAACACTTAACTAATTAGCAAACTAATCAATTAAAACAAATGCGCACTAACTAAACATGCAAGGCATTAAACTATGCTGCCACTGCTCCGCCACGAGAAGTGGAAGATGCATGCGCTCGGTTTTCATCCCAAAAAGTCTTTCATTTTGCTCTCGAGAGCCTCTGTTTGCACGGTTGAGTACATTTCAAAACCTTTCTGCTCCAACTTACCAAATCTCTGCTGAGGATTGCACCAGTGGCCTGCCGGCCATAGGAGGTTGCTGCCGGCCATATGCCAGCCAAAAGGATGCCTTGCCGACTAGAAATGAGGCATTGCCAGCCACTGATGCTCTGGGTCACCACACTGCAATGGAGCACAAACAGAGCAAAAGAAAGGTTTTTCCGAGGGGTATGTTTGTATTGTACCCCTCCTTATCATCTCAAAACCTCAAAGGAGTGGCACTCTTAGATCCAAAACCACCAATCAAGCAATTTCATTGCATGATGGCCAAAGATCCAAGTTGTACAATTTCAATAAATGCACAAATATGACTCAAATGACCACCACCCTATCATGCATAATCAAGGGTGGTGGAGACCAAAGAAAATGGAAAATTTCATCACTATTGAGTATCAAACGTCCCATTTTCCTTGTGTTCAAATTAACATCCGATTCGAACACATACAATGCAACATAATATGATTATCTTGCTCAAGTTTTAATTATCACTTTTGTTTACTCATTTTACATTACCGATTAATTCTTTAATCGATTAAGTCCAAGGTAAGTGTCCTCTAATGAGAGAGATGTCAACAAGGGAATGACTTAAGGAAAGAGAGAGGTTATGCCTTTGGTTAGTAGAAACCCCCAAAAGAGGATTAAAACCATTAAGCACGAACCTCGATCTCAAGCTTAAACACAACCCGAGGGTTAACCAACCCTCAAAGCAAATGAAAAAAGTGAAGAAGTGAGGGAGGTTGCAGATATTAAGGTGCTAGAATTAGGCATGAAAAAGCATTAAAACATGCAACCAAGACACACAAATGATGGTTAAAGCCTTAGAACATGAAGCTAGTGAAGGAATTAACACTACAACTATGCCATACAAGGCTCAAAAGCAACAACTAGCCCAGAACAGAGCTAAAACAGTCCAAAATATAGCTTAAAATATATTGAAATTAAGCTAACACAAGCTAGAATAATAGGCTAAAACATGAAGCATGTTAGACTAGTAAGCAAGACACAAGGAAGGGAACCTCCCCCTTCCATTTTTGAACTTCAAAACATGATTTTAGCCACTGAAATAGCTCTAAAAATCAGTGTTTAAAAGCTCTAAAAAAGATGATGCAAGGGTGGGAAACGCAAGGGCAAAGGCCTCCAAAACAAGGTACAAAGAAAGGCTATTAACCCCTCAACCTTTAATGGCCTTTGGACCCAAGCTTTAGCCTAAAAACAAAGAGTTTTTATAACCCAAAATCAGTTGAAAGACATGCTAGAATGAAGACAAAACTAGCTACGACAATAAACTAAAACATGGGGTTACACTACAACCAAGCAAGAGACTACTCATTAAACACAAATAGCTCAAAACAAAGCTAAAGCAGCCCAAATCAGAGGCAAAAACATGTTAGAAATAAGCTAAGTTAAGCTACAAAAACATGCTAATGTATGAAGCTAACTAGGCATGTAAACAAGATATAACTAGGCGAGGCTAACCTCTTCAATTTTGGACTTCAAAACATGTTTTTAGCCATTGAAATGGATCTAAAAAATAGTTTTTAAAAGCTCCAAAAAATTTGTTTTGAAAGTGGTGAATAATGGCACAAAAGCTTAACAAGCAAAGGAGCAAAAATGGTGGACCACCCCCTAACTCAAAAGGGGCTTAAACCAGCATTTTTAGGTCATAAAAATAGAGGTTTTGTATTCAAAAACCAGGCCAAAAACAATACAAAAAGATGGTAAAACAAGTTATGCAAAACAAGTTTTAAAGGTGAGTCTTATACCTCTTGAAGCATAACACAATTTAGGCACAAATGAGGCACCAAATCAAGCTAAAATCACCTTCTAAAGCTCAAAGAAGGTCCCAAGGAATCTCAGCCCAAAGATAACCAATTTTGGTCAAGGATGTATAGGCAAAGGAGAAGTGTATCTCTACTTGTATGCACAAAGGTTCAAAAGAGAGAGAATTGTAGAGAGAGAGAGAGAGAGAGAGAGAGAGAGAGAGAGAGAGAGAGACTCCCAAAATATTTCACTCCTAAAATGTTCTAACCTTCAAAACAATAGAGAATGGCCTCTATATATAGAAATAAAAGAGCTCATGTCGAAAATATCCCAAAATGGACAACTGGAACAGCTGGAAGACAAATATCTGCAGAAATCTGACTTTTTGCACTAATGGCCGGCAAGGGATCATTGATGGCCGGCACAGGTCCATTCTTAGCCGGCAAGGATCACTCTTGTATGGCAGGTGGCTGGAAAAGGGCATTCATGGCCGGCAGATGACCAGAAAAGCCCATCCATGGCCAGCAACCTCCATCTCTGGTTGGCCAGAAAAATCTTCTTTTTAGGCCCAACTTCAAATGGGCATATCTCCTTCATTTGAACCCCTTTGCAAGTCATTCCTAAGCCTAAATTGTATCTTTGGAAGTCTTCTTTCCAATGGTGGTAGCCTAACATCAAAATTCCAAGTGTGAAAAAAGATATGCCTCTTTTAGTGGAGACTGCTCAGTTTTGGTCCTACTTGGATTCATGTCGAACTTCTCCTCAACTAGTTCTCTTCTCTCCCCTCCCATTTCTTCAACTCAAAACCCCTAAATAAGGTGTTTTGAAGATTTTTTCAAAGATCTCACCTCTCTTCCATTAATTTCCACTTTGTCATTGCTCAATTTACCGAAAAGTGCAACATTTAACGAAATGCGAGCCTCGGAACATCGTAGAATCATTTTTCAAAAATATTTTGAAAGAGAGGGTTTTAAGGTCTAAAAAACATTTTAGTCAAAAGGATTTGGTCCAAAAGGGGTGTGAGGTTAGGATTTGAAGCTCCTCATGCTGAAAAAATCGAACCTTTGCACTGCACAACTTTCATCACCAAATAGACAATCAGTGGCGCCCAAGTCTTAAGGGCGGTCAAAAATGGGGTGTCTACATATCTCTCTATTCTTTAATCTCTCTTATTTTTATTTATCCCTTCCCAGGTGTGGTTGATGCATAAGCTGAAAGTTGTGGACCCTTGCCCCTAGTACTCTGCTAGATTCTACTTCTTTCGCTCACAACTAGTGAGCTTTCCGACAGAGGCGTTGTGGTGCCACTGGATGTGCAGCAGATTTGCAACTAACATTTCTTGGCGATGCCCTTGGCTTAACTTGACCGAGATGAGTTACAGCATGTCCCATTGGCCAGGCATATAATTGATTGAGCTCACACATTGCATTTTCCACTTCCCTATTCCGGTTCAGATGCCAATTTGGGTGTGATCAAACCCATCCATATGAGGGGGTCGAATATTTAGCTCCATTTCCAGTCTGTGCTTCACACTTGGCTTGATATCTCACTACTTGGAGGATGAGAAAGCCTTTGGCCCCTGCTGCTAACTTTAGTTGTGCCCTTTCTGGCAAGTACATTGACAATAGGGAAAAGACAGGAAACCTAACTCAACTGTGCTCCTAGTTCATCACTTTGACTATATTTTATGTTTTTGGCTTCTGCTAAAACAATTTTGACTAACATGAGAGTTAAATTAACATGCTTATACGACTTTCTACTTTGAAATCATGTAAGTCAAGCTATGAGCACTAAAACTTTTCCTTTTTTGGGTCCAAGAAATGGTTCTGTTTTAGAAAAATGGAACAATTTTTGAGAAAATTAGACAACTTCACTAAAAATCCTCAAAACTATTTTTGCAATTGGCCACTGCTCAACAGACATGGAATTAACTCTTGAGATGCACAACCTCAGATTTGAACTTGATTTGTATTGCAGTTAAATCTTTTAACGGAATAGGACAACCGAATTTGAACGAAGATAAGCCAATTGGACATGGATAGGATAGCCGAATTGAACAAGCCAATCAACATGGATGAGACCAGCAAGCTAGTTAGGGCCGAACTTCAGGATGAAGTTGCCTACATATCCCAAATATGGGAATCAGGCCTTACGTAGTTCCCGGGTAAGGTGCACTCGGGTATTAACACTCTCCTTTTGCACTCTAACTTTTGCCAAGGCCTCCCTTTCAAGTTTTAAACCTTGCGAGCTTTATTTTTTTTCTTTTCATTTTTGATTTCTTCTTCTTTTTATTTTTTTTTTTTGTTTCCATTTTTTCAATTTTGTTCTTTCTCTTTTTTTCTTTTTTTCTTACTCTAACTTTTGCTTGGGTCGCCCTTCTGGGTTTCGGCCCAGCAAGCCTCTTAAGAATAGAAAAGTTTAACTTGTCCATGTTAATTGGCCGTAAGATCTCTAAGCCATTTGAATCCATGAGAATGGCTGTTGTCCTTGACTAAATAGTCTTGATGATGTAAGAGCCCATCCAATTAGGTCTGAATTTGCCCCTAGTGTTGTGGATAGGAACTCGATTGTCTTTCAGCAAAAATTCTCTTCTCTCTAATTATGGGATTTGGCTTTCTTGCCAATCTCCATTGGCTTGAGAAATTATCCAGTTTTGAATTTTTGAGCATATCTGACATTTTTTTGCCCCTAGTTCAAGGGCTGCTTCTCATCTAGCTATGTAAACTTCCTTTGATCACATCTGACCTTCTTGCCCCTAGTTCAAGGGTTGTTTCCAATCCGACCATGCAAGCCTCATATTTTGGTTGATCGTTGAACATTCTGAATCAAAGTTTAAAAGCAAAAGGGTCGAGTCTTGAGGTCGAGAGTGATCCTATGGTGAACAATCTCAAGATCAATTCCAGGTATGTCTTCATGGGACCACGCAAAAATGTTTTTGACATCTTTTAATAAAGCGACTAGTCGCTTGTGCCCCTTTGAAGATAATGTAGAACCAATCTGGACTAAGCCAAGATCCTTCTCAATACTCACATTAACAGACATGATCTCATTCATTAAGGACTTAGCATGCCTCTCTTCCTCCCAGTCAATCAAATTTCGCAAATCTTGAGGAATTCCTCCCTCTTTGTTTTCATCACAGTGTTAGGAAAGTTTTGAAAAACTTTGGTTAATGCAATGATTTAAAGGCACAGAGAAGTAGGTGAAAATTACTGCCGTTTTATTCAGATCTTCTAACTCAATAATAGAAACAGACTTAAAAGAAAGAGTTAAAAGACAAACACAAAACAAGAAAGTGATAACCAAGTTAACACCCCCGAAATCACCAAAACAAGATTGACTCAACACCTAGTTCAGAAAGTAAAATAAACAATATTTTCAATATTGCTAAAACCAGTGCGTGCCATCCAGCATACCTAGAGTAAAATGAGTGCCATCAGCAGGTGGTTCATTCCCGATCAAAGAACTAGCCACATTACCCCCCAAGTGCCGATAGACTTTGTAGGACCCGGTGAAGTGATGGCTTTATTGTCAATCAGATATTGAACTTCATGGCAAAGGCCAAAACAACAGTTAGTGTCATGGCCGGTTTGTTGGTGGAAGGCATAGTACTTGGTAGCATTATACTTGTCTGGAAGGGGATCATGGAGAAACCGAGGGTCAAGGGATTTGAGATGGCCTTGCCCTATGAGGATTTGGAGAGCTTTGGATAAGGTCATGAAAAAGGGATTGTAGGTACAGCTACCAGTTCTGGAAGGATTAACAGATGAGTTAGCAGGTGTTGACTAGGTTTGATGATCTCTAACCAGTGTAGGATTGGAGCTGAAAGGGGTGTTTCTGGTCAAGCATTCCTTTTCATGGTTTGCCTTTTGATTCGAAACGCTCCCAACCTAAGTGACAAAAGTGTCATCCACAATCTTTGCAACAACTGCAAGCACTTGCTATTTATTCAACCCTTTGGCCTTCAAAGCCTCAGTAGCCCATCGGAGATAGCATAGGGATCAATACTTGCCTCGACCTTGATTTTTCCAACTATTTTGGCTTAGCCTAGAGATTGGATGGCTATATCGGGACAATGCCCATTCATTGTTGACATATCATCACCTATACTTGAGATAGCTTCGGGTTGGCCTTTTCCAATCGCAGCTTGCCCCAAGATTGAGGAGCTTTTGGTCGTGAAATTTCTAGCATGTGATGTGGTCGATGATGGAGCCAAGATCCCAAAGGCTGAATCTGCCATAGTTCTCTGAAGATCTTCAATCATGCTTAACAGCTTAGAAGTAGTGGGCTCAGCTAGGGGTGTCCACGGTTCGGTTTGGGACGGTTTGCGGTTCGGTTTGGACCTACCCGCATCTATGCAGTTTGAGGAAAAGTCAACCCGCAATCACCCGCAATGCGGTTTGCGGTTTGTGCGGATAGGGTTCGCGGATGTGCAGGCGGTTGCGGACGGTTTGCAAATTGAACTTTTTTTCAAAAATTTGTTTTTAAACCCTTTTTTTTTCTTCCCATTTTGTCAATATTTCTTTTAGACCTTTTTCCTCCCATTTTCTAAAATGCTCTAACATTAATAATTAATAAATTAAAACTTATAAAAAACTTATAAAATAAAAACACAACAAAATCAATTCGTAACCTAAGCAAATCATTCAAAATCTACATTCATCATTAACTCCCATTCATCTCAATTCGTAACCTAAACAAATCATTCAAAATCTACATTCATCATTAAGTTGCATTCATCCTACATTCATCATTCCTAACCCAAATTAAAAAATCCTACATTAAAAATCCTACATTCATCATTTCTAACCTAAATACAAAAAAAAAAAAGAAAAAAAAAAGAAAAGAAAAAAAGAAAAAGGAAAAAAGAAGAAGAAGTAATTCTTCATTAACTTACATTCATCCAAAATGCAAAAAAAAAAAAAAAAAAAAAAAAAAAAAAAAAAAAATCATTAACTTACATTCATCCAAAACCAAAATGCAATTGAAAAAAATTGTTGTCAAACTTCATTCAATTCAAGCCCATGAAATAAAATAAAAACATTTTTAAGATATCAAACTTCATCATGAATCATCCAATCCAACTTTCATGAACCTTGAACAAAAAAATATAAACTTTAAACTGGATTACAAAAATTACAAATAACAAATTCAATTCAATTTCAATAACTATCCTCCATTTAAACTGGATTACAAAAATTACAAATTCAATTTCAATAACATAACAGATTCAATACAGTCACAGATTCAATTTTAATTTTAATAACAGATTCAATATAGATTCAACACAGATTCAACACATTGAATTCTATACAGATTCAACACATTGAATTCTATACAGATTCATCATAGATTCAATTTTAATTTTAATAACAGATTGAATTCTATACAGATTCAATTCCAATTTCAATAACAAATTCAATTCCAAAAAAAAAATATATAGAGACAGATCTGTTTGCACACAAACACATATTCAATTTCCAATTTTTCACAGATCTATTGCAACAAAAAAAAAAACAAATTTAATTCCAAAAATTAAATCAAAAATTTCAAAAATTATACAGATGCAGACAGATTTATGAACTGATAATCCATTTAATTCAACAAATTTAATTCCAAAAATTAACACATACATTAAATCAAAAATTAAATAAAAAAAAAACACATACATTCCAAACAAACACAGACAGATCTATTGCTGCAAAAAAAAAAATAACAGATCTGATATGTTGCAAAATAAATCAAAGATCGGGGCGAGAGAGAAACAGAGAGATAGAGAGAGAGAGGCTTACCTGTGAGGTCAATTGGTGCGATGAGAGAGTTGGTCGATTGGTCGATTTTGCGATGAGAGAGAGTCGATCGATATAGATGCAAAACCAAAGAGTGAGAGACTGTGAGATGAGAGAGTGAGGGAGACAGATCAGAGACACTGAGATCTGATATGTTCAGAAAAAACCAAAGATCTGGAAGAGAGAGACATAGACAGAGACTGAGATTCAGAGAGGGGCTTACTTGTGAGGTGTGCGATGAGGTCGATCGGTTGATCAATCAATCTTGAGACAAGAGAAAGAGAGTCGATCAGTGGGTGTATGCAGTGCCGATGAAAATCGCGAGAGTGAGATTGAGAGTGAGAGTGAGAGATAGATTGAGATAGAGTGATGAGTTCTGTTTTGTTTTGGAGTTTCAGATTAGAGATAACGATTGATTAGGGTTTTTGTTTTTGAACGGTCAGATTTGAAGGAAAAAAAAAAAAAGGTTTTTTTTTTTTTTGAATAGTCAAATTTGAAAAAAAAAAAAAAAAAAAAAAGAGTTTTATGCGGGCGGGTGCGGGTCAAACTTACAACCCGTCGCAACTCGAAAATTAGATAAAATCCAAACCGCACCCTACCCTAATGTGTTTGCGAAACTACCCATACGCGTGAGGGTAGGGTCAGGTAGGGCGGTTTGCACGGGTCAGATAACTCTACGCCCAGCCCTAGGCTCAGCCATTGGTGCTTGCGGTGTATTTGAACTGACTTGGTCTTGATGAATTGGTTGGACTGGGCGCTTTGGAGTAGGTTGGGCTGGAATTGGGCTATTGTGGAGTTTAAGTTTTGGGGTTTTAGATGATTGGGGTTCAAGTGCATCCATCATACACAAGTCCGTGCTTTCTAGAATGAATACCTTAGGCTTGGGTAAATGGGCTAGGGCGATATATATGCTAGGGTTGTAGGTGAATCGCAGTGTACGGATTAGGTTGAGGTGTGGAGGCAATGGGTTAGTGGTGGCCTGAGGTCTTTTCGGTGGAGTTATGATCTTTTCGTCAATAAGATCCTAAATCTTATGACAAAGGCAGATGCAACAGTTTATATCATGACCGCGTTATTGATGATAGGCACAGTGTTTGGCAGGGTCATATCTTGGTGGAAGAGGATTTGGAAGGGGTCAGGGTTCTATGAGCTCTAGGTGCCATTTTTCTAGCAGCATTTTCAAGGCTCGAAAAAGATTCATGTAAAGAGGTTAGAAATTTTGGGCTTGGGGTCGAGTTGAAGTGGTTGGCTTTAGGCTATTACTAGCAAAAGGGTTTTTGATGAGAGTGGTGACAGTGTTTACTTTTGAGCATTTCGCAGCTGTGCTACCACTAGTGGTAGCATTGGAATTGCGAACAACATTCTTTCTTATAAGCTCATTACCTTTCACAATGAGCTCTTGTCTGACGACATCCTTGATTTGAACCCTGATTTCATGGAGGTCCTTAAAGTTGAATATCATTTTCTGCAATATCCCAGCTTGTCGAGCCATATCTTGGTGCAGCGAATCTACTGATTGCTAAAGACGAATCAGTAAATCCTCTACATTTGTCGGAGGCTAAGCCATAACAGGGGTAGATGGTTGTGCTCTTGAATAGAGGTGATCTGACTGGTAAATGTTGGAACAGTGGAACCGGTGAGGCCTGTCTGACCTGTTCTCCATCTTGCCACCGGTGAAAGCGAAAAAAACACACTAGCTACCAATGAACTAGGTTCCCGACCTTACAAATTCTATCGACACGAATCCAGAGTACCCAGGGAATATCAGAGCCCTCTGAAGCTATGGTTCTAGAACTACCTAGCAAAAGAGAAAACAGACAGCACCTCAGCCCAATTTCACTAGAACATATATGATCACAGCTGAATAAATGTACTCCCTGCTAAATTCTACCCCACAAACTAATACCAACTATACTATTGATATGAAACACCCTTGCATAGCTTCACTATAAAGCACATACCAAGTAAAGAGAGCCAAAACACCCCTGTGAGGGGAGAGGGTTACCTTGTCCTAGCTTTTGTCATGGTCTAGGGTTTTACTACTTCAAGCAAGCGGTTTCACGCAATCTTGGATAAGGGTGAGCATCTTGTCCTAGTTTGGAACAGTCGCTATGGCTTACTATATGCAGCTAGGCCGATTGGTCAAAAGGGTACCTCAGCAAGATTACCTAATATACCTCTCACACCCAACATCAAGAAGTGAAAGGAGGATCAAACGATACAGTGATAATCCAGATCCAAGGTTTGTGTTTCCAACATGGCAGAGCCCACGATCGGCCAGCCTTTTGGTAAGCTTTTAGGCAAGTCTCTAGCAAGCCGTCCAGGAATAGCAGATAGAAAACACAGTGACTTAAAGCATCAATGCAAATGCAATGAAAAATATATATATATATATATGTAGATAAAATTTCACATCATGAAGTTCAAGTCAAGTTCTCTAATATCTCTAGCAGAGTCGCCAGATATTGTAGCCTGCTTTTCTTGCTCTTTTCGGATACGATAGCCTTACAGTTCGGACTCTTGTGGTTTTGAATCTGATTTCACAAATGCAATGTGAAATAGATAAACACAAATGAGTCCAAATCCAGCAATTCTTTTGGAAAATCGATTTTGAATAAAAATGCCAAAAAATAGACAGCTTTGCCAAATTTTAATGTCGCCACCTTAATATTTTTGGAAAATTTAGGAAACCCGAGACTCGTGCCAAAGGCCACTTATCCATTATCACCAAAATGTCTCGGCTCGGGAACTTAGGTATAAGAGGGGAAGGTTATGAATTGAGCACCCCACTCACTCGATCAAAGATTGGCTTTTACTAATCATGATGTGATTCTTATTTATATTATATGCTCTTGTTCCAATTATTAGGCTAATTTACTATGTGTTGCACACTAGTATGCACTAATTTGTAAAAGTTGAAATACTTTGATTTTATGCTTGTTTGAAAATTGTTTTGAATATGTACCACTTAAAAAAGTGATCTCATATGTATACTTAAGCAAATCATCCCAACTTAAGCAATTAACCTTCATTCACAGGCATTCAAACAGGTATATCAATTAAGCACTTAACCTCATGGTATTATGCTCGATATGGCAACAATCACACATGTGCAATATGCTAAAGTAATAAGTGCTCACCTAGTACTCCAAGGCAAGCCAAAAAGAAAAAGAAAAATGCATGCTCTAATATGCAAGTGACTAATGCAACATATACAAAAATGCAACTACTAGGCTCGGTTGTCTAATATGTCATGTGAATCACTTTGATAGCATGCAGTGATGCACGTATTCAAGGAAGTAATAAAGGACAGTACCATTAGAATGATGAACCGAGCCTTATGCATGCGAGACAAATAGATGCAAATCGTGGAAAATGCTAAGAGAAACATGATGCTCTATACTATCCATCATAAGCAAGTAAATAAAAAGGAGAAAGAAATAGGGGTTGAAAGACATACACATTATTACAATTTGCCCTCGCGTAGGAGGGTCCGAATGAACGTCCTAACTAATTACCAAATTAACTAACTATTGCAATACCAAAATGAATAAACTAAGCTAGCGAATTATTACAACGCCACAAATTAACTAACTACTCTAACTAATTAATTAATTACAACACAAAAATTAACTAGCTATTCTAACTAATTAATACAAATTAGAATTAAACTACCTAATTAGTTTTAATACGGAATTAATTAACTAAGTAATTAATGATCACAAGTCCACTAATTTAAGTACAATATACTACTATTAAACATAATTTTAACGGGCCCCGAGAAACGAGGGATGATTTATGTGTGGATGCGGATTTCCACCCGAAAATGCTCTCTGTTCTGCTACCAGAATGCTTCTGTTGCACAGTCAGAAAATTGAACTATTTTTGCCTCAGCCTGTGCTATGTTTTTAAAGGAAAAAGACACTGCCTGGCTAAAAAGAGATGGCCGGCCGGCTAGAAAAAGTGGTCGGCCGTACAGTAAGGTAGCCGGCCGGCTACTAGTTTTTGTTACTGCCCTGCTGCAACAGACAAGAAACAGAGTACAAACAGAGTATTTTCAAGGAATGTTTGTCCACTCTGCCTCTCCTTATCATCAAACAGATCAAATGAGGGGCAGACTTGATTCACAAACCATCAATTGACACAAATTCATTGTGTGATGATTTATGGATCAAGGACCAAAAGCTTAATAAATGAAGCTAAAAGACCAACAAAACCCTCTCCCTATCACAATATTGATCAAGGGAAGCGGTTGACATTGAATCTTAAATCATTATCATCACTAACAAGTATGAAATGACTCAAGACTCAATGGGTTGAATTAACGTCCGATTGAACCCAAGTTGATTTTATTATCTTATTGTATTTTATTCCAAATTGTTGCTTCTTTTAATTACCTTTCCATTCCTTAGTCATTTTAGTCCAAAAATGATAATTAAGTCCACTAAATGGAGAAAAGTGTCAAACAAGAAGTTGTTTTGGGTTTGAGAGAGAGGTAATGCCTTAGTAATGAACTTCCGAAGAGATTAAACCATTTAGCATTAAATGGTCCCTTTCTCAAGTTTAAACAACACTTGGTTCAAACAATTCTCAAAGCAATAAAAAGCTAAGAAAGAAGGGAGGTTGTAGAGGTGATTGTGCATGAACACAACTAGGAAAAGCATAAAATGAATGCTATCAACTCAACTAGGTTGGTGTCTAATGCCTAAAACACCAAACCTATGAGGACAACTACACTACAAGCATACTATACAAAGCATAAATGAAATAAACAACCTAAAATAGTCCTAAAATATCTTAAAACAGTGCTCGACATAACATGGAAAAGCTGAAAAAAAAATTAGCTAAAACAAAGTAGAAATTGAGCTAGTAAACAAGCATAAGGAGGGGTGGCTAACCCCTTCATTTTTGGGACCCCTCAAAACAACATTTTCAACCTCTGAAAACCTCTGTAAATCAGTGGTAAAAAGTTGGCAAAATGTTGAGGAAAAGATGGGAAGCACAAGTGCAAAAGCTTAGGAGACAAGGTTCAAAGAAGGGTGATTAACCCCTCTACCTTTAATAGCCTTAAACCACAAGTTTTAGCCCATAAAAACAGTTGAAAAATAGTCTAAAAACAGCAAGTAATGATAGGAAAAAAGTAGTGTAAGGAAGCTTGAAGTTATATCTCTTGAAGAGGAGTAACACTTTGAGTTATAAACCAACAATTTTCTACCCTCAAGAGCTGAAATTCAAGCTCAATAACCTCAGCAAAAAGCCCTCTAAATTTGGTTTAAAGAGTCTAGGTAAGGTGTATATAGGTTGTAAGGTAGAGAGAGAGAAATATTTTCTAAGATTTTTGCTTCACCAAATTTTTCTAACCTAATTTCAAGAAGGGTGGTCATCTATATATAGAAAAACATGTTGCTTGCTCAAAAATATTAGTACAGAGACAGCTGGTGCAGTGCATGCACCTGTGGGGACAACTGGCACAGCTAGCAAGAAAATATCTATTCTGCCAGCACAACTGGCCGGCCGACCGGCCACTAAAAGGGACGGTCGTACACTAATTCTGGCCTGCAGACCTCTGAGTGGTCAGGCTTGGAAAAATACTGGTTTGGTCTAAAAGTACTGCAAGGTTTGTAGGCTTCCGAGATTCAAAATTGAGGCTTCCTACTGAAAAAATTGAGCATTTGTCTAGCATATAAATTCATCATTAGGTGAGCAATAGAAGGCGCCAATTCTTAAGGGCGTGTCTACAGACCTCAATCTCACAGAAGCGGCATACTCGACCTAATGCCACTCTACCCCAAATAGGTGTCTCAACTAATAGAGGGGACTCTAACAGCTCAAACTCCAATCCTAAAGTAGATGCAAAAGAAGATGATATGAATGAATGAGATGCACTAGTATCAATCAACATATTGGCAATAGAGGTTAATAATAAGAAATTACCTCTCACAATAGAAGGTGCTAGTAATTGATCCAGTGTGATAATAGTATACACATGCCTTGAATGCCTCTGATCCACCTACTCATCCCTCGGAATATAGGCATGATACACAAATTGAGCCGAAGTAGCTCCCTGATTTGCCCTCGAGGCCTGTGCTACCTGTGCTGGTTGGTGGCTTTATATTTGTCTTAAACCAGACGCACCAGATGTGCCACCAGACTAAGGACAAAACCTCCTCAGGTGCCCCGACTGCCCACACTGATAACAAGTAGGCAGCTAACCTCTCCCCTGACTTTGACTCTGAGGACAATCTGAAGACGATGCAGACTATTGCTCTTCTTCTCTCTGTGGGCAAATTGAAGACTTGTAGCCCAACTGGCCACACTTGAAACAAGTGAACCCACGTTGGTTACCTCTCGCCGAGCCGAAACTTGGCACGGGAAAGATGGATCTAGACTGTGTAGCTTGGGACTACTGCGGGGTGGAACCCTTTTGCAGTTTATTGTCCATTGTATCCCCCCGAACATCCTCTCTCTTGTGTCTAGAGCCCCTCATCCATTTCTCCTCTACTTGGATCACACTCTCCAAGTGGGCCACTGACTCCATGAGATAGCCGTAATCCCTAATCATAGACCCAGACACCTTGAAAAGGAGCCCAGTCCTCAACCTCTTCTCAAACTCGATGCAATGGCATTCCTTCGTTACCACAAGTTTTGGTGCAAATCTTGAAAGACTGGCGAAAGCTGCCTCAAACTTGGCCACTGGTGTATTTAATTGTTTGAGCTTAAAAAATTGCTCTCTCAACTTCTCCCTAGCTGTGGGTGGCAAGAACATGTCCTGGAAGACGTTAACAAAATCCTCCCAAGTCACCTTGATACGTCCTCTCGCATACTTCCACCATTGACTTGCATCGCCTTTAGGTTAAAAAGATGACAAGGTCATCCTTAAACCGTCGTCCTTGATGCCAAGCAGCTCAAAGATCTTTACCATTTGCTCTAGCCACTCGTCGGCCTTCAGTGGCTTTTTCGAATCCCTGACAAACTCATCCAGATTCGATCGGAAGAACTTCCTCTTCCAAAAGGATGGCCCTGTCTCTATAACATGGACCTGGACGTAATTATCAACATTGAGAATGTCCATGGATTCTTGCAATGCTCTTGCCATTTCGCAGGCTAAGGCGTCCATGGCTTGCTAACCTTCTGGCTCGACCACGTTGGCTCAACCAACCCCCTCCTCCCGTGCTGGAATTTCATCCAGTATTGATACTTCCTACTATCTAGGCCTGCCACGCCTGACATTCTAATTAAGTAACACAATAATTTAGTACATTTACAAATGTACTAAAACTAATTCACTCACGTCCTAATATAGCGGACAACAAATAATTTATTCCATATAAGCACCAAGGTACATAGTCACAAATGAATTTCCTTTCTAGATAATAATTGTTCCACGACATTAGTAAAGTTCCAGTTAAAGTTAACAGTGATCAAGTGCTCTTCTAACAAGACTTCTAGAAACTTGTAGACCCAATCAATATTTTAGAAACTAAATCACATACTATTTATTCACATAAACATGTTATCACATAGTACACTAGGTCTACTTCCAATATTATCTAAAAAGATAAACCTATTGTGGTAAAAACCACGTCCCACAATCCCAAAGTACTCAAACCTAATAGCTTTGATACCAAGTTGTAATGTCCCAAAATAATAACAACCCTCCACATCATGATAGTCAATGGAAAAGCAGAAACTTACATACTATTAACCTTTCATTGATTCTCTTTTACCGTACAAAAGATGACATATGCATGCATACATTCATAGATCCTAGATCCTGAATCTATAGCATATAGCATGTAATAATCACATGAAGCAAAAGAAAGTACAAATACGTTAATGCCGTAATGGCCACATCTTTCCAAGTCGATACTTGGGAACAACAAAATGATTTAATATAAAGACCAAGGGTTATGCAACAAATATTTACGCAAAAGAACAAAAAAAACTCTCAGCTCCAAGGTCCTCCCAAGCTACTTCCTTGGTGGAGACGTATCACTAGTACCTGAAAGTTATTTTCCACATAGAGTGAGCTAAAGCCCAATAGAGATATTTGAACACAACGTATGGAGCTTAACAAAGTCATATGGTGAATGCATATGCATGGCATTTGCCAAAACATTATACTTTCTCTTTCAAAACAATGCAATACCTCAGTTATATAATCATTCATAAAACAATACTTTTTAAATCAGAAAATATGACAATGGATACAACACACTGGGAATCTTTAGCTATGTATTTGCCAGTAGGCTATACAAGCACTACCAAAGCCATTTTACCAGTACTAACCGGAAGGATCAACACCTAATCGCATGAGGTTCTGGACTATCACCAAAGACACACAGGCCAACATAATAAACTAAAACCACACCCTCTGACCAGATTCACCATGGTATTCACACATTTTTCTTAAAAACAATACATTTTCAATGTAAGGATTTGAAACAATGTTCAATAAAATGTATGAGTAAATGATTTTCATTTAATATATTCCTCATGCAATTTCTATAATAATCAAAGTTATCCTCCACAAATAGCCCAAAACAGATATCTCTATACAATAGATAAATTTTCAACAACAATTATAATTTCATAATCTCAAAATGGAAATGATAATACATATCCAACTCTAATCCCATCATCAACAAATACATTCATTTTATCTTTTCAAAACCCAACATCTTTCTCTTTTATTCATAGGTCAAACACTACTAATTTCTAATAAAACAACATTTACTTTCAAAAGCCCATTTTTAGAAGAAATTCCTAATATTTCAACAAAACTCAACAATGTGCTCATTCTCACAACCTTTCTCAAGAACCCATTTGAAAACCCTTCTTTTATATTTCAAAAACCAAACCCTAAATCAAATCCCCAACACCCAAATCACAATACTTTACAAGGAGCATATAACAAAGTTAAGAATCATACAAGGAGGTTGAAGAAGTCCCTACCTCAAGAGTGGAAGAAGAAGAAATCAAGACCTAAGACGAAGTCAAAAATAAAAGTTCCACCAATTAAAATGTTCACCTTTATGAGCTCTTCACTTTACTTCAAAGTACTACGGCGGCGAGATCTACGGATTTTGGTGTATTTGAGTATTTAGGTAAGAACTAGAGAGAGAGTCTATGAAGAAATTAGGTTTTGGGGTGTTTTAGAGAGAGATAAAGTAAAAAGTGACAGAAAAAGACTTTTTCCCAATCTGACATACGCACAAACCGCTCGAACAACCAAACCACCAGTTGAACGTCGAACACAAGAAGGTAACACTGCTCGAACGACCAAAACATGGCTCGAGTGCACAATGACCCCCTCTCAAAAGTTTTACAGATTGTAAAAGATCGCTTGAGCGAAGATTAACCTACTCCTAGTTGTTTTGTAGACCTGCAAGTGTATTGAGAGAACCCAAAGACCACTTGAGCAAAGGAAAGACCGCTCGAGTGAACCTGAAGAAAAACATACATGAACTACTTTGAAAAAACAAACTACCAACCTTTTCACAATACAACCAACAACTCCAAACAACCAAACTCAACAACAACAAGACAAGGAGTATAGATAACGATAAAGAGTATCAAATCCCGGATCTAAGAACATGCAGTTGCCCTTTATTCTTCAAATAAAATTTTGTATGTTTTCTTAATAGGAGCGAATTGTTCCTAATAAGCAAAAATGCATTCTAAAAATTCTTATAAACTAATTTCTTTGCACCTACGGTCAATTATTACGGTTAAACCTAAAAGATGAGGTAATGGATCAAAATATTTATCAAATTTTTCTTTCGTTGTAGCAATAATGGTTGCATAATATTCATTACCCATATATTTTGTAAAAACTTCATTATTTCTGGTAACATATATAAAACAAATGGTGAAGTAGGAATATATATATATATAAGAAAATAATTTTATTGCAGTATCAAAAACTTTTAGAAAATGTGTATATAAGGTTGCTTGGCGCTAATTTAGTTATGTGAGAGTCAATACTCTTTCTATTGATATTGTTACAAAAACTAAATCTATTACTTTTACTTGTTTACAAGCTCTCTTTAACATATTATACATTGAATTCCACTTGCTGTCTATATCTAAAATTAATTTTTTATATGGCATACCTTCTGATTGACAAATTTTTTTGTGTTCCGAAATTCGATTAGCAGAAGACATAATAGTAAGAACCGTATTTTTTATTATCAGTATAGAAGTCTCATAAACATGCACAGCTTCTTTAACAATCAAGTTTAAAATATTAGTACAACAACGAACATGAAATGAATTACTATCAACAAGTAATTGTAAAATTGATTTTAAATGGGTTACAGTCTGATTGTAATATGTTGCATTATCTAAACTAATAGTAAATATTTTATTTTGCAAAGCTCACTCATATAATACATTTTTTATTTCTACACCAAGCGAATGACCAGTGTATGGAAATTCAACTAATGTAAATGAAATAATTATTTTATTTAATTTCCAATCATTATTAATAAAATGTGTAGTGATACATTGATATTCTAAATTATTATTTGACCACAAATCATAAGTTAAACAAACTCTTCCATTCAAATTTTTGAAGATGTCAAATAATTCACTTTTAATATCCTTAACTTTCTTTAAAATCATGTTTTTAGCAGTATTTCTTAAAAAATTGTGATATTGCGGTACAAAACCTTCACGAACCATTCATAAAAAATTGGGGCATTTACTAGTAGTAAAATGTTATTCTTTTTTAATAATATAATCAATTACAGAATTTTGTGCACGTATATGGCCATATGAAAATGTTTACAAATGACCAGTTGATGAAACCCTTAATTGCATTTGACTTTTAATACTAGGTTGTTGATTTTATAAATATTTGTTAGCTTACCTTTTTAGATGACTAGTATTCCCTGAAGATGCAACACCAAGTAAATATACACAATATTTACATTTTGTTTTAAATGTAATTGTACCATCAGGATTATTTGCATATATTTTTTTTCGAAACATTACTAGTCGTGTCCCTAGATGATGATCCAACTGGTGGAAGAGGGATATTAGGTACATTAGAAGAAGAATCAACAGATTCATGTTGTGCAATATGTGCATCAATATCAACATAAATATTAGGAATATTAGGATTTATAATAATGTAAGTAAAATAACATATTAGAACTAACAATTAATTTAAATAATGAGTAAACAATACCAACTACTAGTTGTTAAGAAATAATTAATGTAACAAAATGAGTAAATAATAAATTTAATTCAAATAATTAATGTTACCCACTAGTGAATGCGATACAAAAATTAGCTTCTTCTGATAAAAGTTTATTCTTACACAATTGCAACTGCCACTTAGGTATAATACTTCAAAATTAATTGAGAAAGTTGAGAGTTGAGAGAGATTGAGAGTTTGAAAGAGAGAATTGTTCGTGAAAAATAAAATAAGAGATTGGTGGTATTTATAAGATTTTGAGAGGAGGGGGTGAATTTGTTAAAAAAAAAAGAAAAGGCTTTTGATGTATATACAGTCACATGACCGTTTGAAATATTTTTTTTTAGTTATTTATTTTTTTGAATTTTCTAACCGTCGGGACCAGAGAGCTGTTGGGGGTGGGTTGTGGGCTAGGTCAAGTTGAGCCAGGCCAGTGAGCTGAACTCCCGTACGGAGCCGAGTCTACCCAGACCACAAACGGGTTTCGAGTGACCCATGGACCGTGGGCCATTTTTACATCCTACATGTAGGATTGCTGTAAAGAAATTTGTAGGTATATTATAAGAGAAGATAAATAAGTGGAAGACCCCTACTTTCCCGCGGGGCACTGTTGGTGCAATGGGACTAAGACAGGGACTTCCAACATGGATTCATGGCATTGGCATGCTGTCTTCCCTGTTTGTATTATTATTTGACAATTGATGTCTAAATAAAGCAACAGAATAGCCCCAAAATCCACTGCATTCATCTTCCTTCCTTCCTCCTCCACATCCTCTCTCTCTCTCTCTCTCTCTCTCTCTCTCTCTCTCTCTTACAATTCAATAAACACAACCGACAAAATCAAACCCACAATTTGTGTTACCATGCATGCCAGAAAAGAACTTTCACACCCTTCCCATGTTCCATACCCTATAACTTCCCCATAGCCAGCAACCCTCCCTCCCTCACTCTCCAATCCCCCAAGAGAGAGGGAGAGAGGAGAGAGATTGTTTGATTTTGATTTTGATTTTGAGCTCAATCTCATTGTTTTTTTAATTTATTTATGAGACATTGTTGAAACAGAGCACAGGACATGGTAGTTTATCATATGCTCTGTTTTTTTATTGGGTTATGAAACAGAGCACACCTCATCCCAACCCAATTGGATTCAATGCGTTTCTCGTTCCCAATAATCCTTGAATATCTGAAATGGGTCTTCCTCTTTTTCTCCATTTTCTTCTTCTCTCCCTCCCTCTCCGACCCACGAACCTCCATAGCCAATCTCATGTGTCAAACCTCCAATCTAACAGCTAACGGCATTTTCTTCACCAATTTCGTCAGTGTTATGGAACATCTCTCCCAACTCATCACCAAACAACAATGGGGATACTATTCAATCCAATCTCCTCCACCATCACCCCCTATTTTCGGATTCGCTCAATGTCACAAAGATCTCTCCAAAACCGATTGCCAACTCTGTTTCGCCGAGGCTAGAACAAAGCTCCCTCGTTGCCTTCCTGCTGTTCGAGGCCGAATCTACTTAGAGGGTTGTTTCGTTCGATACGATGACTACAATTTCTTTGAAGAGAATGTCAATCAAAAGGATGATTTGGTTAAGTGTAGTCCCATCACAAAACTTCTGAGCGATCAGGATATACAGTTGGAGTTTGCAGAGAGGGTGAAGGAAGCTGTGAGGAATGTTACGGAGACAGCCATGTCGACGAGCAGGGGAGGGATGGGGGAGGCTGAGGTGAAGGGTGGGATGCCGGGTGCTTACGCGTTGGGGCAGTGTTGGAACACTTTGAATTCCACAGGGTGTCAGGTTTGCTTGGAAGATGCTTGGAAAGATGTCAAGAAGTGTTTGCCTGGTGCTGAAGGGAGAGCTTTGAATGCTGGTTGTTATTTGAGGTACTCTTCTCAGGAATTCTTTGGTAATTGGGAAGAAGAGAAGAATGGTTTTAATGGTAAGCAATCAATCAGTAATGCAATATTCTCTCCACAAATGAATAATGGTTTTTTGAAATTTGGATGAAAGTTGCACATAAATTGTTGTAATATCTGGTAAATTGGCCATATAACAAGATGGCTAATTATTTATTTTTTTTTATTTAACCACTCTAAAAAATAACTAAAATATAAAAGATCATTTTCTTTAAATACGCCAAAGGTTAGGAGTGTATCAAATCTTTTCACTCCCAAACATATTAATGTGTACTATAAAGCGTTCTTTTTTTTTTTTTTTTTTTTAGATATAATCCTTTTCTTTCAATATCTTGTATTGAAACTTCCATGCTAGTTTTCCGCTTTTGTTTGACATCTTCATAATTTAACCTTAATTCGTTGTTTTTGGCATCAGGGACGTCTAGTGCGTGGATTTTCGGAGCAGCTGTATTAGGATGTGCCTCTCTTGTCCTAGCTCTTTTTGGTGCTTATATTGGCTATGGCAGATTGTCAAAGAGGAGAAAAGGTTCACACCACTGAAACTCATATCTCATTCCAAATAATTTTCAAGTTCTTATAAGTATGTACTTGTTCTAATTTGATCATTCTCTTCTGCTTTAGAGCGCAAGAAACTTGCTGGGGTTCCATCCGCTGTAAACAAGTCGAACTTGAATTTCAAGTATGAAGTGCTCGAGCAAGCAACTGATTATTTCAGTGCTTCAAATAAACTAGGCCAAGGAGGCTCTAGTTCCGTATTCAAAGGGACTTTCCCTGATGGGAGGATTGTTGCCGTGAAAAGGCTGTTCTTTAATTCAAGACAATGGGTCGATGACTTTTTCAATGAGGTGAATTTGATCAGTGGAATTCAACACAAGAACCTTGTAAGACTTCTGGGTTGTAGCATTGAAGGTCCAGACTGCCTTCTTGTTTATGAATTTGTACCCAACAAAAGCCTTGATCAAATCCTCTTTGGTAAGGAATCATTGTGATTTTTATTTTTTTATTTATAAGCATGCTCATGATTTTTTGGCTCTCTTTGGTTTTTAATTTTGGCTGCTTTTGGCTAAAGAGAAAATACTTAATTGTTTAAATTCTTGACTTATTTTCATCTTTTTGCAATAAATTGGGAGCAATACACATTTTTTACATTTCTTCAGATATTTAGAAGACCCCATGTATCATGAGGACTGGTTTTCGTTAGATTTGTGTAATTGAACTCAATTGTGTAACTTGTATTACTACACAAATTAAAGGATCACTGAATTCATTCAAAATTACAGCTGCAAATGTTTTCATATAATCATGGCACATAACAAACCACGCAAACATGCTTTCCTTTTGCCATTCATCTACTTATATGTTTAACAGTTTCCAAAAAACTCTCACCTACGACTGCTTTTACCATCAACTTGTCCATATGAGATTAATCCTACTCCCTTATGGAGTTTCACATGACTATGAGCCCAAACTTGTAACTTTTTTTTGGGGGGGGGGGGGGGGGCTATATTATAATTGACAAAAGCATATAAAGCAAAACCTAAGATATCCTTGCACCTTCTTTCAATTGTATCTTTAAGTGGCGACACTCTTTTATTCCATGCAGATAAGAGCAAGACTCAAATTCTAAGCTGGAAGCAGCGGTTCAACATCATATTGGGAATAGCAGAGGGGCTTGCATATCTCCATGAAGGTTCTAAAGTGAAAATTATCCACAGAGACATCAAAAGCAGCAACATCCTCCTTGATGATAATCTTACTCCAAAGATAGCTGATTTTGGGCTTGTTCGACGTGCTTCTGCTGATAAATCCCATCTTAGCACTGGAATTGCAGGCACACTGTAAGAAGATATCCTCACTTTTGATCTGTATTCCTGTTCTTTAACTAGTTAGTATTGTTTATATTTTATGTTATGATATTAAACTAACAAAATTAACCTTTTTAACCATAGAGTAAATTTACAACAAAAAAAGATAGTAAATTTTCTGAATCAAGAACATATGATACATTAAATTCTCTTACAAAAGTGGATGATTTCATTTTTTCCTGGTAATTTTGATATAGGGGGTATATGGCTCCTGAATATCTTCTTCGAGGACAACTAACAGAGAAAGCAGATGTTTATGCTTTTGGGGTGCTGGCTCTTGAGATTGCATGTGGTAAAAAAAACAATACTTTTACGCATGATTCTGCGTCAGTTCTACAAAATGTAAGATTCATATTTTTCCTCTATGAAATTTGTTACTGATCTAGGATTTTTTTTCCTCCCCAAATAAACATGCATCAATGCATGTAAAATATTTCGATGAGTGGTTGAATTTGGAACATGTTTTGTTCAATTTTATATTGAATAGAAAATACACCCCCGTCCCAAAAAAAAAAATAAAAATAAAAATTAAAAAAACCTACAGATTGGATCACATTCTTGGTTTAGTGGTTTGCTCACAAGTAAATTTTCATGTCTTGTGATATTATATTCTTACAATGTTAGGTTTGGAGGCATTACAAGGATGGTACTATCACTGAAGTTTTTAAATCCAGCTTTAATGGTGATGATTTCCAAGACAAAGAAACATCGAATGTGCTTCAAATTGGGCTTCTATGCACGCAAACTTCGGCTACATTAAGACCAACCATGTCTGAAGTAGTTAAGATGTTAATGATTAAAGGAAGTGTGATACCTTCACCAAAACAACCTCCATTCCTCAATGCCAGTGTGTTAGCCCCGACTGACTCTACCATGTCTTCTGCTATGAATACTGATAATACAGATTGGCACACAACAATTGATGTCTTGCCTGCTAACTCCACCACCGAGTCTGCCTCCATTGCTAGTCCAGAATCAGATGAGGCTTCAATGATTAAAAAGTGCGAGCCAAGGTAGATTCTACTCGAGTTTTCTGCAAAAGTTGAGAAACACATCCTTTGTGAACTTGAGATTAGTGTGTGTAAAGAGATTTAAATCCAGGTTTCTAGGAGATGATGGATGGTTCATATACCAGGACAGAAAGAGAGGCTCTCTTGCTGGAGGGGGCTAATGGGTGAGAATTTTAGTTAGATTTTTTTTTTTTTTTTTCAAAGTATGGAGAGGGGGAAAAGATTAATTTATCATTCTTCAAACCCACCTCCAGCCTTTTATCTTCTAGTTGGTAAGTAGTCTTGTTTATTTCTTTATAATACCTATAGTGATATACACAAAAGAAAAAGAAAAGAAAGCCAAAAGAAAAGCAAAAAAAAAGGAACTTGTATATAATGATAGATGGTGTGCTTTTGGTCCCATTCTTCATATTTGGTTATTGTTATAGATCCTAGAAACTCATTAACATGTGGCTGTTAGATTTCATCAGTGTATATGTTTGCCTTGTTTTTGTGTTTTTGTGTTTTTTGTTTGTTTTGTTTTGTTTTTTTTTTTTTTGAAAAAAAAAAAGAAAAAAAAAAAAAAAAACATCCAGTTGAAAAGGTTGGGTTCAAAATAATGCCTTCGATTTGGCCCTTCCTAAAAACATTATTGATGGCCTCTTAATTATTGACTTAAAAAATCATTCTTATGCCCATCTCCAAGGACAAGTCTCAAGATTTGAAGTTCTCGAACTTCTTGCTCACTCTTGGTTTGCCAATTATGAAAAAAAGTAAAACACTCATCATGTACCCAAACTCCTTTAAAAACGTGCAACATTACTCTCCTAGTAGAAAAATGTTATTCATATATAAAATTTATACAAACAACATGAGTAATTTGGTTAAAATTTCGTAAAATAGGTTTGAGAAGTCAAGTTGGTATCATTTGAAAAGTCCAACCAAAAACATTTTAATGCAATAAATCCTGAAGTCAATATTTTTGGCGCGTGAAGTCCATTGATATAAATATATTTTTATGGACAATCTTATCTATGTTTTAATGGCTAGTCACCTCTATCATCAGGGACTGATCCAGGATTATGTCTTTGGAGGTTACTTTATAATTTAAAAAATTAGAGACTACTTTATATAATTTTGAAATTATCTATAAAAAATTTGGGGTGCGAACTCCTATAATTTTAAGTTATTTTAAAAATTTTAATATAATATATGATATTTTTCAAATTTTTAGAGGTGCGGCCGCCCCCCTAGATCCATCATTGTCCATCATTGTTTTCTCTATCTGTCTATGCTCTATCAACAACCGGTGAGGTTAGAGAGATTATTGAAGTAAGATTGTCAAAGAAGTCGTGGTGGTGGAGATAATAAGCGAGAGACAAATGTGAAACACTTGCGATGAATAGACATATTTTTATATTTAAGAAAGCACAAGGAGAAGAAACTTTGTTAAGAAGTAGCTTTTTCTTGAAACCCAAACCTATTTGATGTTTCATTGCACTAATGGTGTGATGTGCTTTGTCCAATGATGATTTTTGGTTTGCTCCACATATCATCATCACACTATCGAACCCAACAATTAAAAAACCTAACCTTTTCGAAACTCTGTTGTTTTTTATTCACACATGGCCCTTTTATGCATTCTACTGGGATTGAGTTTGATTTCAAAGATGGGGGTTACTGCTGCTGTGAGATGAAACTATGTAGTTTCAAACTAAAACTACGTGGTTCGAAACTACTGTTGTTTTTGAATCAGCCTTTTAATACAATATTAATCTTAAAACTATGTAGTTTGCACAATAATCTTAAAACTACGTAATTTCAAACCAAAATTATGTTGTTTTGAATCTTTAAAAGTTACAATAAATTTGGCACTTTCATATAGAATCGGTAGGTGGTTTCAAATGATTGAAAAATAAAATAAAATAAAATAACTATCATTACGAAAGACCGACTAGATCAAATCCTAATCCCTACAAAAAAAAAAATGCATTGGAATTAAATACATACATATGCAAAACAAAAATTTAGATTACATAGAAGCATATTACACATTTGAGAACTTTGTGGATTGTATGATGCTTGGAAAGACAAGTGTTAATAGCAGGTAAGTTGGTGGGCGTGCAAAATTAACATCATGCATGAGAAGATTATATCTGAAGAGTTTTGATTGGTAGCTCGAATCCCCTTCCCCCGAATCCCCCGAATCCCCCGAATCCCTCGAAACGACGTCGTTTCGTTTTTTTTTTTTTTCCATTTCAGACGCAGAGAAACAGGGGAGGAAGAAGAGAAGAGAAGGGGAGGGGGAGGGGAGGAAGAGAAGGGGAGGGGGAGGGGGAGGGGAGGAGGCCAACAAACTAGGGCTGGAGGCGGAGGAGGAGCTGCCAGAGGCGGGGCGGAGGCGAGGCGACGCCGGGCAACGCCGGACGACAAACTTCGAGCTGCGGACGACGCCGGGCGACGAGTCAGGACGAGCCGGACGATGCTGACGCCCGGCGGCGACGCCTCTCTCTCTCTCTCTCTCTCTCTCTCTCTCTCTCTCCCGGGGGATTCGGGGGGGAGCTCATTCGAGCTCCCAACCTTTATTCATATCTAAAATTCATCAGTTGTGGGCAATAGGGTATCTCAACACCCTAGTCCATAAAATATTGTTATTAGCAACTAAATTTTATGATCGGTATGTTAGAACAATATGATTTCAATACAAGAGTAAGATCTCATCCGTGGGTGATTTGAAGATGAATTTTGAATATTTCCAATGTCGCTTAACTGACGAATAATCTAAAGAGGTTGTAAAGTGTTTATCAGTACATTACACGCTTTTAAAATTAAATATAGCCAATTTGAAATCAAGTACTTGAGTAAATTCAATACCTGAGTAAGGCGGGTAGATTGCGAATCAACTTTTGTTCTCTTAGTAGTCTTTTCATACCAAGGTTTTAATCTCCCTCCACCCTTGTGTTCACCCTCTTTCTTTTTTAAGCCCTTAGCTCGTGCAAAATTTGGATCAACTACATCAAATTCTTTGGTACCCACTTCAATATTGCCTTCTGTGGGGGTGAAAATTTAAGTCCAACCCGACTTGGAATATGGACCCAAAAATACTCAGGAGAGGCCTAAACTAAAGGAAAAGCTGACCAGATTCATTATAACTAAAAGGAAACAAGATATGATTCAGAAAATGGGTGCCTCTATTTACACACCACTTTATCTCTCAAGGCAAACCATTAATTAATTTTTTTTTATTACAATTTTAACCTTAAGTGAAATGACTATAGAGGACAAGTTATGATACACACCATTTGTGTATTTACCATAAAGGACAAGAATGAATATAATATAAATGATCAATTTCAAACTTGTTCCTTATGTATCTTCTTTGTCAAGAATACAAAAACCCTAAAACCAAAATCAAAAACTCTTCAATAAATAATCAAAAATATAGTATTATTGAAGATTTTGAATGGATTCAATGAAGGATGCATCTGGCAACTTTGAATCGCAACAATGGAGCAAGGAAGAGGTTATTTTTTTTGTTGTTTTTGTTTTCGTTTTCGTTACTTGCTGAGTGGTAAATAGTTGGTACAGTTCAGGTAACCAGAGGTGGATATTATATCATTGTTCAACATACTACGGTCGAACAAAATGTTTTTGTTCAACATACTACGGTCGAACAAAATGCCTTTGTTCAACATTCTACTGTTGAACAAAATGCCGTTGTTCAACATTCTACTGTCGAACAAAATGCCTTTGTCCAACATACTACGGTCGAACAAAATGCCTTAGTTCAACATACTACAGTCGAACGAGCCTTTTGGGGTTCGAAATTACAGTATTGAATGGTTTGGAACTCATTAATTCATGACAATGGTAAAAAATACATAAAACCCTAAAATGTAAGCAAAATGAGAACTCACCTAATGCTTTACTTGAGCTCTTCACCACTTGCTTTACTCTGTGTTGAGCATCAACACTGTTCACCGTTGAAATAGAGAACGGAGGGGGGAGATAGAAGAAGGTGGGTGTGTGGGGATGTGTGAGTGAGGGAGGGTAAATATGAGAGTTTGTGTTTATATTATTGTGGATGGGTGTTTCAGTAAGGGTGTATATGTAAATTTGGGGTGTGTGAGGAGTGAAATATATATTTATCAAATAATTAAAGATGTGTCTTTAGAAATGGTTTGCCTTGAGAAATAAAGTGGTGTGTAAATAGAGGCACCCTCAGAAAATAGACCGATTGACACAATGGCAGGCAATCAATCTATAGAGATCTAACGATGGAGAATTGGGGCAAGTTGCCCAACACCCAAGGGATTACTGAGAAAAAGCAAGGTCGTCTAATCAATTCAAATCCAACGATCATCTCTTGGTACAACTTGGCCACTATGGCCTGACAGGCAGATAACTGTTCGATAAGCATAGATCCAATGACTCATAACAAACACAAGTTGGCCACTAACAAAAGTGACCCCTAACAGGAGGCTAGCTATCCAAGCAAAACGAGATCAACAACTCAGAATGATACCTTAATCAACTATAATAGAATAATCAGGTAAAGAAGAAAAGACAGACAGAGGTGACCCAAAAAAAAAAACATTTTTAGAATCCTATTTCATTTTACCCATCATTATGAGAATACTCGATTAGATTACTGACTTGATCGTCGGAGAGTCATGCGGACCTAACTACTTCGAGGGTGATCACTAACTTTAGCAGTGGCGTGGCTAGAAATTTTGTTCAGCGGGGTCAATTATTAGATTTTACATAGCCTACAAATATGACACACAAACATCCCTCCATAGATTATCTACTAGTGTTTGATATGTGTTCGACACAATCAAGCAATAGGACATGTTAATAGAAGTGTCCTATTTTTATTTTTATATATTTTTTTCAATCGGTCATGCTAAGGACGCCTGGTATCTCATTTATTATTATCATTTATTTATTTATTTATTATTTGAAGTAGCATACTCATGGTTAATAAATTTAATAAAAATAAATATATAATATTCAAATATATGACATTAACATTTACAAGAAACCTTCTAAATTTCATATATTGTCAATTAAATTGACAAAACTAATTACAAGTAATTTACTGGGATCAATTTATGAACAAATAAGAATTTATCAAAATGAATATATCGTTCCACTGGGGTCAATTCATAAAAACCCCAAACTTATTGTTAAAGTCCTATATATACTCTACAAAATTTTGAAACTTCACTGGTGTCAACTGACCTCAGTACATTAGGTGTAGCTCCGCCTCTGAACTTTAGCTTCTCTTGAAGACAAATGAGTGGACGTATTATCTCACTAATCCTGTGTGGAGACAATTTCACCATCCACACCTACACTACTAAAAGCGCCTGAGCCATCTAGTAAAACCATCATATTGTCCACTTTTGCGCACAATTCCTTAAGAGTTTCATCAACCAATTGACAGGCAGGTTTGCATTTAGATGATCAAGCTGCTAGTTTTACTATTCTACGACAAAGATCTCTGTAGCAAGCTTATATCACCAACTTCGAGTCATTTTCATCCATTGTAACTATTTCCCCAATTGCCCAATCCTTTGTATCTAGTCTCCACTGGCCTAATATATACCTTTTAGAAATTTCCATAATATTCATTCTATCAAATGCCTTAATAGACCACCTAAAATTTCTAAGTTCTCAAAACTTTTGACAAGTACAATGAATTTCTCAACAATTATTGTCTCCTCCTGACTCATTAACTTACATTACTTCTCTTCTTAACTCATGGCATTGCTTCACTTGACAACAAAGTTATGTCTCCAACTCATTATGGAATAAGTCAAAGATAGGAGGGGTGTACAACAAACTGAATTAATATGAGAGACTTTTTCAACTTTATTCTCGACAACTATTGTCTAAGATTGTATATAGCTTCTATCTCTTCATACCGCTTATCCATAACAACTCAATTGAAGTGGGTAAAGAATTGAACAATGTTATATGGTTAACTTTTAAATGCTTCTTCAATTTTGCATTCAAGCTTTATCTAAGTTGAGTGCTTTGCATTTCTACACTATATACCAACTTCATGTATACATGTGCCCACTTCTCTGTAAATTCCTGTCACGACCCAAACCTACCCCTAAGGATTTAGCATCGTAATCAGCCAGTAATCTGTGATTACTAAAGGCCTGCTTAACAGTAATGTCAATTATACAATAGAAGGGGCCAGCGGAAGCTTGTAAATATGAAAATATAATGTCCAAAGAGTTGTGAGGACTTAAATGAACAAACAACTTATATATATAGATATACCGATATTCACATAAGTCCACGTCCAAACATATATATAAACATGTCATAACTTAGGGAATAAAATCCCAAAAACAAAACAGTCAAATACAAAAGTCTTAACAAAAGCTCCATGACATGTCAATAACATAAAACCCTAAAATAGATGGGCGAACTCCGAACCACCCTAAAGCCTTGACTCATGATGGTTTGGAGCCTCGTAGTGAGGTACAGTAATTGGCTTGACAAAACAGGGTTTGGGTCGATGCTGCTAACTCTGATTCGATGCTCAATCACCTATATATATATAATAAACAGTGAGGTAGAGCCCAGTGAATAACAAATGTGTAAAGGTTTTATGAATGATGTCCTTATAATAATTCCAAACAGTCGATTTCAGTAATGAATCAGTTTAGTAAGTAGTATTCATACATTTCAGAGTCATATGAAATCAGTGCAGTCATACGTGGTACATCCAATAGCAGAACAATATAGTAGGTCTTAGAGACCGAACAGTTAGTTGATGGCCATCAATACAGTAACAGTAGTTCCAAAGATTAGAACTAACAGAATAGTAATAGCAGCAGTATTAGTAACAGTTAGTTGCTATGGATACCACGAATACAGTTCATAAAATAGGACAAATATTCATTCAGTAAACAAGCTCATTTCAGAAAGCAGTACAGTTAATCATTCAGAATATATAATTATAATTGAACATAGCTTTACAACATTGTTACTCACAGTGGGCTCCTTGAAACACGTGCTAAAAACACTAAAAATGCGGCGTCCGACCTAAACAAACAAGTTCAAGCACAACGATTCAATACACAATTCATTCATTTAGTCGGTTCTATTCGTTTTTTACTTATTCGGTTTCTATTTGATGTTCACTGCTTTGGTTTCTATCCGTTGCATATCCGTTTGGTTAAATTTTTGTTCTTTAATTCATTCGTATTCATGAGATGCGAATGCACATGAAAAACACTTTAAAACCATGCAAACAGAGGTCTGGAAGGTAGAAAAATGAAGTGAAAACGAAAATTGAGTCAGCCCTGTTGGCCGCACGTGCGGTGGCCATGGCCATTCGAGCTTGTAATGTGCATGTTACAAGGGAGGGTTAGCCACTCATACGGTGGCCACCATCGCTCGAGCGTGTAATGTGCTTGTTGTACAGAGGAGCTGGCCGCTCGAGCGATGGCCCAGGCCACTCGAGCAGTCTGGGTTGATTACAGTCTGAAAACTCTATCTCAATTTAAAGCTCACATTTTGCAAAGTTCAATTCCATTTTCAAGCAAAGCACTATCAAAACTTTCTTGTAAACAACCAAAACTTGATTTTACAATATCAAATGTCAATCACAACTTTGAATTAAACTCAAATTTTCATGGAAGAGTTTCAAGACTTGAATTATCATGCAAATGCATACAGTTTGCCATCTTTGAGCTTCAATCTTCAAATTCCATAAGAATTCCCTTCAATTTAAAAAAACCATGCAAAAAATACTTATATGATTATGAAGTTTAAGAAATGTGCCATGCATGTGGAATTCAAGGCCAATTTCCTTCAATTCTTTTCTAACTTAACTTGCATGTTCTATTACCACATTAAAACTCCCAATTAACCAAGAATTCGTCCTAATTAACCTCATATCTTAGAAAATAATGAGTGAAGGAGTTCAATTTCAAGAAATTTGCATAGAAGTCTTACCTTAACTTGATGAGTTGTGAAGAACTAATTTTACCTTCAATGTTCTTCCTAAACTTCTCTTCACTCTCTTCTTCCTCTTAGTTGAATTCTCACCCTCCAAGTCTCTCCCTCTCTCTCTCTTTACGTGTAGTATATAACAAGCTCCACTAATTCTCTTCTTTTGTCAATTGATGAGTAGTATTTTTAATTCTTTATATTCTTCTTCTTCAAAGTTAACTAAGGCTAATAAATAAAATAAAATCACATTAATCAATGAAAATCAAATTCACTCAACGTAAATTAATCCTCATCATTTTATGGCTTAAATCAAACTAAATTTAATTATAATAATGTGAATTAGGCTCTAATTCCTATCTAATTACTCAATTCCAACTTGTCAAAATTAACGAATTAGACAGGTTTCATTTTTACTCTAACCTATCTGTCCACAATAACATATATAATTCAAATAATCACACTGCAAATCAATAACCCTTCATAACACATAATCACATAATTAACAATAAACATATAATCGATAAAATTAATTTGCTTAATTAAGGAGATGGTCGTCACATTCTCTTCCCCATAGGACGTTTGGTTCTCCAAACTCAATTACCTTCCTCCAGAAAAAATATAGGATCAAGTGGGAAGAGGTCCGGATATCTTCTCTTCATATCATCTTCTCTTTCCCAAGTTGCATAGAGACCACCATGATTTTTCCAATCCACTTTCACTAACAAAATTTCTTTGTTTCTCAACTTCTTGATTCGCTGGTTTACAATCTGAATGGACCGTTCTTTATAAGTATAGTCATTACTTAATAACACGTAGGTAGGCTCAATAACATGAAAAGGATCCCGGAGATAATCCCACAACATTGAAATATGAAAGAAATTATGCATATGTTCCATTTCGGGAGGGAGAGCTACCTGATACGCCACTACATTAATCTTTTCAATAATTTCATACAGCCCAACATACCTTGGTGCTAACTTGCCTTTGGTTTCAAAGCGAGTTTGTCCTTTCATTGGTGTCACTTTAATAAAAACATGATCACCCACTTCATATTCTTTATCTCGCCTTCGGACATCCGTGTAGCTTTTCTGTCGGCTTTGTGAGGTTTTCAATCGTTGTTGAATTAACTTCATTTTTTCCCCTGTTTCATGTACAATTTCAGGCCCAAGTAAAGGCCCATCTCCAACTTCTACCCAACAAATAAGAGACCGACATTTTTTGCCATATAAAGCCTCGAAAGGCGTCATACCAATGCTTGAATGGAAACTGTTGTTGTAGGCAAATTCAACTAAAAACAAATGAGTTTCCCAATTCCCTTGAAAATCAAGTACACACATACGCAACATATCCTCCAGAGTTTGGATTATTCTTTCTGATTGGCCATTGGTCTACGGATGATATGCACTGCTCAGTCTCAATTCAGTACCCAACGCTTTTTGCAAACTTTGTCAAAATCTCGGTGTGAATTTCGAGTCCCTATCAGAAACAATTGACACAAGTACTCTACGCAATTTAAAAATCTCATTAATATAGATAGTAGCCAACTTATCCGCATTATAAATTGTTTTGACAGGTAAGCATTTAGCAAATTTAGTCAAACGGTCAACAATAACCCAAATTGAATCCATACTTCTATTGGAGCAAGGTAGTTCAACAATAAAATCCAAAGTGATATGCTCCCATTTCCACTTCGGTATCAGTAGTGGTTGGAGCAATCCTACGGGTCGTTGATACTCAGCATTGACTTGTTGGCATTGTAAACATTTAGACACAAATTCGGCAATTTCTTTCTTCATTCCCGACCACCAGAAATTAAGCTTCAAGTCTTGGTACATTTTTGTATTCCTTGGATGGATAGAAAATTTTGAACTGTGGGCTTCTTGCATAACTCGCTTTTTCAAATCAACATCATTTGGTACACATAATCAGCCTTGGAATTTCATTACATCATTCTCAAAATTAAAGTCCGGCCTCGGTTTGGATTTTTGTTCATCAACAAGCTTCTTCAGAAAGTCATCTTGTAACTGTTTTTCTTTAATTTCTTCAAGTATTTCCGGTTGTGCAGAGATAGCAGCCAATGTCCCGCCTTATTCTCGTAAAACAATTTCAACTTCAAATTTCTCAAGGTCTTGTGACAATTCTCTTTGCTCAATAAGTAAGCAAACCAAATTTCCAATTGATTGCTAACTAAGTGCATCAGCAACGGTGTTAGCTTTCCCTGGATGGTACATGATTTGCAAGTCATAATCTTTTATCAATTTTAGCCATCTCTGTTGTCTCATGTTCAATTCTTTCTGGGTAAAGAAGTACTTTAAGCTTTTGTGGTATGTATAAGCCTCATATGTTGCCCCATACAAGTAGTGATACCAAATCTTTAATGCAAATACTACTGTGGCAAGCTCCAAATCATAAGTTGGATAATTCTTTTCATGTGGCCTCAGTTGTTGGGAAGCATATGCTATTACTTTACCATTCTGCATCAATACACACTCCAAACCCTTATAAGAAGTATCACTAAAAATAGTAAATCCATCTGTTCCTGAGGGTAAGGTGATCATCGGTGCAGTCACAAGTCGAGTCTTTAACTCTTGAAAGGCTGATTCTCTATGATCTGTCCAGTCAAACAATATTCCTTTTTGAGTCAACTGAGTCAAAGGTAAAGCCATTTTGGAGAAGTCTTTTACGAATCTTCGATAGTATCCAGCCAAACCTAAGAAACTTCGGACTTCGGTCACATTAGTCGGTCTAGGCCAATTCATAACTACTTCTATCTTCTGTGGGTCAACTGAAATGCCATCTTTATTGATCACATGTCCCAAAAACATAACATTATCAAGCCATAATTCACACTTTCTCTATTTTGGGTATAATTTCTTCTCTCTCAAGGTTTGCAAAGCAATTCTCAAGTGATGTTCATGTTCCTCTTTACTTTTGGAATAAATCAAAATTTCATCTATGAAAACAACCACAAATTCATCAAGGAATGGCTTGAAAATTCTGTTCATGAGATCCATAAATGCAACAGGTGCATTAGTAACTCCGAAAGGCATAACAAGAAATTCATAATGTCTATACCTTGATCGAAAGGCAGTCTTTTCTACGTCTTCAGCTTTGACTTTCAATTGGTGGTATCCCGATCTAAGATTAATTTTGAAAAATACTTGGGCACCTTGCAATAGGTCAAATAAATCATCAATGTGAGGCAAAGGATACTTGTTCTTCACTGTTACCTTGTTTAATTTGCGGTAATCAATGTAAAGCCTCAATGAACCATCTTTTTTTTTTTTACAAATAAGACTGGAGCGACCCACGGTGATATACAAGGCCTGATAAACTTCTTATCCAACAATTCTTGTAATTGAATTTTCAACTCTTTCAATTCAATATGAGCCATTCTATACAGAGCTTTGGAAATTGGTTGTGTACCTAGTATCACCTCAATAGTGAATTCAATCTCCTTAACAATCAAATCCCCTAGCAGATCATCTGGAAACACACCTGGGAATTCTCTAATTATAGGAATACTGTCCACATTAACTTTATTATCCGTAGGTATAATCAATACACCACACAAATACCCTTTATACCCCTTTTTAATTAATTTGCATGCTTTCATAGATGAAATCAAATATGGAGGAGGTATAACACTAACTCCATTAAATATAAAGTCAAGCAATCCAGGTGGACGAAAAACAACTTGTTTTGCTACACAATCAATGGAGGCATGATATTTTGTTAACCAGTTCATCCCCAAAATTACATCAAAGTGATTAAGATTTAGGGGCAACAAATCAACATATAAAATCACATCCGCAATAACAATCTCACATGCAGGATACATATAAGCACAAGTCATGGACCCCCCTAGTAGGTGTATATACAGCCAATAAATAATTCATGGGTTCCAATGGTCTAAAATTTTCTCAAAAAAGCATGCAATACAAATGAATGCGTAGACCCCGAGTCAATCAAAATATTGGCATTTTGAGCACAAATAGGGAGTATACCTGACACTACAGTCTCAGTATTTGGCACATCTCCTGCGACAAGTGCGAAAACCCAGCCTTGTCTTAAAGTTTCTCTCCCTATAGCTTTAGAATTAGGTTTTGGTGTAGCAGTTGAAGCTGCAACACTTACTACGGGTCTACTAGTGTCTTGAGATGCGAGAGGACAATCTTTGACTATGTGACCCACCTTGCCACACCTATAACATGCCCCATAAACTTTGTAACAAACCCCTTTATATCTTCTACCACATTCTGGACAAGGCGGTATAGAATTGTTCCCTTGACTGGAACTACTTGTTGACCCTGTATTTTGTTTCTTATTCTGTGAGTTGTTCCCTTGTCGCTTACCCTGTCATTCAGTCACCGACATCTTAGCCTACTTCAAATCTGTAATATTTACCTCAGCCATGATCGCTCGGTCAAGAACATCCACATACTTAATTAATTTGAGAACATTGATCCGGTCAAGTATTTCCGCATTAAGTCCACCCTCAAATTTCCTAGCCTTTTTATTGTTAGTATTTACCATGTGTGGTGCATATCGGGCAAGCTCGGTGAACTTAGCTTCATATTCAGCTACTGACATGGTAGCCTGCTTTAGTTGCTTAAATTTAGATACTTTGCAATCTTGGACACATTGAGGAAAACATTTGTCATAAAATGCTTCTTTGAACTGTGCCCAAGTCATAGTGTTATTTGTATCACGAATAAGCATCCACCATTACCTTGCCTATTCTTCTAAGGTAAAAGTAGCCAATAACACTTTCTGTGCCTCCGAACATAGGAATAGTTTAAACAGTTTTTCAGTTTCTAGGATCCATACTTTAGGCTTTAGTGGCTCAAGACCTCTCTGTAATGTCGGTGGCTTCATTTTGTTGAACTTTTGTGTTAAGGCTATAACATCATCATTGGTATTTTGTTCAACTGGCACTGGTGCCAAATGAGGAGGAAGGGGTGGGAGCTATTGATTTTGTTGTTATCTTAGAGCTTCAGTCAATAGTTCAACCATCCTTTCTAATCTTGTAATTCTTGTTTCTGATGATTCAATTTCATCTGTATTTCTTGCATCCTCCATTGCACTATATAAAACATGATAATAATAAACATAGGAAAAATGGTTTTCATATTCATGTTACACATATACATATAGGCCACTGTAGACACCCCATTTTTGACTGTCCTCAAGACTTGGACGTCATCGTTTGAACACTCGATGATCATCCATGCTCGTGTTTGTTTTGAGTTCCCTTCTCGACCGCGCGCCTTGCCTTAGGATCTCATAACTTGTCCGTTTTGTGTTTGGTTATGGACCAAACACTTGTGTTTTTGCTTCTGAGGAAAGAGGGTGGCTTGTTGGCCATCCCCTCAACCCATTGGCCAAGGCATGATGCCATCGGTCTTGTGTTCTTGCCATCAGCCAAAAGTTTTAGCTGATCGGTACTCTTTTTGGTCAGTCGGCACTTATGTTGGTCGATCAGGCATATTTTTGAGCCGAGACCTTTCCATCTGCTTTTTGCAGATATTTTCTGCTAGCTGTGACAATTGGTATCCACAATTCACATCCTCCATACACGTGTGTAATAACCCTGACCCGTAATTAGCTATTAATCAATATTTAAGGATGCTAATGAGTGGATTAAAATGAACTATGGGATTAATATGTAATTTGTATCATAATTGGCTTTTATTTGCTACCCATAGTAATATCTGATGAAATTTCACTTTAAAATGAAATTGAAAGCCTTATCGGCATCCAAACTCGGAATTGTCTACACCAATATGTTAACGAGAATTTTTAGAACATTATGGCCTATTTAATTAAAATGTGATTTGGTATGATTAAATGAGATTAAATAATGTGAACTTCAATAGTTAGTTTAATTACCAATTTGCCCTTATAGTGAGCCACTACATCAAATATTTGAGGCTTGATTTATATCATTTGGCACAACATTTTTCAGCCATTTCCCTTGAGCATTTTCGACTAGAGAGAGAGAGTAAGAGGAAAAATCTGATGAAAACATTTTAGAGAGAGAGGGAGAGCAATTCTAGAGAGAGAGAAGGAGGAATTCAAAGAAAAGTTGAAGATTTAGCTTGCATTTGTCAAGATTGTGCTAGAACAAGTGAGATTGAAGGCTCTAGGTAAGATAATTCTTGTAGGTGATGTGTTTAATTGTTGAATTCATGAGGATTATGAGTTTAAACATGTAATTTGAGCCTTAGAAGAAGAGTTGAGTTGCAAATCATGCATGCATGCATAAATTTCCAAGTTTTGGGTTTGATTTCAAAGGTTTCTTCCATGCATGTGTTAACATCTTCTGCATTTTGGCCATTCATCTTGTTCTTCCATCAAATCAGCAAGTTTCCAGTTATTTCATGGTGTTTGATTATGCTTTAAGAGATTTGAAAAAATAAAAGTCCATGCATGTGGTGTTCTTGAGCATCCATCATGTTTTAAGTTGAAAATGTGAGTTTTGACAAACCTTGGGCCATGATTTTTATAAATTGATCTTTGAACTTTCATATTCTACAAGTTTTCTGGGTTATATCAAATTCTAGGGCCCAAGAGAGGTGTTTTGGAGGTTTTAATTCGAGTTTTGAAGTTGGAGAAGCAATCTGGAAATTCCAGATTTTGCAGGCTCGCTCGAGCGAAGGGGTTCTCACTCGAGCGACCACTCAGAGATTGTGCACTTCGCTCGAGCGACCAAAAGTCCGCTCGAGCATAAATTTCGAGCTCCCAGAAGTTTGCACCATTTACAGATCGCTCGAGCGAAGAAATGTGCGCTCGAGCGACCACTCACATTTCTGCATGCTCGCTCGAGCAAGGAAAGCTTCGCTCGAGCGAGGACCTCAAATTCTGAAATTTTGCCTAAGTGTTCCAAGGCATGTTTTGACATCCTCATTGCATCTTAGGCATTCCTAAGCCTTAATTAAGCTATAGTAATGAGGTTATGGGCTAGAAACGCACACTAAGATAAAGAATGGCAAGTATGTATGTGACTTGAGCATTGTAATAAGAATGAATCACACTAAGAGATTGCAAGGGTGTGTGTGTGTTCTAAGCCATGTGTTAAGAATGAACATGAACCAACGTAATGAAAGCTAAGCCTTAATGGCCATATGAATAAGTAATGATAAGATTCGTTAGTTCTATGTATTTTGTGATTGTAGGTCAACGTCCGAGAAGTGCTTGACCATCTACGGAACCACTGTGAGTAACGTTATCGTAAAGATACGTTGATATGAAATTATGTTCCAAATGTGATATATCAAGCTATGATTTCTGAAATGATATATGTTTCTGTGAACAAACATTCCAAGTTTGAAATCTATTATGGCATCCATAGATAGTCCCAAGTCATGGGGGACGGCATGAAAATGCGGGTCCATGACAGTTACGAGATCTCGTTAGCCACTTTATTGTGGTGTTTGTTTAATCGGTATCCGGGACCGGTTACTCTAGTCGGAAGACGTTATGTGATATGTGATTTGTTCTATGGAATATGCCATTATTATGTTCACATATGAGATGATTATGTTTATGCTATGATCTGTTTTGTACGTATAAAATGTTCGAATTTCGTTCACTAACCCCTTTACCTTAATGTTATTCAGCGGGCTTTAGCTCACTGTTTGTATATATATATATATATTATAGGTGAGCATTCTGGAGTGCAAGCCCGAAGGTTTTGTGGGGGCTGTTACATTGTCGGCCGACCATTGTGCCTCACGTGGAGGTTCAAGTGTCTTGGGATCAAGTTTTGTTTAGTCTGTATGCATGAGACTTATGTTAATTATGTTGGTTGTCTGATTGTGTAAGTGTGTGGGTATAATATACTGTATGGTTGACTCATGGTTATGTAATTAAAGTTTTAAAATTATTCTGTTTCATGTAAGTCAACACAGCTCATTGGACATTTATGTATTCGTATATTGCTTCCGCTAGCCCCTTATTATATGCTTATCTGTCCAGAGGCCTTCGGTAATCTAAGGATTACTGGCCGGCTATGATGCTAAACCTGTAGGGGCGGGTTTGGGTCGTGACAACGTGTATGGAAAGATTTGTTTCAAGACTCAAGCTTGCTCAGTAAGCTTGAGAATTGGAATTCTATAAGAAGGGAGCCCCTCCTCCCTTCTCAGAGGTTCAAACAATGGAGTATTGAGAGATAGATATACATTTGTATCTATATCTCCTTGTTGATCCTTGTTTTGTGCTCTAAAGTGTCCTTTTGTCTTACTATTGCACACAAACACCTAGTAGAACACCATCCTTTGGTTGCTGAGGTCCTTAGGAGTTGTTTTTAGTGTTCTTGAACTGGTTTTGGCCAGAGGAGACTACTGGAGTAGTGTTCTTGAAGGTGTTCTTCAAGGGTGAGCTTCTTGCTTTTAAACCCCCATTCTTGCTTAAGCTTTTAGACCTATTTGCATATTGTTTTAAGCTTAACTCTAAACTACAAAAAGTTCTGATTTTTATGCTTAAGACCTTTGTTTAAGGTCATTTTTTGTGTTTGGGGTTGTTTACCTCCTTTAGGCCTTGATTGGCCTTGCTTTTGTGGCTTCTTTGTGAGCTTCGAGATCACCTTGTTTTAGCCTTCTCACCACTGAAATCCAGAGGGATTTTAGTGGTGGGGATGGTGTCTTAAGGTCCCAAAAAGAAGAGGGTCATCCCCTCTCCTTGTGTCTTCAATACTTGCCTTAAATGCCTCATGTGTGAGCATGTTTGTTAGGTTTGTTTTAGCTTGTATATTAAAATGTATTTGTGGTTATTTTGCTGAGGCTTACCACTATTTTTGCTTGGATTGATCACTCCATGCATGGTTTATACACTTGTAGTGTAAATCACACACACTAGTCTTGTATGCTTCATGAAGTAGCATGTCATTCTAGCCTATGTTGTGTCCACTTCAGCATGTATTTGGTGTTTTCTTACCATGTCATACCTCTGTTTAGGTTTGGTTTGGTTAGCCTTTGCATGCCTCATGCACTTGTAGTGCATTTCCATGAAATTGCCTTAACATGCTTTGTGCTTTAAGCCATGTTTTTAGCATGATTTTGGCTTGACCCAAAGAAGCTTTTAGCCTTGTTTTAACATGTTTAAGCTCTGTTTGGTGTTTTTTTGGTCATGCTTGCATTGTTTTGTATAGCCATGGTTCAACCTAGCTTGTTGGCTTTAAGTGTCCAAGTTACTAGTATGCATTACTTGGACTACTTGAATGATTTGGTATCATTTATTATGTGATTTCAGTCCATGTTTCATGCTCATGTACTTGCACTTATCGCCTATTCCATGCTTTGGATAGTTTGTGTTTTATGCCTCATGAATGGATCATTGTGCATGCCTCCATGCTTAGGTCTTTGGGATGCCATCTAAGTGGGTTTTTGGTCTTGTTTTACCATGTCATAACTCTGTTTTTCATTGGTTAAGTCATGCCTTGTTTGGTTTTGATAGATGTAGTATAACACCTCTTTTGTAGCCTTGCATGCCTCATGCTTTTGGGCTTTTGTTCTAGCTTGTGTTGGCTAGGTTTAAGCTTGTTTTTGGCCCTATCTTGACCTGCCTTAGGACTGTTTTGGGTGCCCTTGGCCCTTTGGGGCTTGCCTTGTGTGGCCATGGTTTGAGTCCCTTGGCTAGCCTTAAGCTTTAGGCTTTCTTGCATGCTATACTTGCTCTGTTTGGTGGATTCGGCATCATTCCTCACATATTTTCAGAGTTTATTACATTGCCACGTTCTCATGTTTTTCACACCTTGCTCATGTTTGAGAGTTGTGTCTTGTTGCCTAGCTTATGAGCCAATTGGCATGCATGTATGTTTTGCATTTTGGTACCATCATTTTAGATCTTTTGGCCACTGATTTGAGCATGTTTGAGAGCTATCCATTTTAGTTTAAGCCCATTTTCGCATGTTATTGCATACTTGCCTTACATGTTGTCGCATGCTTGTTGCATACTTGGTACATTGCATGTTGTTACATGCTAATTCCATTACATGTTGTTGCATGCTAATTTCATCGTATCATGCTTGCATGTTTGCATAGCATTGTGTGTGCATGCCTTGCCTCTTGATCAAACATGATAGAGGTTGAGGTCTCTTATGTGATTTTGGTGCATTCATTCCATATTGAATTGCACACTTGGCTCCTTTGGCCGTCATGCATTGGAATATGTGATTGGTAGCCTAAAGGTCGAGAACTACACACCTTTGATCCTTAAACATGATAAGGGGTGTAGTTGCAAACATTTTCTTGCAAATGTATTGCCATACCTCTATTTGTCCTCTGCTGTAGCAAAATAGCATTTTACAGGAAAAGATGGCCGATCGGCTATCTGGTGTGCCGATCGGCTAAAAGTGTTTGGCCGATGACCTCATAAATGGTCGATGGCACCTTTCCTTTGGCCGATGGCTTCACCATTTGGCCGATGGCCTCTCAGAATGTCCATGAAGTGGTTCCAGAGCATCACAAGACTTTTCATAGTTTTCAAAGGTGCAACACAGTGCAAACAGAAACAACTTGAGGCATGGCAACGGATTTCTGAGCGAAGTTGATCGAGCATGCATTTGTCCTTCTTATCGAGGCCTCTTTACTATTTTTGTAGCTTAATTAATTTGTTTAATTAGTTAAGAGTTGTGTAATAATTAATTAGCTTGTTAGTTAGTTAATTAGTTGGTTTGTATTATTCTTTCGGACCCTCCGTCGAGAGGGCACAATTTTGTAATACGCGTGCGTGTGTGTGATGCATGTCTTCCAACCCCACATCTTTCTCCCTTTTACTTAACCGCTTACGATGGTTAGTTTTAGGGCATATTTCATTTAGCATCCTTATGCTATGCATGTTTGCATCATTCATCTGTACTGCATGCACCAGGCTCGACGTATCAAACTAACTGCATTGTATTTCAATTCCGATTTGAATACATGTATCAAGTGTAGCATTTACATGCCACTTTAGAATAGCTGAGCCTATTTCTAGTTGCATTTTGCATATGTAGCATTAGCCATTTTAACATGAACTAGGATCATGCTTGATTTCTAACTAGTTCTTTGTTTTGGCTCGGAGTACATTGTGAGTGTTTATACTTTAGCATCTTGCATGTGTGTAAGTGTTGCCATAATAGCATGCTTGTCATGAGGCTATTTGCTTATGTGATATAACTGCCTGAATGCCTGTGGGTGAAGGTTGGATTGCTTGAATTGGAACAATTCATTGAATCCTCGATTTAGCCTACTTGCGAGTAGCAGACTTCAAACCGTTTTTCAAACAACAAATATGCAATGCTTTGTTCCAAATTAGACGATCTAGTCTATACTTGTGTGTTGTGCGCATCACATAGTAATTCTAGCTAATAACTGGAATAAGAGCGTATGTGTTTTCAAAAACAAGATATCATGCTTAGTACAAGCCGATCTTTGATCGGGCGAGCGGAGCTGCTCATTGCATGACCTTCCCCTCTCGTACGCAAGTTCCCGAGCCGAGGCAACTTTGGTGATGACGGACACGTGGCCTTAGGCAACGAATCAGGGTTTCCTAAATTTCCCCAAAATAAATATTTAGGTGGCGACTCTGTATCTGGCAAAACAATCCATGTTTGGCACTTCTTTACAAAAATCATTTTTCCAAAACGATTTGCCGGATTTAGACTCTTCGGTGATTTATCGGTCTTGCATTGCATTTTGCAAGATTAGATTCAGAACCGTGACATTTGAGTCCGAACTGTAGTATGCTAGAGAGCAAACAAGATTTCGCGCCTTCGTAAGTGCGAAGCTTTGGGAGTCCTCGGGGCGCGTCTACAGTTTCTGGCGACTCTGCCGGGCAGTTAGAGAACTTGACTCGAACTCATGATATCTTGTTTTGATTACACTTATGTGTTTCTTTGCATTGCATGTGCATTGGTGCGCCTAGGACATTGTGTTTGCCGTATGCCATTCCTGAACGGTTTGCCGGAGGCTCGCTTTGAGAAGCGTGCCATAAGACTAACCGGTTGTGGACTCTGCCACGACGCGAACACAAACCTCGATTTTTACCAGGACACCCTTTTTTTGACCATTCGACCTAGCGTATATCGAAATCCATAGTGACCATTCCAAATTAGGACAGGTTGCTTACCCGATTGTAGGTTGTTTGAAACCGCTGTGTGCGTAGTGAAACCCTAGCTCCTGACAAGATAGGACAAAGAAACCCTACCCCAACATAGGGGTCTTTGGCTCTCATTTGCTTGCTATGTGCTTTTAGAGTGTACCTCTACAGGAATACATATATCAGTTTGCAAGTTTGGGTATCGAACCGAGGGCATCGATATTTTGGGAATCAGTTTACACGAGGGTATCGTCGGTTCTGAGCAAATTTTTGGAAGAATTGAGATGAGTCTGATCATTCGGCTATGTTCATGATCAGATTGGTGAAATTAATTTGAATCTTTAGCGTTTTCTCTTTTGCAAGGTAGTCGTGGAACTATAGCTTCAGAAGGCTCCAATATCCCCCGGGTATATTGGATTTGTGCTGATAGACTTTGTCAGGTTAGAGATTCAGTTCAAAGCAGCCAGTATTTTCCTTCGCTAAGGCAAGGCAAAGAAAGGCCAATCAAGGCTCACTAGTTCATCTGATCCGTTAGTCACCAATCACATCACCTTTGTTCAGTTCAGCAGACTCGTGATGACGTAGAATTCAGAAGAAATTGTGGTCATGGCAGTAGCATTAAACCAGGGAATGGCCATGCAGGGTGAGACTGATGTTGAAATGCAATGCCCGCCCAGGTCACCTGAAGCACATCCAATCTGGGAACTCCAAATATTTCAAACCCGTGAGCCCACCACTTTTGAGCTAATGGGAATGATCGGCGATCTTCAGAGATCTGTGGCTGATCTAGCCTTCGGAATGTCGGCTCCGCCATCAATCATATCACATGCTAGGAACTTCATGCCGGAAGAGCCCCCGCTATTGGGGTGAATTATAAATTAACTCAGCTAACCAGAAGCCCTCCCAAGTTCCGGCTATGACATGTCGACAACAACAGGGCTTCGCACTGATATAGCAACCCAAACCTTCGACCAAGTTGAGGCGAGAGGTAAGAACAAGGTGGAGGTAGACACTGATCCCTATAAATAACTTCTGCAGGCTATTGAGGCTTTGAAAGCCGGGGGACTGAACAAACAACAAGTGCTTGCAGTTGCTGCAAAAACTGTGGATGACACTTTTGTCACTCAGAACGAGGGCAGTTTAAGCCAAGGAGAAAATCGAGAGAAGGGCCGTCGTACCAGAACTGTTCCTTCCAACCCTAATCCTGCACCCGGGAAAGATCAGCAGACCAAGCCAGTACCTGCCGACCCCTTTGCCAGTGCATCCAGCAAAAATCCACAAACCTCGAAGTATCTACCTCGAGGGCGCAGGGTCTTCCATGCCCTCTACATGCCTTTGTCCAAGGCTCGTCAAATCCTTGCTGAAAAGGGACATCTCAAACCCCTCGAGCCTCGGCCTCTCCCTAGTCGTCTTCCACCTTGTCATGACGCTACCCGGTACTGTGCGTACCATCAATAAACTGGTCATACCACCGACAATTGCTTCTATCTTCGCCACGAAGTACAGGATTTGTTTGACAACGGGGTTGTCCTCCCACCAAGCTCAGCAAAGTCTATCGTCACTGGATTGGTGAACTTGGAGGATAGTGCGAGTATGTGATCAGGGGATGAACCACCTGCGGGCGGCGCTCAATTTACTTTAGATGTGACGTATGGCACACACTATTTTGAGCATTTACGAATGCTAGTCTTTGTACTTTTCGACTTGGGTATTCAGTTGGTTTTGTTGTCTTGTATATAGTCAGTTTTTTTTTTTGGTACCATGTCAGTTGGGTCTGTCTTGTTGTATCGAGTCAGTCCTGCTATACAGAAGTCGGGTGATTCTGGGGGTGTTACTTCAGACATCACTTTTTTGTTTTGTGTTTGTCTTTTCGCTTTCTTTTTAGTCTGTTTCTGTCATGGAGCCAGTTGTGCCAATAGACCTGAATGAAACAGTAGTAATTTTCACACTCTTGTGTTTGCTTCTGCCTTGCGCCGGTTGTGCCAGAAGTTTGAATGAAACGGCAATGCATTTTCACCTACTTCTTCTGTGCCTTTAAGTTATTGCATTGACCTAAGTTTTTCAAAACTTTTTGAACAATGTGTTGAAAACGAAAAGGGAGGAATTCCTCGGGTTTTGCAAAATTTGATCGACTGAGAGAAAGAGAGGCATGCTAAGCCCTTAATGAATGAAATCATGTTTGTTGATATAAGTACTGAGAAGGATCCTGGCTTGATCCAGATTAGTTCTACTTTGTCTTTAGCGCGAGCGACTAGTCGCTTTCTTAAAAAGATTTCAAAAAAAAAAAAATGTTTTGCGCGGTCCTGCAAAGACCTGTGTGGAATCGCTCTTGGGATTGTGCAGCCTAGGATCGCTCTCAGCCTCGAGACTTGACCTCTTGCTTTCAAACCATGAACTTGGATTCAGAATGTTCAAAGGTCAACCACAATATAAGTCCTGTGTGGCCGGATCAGAAGTAGCCCATGAACTAGGGGCGAGAATATTAGATGTGATCAAAAGAAGCTTGCGAAACTAGATCAGGAACACCCCTTGAACTAGGAGCAGAAGATGTCAGATTATGCTCGAAGAGCCAAAGATGGTTCATTTCGCAAATCAATGAAGATCGGCAAGAATGCCAAATCCCAAAAGGGAGGAAAGAAGAAAGTATTGTTGAAGGACAACTAAGTTCCTATCCACAACACTAGGGACAAGTTGAGCCCCCATTAGATGGACTTCTACATCATCAGCGAACGGCAACCATTCTCTTGGATTCAGATGGCTTCGAGATCCCAAAACCATTTGACATGGACAAAGCTGTACTTTTACCCTTGAAAGGCTCACTAGGCCGAAAACCCGAAAGGGCGACCCAGGCAAAAGTTAGAGCAAATAAGAAGAAAAAAAGAAAAAAAAAAAAAAGAAAAGAACAAAAAAAGAGAAAAAGAAAAATGAAGAAAATGAAAAATTCTGAACAAAGAAAAGAAGAAAAGAAATGAATAGAAAAGAAAAACAAAGCTCGCAAGGTTGAAAACCCAGAAAGGTGGCCTTGGCAAAAGTTAGAGCGTAAAAGAAGAGGTTAATACCCGAGTGTACCTTAACCGGAACTATGTAAGGCTTGATTCCCATGTTTAGGATACGTAAGCAACTTCATTCTGAAGTCCAGCCATAAACACTTCAAATTCAACTGTCCTGTCCATGAGATTGAACAGGTCATCTTTGTCTTCTCTGTATCCGAGAATTCGGTTGTAATTGTCACTATGAGGACTGGTAGCCATGTGTTGCAGTGCTATTCAAACAAGGGGCAACTTTCCGTTGCCATACAGTGTGCTGCGGTGCTATTTAAACAAGGCGCAACTTTCCGTTGCTGTGCAGCGTCCTTCAGACAAAGGGCAATTTTCCATTGTTTTGATCTGAGGTTGTGCATCTCAAGAGTAAGTTCCGTGTTGGCCAAGCAGTGGCCATTTGCAAAAATAGGTTTTGAGAACTTTTAATAAAGTTGACTGATTCTCTCGAAAATTATTCCATTATTTCCCAAAACTGGACCATTTATTGGACCAAAAAAAAAGGATAATTTTCAGTGCTCATAGCTTGACTTGCATGATTTCAAACCAAAAAGTTGAACAAGTGTGTTAATCTAACTCTTATACTGATCAAAATTGTTTTAGTAGAAAACCAAAACAAAAAATGGTCAAAATGATGAACTAGGGGTACAGTTGAGTCAGGTGTTCTGTCTTTTCCCCATTGTCAACATGCTTGCCAGAAAGGGCACTCTACCTGCCAGAAAAGCGCACAATCGAAGTTAACAACAAAGGGCTAAAAGCTCTCTCACCCTCCAAGCAGCGAGGTATCAAGCTACGTGTAAAACAAGAATTGGAATGGATCAAGATATTCCACTCCCTCATCTGGACGAATTTGATCATGTCCAAACTCCCCAGCAGAGCATGGTCAACCGATGTCAGCTGCAGATTTGCTATACACCCAATTGTAGTGCAACCCCTCTATGGGAAAGTTCACTGTTGTGAGCAGAAGAAGAAGAATCTAGCAGAATGCTAAGGGGCAAGAACCCGCAACTTCCTGTTTATCCATCAACCACCCAGGGGTATCCATCAACTACCCAAGGGAGGGATAAAAAAAATCAAAGAAATTGAAGAATACAGAGATGTGCGCTGAGAGAAAAGTGAGAAAAGGGCTTTTTCAGAAAAACAGAGCCTGAGGGCCGAGTGATGTGAGAATCATAAATGAGAAAAGGGTGGGAAACACTACCCGAAGAAACTGGCTTCTCGTGATCTGAGAGGTCTCTCGTCTTTGGAACACGTCTGTGTGTCGTGTCTTTTGTTTTGTTTGTCTCGATTCTTGCTTTAAGTCGTTTTGAGTGTTTCTCAATGTATTTAGTTTGTTTACCTTTTGTTTTCCGTTGTTGAGTCGTTTTTGCTGTGATCAGTCGTAGGCTCAATAGCCGATTAAGAACTCATTTCTTAAATTTCAAAATGATTTGTTTTGTGCTCAGAGTGCTGTGCCATTCTCTACATTTGTGCAAAACAGGATTTGTACTTTTGTAAAACCGCACGGTTCAACCCGGGTCATGTTAGAACAGTAGAACCAGGACCTATCTGAAGCTACATGGGTTCCGGGCTACGAAGCAAAAGAAGAGAGGGACAATTTGGAGCTTCTAAGTTTGTTTTGACTTCTGCCAGTTCCGTCTTTACACCCCGTGTGTTCAAAATGAACTGAGTACTGTGTTATGAGCTGTGTGTTCAGAATGAGCAGTGTGATGTGTGAGCTGTGTGCCGAATAAACAGAGTACTGTATTATGAGCTATGTATTCAGAATGAGCAGTGTGCTGTATGAGCTGTGTGTTCAAAATGAATAAAATACTGTGTCGACTACTTCAAAGCCAAAATGGCGATCAGAAGTGCTCCTTCCGAAAACCAGTCCTTGTCAGGGGCATCTTAGCTATGTTTGCAATGAGTTCCAAGGAGATCAATTGCGATGGTGAAAACTAGAGTTCGAAGGACTGTTGCCTAGAACACAAAGGTTTGGAATTTCCGAGACTAAAGTATGGTTTGAATACCTAGGGGTGTATCCCTGGCTGAAAATCTGTATGGAAGAAAAGCGGCATCCGTGGTTTCCCCAGCAGACGTTGCCCCTTGTCAGCATTTCAGGACCTTTGTATTGTGAGTTGAAGGTAAGTGTTCGAAAAGCACAAGGGGAGATCTTTGTCAGAGTACAGCAGTTCACCGCCACTCACCCTATGAGGTGCTTTTTTTAAAGCGCCGCTTTGTTTGTTTATTGCATTCCCTAAACATCATGCTCTACATTGCTTGTAACATGTATCGTATCACCTCATTGCATTTATTTGCATCTTGTGTTATCTTGTATCGTTTATCCTTTTACGCTAAGCATCGTTTAGGATTGTTGTCCTACGAGGCTATCTCAGGTTGCGTTGTATACGCGCCTGGGCGGGTTGTTTTGGACCTCCTCTCACGATTTCAGCGTGGTTTGAGTGTGCTTTTCCTTACACGATTTCAGCGTGTTTGGAATTTATCTCAGGTTGCGTTGTATACGCGCCTGAGCGGGTTGTTTTTGGGCCTCCTCTCACGATTTCAGCGTGGTTTGAGTGTGCTTTTCCTCACACGATTTCAGCGTGTTTGGAATTTATCTCAGGTTGCGTTGTATACGCGCCTGGGCGGGTTGTTTTGGATCTCCTCTCACGATTTCAGCGTGGTTTGAGTGTCCTTTTCCTTACATGATTTCAGCGTGTTTGGAATTTATCTCAGGTTGCATTGTATACGCGCCTGGGCGGATTGTTTTGGACCTCCTCTCAAGATTTCAGCGTGGTTTAAGTGTCATTTTCCTTACACGATTTCAGCGTGTTTGGAATTTGACTCAGGTTGCGTCGTGCACGCTCCTGATTGTTTGTTTTGGACCTCCTCTCACGATTTCAGCGTGGTTTGAGTGTCCTTTTCCTTACACAATTCCAGCGTGTTGGGAATTTATCTCAGGTTGCGTTGTATACGCACTTGGGCGGGTTGTTTTGGACCTCCTCTCACGATTTCAGCGTGGTTTGAGTGTCCTTTTCCTTACACGATTTCAGCGTGTTGGGAATTTGACTCAGGTTGCGTCGTGTACGCTCCTGATTGTTTGTTTTGGACCTCCTCTCATGATTTCAGCGTGGTTTGAGTGTCCTTTTCCTTACACGATTTCAGCGTGTTTGGAATTTATCTCAGGTTGCGTTGTATACGCGCCTGGGCAGGTTATTTTGGACCTCTCATGATTTCAGCGTGGTTTGAGTGTCCTTTTCCTTAGACGATTTCAACGTGTTTGGAATTTGACTCAGGTTGCGTCGTGCACGCTCCTGATTGTTTGTTTTGGACCTCCTCTCACGATTTCAGCGTGGTTTGAGTGTCCTTTTCCTTACACGATTTCAACGTGTTTGGAATTTATCCTAGGTTGCATTGTATACGCGCCTGGACGGGTTGTTTTGGACCTCCTCTCACGATTTTAGCGTGTTTGGAATTTGACTCAGGTTGCGTCGTGCACGCTCCTGATTGTTTGTTTTCGGACCTCCTCTCACGTTTTCAACGTGGTTTGAGTGTCCTTTTCCTCACACATTTTCGGCGTGTTTGGAATTTATCTCAGGCTACGTTATGTGCACGCCTGATTGTTTGTTTTTCCTCTTCTCATGATTCCAGCATGGTTGGAGTTTGTCACCTGCACCTGTTAGTGCATTGTTCGCGCTATTTTGCGCACCTCATCTGCACTTGTTAGTGCATTGTATTTCATTCGCGCTATTTTGCGCATCGCGCTATTTTGCGCACCTCATCTGCACTTGTTAGTGCATTGCATTTCATTCGCGCTATTTTGCGCATCGCGCTATCTTGCGCACCTCATCTACACCTGTTAGTGCATTGCATTTCATTCGCGCTATTTTGCGCACCTCATCTGCGCCTGTTAGTGCATTGCATTTCATTCGCGCTATTTTGCGCATCGCGCTATCTTGCACACCTTATCTGCGCCTATTAGTGCATTGCATTTCATTCGTGCTATTTTTTGCATCGCGCTATCTTGCGCACCTCATCTGCGCCTGCTAGTGCATTGCATTTCATTCGCGCTATTTTGCGCATCGCGCTATCTTACGCACTTCATCTGCGCCTGTTAGTGCATTACATTTCATTCGCGCTATTTTGCACACCTCATCTGCGCCTGTTAGTGCATTGCATTTCATTCGCGCTATTTTGCACACCTCATCTGCGCCTGTTAATGCATTGCATTTCATTCGCGCTATTTTTGCGCATCACACTATTTTGTGCATTGCATCACTCGCGCTGTTTAGCGCATCGCACTGTTTTGTGAAGAACTAATTTTATCTTCAATGTTCTTCCTAAACTTCTCTTCACTCTCTTCTTCCTCTTAGTTGAATTCTCACTCTTCAAGTTTGTCTGTCTCTCTCGCTCTCTACGTGTTGTATATAACAAGCTCCGCTAATTCTCTTCTTTTGTCAATTGATGAGTAGGATATTTAATTCTTTATATTCTTCTTCTTCTTCAAAGTTAACTTAGGCTAATAAATAAAATAAAATCACATTAATTAATGAAAATCAAATTCACTCAACATAAATTAATCCTCATCATTTTATGGCTTAAATCAATCTAAATTTAATTATACTAATGTGAATTAGGCTCTAATTCATATCCAATTACTCAATTCTAACTTGTTAAAATTAACGAATTAGACAAGTTTCATTTTCACTCTAACCTATCTATCCATAATAACACAATTCAAATAATCACATGGCAAATCAATAACCCTTTATAACACATAATCACATAATTTACAATAAGCATATAATCAATAAAATTAATTTGCTTAATTAAGGAAGTAATTGTCACAATTCCCAAGCCTTCTTCATCCATAAGTTCTCTTGCAAGTTGTATTTATGAATTAAAGAATCCCAAGTTTCAACCAACAGATGTTCTTCCTCGTACACAAAAATGCAAGTTTCGAAATCGCAACCAAATTTTGAACCACCCTTGAACAAATAGCCTAAATGCTTGAAAGTATTTTGTATTAGGTGAAAAGTGCACAATCCATGAAAACCTCAGGCATGATTTCACAAATTCTCTCCCCCCTACTAAGGCGCTAATGAGATCATGTGATGCCTTAAATGATATGCCAGTATCATCAACTACATTGACATTTATACCTTAAGCATCACACAACTTCTTCTAAGATGGCATCATATGCGTACATTGAGGAATATGCAAAAGGTGGTTGTGGTTGTTATCAAACTTCATCATAACCCATTTTCACAAGTCCCGTCTAAAATATGCATACTTAAATGCATTACATTTCGCATTTCGTTCTTGTCTCATGTTGATGTCATTTTACTATTAGATACCGTTCATTTTTTTTCTTTTCCCCCTCCTAACAACAAACAAAGCTTTCTATTAATCATAACACCATCTTTTTTACTTTTTGTATGGTAATCTCTTGTAATACTAAATCTCACAATCTTTTCATATTCATTATAGAATTTATATGCAGCTTCTTCATTATCAAACTCCATTCATTATAGAATTTATATGCAGCTTCTTCATTATCAAACTCCATTCCAACACATGGCATGGAATTCTTGGCCAACTCCTCAAGTGCACCATCCTTCATTCCAACACTATAAAATATAAAATATAAAATATAAAATCTGAAAACAATATGAATAGCACAATAACAACAACAATAATAAGACAAATGACCATATACTCTAAAAAATTGTCTACTTTATTGATGTGGTTTATTATATATGAGATAAATCAATTAAATTATTAAAGTTTTAAACCTAGAGAGTTTCTCTAAAAGAGTACACCTTTAAAAAAGTGTATGTGATAACATCATAAAATTTTATAACATACAATATGTAAGGACATAATTTTCTCGCTACAAAAATTATAACTTTTACTTTATTGTGCATACTATAAATTCTTTATTCTCAACTTTTACCACAAAATAGCATAACTGTAACGCCTCAACTTCCGGACCGTTAAATACGTACAATAATACAACACAAGTAGGATAGATAACCAAAACATCTTAATATACATATATAACCAAAATTAATATCACAGATAATTCGTTTATGTTCCATTATAGGATTACCAAAACATTGCCAAACCAAAAGTCAAAAAGAAAAACAACTATTAGTCTAAGTCTTCATATGAACCACAGTTCCAACACTTAATCTTATTTGCCTTCGAAATAACCTTCACCATTGTAAACTGCTTCATCACCTAGCATCACACGCCATGAGCTTGGAATGCCCAATAAAAACACACACACCCCCATTTCTTCTATCAACCAATCAACTATACACAGAACAAATTGGGTAACATAACATACAATATTACAACAATGTTTTATGAATTAGTAGTTAAACTAGACATCTAGAACCCCCAACGAGATCTTTCTACCCAACCACAAGGATTGAACACCGGACTATGCAGAACTCGTCATTTTGCTGCTTTGCAGACCTTACCACCTATGTCCACCTCCCGGTTATTTACCGGTCAATGAAATTGATGGACCTCAAAAGGGACGGCCAAACAAGTGGGCTTGCTTACACCCAAATCGTGCCTAGAGCTCACTTACACCCTGCACATACCATACCAAAGGGCTTGCTTACACCCTGAAATCGCCGCATAGAATCTGAATACATCCGTGTTAACCTAGGGGCTCGCTTAGATCGCTTGCGCAAGACTTAACTCATTTGGTTTTAATCCCATCATAATTCATCCCATGGACATGTATGTTACATACATCATTTTGAAACACAAGGGTAAACGTCACCTAGTACCAACCCTTTTCCATTTCCCGTTTATTAGATCTTTTGCTAAGCAAGTTAGTCACATTTGGTAATTCGGTAATATAAAAGAGCATGAGACAAACATAAGATAGGAAATATAGCCCATGACGTCATACATAAGTATGGTAAGGCAAGAAAATAACATTAGGCATGCTTTGAAATACTTAGAGACAAATAGCACAATAAAACACCATTTTCAGCACTGTTCAGTTTTGTAGGGCTAACAAGAATGCTTTGATAAAAATACTTAGTTCGAATTAGGGGCTAAAATTTCACAAAAACAATAATCAACATGTCTAGTTTAAGTTCCAATTATCAAAATTTGCACAGCACCTTCAAAAATTCATTTACAAGCTATATTCGAAAACCTGTCCAGATTTGTCACCCTTTGGGAAAACTGGCTTTCCTCTCAATCTACGCAATGATTTTCACCCAAATAAATTTTGTTGCAAAGAGGACTCAGAATTCTAAATTTTGAAGAATCAACATGAGATGATTTTTCTGAAATTTTATAAAATTGAAAGAAGTGGACCGTTTTTCAGAGACTTAAGACCAAATTTTTAAACACAATATCCAAGCCCTAAAATCACACAAGGAGGGGCTAATAAAATTATCACAAGCTCTAAACACACCAAATATCTTGCATTAAATTCAGATTTGAGAAATAAATAGGTTTGATATTTCTTTTAAATTAGAGAAGTTGCAGCAGTACATAATTTGACAAATTTATAAGGCAAAGTCACTAAATCAAACCCACACTTTCATACACATCAAAAACCCTATATACCATTAATATGCAACACAATAGGGCATCTAGACAATATATGAGATGGATGAAAGAATTGGAGAAGACATGGAAGAGGTGTGTTCTTACCTTGACTCAAGAAGGCACCCTTTTCTTCCTTTTCTTTTTTTCTTCTTCTCTACTTCCCTCTAATCACACTCTCCTTCTCTCACCCTCTCCTTGGTTGCTAATATGTGTGTGTGTGTGTGGAATTGAGACAAGGCTCTCAATTTATAAGAAATAAGCTTGGGTCCTAGCTTAATGACTAAGGAAGGCATAAATATCTAGATATTTTTTTATTTTGTTTTTTCAACCTATTTTCTACCAAAATATTATTTATAACACCTATGTACATATTCAAATAAATATGACAGAACAACAAAAACAAAAATAGAAATAAAAATAAAATGTATGAATTAATTTATAAACTAGGAGGTAAATAAATAAAAACCAAGTTTTAGGGTATTTCCAATCATAAAGTTGTGTTCTGTGATTTAATTATGATAATATACAGGAAAATTATCCTTTATTGGGCCACTTCGCAGACTTTTACGAAACTAGGAGCTAAAATGCTATTAACCTAAGTCTTAGGATTACACATGTATTTACTAAAAATTAAGATCCCTACAATAAGGCACAACAAATATTCTTAACTCTCACCACAAAAAATCCTAACTTTATTAATTGGAAACAACATGCATTGATTAGAGTGCTTGCCTTATTATATAGCTTTGTGGAAAAGACAATGAAAGTGCCTAGAGGTAAATAACGAGTATTGTTTTAGCACAGCTCTCAAATGAAATTAGTCGTAACCATTCGATTTGTCACTATCATGCCAATTTTGTTAAAATATATCAAATTGTAAAGTTAATTGTAAAGTAAAAGAGCATCAACCTCTAATCTAAAACACAATCTGTATTAGATACCAAAATTAATAATCATATATATACATAACAAATTTTTATAATATTATATTATAAACATAAAAAATATATACACATATATGATATATATAATATATATTTGCTAATATGAGTATTGAAAACTGACTCTCGAGGCAAAGAAGAAACCTCAATGACAATGGTGCCGGCGGAGTGACGGTACTACCATGGCAGAAGGACGACAAAGCAACAGTTGAAAACCCAAACCCGCCTAATTGTTCTTAGGGTTTCTTCATTGTTCTGTATTTTGAATTTTGTCTGAATTTTTAGATTCAAAACAATGTCGTTTTAATATTAATATTGTACTAAAAGACTAATTAAAAAACAACGTAGTTTCGGTTTGAAACTAAGTAGTTTCATCTCACAACAATTACTGTTTTGACTCTCTCATAGCAGTATCCCCCAATCCTTGATTTCATGTCTCTGTTTGCTTTAATGGGACTGATAATCCTTTGAGTCTTATATAAATTATATTTGTTTGGAATCTTGTCATGGGATTAACAATCCCATGGAACTATAAATCCCCTCCAAAGGAGTATTAGCACTCTCATAGGGGTAGTTTCATAATCTAATCCCAAGATTGGAGGTGAAAATATCATCATATTCCTATTTTACAAAAATAACATAGTTACCTTTTATATATTGAAAATTTTTATGTAAATTTATAGATTTAATCCCAACTAAGGGTGATAAATGAGCCAAACAATTATGTTTAAGCTAGGCTTGATAATTGTAATGAGTTTCGAAATTTGTTCAAGTTTGGTTCATTAAAATTTTGAACTGATCTCAAACAAGTTTTTGTCGAGCCAAGCTTGAGTAGTTTGGTATATTTATATTGTTTCAGGCTTATCAAACCAAGCTAAACAAGCAATTGATCATTCAAACTTGTTTTGAAAACTTTAACGAACTCTAAAATATATTAAAATTTGGCTTGTTTATTTAATGAATTAAGCTCAATGAGCTTTTAATCAGTCAAACACGACTCAAAATCAAGCTGTTTAGTTCGTTTATCACCTTGAATCCCAACTAACTAATACTACCATATTTCTACACAAGCAACCATAATTTATTTTGCATTTTCCAACATAATATCACTGCACTAATAGTTCCCTTACTCTCATTGTACTAATAATCTCGTACAACCTATTCCGACAAACAAATGGGTTAACATCACCACACTAATCAGTTTGTTTGGTTTGAGTTTTTTGAATTCACTCTTCAAAAAATTAAAATTTTTTATTTTTCGTATTTTTTGTTTTCACTGATTTCTTTTTTTAATATTTTAAGCAATTTTTTTAATTTTTAGATATACCTAACATAAATACACTTAAAAAGTATAATATTTGTGAATTTTTTTATAAAAAAAAATCACTAAATACCAAAAATACAAAAAAAAAAAAAAAAAAAAAAAGAAAATTTGGTATATTTTTCGTATTCTTGTGTATTTATTGATTTTTAAAAATATGATTTTACAAATATTTTACTTTTTAGATACATTTAAGTAAGGGGCATTTAAAAAAGTAAAAAAATTACTTAAAATTTTAAAAATAAACGCGAAAAACAAAAAAATTCAATTTTAAAAAAAATTAAATGTAAAAATTTGAAACTAAACAAAGTGAATAGTTCTCGTACTCAATCACACCGTATTAATAGTCTCGTCCAACCTAGGCTGACAAACAAATGAGGCCATAAGTCATGAATATAAGGTGATGGTGGTTATCGGATAGTGTGGCTACATCATATATGTTAACACTTAATTAGTTTAATGGATTCCACCACTCACTACTTAGGGGTTATTTGGGAATGCACTAAATAAGTGCCCTTATTTGATTATTTATTATAAGTTATCACATCAACTCTTTCTTTTTCTGCATATATTTTTCGTAAAAAATTAAAAAGTCACTAAATAAGCAAATCCTAAACCACCCCTTATTCTATTCTTATTCTTTCATCCAAATTTATCAAATCTAATCAATACTCGATATAAAATCAAGTAAAAAATGTGAACACTTGATTAGTTTAATGCATTCCACCACTCAATACTTATTCTATTCTTATTCTTTCATTTAAATTTATCAAATAAAATCAATATTCAATAAAAAAAATCATGTAAAAAGCAAGGCTGTAAAATCTTACTATTTTTTTGTTTAATTTTTTTTAAAAGAAAAAAATCGTTTACATCCCCTTTTCATTATTGAAAAGAAGTTGTTATGCGTTGTTTATAAAATGAGAATTTTGTTTCACTATATTCGCTATTGTCCAATAGCAAAATTTTAATATCTTCATTCCTTCGAGATTATATTTTGCTCACTAATTTTCACTATTGAAATGTACATAAAAAATAGTTGCATGATCAAAAGTTACATTATTTTATAGTTTTGAAAACATTTCACAGGAAAATAATATCATAGTGAAATTCTACTATCTTTTTTTCCTTCTTGGTAATTTCATATTAAATATAGGTCTTGTTTGGTATATCTTGATCAGAAAAAATAAATAAACATTTTATTGCCAGGTCAGAATTTGAAATGAAAAAGTTGTTTTATTGTTTTAACTTGGACAATAAAATTTTACAATCTAAGCTAAAGTTAACACAATAAAATTTTATTCTGCTAACATTATCATATCATTGTTTTGATAAATTTCTCAGTCAATAATTATACTAATGATGATATTCATCATAGTAAGTGTAGTGATTAGTGATGGTAATGGTAATGGTGGAATTTCACTATCTCGATACTAAATTCAAACTGTAAAATTTATTGTCCAAATTAACAAAGTAAAATTTTACTACATTAATATTAATTTGGATAGTAAAATTTGTATTTTTTTTAGAATTTCATAGACATTATTAATTTTGTTTGATAGATTTCGACGAGAGGGTTCCAAATATATTAATTTTATCAAAAAATGAAATTTACATTGAAAGTTCAGAAATTTTAAAGTTTAAAAATAAATAAATAAATAAAAATGGCATTTTTGTCACTAAAATATAAAATGTGTGCACTTATGTGGGTAGTGTCTTTGGCCAAAAGGCCCTTTCAAATTATCATTTTAAGTCCTTAAATTATCTCGAATTGACCATTAGTGATGGAAATATCTTTCTCTAAATTTGGCCATCAAATCAAAATTTTGGTGCCTTGGCCTCAACCCTTGAGCTTAGTACTTCATTCAACTCATAAAATAAAAACGAAAATGTTTAAAATCTATATATGAAAAAAAAAAAAAAACTTCTCTTAATTTGATCTACAATGATGTGACAAGATACATGTCAACTTTTAATTTGTCATATACTCAATTGTGTAGGACCTACATCTCTTCCTACACCATTGTAGGTAAATTTAGGTGATTCAAATTGTGGGTCCCTAGCATAGCATTACTCAAATTAAAAAAAAAAAAAAGACTAGGGATCTCCGGACAATAAAGTCTAATGCAAATAAATCAATAATAAAGTAATCAAAGTTTAATTCAACAAAACCAAGTCACTAGCAAAACAATCCAAATAAGAACAAAATAAAGCATGATCAAAGACTCTAAAAAAAGCCCAAAACCATATATGCATGCTAACTTAACTAAATGGTCAACCTTGGTATTCAATGAAAGAAAAAATATGGTGTTCAAATCATACTAATTCATTTCTTATGTGAAGTTTGAAACCAACGAAACCTGTACTTCTTGATCTTGGGCTTTTGGCCATGATAACTGGGTCAGGTTGGAAATGAGCGCTCTTGACCAACTTGGTGCTCTTCCGACTGGCTCGGTGAGGTCAATCCCTTGATCTTCACAATGGGTCATTGGTCTTGCTTGTCTGTATCCTTGTTGGGTGGTATGGGCTACAGGTTTAAGCTCTTTTGGGCTACCCCAATGGACAATGGACTATGGACTATAGGTTTGTGTTAGGTGTATATACGTCAAGATGAATTGTTCCAAAATTATATTAATTTTTTTTTGGCCAATCACGAAAACCAACTAAGAATGAATTGAATATCAAATTGGCTCTTGAGAGTGAGCTCTCCCATGGCCCAACTCTCCTGCAAACAGAGGTCTTCACGTCTACACAGAAGATAAACAAGGAACCATATCTATTTCTCTAGCCAGTTTAGAGGCTCTCCTTCATTTTCTCTCTCTACATTAAAGTTGTCTTAGCTCTTTCTCTACCTCTCTATATTATAAATGCCTATCATATTGTAGTCCCACAATTTTCCTATATTTAATGCCAACACCAATAGGAACAATGAATAGAAAGATTGATTCTTTTTTGGAACTCAAAGAGAGACAATTATCGTTTCATGCATGAAAATTGAATTCAAACAGTATTTTTAATTGTTTGTCACTAGGGTTGTTCAAAAAACCGAATCACTTGTGGACCCGCCCGAACTCGCCCAACCTGTGCATGACACAATCGGTTTCACAGGACAATTGGGAGAGAAGCAGTTGAATTGAATTTCATAGAAAAAATCTACATTCTGATCGGATGTCAAATTTAAGAAAAAATATTGGTCTAACCTGATCCGACCGACATATATATAATAAATAGATATTATTGTAATAGTCTATTTTGGGTGACCGCTCGAGTAGTCATTTGGTCGCTCGAGTGAAGATTCGCAGCTTTCAGTATCTCGCATGTTTATAGATGAGACCACTTGAGCAATAGAGTGGTCGCTTGAGCATAGAATCCAAGCTCTCAGTATTTTTACTGTAGCTCTGAAAACTTCTAGGACCATGCGTTTACCGCTCAAGCGATGGAAAGTTCGCTCAAGCGGTCTCTTTGTATTTTACATTTTGCTTGAGCGATGAAAAGTTTGTTCGAGTGGTCTTATTGTATTTTACACTTTGCTCGACTGATGGAAAGTTTGCTTGAGCAGTCTGGTCGGGACAACTTACTTAAAAGTCGATCAAATACTCATTTTTCTCACTTTTTCCAACTCTTTTCTCTCGTTAGCACCCTTATTCCAAACCCTAGCCCTAAACACTTCCCTTGCTTTCTTCCAAGATCCACCTTAGATCTTCAAAGGGGGTTGAAGAACAAGCCTAGAACAAAAGTCCTACCGATTGTTTCCTTTTTTTTTTAATCTTAAAGTTGGGTATTCACCATTTGCCTTCAATCTTGAGGTAGGGGTACTTTTAACTCGTTATATTCTTGATTTGAGATATATGTATGTGGTAAATTTCTTAGGTATAATATGGTATGAGATGTTTTTATTAAATAAGTGGGTTGTTTAGCATATGGGAGCTTATATCTAACAATTTTAAGAAAGATTGTAAAAGTTTCTTTTTGATTCTTTATGTTGGAGATGAATATTGATTTTTATATGCTAATGGGAGGAAAGCCCCAAATTCTATTAAGCCCTAGTTTTTCCAATTGCATTGATAAAGGAGATTTTGTTCAACTTGAATCTTGAAACATAAAATTGGATGAATTGAGAGTATTTTGGCATGGAGATGTGGACTTTGATAACTTGTGGGAAAAAAATCCTCATGATAGGAAAATTAGAGAATTGGTTATGTGATGAATATTATTATTAATGTTGTTATGGATGGAATCAACCTTAGGAAAAATTCTTTGAAAATTCATACATCATGTGCATCATAATTTCTCTTGTGATCCTGACATTTTGTGGTTGATTGGAAATTGTTGGAAATGGGGTAAATAGCATATGAGTCTGTGTAGTTGAGTCGGGTTTTGGTAATAGGTAGTGTGTTGTATTTAGTACCCGTGCGGGGAGTCAAGGTGCCTAGTTGCCCTGTCTACGCATATCGCCGGACGAATGTGGGAAAGGTTTTTGGGTGTCCATGTTGTTTGGGAGTTGAATTGATTTTGGAAAATGGTTTGGTTGGAAAGAGATAGAAAGGAAATAGGTGTCAGATTTTGAAAACAATGAGTACTACTACTCTTTTGGGAAACCTTGGTTTGTTGAGAAATATTCGGATTTTGGAATTTGTTGGAGTAGATATTTGTATTGTTATCTTTTAATTATTGCATTAGAAATAATTGTTTTGGCTATCGGCAGAGGATAACATTGCCGTGTGTTAAAAATTACAGCGGATTAGGCGAACTGAAATCATTCATATCATGAAGTATGTCATGGATTTTGGCACTCAAACCTATATGTTTTGGAAAATGCTTGTATAATGTTTTAAGAACATTTGTATCACTTGGAAAATAATATTTTGGATCACATGTATTGTGCTATTGGAAAAGGGTAAATAAAGTGGTAAAGTTGTAAGGAGGTGTTAGAGCAGAATTAATTTGGCCTGTGTGTCCATGGTAAAAGACCTAAAACCCGCGCAGTAGGTGCCGATTTCATTCGGATAGTCTCAAAAAAATGGCATAGTGACTTGTATAGTTACCATTATGAACACTAGTCCAAGAGATTTACCCATTTTATTTATTATTGTGTTGATTTGTAAAGGCTATTTTGAAAAACTATTTGGCGATGTATTCGCGTTTGGTTTAGCAATGTATTTACTGGTTGGTATTGTGTATATATATTGCATCATGAGCATGTATGCTAGTGGAGCATGTTTAGTTTTTAAAATATTCTCTATTGGGCTTTATGCTTACTCTACGTAGCTAAAGATGTTTTTCAAGTGTGGCATGTAAGGATATGGACTGAGGCATTAGAGTTGTGTTCGAAACCGTGTAGGATGGTTCCTTTATTTGTAGGCCATAGGCCATCTGTTTTCTTTATTTGGTCATGTGCCGTATTTGTAAAGGTTACACCCTTTGTAATTGATGTAAGCCTTTAGACATTTCAATTTGATACATATATTATCTGTCTTATGTTTTAGTTAGAGAACATCCATTCCACGTAGAAGTGAATGTAGGGTGTATAAAATCGGAATAACACATGTATTGTATATTGTACTTATTTGCATGAGAGATATTATTTATTTGTATTTGATTGTCGACTTTTACTTATTGGGTTTGGGTTTATTCATATGGGTTGGACTCTGTAAATTTGGGATGTGTCAGAGCTAACCAGGTTTGAAAACCTTGGGCTTGTGTGAAGTGGTTAGCCATAATAGGTTTATCATGCTCGGTGACGACATTTGCATGTTGTGTGCTAAATGATAACATACTTGTATGTTGCATGTTATGTGGGTAACTCATAGATATTATTTGGTGTCTAGTTGACTAACTTGGAGGTCTTATTGGAAACACGTTTGATCGATGTTGTTTTTAATAGGAAATCTAAGTGAGAGCTAGAACGACTTACTATCTTTGTGGACTTAGCTCGATTATGTGTTATGTGGTAGACGTGGTGTGATTTTAATGGAGTCTTAACGTTCTTGTTTGAGTAATTGGCCATGTGATTGAGTGTGTTAGCATTTTGGTGAAGGGTACTAGTGTTATTTACCCTAGATCGTGTGTTTATTCCTTTATAGAGACGTTTTGGAAAAGAGTAGTGAACCGAAGTGGGCACCTCAATGTGTGTCATGTAGCTTGTATGTTAATATTGGTTGTGAGTTGGTTTTGGTTAGTTTTGGTGGCAGTTGATACGTTTTTGAGATACGGTGCTGTTTCCGAGTCCTTTGTGACGGTGTGTGAGGGTTGAGTTTTTATACTTACTTGAGTGATATCGTGTAGGTTTGGTGTAGGTTGTTAGTCTGGGGACTAATGTGTTTTTGGAGTTAGTTATGACCTTGGTCAATCAGGTGTTTGGGTTATAGTATGGGGCATGTTTCCCAATTGAGTGAGTTGTTTCAAGTTTTGTAACTCGGTGAAGAGGTGTGGATGGTGTCAGAGTTTTAAGACACGAAGAGTATGGATTGAACTCATATGTGTTGGCAGTGTTGGTGTATGGTTTTAAGTATGGTATTAGCAACCTAGAGGTTTGTGTTATGGATTGTGGTTGGTTGAGATGTGAGTTGTGGTTTGACTTCCCTCAGGGTTGGTGAAGTTAATTTAGTCATTTAGGCCATGAGTTTCTCATTGTAAATGATGTGTGATTGGTTGGAATAGATGGGGTTGTTTCCTATAGTTTGGTGGAATAATTGGTTGAATACCTGGTAGAGTTATAGTTATTGTGAGTAATTAGATAAGGCATGAAGGGTGCTAGGATGTCGTAGATGGTGTGGTTGATTAGGAGTTGGTATTCTAGTGACAGATTGTCACATTGGGCTTGTTTAAGAATGACCTAGTTGAACGATAAGGCGTGGTATTGTGAGGTATCCAAAGGTGGAGTATCCATGTTGATGGTTATGTTAGAAGTTTTATGTGGATGTGATTTATTCTGGGTATGTAGAGACTTAGGGTTACTAGTGTTTTAGGAATAGAGTTGTTGTTTAGTTTGGGTATAGCCTTTTATCTTAGTTGTAGAAAATGATAACGAGTTTGTGGGGATGTGGCTCTTCCGTATTAATTTCTTCTTGTTGTGTGTTTGGTTATTTTTTAAAGGAGTGTTGATCTCCTGGTTTAGGCCGTGTTATTTTATATTTGGTGAGTGTATTTTGAACACCTAATGTTATGTTTCTTGGAGTAGTATGGATCATTTTTTGATCTTAGACGTTGTGTCTGAGTGATGGAGGTAGATGTACCTCATTTCCGATTGAGTTAGCAGATGTTTTCGGAGTGGTTAGTCGAGTATATCACCCATAGTTAATGTGTGACCTATGTGTAGTGTCACAGTAGTTTTGTGTTTGTTAGTCCAGGTTTGGCATAATGGTGAGGAAGTGATTGTCTTTCGGAGGTGAGCCGTGGGTTTTGGCTCAGGTAGTGTTCTAGGTTGGTTAAGTAGATAGTCAGAAATGTGGAGTTGTAACTTAGTGGTGGAGAAGATTGAGAACTCCTTTGGTGGGTTCTGTAGAGTTGGGACAATGTGACTTTGGAAAGGCTGTTTGGTTCGAGGTACTTGTTCGGTAAGTGTTAGCACACTAGTAGGTTGACCAGGAGAATTAATATTTTGTTGTACCCGTGTAATGGGTGGTGGTATAGAATGTTGGATCAAGGGTTGACCTTATCGGTCATCAAGGATTTGAGGTGTTGTGTTTGTTTGTTGTTCGATTTGGATTACTACGTGGTAAAGGTAGCGTTGTGACGCAGTAGGCTCTTATAAGTTGGAGTGAAGTGAGAGGGCAAGTCTGTGTAGTTGATTATTGTGAGTTCAGTCAAGTTATGTGAACATTGGCAGAATAAGGGATTTAGTGTTGAGATAACCTACTTAGGGTTAAGGGTGAGATGTGGTGTGGTGAGTAATGGGGTTCTACTTTGCGCAATGTATGCCGATACATGGTTTGTGTGTTGTTAGACGATGTGTAGAAGGGGATTGGTCATGGGACTATCTTAGAAGGTTGCCTCAGTGTGGCAATAGTATGTTTAATGTATTGACAAAGTGGTCTAATGTTCGATGGTGCCGAGTCACTTTGGTGTGTATGTTTGTTATTTGGCGGTTTTGTGTGGAATCTCTCGTATTGGGACGATTCTTGTTGTGATTTTGGTTTGAGAGTGGAACTCCGAATGATGTAGTAAGATTGTATGGAGTGATTGGTGTACTATGTCAAGGTTGTTTTTAACCTTATTGGTGCTTAGATGTGTAGTGTAAGGTATTTGGTTGTCACAGGTGTATATGAATTAATCTGAAGGTGCGAGTTCTGTGTTTTGGTCTTCAAGAGTCCAACTCGGACGCATATATGAAGTGAGGATGTAATTTCCATATAGACATAGGGATGGTGGGTTATTTAGGATTAAACGTAGTATGGGTTGACTTTTAATTAAATCCGACATGATTCAACGAATATATGAGATTATGTAAGGAACTCCATCTCGGGGTTGGTGTAGTTAGGCACTATATTAGGGAAGTTATTGTGAGTTTGTGGTAACTGGTTTAAGGCGTAATATTGGAAAATTTTGGACTTGTGAGCGCTTTTACGCCATTATGTGATTGGTGATTGTGAAATTTCTTCTCTCGAGTTTTGTTGTGTTGTTGGAACTTTGGAAATTTCTAGGGCGTATTATTGGAAAAATTTTGTTTTGGGGTTGTGTCATCACCATGGGTGTGATAGGTGTTGTTGGGTGACCGTGTTGTAGGTCACCAAAAGAATAATGAGGAAATGATTTTCGGGGAAAACAAGTTTCTTTTGGTGTATGGCCTTGGATGGTCTTATTAGATTTGAAACTGTTTTAACTTTAATCATAAACGTAAGTTTTCAATTTAATAAAAAGCTGGATCTAACAAATCATGAAAAATAAAGGGAGTTTTGTGTTATGAATAACACTTACGGTTTTTGAAAAAGAACCGGCTTTGAAATCTTTGAGTTTTGTTGTGGAAGGTCAAAAAGGTATTTTGGTTGTGGACAGTGCTAGATTGAGCATCTTTTGAGAAAGAAAAATATTTTAAGGAAAATGAAGAAAAAAGAAAGTTTCTTAAACTTGAATAGGTTGTATTTTATCTTGCATTATGGAGTTGTATTGTGACCTACCATGTGGTTAGTTATGTGTTATGTGTTTGTTTTAGTAAGGAGTTCAGAGTTGTTGGGGCTTGTTATGCCGTATCCGTTGTCTTTTAATCGTGTTTTGTTTTGGTCATCTCTTTTGTGAGAATTGATCGAGAGTTTTATATGAGAGTGTTTTATTGTTCTCTGTGTTTGAGTGCTGGGCATCTAGTGGTGGTTTGGGTATTGTCAGTGGTTGAGACGTGGTCGGCGTCTTTGAGTTCGAGTTGTTGTTATTGTTGATAGGGGTTGTTGTTTTTTGTCTCATAGATCCCAACGAATTATGTAGGTGGTCGATGAGATATCTGTGATATTTTCTTAGTGTTCTTGGAGCTCGAGTGTCTTTGGGGCTCGAGGTGTTGGATCGAGATCTGGGAACTTATCTCTAAATGGATCTAAGCTTGGGTAAGCGTTGTGTTTTCTTTTATAGATTGGGTGGCATTTTTCTTTTCGGTGTTCTTCAATGTCAAGATGAAATTCCTAAATTGGGGAGATTGTAGTGGCCCGGGTCAGTTTAACCCGACCCATTTTCTTTTTGGTTGGGACATGGGGTTCTTCCGAGTGGCGTGGACCATTTCTGGGCAATTTAGGCCTTAGGAGTGTGTAGAGCTGGCTGCTGGGTCTTCTGGGATGGGCTGGTTGTGTTCACGATAAGCTGTGCTAGCGGGGTAGCGCCTATGATAAGCCACAACCAAAAGTGGCTCTTAAGTCCTTTGGCTGGAGGAAAGTGCATTGCCCGCGGTGTGAACCGCAAGCAGCACAGTCGCGCCTGTGGTAGTCCTAGTCGTGCCCATGACCAGGTTAGTTGGCCAGTTCGTGGCCGTAGTAAGAACTTTGCGTCCGCTATCCGTCTATCTATAAAAGGCTCCAAGAGCTAAAAATATCTATTTTTCTTGATTCTATCTTCTCATCCTCTTTACTTTCTGCCATTTTCAACATTTTTAAGCTTTCAAGCTAAGGTTTCATCTATTTTTACCCACTTTCTACCCCTAGTTCCATATACCAAAATGTAAAGCTCGATGAGAGCTTTCATTTAATCTTTTTGTCATCGGTAATTTTTCCGACTTGTCTTCTCTTCGCTCCAAGAGGTAGGGTCTATTTCTTAAACTCGATATGAGTTTAATATCGTATTTGTGACTTACTTTGATAGACAAATTTTATGGTTATTTGGTGGATTTGAAGTTATTGTATGTAGGTCGAGGATTTTGTTAAATTGGGGGTTGTTGGGCTCTAGTTTTGCTACTACAGCTATTTTCAGTACACAAAATTGTATATGGATTTCTAAAAATGGAAAAGCCCCAATTTGTAAAAAAATCCTAAAAGATATTGTTTGAGAGTTGGATTGATTTTGAAAAATGGTTTGGTTGGAAAGAGATGGAAAGGAAATAGTTGTAAGATTTTGAAAACAATGAGTATTACTACTCTTTTGGGAAACGTTGGTTTGTTGAGAAATATACGGATTTGGAATTTGTTGGAGTATATATCTATATTGTTATCTTTTAATTATTACATTAGAAATAACTATTTTGGCTATCGGCGGAGGATAGCATTGCCATGTGTTAAAAATTGCATGTGGATTAGGCGATCTGAAATCATTCATATCATAAAGCATGTCATGGATTTTGGCACTCAAACCTGTATGTTTTGAAAAGAATGTTTTGGAAGATGCTTGTATAATGTTTTAAGAACATTTGTATCATTTGGAAAATAATATTTTGGATCACATATATTGTGCTATTGGAAAAGGGTAAATAAAGTGGTAAAGTTGTAAGGAGGTGTTAGAGAAGAATTAAGTTGGCCTGTGTGTCCATGGTGAAAGACCTAAAACCCGCGCAATAGGTGCCGATTTCATCCGAATAATCTTGAAAAAATGGCATAGTAACTTGTATAGTTATTATTATAAACACTAGCCTTAGAGATTTACCAATTTTATTTATTATTATGTTGATTTGAAAATGATGTTTTGAAAAACTATTTAGCGATGTATTCGCGTTTGGTTTAGCAATGTATTTGTTGGTTGGTATTGTGGCATACCGAACTTGTTTTAGAGATGGGTTTTATCAAAAAAATATTTTGATTTCGAAAAACGTTTTGAATAAATAGAAAGGTTTTGGTAATTGGAAAAAAAGGTTTTGTTTCGTTAAGAAAACAAATGGATTTGAAAATGCACTGGGGCATATTGTATATATGTATTGTATCATGATCATGTATGCTAGTGGAGCATGTTTAGTTTTTGAAATATTTTGTACTAAACTTGATGCTCACCCTACGTAGCTGAAAAAGTTTTTCAGGTGTGCCGTGTAAGGATATGGACTGAGGCATTGGAGTTGTGTTTAGAATCGTATAAGGTGGTTCCTTTATAATGAAATAATGAGGTGGCTTTATATAGGCTTTATAGAGGCGTGATTAATAAATTCATTAATTTGGACTTGATTGAACATTAATTATTCTAATTATTTCGTTCCGAATCGAATTTTAATTAAACCTACTTAAAATTCTAAAAATTCTAATTAACACATAAATCAAGCCAATTTCTAAATTGAATGCCAATAAGGCCTTCAATTCACAAACCGAAACGAAAACAAAAACAGATCTTTCTATGTTAAACAGTCTTCCCCCTTTAAAGAGTTTGGTCCTCCAAAATCGAATTACCTTCATTTCGGAAAAACGTTTGGTCCAACGGAAACAAATCCGGATACCTCTTCATCATGTCTTCTTCTGTTTCCCATGTAGCATAAGTTCCTCCATGGTTTTGCCAATCAACTTTCACCAACGGTATTTCTTTATTCCTCAATCTTTTGATCCAATGATTCACAATTTGAATAGGTCTTTATTTATACGTATAATCATCCTTCAAAAGCACATGTGTCGGCTCGATAACATGGTGCGGATCTCGTAAGTAATCCCGTAACATTGAGATATGAAAGACATTATGCATATGCTCCATAATCAGTAGTAAGGTGTAGACACCCCATTTTTCACCGACCTTAAGACTCAGATGTCATCAATTGAGCGCTCGGTGATTGTGCATGTTGTGCTCGTTTCGAGGTTTCAGAATTCTTAGCTGAGAACCTCACCTCCGGACCTCAGGACTCTTTGTGCTTTGCCTCGGTTTGCGAACCAGGTCTTGCTTTCTCTTCCCGGAGAGAGGTAGAGGTCTTGTAGACCATCTTTCAGTGGCCGTAGGCTACTTTTCGTGGTCGCAGGCCACTGTTCCCGTTTGGAGACTAGTTTCCGGTTTTCAGAGCCGTCGGCCACGCGCCTCGGTTTGGGACCGCTTAACATTCTCTGTTTGGCACGGTTTTTGGCACACACCTTGTTTCCTCTGTCTAGAGGGACACTGCGGCCCGGGAGACCACCTTTGTGGTCGCACGCCACTTTTGGTGCTTAACGGCCTGTTTTCAGGGCACCCGACTGCGCGTTTTGCCCTCTGAACTCTCGTTTTGCATCCGTGTTGGTTCATTTTTGGCATGAACCTTGTTTTCCTTGTTTGGGAGGTAGTACAAGGGTAGGAGACCCCCTTTTCTCCTTGGAGACCACTTTCTCCCCGCCAGCCGGTTTTCTTGTCGGGAAGCTGGTTTTCTTGGTCTTTGGGCCACATTTACTGATCTCCCATACCACTAGCTTGCATTCAAAGTGGAGACCATCAAATGGGGCTGCCGACCACCTTTCATTGACTTGAACCTTGTGAACTGGTCGGCCGACCAGGGGAAGTGGTTGGTCGACCACCTGAACTAGTCGGCCTGCCTCCCTTAGTTTTGTCTCTGTGAGTTGTTGCCAGCTGGAAAGCACAGACTGGATCCTCCATACACGTGCATGGAGGATCTTTAACCTTGGTTTTTTATCTTCTTTGAGAAGCTTTGGTCCCTTTTGGCTATAAAGGAGGGCCTCTCCCTCCTTTGTGAGGGTTCAGAAGTTTGTTGAAGGCATACAATACATCTCCCACTATATCTCTCTATTTTTGCTCAAAAAGTGTATTGTTCTTGCACCTTTGCACCACACCTCATAGCCACACACCTCCACCATTGATCTGAGGTTCTTGAAGGGTATTTTTAGAGGTTAAAGAGTTGGTTTTGGGCTGGAGAAGTTGCTGGTTTTGCTGAGCTTCAAGGGTAATCTTTTTTTTCTCTTTTAAAGCTTTGTCTTGATCACTCTCTTAGCTAAACTTGCATGCTTATTTGAGCTTTGTTGTCAACTAAAAAAAGTCTTTTTTTGAGGTCCTTTTGATGTTTGTTTAAGACCATTTTGGTGTTGAAGGTCATCTACCCTTTTGCATGCTTTAAATAGCCTTGTTTTGTGCCATGCCATAAAGCCTTTGATTTAATCTTTGCTTGGCCTTCCTACCACTGAAATCTAGTGAATTTTCAGTGATGAGCATGTGGTTTTGAGGGCCAAACTCATAGAGGGGTGACCCTCTCTCTTGTTGTCTTATTTACTAGCATTTTTGGCCTATTAAAGGAGCATATGTTTATACCATTTGAGGGCCTAGTTCAGGCACTTTTTGGTGACTTCTAGGACCTTCCTAGGCTCTGACCATGGCTGGTTTGGTCCCCTTTTGCTTGCTTCTTGCATGTGTAGAGTAATCCCTTTCGTGGCTTATCAAAGGAGCATGTCATTCTTGCATGTATTGGTCTTGTTTCAGTGGATTTTTGGCCATCATTTGGCATGCCATGACTCTGTTTTTGCTTGTTTTGGTAGCCCTTCACATGCTTCATATGCTTGTAGTGTAACTCATGTTCACTAGCTCACAATGCATGTTATTTTGGCCCTCTATTCTAGCATATTTTGGCCATACTTCAAACTGATTTTGTTCATATTTTGGGCTACCTTAGCTCTGTTTTGAGGTCCCTTGGTCGAATGATGCTTGTCATGCATACTTGTTGTGTAATAGCATTGACTAGCTTTGAGTTTGGAGGTCCCTTGCATGCTTAACTTGAGCTATTTACATGTCTTGGCTTCATTGGGCATGATATTTTAGAACTTATAGGGGTGCTACACTTCCATATTTTCCATGCTTTAAGTGCTCTTTTGAGTTGTGCATTTATGCCCTATTTGCGAGTGTAAACACCCCATTTTTGACCGTCCTCAAGACTTGGACGTCACCGTTTGAACACCCGGTGATTATCCATGTTTGTGTTCGTTTGGAATTCCCGGAGGTCTCGGCTATACGCCTTGCCTCAGGATCTCCGAACTCGACCGTTTAGTGTCTGGTTTTGCACCAAACACTTGTGTTTTGCCTTGGAGGGGGAGAGGATGCCTTGTGAGGTCTCCTCACACTCCACCGGTCGTGGCTTGAGGCCACCGGCTGTTGTTTGTGCCCACCGGCCATATATTTGGCCGACCGTCACTCTTTTTGGCCGACCGGCCATCAATTTTTTCAAAATGGCAATTTTGAGCAGCCGACTACTGTTCATCTGCTTTTGCAGATATTTTAGAACAGCTGTGTGGCATTTTGTTCCCCTCCATACACGTGTATGGAAGGATGCTCCTCTTGTAAGCTTATTGAACAAGCTTTACAAGATTGTTTGTCTATAAGAGAAGGGCTCTTCTCTTGGCTTTAGGGTTAGAGAAATTTTGGTTAGAAAAGTGTGGGAGAAGCTCTGGTTTTAGGGTTTGAGTTCCATACATAACCTATCTCTATATCTCTCTTATATGTGTTCTAGATGTAGTTGTCCTTACTATTGCACACAAACACATAGTATTTCACCTTTTCTTGGTTCTTGAGAGACCTGAAGCTTGTTCTTGCTGTTCTTGGCTGGATTGAAGCTCAAGGAGGCAACAAGATCATCTTTTGTGAAGAGGTCTACAAGGGTGAGACACTAGTCCCTTTTATCCCCATTTTTGCATAGCTTGTTAGCCTATCTTAGAACTGTTTTTGTGCTTAGTGTATAATACAAAAAAGTTCTGTTTTTGGGCCCTCTAAATTGTTTGTTTAGAGTGTTTTGTGGTTTGGAGGTGTTAGACCCCTCTTAAGCCTTGAGGGGCCCCATTTTGTGCTATTTTGGGTGGGCTCTGAGACTTTGGTGCTTGGGCCTCCTCACCACTGAAATCTTGAGGGATTTCAGTGGTAAGGATGGTGCCTTAAAGTCCCAAGAAGGAGAGGGCCACCCCCCCTCCTTGTTGTCCTTGAAAAGGGCACTTTTTGGCCTCTTGAGGGAGCATCATGTGTAAGTGTTTTTTGATCATGCCATGGCTGCTTTTTATGCTCATTTTGCCATGAAATAACATTGTTGTATGTTGGTTTTGGTGCCTCATGTTAGCTTAACATACATGCCATATAATGCCTTGTTTATGCCTTAATATGCCTTAGGTTGTAAACCCTTATTCTAGCATGTTTTAGGCTTGGTCTTGTGAAGTTTTTGTGCTTATTTTACCATGATTAAGGTCTGTCCCTAGTTGTTTGGGTCGACCATGACATGCATTGTATGCCCCCTTTGCATTTTTAGGCTTGTTAGCCTTAAGTATGTAAGTGTGTAGCATGCCATTCTTGCATGAATTTGGTGGGTTGGGATCATTTTCCATGTTATTTCAGCCCCTTTGATGTGCTTGTATGCTTACCTTGGGCACCTCTTTAATGCTTTAAAAGGTTGTATTGTATGCTCTATGCTTTAGCCGTTGTGTATGCTTTTGAATTTGAGCCACTTAGATGCCATCTAAGGGTCCCCTTTGCATGCTCAAGGACTGCCTTGAACTTGTTTTAAGCCTTCTTGGCCTTATAGGGCTTGGTTGGCTTAGCCATGGTTTAAGCCTCCTTGACTTGCTTCAAGTACTTGGACCATTTGCATGCTAGTGTTTGTCTTGTTTGAGTTGGTTTGACACCTCCTTTAGCATGATTTTCAGAGCTTATGTTGCATGCCAATTGTCCATGTTATACTCCTTTCAAGTGTGCTTGAGAGTTGCTTGCTTAATGCTTAGATTTGTGTCTTAACATGTGCATGTGTGTATGTGTGTTTAGCCCTCATATTTAAGCACTTTAGCCACTATTTTGGGCCTAATTAGAGCTGCCTAATTCATGTTCAAGACCACATTTTGCTTGTTTGCATGCTTACCTTGCATGTTTGCTTGCATTGACATGGTGCAGTCTAGATCACATGCCTAGGTTACATTGCATTGTGCATGCATTACCTTGCCTCCTGAATTGAGTATGATAGAGGTTGGGTCTCTTTGTGCTTGTTTGCATTGCATTTCATTTGAAATCAAAATGCATACTTGGTTTCTTGGGCCATCACGCATTGAAATGCGCAATTGGTGGTCCGAGAATCAAGGACCATGCCCCTTTGAGTCATAAATATGATAAGGGGCTTGTTTGGTGCATACATGGTTTGAATTGCATTGCCATGCAAGTTTTGTCCTCTGCTGCTGTAAGTTGCAGGTTCTGCAGGCATTTTTGGCCGACCGGCAACATATGGTGCCGACCGGCCATCCATTGGTGGCCGGTGGATGCATCTTGTGCCGATGACCACAATTCGTTGTCGATGGTAATTCTACTCAGCCGGTGGTGTCTTCCAGTGTTCAAAGAAGCATCTCTAAGACTTTGGCAGTCTTCAGAGGAGGCGAGCGAGGAAAACAGGCGATCTATGCATGGCGGCCTTAAACAAGACCGAACATGCATTACATCGGACCCGCTTCCCGAGGACTTTACTGTTTTCCCTAGCTTAGTTAATTTGTTAATTAATTAAGTGGTTTGTAATATTTAATTAGCTTGCGTAGTTAATTAATTTGTATTATTCTTTTGGTCCCTCCGAGCGAGGGCGAATCTGTAATAAGTGTGGGTGCGTGTGTGTGCATGTCTTCCAATCCCCACTTCTTTCTTCCCTTTTATTTACCAGCTTTTGATGGTAGATTAGGGCATGTCTAAATTAGCATACCTTATGCTATGCATGTGTGCATCCATACACTTGTCTCACATGCACCGGGCTCGGCGCATCATGCTAACTGCATTTGTACTTCAATTCCAAATTGAATACGTGCATCAATTGAGTGCATTTCACATGCCATGTTTAGGTTAGCCGAGCCTACTCTAAATTGCATCCTGTATGTGATGCATTAGTCAAATTGACATGAACTAGGACCATACATGTTTGCTAACTAGTTTATTGTTTTGGCACAGAGTACGATGTAAGTATTTTCATGCTTTAGCATACCGCATGCGTGTGAGTGCTATCATGACAGCATGCTTACCATGTGGCTAGATGCTTATGTGAGATAAACTGCCTGAATGCCTGTGGGTGAAGGCTGGATTGCCTGAGTTGGAACAACTCGTTGAAATCCATGTTTTAGCCTACTTGCGAGTAGCAAATCCCAAAACATTTTCTAAAACAAACGGATATGCAATGTTGTTCCAAATTAGGTGATCTAGTCTATACTTGTTTGCTGTGCGCATAACATAGTAATTCTAAGCTAATAACTGGAATAAGAACACATAACGTTTTCAAAATCGGATATCATGGTTAGTAGAGGCCGGTCTTCGGACCGGGCGAGAGGGGGTGCTCATAGCTGACCTTCCCCAATCGTATCCAAGCTCCCGAGCTGAGGCAACTTTGGTGATGACGGATACGTGGCCTTTGGCACCGAGTCAGGGTTTCCTAAATTTCCCCATTAAAAAATATTTAGGTGGCGACTCTGTATCTGGCAAAGCAATCCATGTTTGGCACTTCTTTTCAAAAATCTGTTTTTCTCAAAACGATTTGCCAGAGTAGGACTCTTTGGTTCAGATTAAGAACCGCAGCAAACAAAAGGGAGTCCGAACTGTAGAGTGAAGCCCAAGGGCGCGTCTACACGAGCCATTGCATGAGCTTCACTTTTGTGCCTCTCAAGCCATCATCGCAACCCATTTTGCTACTGTTTTGGGCCTGCATAGGGTCTGTTTGGGGTGGGTTTCATCATTTGAGCGTCGCTTTACATGCCTATAGTGTAATGTACTTCACTAGTTTCAATGCTTGAGCCATTCCATATGCGTTGTGTGAGTTGTTTGCATGATTCGGAGTCATTTTGGAGTCATGTTATATGCCATTTCAGAGTTGGAACATGTGTTGTTGTATGCCATATTTCATCCTTTCCATCCTTTCATACAGTTGTATCTTGTGCCCTAGGCTTTGGGCCCTTGCATCTTGCATGTTTGCATGTGTTTTGTTACCTCATTTTTATCATGTATGGCCACTGATTTGGGTGTGGCCAAGGCTCATCCATCTTGGTTTAAGTCCATCTTGCATTGTGTATGCCCTATAGTCCATGTTATCGCATGTTTGATCATTGCATTGTATATGCCTCGTTCATAACATTGCGTATGTTAGTGCATTGTGTATGCATGCCATATAATCCATGTGCATTGAGTATGCCATTGATTAGTTCATAGCATTGCGTATGCTAGTTTGCATGTTTGCACGTCATCCTTTGCATGTTTGCATGACTTAGTTGCATCGCCTTAGGATTGCATGCTTGAGGTCGCATTGTGCATGCCATTCTACTTATTGCATTGTGTTTGGAATAGGAGTTAGTCCAAACACGGGAAACGAGGGACGTTTCATACTCCAAGTGAGGAAACGTGCCTCGATTCTCGGACGCCGACACTCTTAACTAACACATGATGGAGTTTAGGCATTTATGTGTTTATATGTGCATTCATTTCACATTGAGTCGTGCAATCCGACTCCTTGGCCATCATGCATCGAGATGCGTGATTGGTGGCCCAAGGATCAAGGACTACACTCCCTAGAGCTTATGCAATGATGGGGAGAGTGGTCGTGCACACATGTGTTGCAAATACCTTGCTTTCTCTCTCTCTTGCCTTTGTTGCAGAAAATGCAGAAACCAGGAGAAGAAACTGGTCGGCCGACCAGGTTTTCTGGCAGGCCGACCACCTTTTCTGGTTTTCACCACCAAAGGTGGTCGGTAGGTGGTCTCCACTGCCTACCGCTGGTCGGCAGCCTCCCCCTAGATTCCCAGGGTAGAGTTTCATCTCCTTGGAGCTTTCTGTAAGTTTCTGAAATCAATTGCAAACAAAGGCGAGCCAGGGCATCGCGATGGATTTCCCGACAAGGCGACTCGAGCATGCATGCATCCTTTATCATTCAAAGTAGAGCTGAGGAAACCCATTTTACATAGTTTGCATGCTAGTTTAGTTATTTTGTTAATTAGCTAGTGTTGTGTAATAATTAGTTAATTCGATTCTGTATTATTTATTCGGACCCCCCTCCCGAGAAAGGGCAATGTTATAATAAGTGTGTGTGTGTGTGATGTATGTCTTCCAACCCCACGTCTTTCTCCATTTTATTTACCAGCTTATGATGGTTAATTTTAGGGCACGTTTCAATTAGCATCCTTATGCTCGTATGATTGCATCCATTCATCTATCTTGCATGCATTGGGCTCGACGCATCATACTAACTGCATTGTATTTCAATTCTGAGTTGAATACATGTTATCTGTAGCATCTCATATGCCATCTTAGAATAGCCGAGCCTATCTTAGTTGCATTTTGCATGTGTTGCATTAGCCATCTTAACATGAATTAGGATCATGTATTGATTACTAACTAGTTTCTGTTTTGGCTTGGAGTACTCGGTGAGTGTTTATGCTTTAGCATCCTTGCATGTGTGTGAGTGACTGCCATGATAGCATGCTTGCCATGAGACTAACTGCTTATGTGATATAACTGCCTGAATGCCTATGGGTGAAGGTTGGGTTATTTAAATTGGGACAATTCATTGATTGCGAATTTTAAGCCCACTTCAGAGTGGCAAATCACTATGTTTTCTAAGCCCACTTGAGGGTGGCAAAATCCGCATTTTAGCCTACTTGCGAGTAGCAAACCGCTTTCAAAAACAAACATGAGATGTTTTGTTCCAACTCAGACAATCCAGTCTATACTTGTATGTTGTGCACATCACATAGTAATTCTAGGCTAATAAACCGGAATAAGAGCACATGTGTTTTCAAAAACAAGATATCATACTTAGTAGTGGCCGATCTTTGATCGGGCGAGCGGGGGTGCTCATGAAATGACCTTCCCCAATCGTACCCAAGTTCCCGAGCCGAGGCAACTTTAGTGATGACGGACACGTGGCCTTAGGCACGAGTCAGGATTTCCTAAATTCCCCCCAAAATAAAATATTTAAGTGGCGACTCTGTATCTGGCAAAGCAGTCCATGTTTGGCGCTTCTTTCTAAAAATCAGTTTTTCAAAACGATTTGCCGGATTTGGACTCTTTGGTGATTTATCGATCTTGCATTGCACTTTGTGAGATTAGATTCAGAATCGTGACATTGAGTCCGAACTGTAGTGAACCCAATGAACAAAACGGGATTTTCCCAGGACGTTCAGGGACGTCTACATAAGGCTACCTGATACGTCACCGGGTTGATTTTCTCCAGCACTTCATATGGCCCAACATATCTTGGTGCTAATTTGCTCTTAATACCAAACCGCATTTGTCCTTTCATTGAAGTCACTTTAATAAACACGTGATCCTCGACTTTATATTCTTTGTCTCTTTTTCAGACATCAGCATAACTCTTTTGCCGGCTCTGTGCGGTTTTCAGTCGTTGTTGAAGCAGTTTCACTTTCTCAGTTGTTTCTTGCACAAGCTCCAGGCCCAACAACGGTCTGTCACCTACTTTATCCCAACAGATAGGAGAACGACATTATTTTTCCATATAAAGCTTCATAAGGAGCCATTCCAATGCTTGAATGATAGCTGTTATTGTATACAAACTCGACTAAAAGAAGATAAGTCTCCCAATTCTCTTGGAAGTCTAACACATACATCCGCAACATATCTTCCAAAGTCTGATTGGTTCTTTTGGATTGACCGTCTGTCTGTGAATGGTAGGCACTACTCAATCGCAATTCAGTTCCCAAAGCCTGTTGCAAACTTTGCCAGAATCTTGATATAAACTTCGAATCTCTGTCAGACACAATAAATATTGCTACACTATGTAATCTCACAATTTCATTCACATACATGTTAGCTAGCTTGTCTGCATTATAAATAGTTTTAACAGGCAGAAAATGGGCAGACTTAGTTAAACGATCAACAATGACCCAGATAGAATCCATACCTTGAGGGGAGCAAGGCAATCCGACGATAAAGTCCATCGTGATGTGTTCCCACTTCCATTCCGATATTGGAAGCGGCTGTAACAAACCAGCGGGTCGTTGATGTTTGGCTTTAACTTGTTGGCAGTGTAAACATCTAGCCACAAAATCTGCAATACACTTTTTCATTCCAAGCCACCATAAATTTTGTTTCAAATCATGATACATCTTTGTATTCCTCGGATGCATGGCAAATTTTAAGTTATGAACTTCAATCATGATGCGTTTCCTTAAATCTAAACAATCCGGCACACAGAGGCGATTATGAAATTTCAACGCATTCTTCTCAAGTATAAACCCGGGCCTTGGTTTTGAGTCGAATTCACTCACAATCTTTTTCAAGAATTCATCTTGCAGTTGTTTCTCTCTAATTTCTTCAATGATTGCTGGCTGGGCGGAGATAATAGCTAAAATTCCACCTCGTTCTTGTAATACAACTTCAATCTCATTCTTTTCCAAATCGCATAGTAGTTCTTTCTGGCTGGTGAGCAAACATGACAAATTTCCCATTGACTTTCAGCTTAAGGCATCTGCTACAGTATTAGCTTTTCCCGGATGATACAAAATCTGCAAATCATAATCTTTGATCAACTCCAACCATCTTCTTTGTCTCATGTTCAGTTCTTTCTGCATAAAAAAATATTTCAAACTCTTATGGTCGGTATACACCTCGCAAGTCACACCATACAGATAGCGTCGCCAAATTTTTAGAGCAAATACCACAGCTGCTAATTCAAGGTCATGGGTCGGATAATTCTTTTCATGCGGTCGGAGTTGCCGAGAAGCATAAGTAATTACCTTTCCATTTTGCATTAAGACACACCCCAAGCCTTTATAGGAAACATCACTGTAAATTTGGAAACCATCAGTACCAATAGGCAAAGTTAAAATTGGTGTGGTCACTAATCTGGTTTTCAATTCTTGAAAAGCCGATTCCCGCTGATCATTCCAATCAAATGGTATATTCTTCTGTGTCAACTGTGTCAGTGGCATAGCCAATTTTGAGAAGTCTTTTACAAATCTTCTGTAGTAACCTGCAAGTCCAAGAGAACTTCTAATTTCTGACACATTAGTTGGTTTTGGCTAGTCCATAATAGCTTCAATCTTCTGAGGGTCAATAGAGATATCGTCTTTGTCGATTACATGTCCCAAAAATGCCACACTGTCAAGCCAGAATTCACATTTGGATAATTTTGCATACAACTTCTTTTCTCTCAAAATCTGTAAAGCAGTTCGCAGATGGTTCTCATATTCTTTCTTGCTTTTGGAGTAAATCAAAATATTATCAATAAAGACAACAATAAATTCATCTAGAAATTGTTTGAACACCCTATTCATTAAATCCATGAACGTCGCAGGTGCATTAGTTACCTCGAATGGCATTACCAAAAATTCATAGTGCCCATATCGAGTTCTGAATACTGTTTTCTCTATATCTTTTGCTTTAACTTTTAACTGATGATAGCCTGATCGAAGATCGATTTTAGAAAACACTTGGGCTCCTTGAAGTTGGTCAAATAAATCATCTATCCGGGGTAATGGGTATTTATTTTTGATAGTTACTCTATTCAGTTCCTGGTAATCGATGCATAATCTCAAGGACCCATCCTTCTTCTTAACAAACAAAACTAGAGCACCCCAAGGTGAAGTGCTCGGGCGGATGAATTTCTTGTCTAACAATTCTTGAAGTTGGGCTTTCAATTTTTTCAGTTATGAGGTCAACATTTGGTGAGGGGTCTTAGAAATAGGTTGTGTTCCCGGTATTACTTCAATAGTGAACTCAATATCCCTATGAACTAAGTTCTAAGCAAGTCATTCGGAAACACATCAGGAAATTCATTAGCAACAGGAATAGTTTCCACATTAGAATTATCAGAAATCTCAATCAATACACAACACATATGACCCCTACATCCCTTTCTAAGCAGTTTAACAACTTTCATGGCAGAAATCAGGTATGGGGGAGAAATTATCCCATTTCCAGTAAACACAAACTCAGGTAAGCCAGGTGGACGAAATACAACAGATTTATTCACAAAATCTATAGTGGCACAATACTTAGTCAACCAATCCATGCCCATAATACAATCAAAATAATTAATGTTCAAGGGTAGTAAATCAACATACAATGTCATTTCGCCAATCATAGGATCACATGCCGAATAAACAAAAGCACATATCATAGAACCCCCAGACGGTGCAGATACAAATAGTAAATAGCTCATAGGTTCTAACGATCTAGTTAATTTTCGAGAAAAAGCATGCTATACAAATGAATGCGTAGACCAGAATCAATCAGCACATAGGCACTCTGAGCACAGATAGAAATTATACCTGACACTACTAATTCAGTGTTCTGTACATCCCCAGGCACTAAGGCGAATACTCTCCCTTGCCTTAACATTTCATTCTCGTTGTTGCCCCTAGCATTAGTTCTGGTATTTGATCTAGCCACTGAAGTAGGCCCAGCTGAACTTGCTGCAGGGTGACTGGCATTCCCGGATCCCAGTGGACAATCTTTTATCATATAGCCAACTTTGTCACACCAATAATAGGCACCAGATACACGGTAGCACACTCCTCTATGTTTTCTGCCACAATCTGGACAGTGTGGTATAGATCCACTACTTTGACTAGAGCTACTGGAGGATCCTGTGTTTTGCTTCTTCAAAAGTGATCGGCTCTTTTTGAAATTAAATCCTGCCATTTTACCTTTCCATTCAGTCATTAGAGTCGTAGCTTGCTTCTTTGCCTCCAGGATGGCCTCTGCCATCAATGCTCTATCAAGGACGTCGACATAGGTAGGCAATTTCAATACATCTGCTCGGTCATACACTTCCAGATCTAATCCTCTTTCAAATTTTCGAGCCTTTTTATAATTTGTATCGACCATATGAGGGGCAAATCTGGCTAACTCGGTGAATTTAGCTTCTTACTCGGCTACAGACATCTTTCCTTGCTTAAGTTCTTGGAATTCAGACACTTTTCGGTCTTTGAAGCATTGGGGAAAGTATTTGTTGTAGAATATCTCGTTAAATTGAGCCCATGTCATATCCCCGTTGTTGTTCCGAACCAACAGCCACCATCTCCGAGCTTTATCTTTTAGAGTATAGGTGGCCAAGAGTACTTTTTGAGTTGCAGAGCAAAGGAATACTTCAAACTTTTCCATTTCTAGTAACCAGGTTTCTGCCTTCAATGGTTCAATGCCACCCAAGAAGGTCGGCGGTTTCATTTTCATAAATTTTTGAGTCAAATTGATGATATCACTATTGTCTGGTTCAGCTACTATTGGCGGAGGCGGATGAGGTAAAGGTTGTTGTCTCAATTGTTGCGTCATGACTTCAGTCAAAGCCGCAAGCATCTGTTCCATTTTGTTCATTCGGGCCTCGGAAGATTCACTTATATCATTTCCCCTTGCATTCTCCATTTTGCTAAAGAGAGACTAGGTAACAATAAACATAGGAATAATCTTTTTCATTTCTTTTAATTTTTATTTATTCAGATTCAAATTCAGTTTTTACATGTATAACAATTATCACACACTCACATGTACTGATAAAAATGTCCCTAGTTCTTTCTAGGACATCCTATAGCTCTTATGGACTCATATGTGCGGTTTAACATGTGTTCTGATACCACTCTGTCACGACCCAAACCCGCCCCTATAGGTTTAGAATCGTAACTAGCCAGTAATCCTTGGATTACCAAAGGCCTCTGAATAGAATAACGTATAATTAAGGACTGTGGAAGCAAATATACCAACAATACATAGTCCATAGAGCCGTGCAGACATACATGGGACAGAAATTTAAAACCTTATATAATATATATATATGCATATACGCAACATCATAATGTAATAATCTTCATCACATTTAATACAGTTGTAGCCCAAAAGGGAAATATCCCAATAATCACATAAATCAAAAGACTTGATTATATTACTTATTAACACTAGGTCGTGACTTGTGCACAAAAAGGAACCTCCTCGGAGGCACAATGGCAGGCTGACAAAACAAAGACACCAGATCCTCCACTTTGGGTCTGGTCATGCGCCTGGTCACCTATATATATAATATAAATAGTGAGCGGAAGCCTAGTGAATAATAACAAAGTAAAGATTTTAATAAATGTTGCCCAGAACATATTTCAAATTTCATAGCAAATCATAATCATAATCAGGTTTATAACGGAAGCATAGTCATAGTCTTATTCATATTCAAATCATGTATGGAACATCATTTAGCATAAACATGTCTCTTTGGTCAAGCGTATCAAATTTCAAAAAGGAACCTCCGGTACTAGGTAACATATCTCATACATGAGCCACGATATTGTTTTCCCCGGGTGAGGGCCTGTGTTACAGTATTATCTCTTCCAGGCGAAGGCCTCATGACCATAAGCCACAGTATTATGTCCCCTAAGTGAAGGCCTCTGCTAAGGACACTACAATTACTTTTCAAGAAAATTAGACATTCATTCATTCATACAAAACATAGTATTTCAGAAAACAGATTATTTCATATCATCAGAAAATAATTAAAGTCAAACATAACTTTACAATGTTATTAGTCACAGATAACTTTGGCAGTAAACAAATGGATCAACTGCTCACAACGCGTGACCTACACCAAACATAACAGATACATATAATGAAACACACACTCGATTGATACTTAACTTCTTTTGTTTCATTCTTAGTGTGTTCTATATCTTAACCTCTTATTGAGTCTTAATCATGGCCTAGGAGTGCCTAGGATGCAATGACGATGCTAAAATGTACTTGAAAACACTTAACAAAAATTACTGAAAATAGGGATTTCGCTCGAGCGTAGCATTCTTCACTTGAACGGACATGCAAAAATGTAGTGGTTGCTCAAGCACACATTTCACGCTCGAAGGGTCTACAAAACACTCAAACTTCTGGGAGCATGCATTTCACGCTCGAGCCAACCCTTGGTCGCTCGAGCGGAAGTGCAAAAATAAGGCGGTCGTTCGAGCGTAGACTCCTTCGCTCGAGTGTAAGAGCAGAATTCTAAAATTTCCAGATTCACTCCCAAGCTCAAAATTCAATTTCCAAACCTTTAAAATATATTCTTTTGGGCCAAAACTTTAGTAAAACATTAGGAAACTCATAGTACATAATGAATTACAAACTATTTTGCAAAAGTAAGCCAAAAAGCAAAGCCAATTGTACTAAACAAAGCTTGAAACTTAAATAACATAACTTGTATGTAATGTCATGAATTTCAGCTCCCCATAACATGATCAAGTGAGTCATTAAGCTCAAAAACAAGTTGAATTCATTTAACAAAACTAAGATATGAACATGCATATGGGAATTCTTGTAAAAACAACTTCAAAACCTCATGATATGCACATGCATGCATGAGTCATGTTCAATTCTATCATCTAATCTCAATTCTCTTTGAATAATGCATAACAACTTCATTTCTTGTGGATTTCACATGTAATTGAGCCTAAGGTTACAAAATGTGAGTTGAAGTCTTACCTAAGGCTCAAATTCTTCAAGTTGGAGTTTAATTCCTTTGAATTCACTTCAATCTCCTCCAAACTCTAACAATCACTATATAATTGAGCTCAATTTCTTTTTCTCCCACTCTCACACGTTTTTGATGCTCAAGCAAGAGGAAGTGGAAGTGTAAAAGTGTGTAGGAAATAATGAGGTAGCTTTATATAGGCTTGATTAATAAATTCATTAATTTAGGCTTAATTGAACATTAATTATTCTAATTATTTCGTTCCGAATCGAATTTTAATTAAACCTACTATAAAATTCTAAAAATTCTAATTAACACATAAATGAAGCCAATTTCTAAATCGGATGCTAATAAGGGCTTCAATTCACAAACAGAAACGGAAACATGAACAGATCTTTCTACGTTAAACAGATATAAACACAAATAAGATAATATATGATGCAAAATTTCACTTTAATTTTTATTAGGCATAATTAAGCATAAATTAACATTAATCATGGTTTGGGGTTGTTACAAAAACCCTTCATTGTTAGCTTCCATTCATTAGTTCACACACTAAACACCCTCATTTTTTATTCGTAGCTTTCCATTAGTTTACACACTAAACCTCATCCTCATTCATGTTATGGAAGATTTCTCTTCTAAAAATTTAGATTTTCATAAACAAATAAATGTTTATCAGAAAGATAGCCATGGAAATGTGAGTTTTGCAATGTAAAAGTCTTATTCTTCTTTTTTAGCATCTTTCAGATAACCAGGGTCAGAATATATCAATTTATTTGGCAGTCTACTACCGAAATAATTATGTAATTTCAGAAGTTGTCATCCAAAATAATTTAAATTTTACGACATTCAACTTTCGAACTAGTAAAAATAATTCAGACAACTACATTCGAACAGTAGCAATTTGTTCGACACTGTACTTTCGAATGAAGTAAATTTTTTTTTCTCATTTGATATTCCAAATTTGTAAACTGCATACTAAATTTGCAGTTTCAAATTACAAATTTGTCTTTAGAATGCTATTTCAAATTTGTAATGTTGTACAAAACATGCAGAAATATGTGTCAACTCAAGGAAGTTAAGTTTACATGGATAGTGTGTTGGATTACACTATTCAATTCACAACTGAACAGGTTCACTCTATGAAATTATAATGATTGTGTTTTGAATTGCTCAACAAATGTAAATGTTTGATAATATTTGTTTGACTTTGTAGGTATTCAAAAGTAAAGATGAATTGCTCAACTGGGTACGTGAAGTTAGAAACAGAAATGGTTTGGTCATTGTAATCAAAACATCAGACTATGGTGGAGGGAAAAAAAGACCCAGGATGTATCTTGCTTATGAGAGGAGTGGCCAATATGGAGCGACAAAGAAGTTAAAACATGATGTCAAAAATACATCAAGAATAACCGGTACGAAGAAGTGTGGTTGTCTTTTTGATATGAGGGCTCATAGGTTTACCACAAATGATGAATGATATGAGGGCTCACAGGTTTACCACTACTGATGAATGGACATTGACCATAGTATGCGGATTGCATAACCGTTCACCTGCGGAGCACCTTAAGGGACATCATATGCGGGGAGGCAGTCAAAGGATGAGAAAGCATTGTTAATGGATATGTCAAAGAGCATGGTTAGGCCAAAAGAAATCCGAGTAACCTTGAAACAACGAGATGCCCTCAATGTAAGCACACTTAAAACCATTTACAATGTACGCCATCGAAACAGGGTGGTACAGAGAGCTGGAAGATCATAGATGCAACACTTATTGGGTGAATTGGCCAAGTATAATTACATTGAGCACCATCGATGTAAAGAGTCCACAATAACTGTGATAGGCTTGTTTTGGGCACATCCTACCAGTTTGGACTTATTTTGGTCTTTCCCACGTATATTAATTATGGATTGCACATATAAAACCAACAGATATCATCTTCCTCTTCTTGAATTTGTGAGAGTGACATCAACTGAAATGATTTTCTTTGTAGCTTTCGCATACTTACAGTATGAGAGGGCCGATAACTATGTGTGGGTGTTAGCTACATTGCATGATGTCATGGATGGTTTTGTTTTGCCAGTGATTATTGTCACTAATAGAGAGCTAGGCTTAATGAATGCCATACAAAAGATATTCCCGAGTAGTAAACATTTATTATGTTGTTGGCATATCAGTAAGAATGTATTGACCAAATGCAAGAAAATGTTTAAGACACAGCAGAAATGGAAGAAATTCAACCATGAGTGGAACTCTTTATTGTATTCATCTTCTGAAACTTAATACGATGAGCGTCTTAAATCATTACTTAAGGAATTCAGCAGTTATCCCGATGCAAACAACTACGTCATGGATACTTGGTTGGTTCTTTACAAGGAGAAATTTGTGGCGGCATGGCCAGACACATGTATGCATTGTGGCTATGTTACAACCAACCGATAAGATTACTTTTGTTCAATAAGTTATTAATAAGTGGCATGTACTTGATTTTTATTTGACTTACATTGAATTGAACAGGGTTGAGAGTGCACATGCAAAACTTAAAAGACAATTGGGTTCATGTCCGCATCCATGATTAGGGATTATGGTCATTGTGTGGAGGCGGCGACTCACTTGGAGACTATGATTCAGACTGAAAAGGAGAGGATGAGGGGCTCCAAGAAGAGGAGTCAGGAGGTTCAAGGGAAAACTCAGGATAGTAAGAGGCAAAGCGGTTCCAACCCACAGTAGTCCTAGGAAGCATAGTCTAGGTCCACTTTCCCGATACCAAGTTCTGGTTCTGGGAGAGGTGATTAGGGAGGGATCACTTGCTTTAAGTGTGGTCAGTTGGGCCACAAGTCTGTAGTTTGCCCATACAGAGGAGGAGGGCAACAGTTTGCACCGTCTGCGACTTGTTCTCAGAGCCAAAGTCAATGGAGAGGGCAACCGCCTACCTATTATCAGTGTGGGTAGCCAGGGCACCTGAGGAGATTTTTTCCTCAGGCAGGTGACGCATCTGGTGTGTTTGCTTTGAGGCAGACATTGAGCCATCAACCTGCACAGTCAGCACAAGCCTCGAGGGCCAATTAGGGAGCCTCTTTGACTCAATCCATGTATCAGACTTATGTTCCAAGAGATGAGTAGGTAGAGTAGGGACCTGTGAGGCGTATGTATATTGTTACCATGCCAAATTTGTTGCCAACACCTTTGATAGTGAGAGGTAACTTCTTGTTCTGTAATTCTTTTGCCAATGTGTTGATTGATACTAGTGCATCGCATTCTTTCATTTCGTCTGCATTCACATCAGCATTGGGGTTGGAAGTGGCTCAGTTAGCATCTCCACTCAGGATAGAGTCACCTATTGGTGGTGAGGTTATGTTGGACCAGGGATGTCGGGGTTGTGAGATAGAGGTTATCGGTTGTTGACTTCCTTTTCCTTTTGTGTTGATTGATATGTCGAGTTTTGATGTTATTTTAAGCATGTATTGGTTGTCATCTTATCGGCCATTATAGACTATTATTGTCAGAGAGTTACAGTGTGCACCTCAAGTGGTGATTATTTTTATTTCCTGAGGGACCGAGTTGATAGGGCCTTATTGCTAGTGGGTGATCTCTGTGGTCGGGGTGAGCTTAGTCTCCTTCTTACTACATTATTGGGTGTCGAGAGCAATATGATCTGAGTTGAGTTACCAAGGGTAGTTTGTGAATACCTTGACGTCTTTTCCAAGGATTTCACTAGTTTACCACCTCATTGTGAGATTGAGTTCTCTATTGACCTAGTGCCTGGCACGTCACCAATTTCTATGACACCGTATAGATTTACACCCATCGAGTTGAGTGAGTTAAAGATTCAACTCCAGGAATTGCTAGATAAAGGTTTTATCCGCCTTAGTACTTCGCCTTAGGGAGTACCGGCTTTCTTTGCCAAAAAGAATGATGGCGCTTTGCGACTTTGTATTGATTACCAGAAATTGAACCGGGTTGTTGTTAAGAACAAATACCCAATGCCTCGTATAGATGACTTGTTTGATCAGTTGAAGGGGCCTTGTTGCTTCTCTAAGATGGATTTGAGATCGGGTTATCACCAATTGAGAGTGAAGGAGGAGATCCAGAAGACGACATTCCGTACGCGGTATGGCCATTATGAGTTTCTAGTGATGCCTTTTGGGTTGACCAATGCACCGATGTTGTTTATTGATTTGATAAACCAAATCTTTCGGGAGTTCTTAGATTGCTTTGTAGTTGTCTTTGCGGATGACATCTTGATTTACTCACTATTTGAGGAGGAACGCGATGAAGACTTGCAAGTTGTGCTTAAGTTACTTAGAGCCCACAAATTGTATGCTAAGTTCGGGAAGTATGATTTCTGGTTGAAGGAAGTGAAATTCCTAGGCCATGTAGTATCCAGGGAAGGGGTGACTGTAGATTCTTCCAAGATTGAGGTAGCGCAAGATTGGGAATAACCTAAGAATGCTTTTGAGATCCGAAGTTTCTTGTTAGCTGAGTATTACTATCGTTTTGTAAAGAATTTCTTTAGATTAGCCTCGCTGTTGACTACACTGACAAGGAAGGGAATTAAGTTTGTGTAGAGTGAGACTTGTGAGAAATCATTTCAAGAACTTAACGTTAGACTTACCACTACTCCAGTGTTGATTATTCTGGAGAGGGGTCTGGGCTATGCAGTATATTGTGATGCATCTCGGGAAGGCTTAGGTTGTGTCTTGATGCAAGAAGGGAAGGTAGTAGCTTATCGTTCACGTTAATTGAAAACACACGAGAGAAATTATCCTACTTGGGGGAGCCGAATGAATAGAAGAGTCAGCAGGAATGTACCCCGGAAGTCAGAGACTATTCGGCTCCGTACTAATCGACTAAGATACCGAATATATAGAAATTGCCGAATGGATGGGAAGATGTATGTTGGAATAAACAAAAGGATAATAAGTAGAAAGTGGGCTCTGGACCCGAGGTCCAGAAAATGAGTATAAATGCAAGAACTTCAAATTTAGAAAGGTATGTAAGAATCACTTCACTAAACTTAGAAAAACAAGCTTTCTTGAGTATAAGAACTGACTTGCCCGTCGGAGTGCTAACCCCGGCACCCCCGACTGGAGTGTTTGTCTTTGCAGGTGACTAAGCTGAGGGTCAAGAGCGTCTCCCAGGATTTGAAGAGTATTTCCAAAACCACTTCCCCACAATTGGCGCCATCTGTGGGAATACTCAAGCACATCTATGGAAGGCGTGACGCAAGATCCTCCGATAGCCACCGACGCGATCACACAGAGAGTCGACTTCACTCCGGCAAATACGCTCGAGAAAGAAATCATCGCTGCAAGACGTGCCTTGAATGTCGATTCACAAACGACTTCAACGCAAGAGACGATGCTAGCCATCATGGAATGAGCCAAAAGGACCAAACACAGTTTAGACAGCACCATCGTTGAGAACGAGCGCCTTCGCCGCGATCTGGCCTTAGAAATAGTAAAGTCCAAACAAACAATGTGCCGGGTTTCTGGCGACCCCCAAGGGCAGGCGATCTACGGACTCGGGCCTGACAGCAAAACGCCGATGCTAGCTGTGCTTCAGCCTATTACTTTGAGTTAACTAAAGACGAACGTCTCCGGCGAAGTGTTCCACATGATGATATCCATATGATATACAGCCTGCCGAAAGCCCCAGTCGTACATGCAATCCAGTCCCTCCCAGGCCCTCAGCAGCAACTCACGCCAGCAAAGCGACCCCGAGAATCGCCAAGCATCGCCTTCGACGACTCTGACTTGATCGACGTAACACTCTCTCACATCGACCCATTAGTTGTCGCGCTACGCGTAAACCGGTTCACCGTCGAACGCGTTCTTATAGACCAAGGCAGCACTTCGGAGGTCATGTATTATAAAACCTTCATCAAACTCGGGTTCACCGAATCGGACCTGACTCCGGCCCCTTATCCACTATTCGGCTTCAATGCCAACCCCGAATACCCACTGGGAAAGATCAACCTACCCATTCGAGCGGGTTCTAGAACGGTGGATGTAGAATTCCTGGTTGTCCAGCTGCCATCGCTGTACAATATCATCATGGGGCGCTCATGGTTGCATACCTTACAGGCCATCCCGAGCACCTATCATCAATTGTTACGTTTCCCAACAGAACACGGCATTGAGCAGATCCGCGGCTCCCAAAAATCGACACAAGCATGTTACCTCCTGGCCGTCAAAATACCAAAGGAATTGCAGGTAAATTCCATTGAGGTACCCAACCGGGAAATCCTCAATGACGTCGGGCGGCAACCAAGCGAAAAGGCCACGGAAGGTTTAGACCGAGTTGACATCGATAGAAGCCCGGAGAAGTTCTTCATGATCGGCACCTCTTTAAACCAAGCCGATAAATAGCAGCTGATCTCCTTTCTACTAGCCAACCTCGACGTCTTTGCGTGGACTCCGTATGAGATGCCGGGTATAGACCCATCAGTTTCACAGCACCACCTGAACGTCGACCCTATATGAAAGCCCATCATTCAGAAAGGCCGTCGATCTGCCACAGAGCACACTGCCGCCGTCATAGAAGAAGTCGATAGACTGCTTGACGTCGAGGCAATTAGAGAAGTCACCTATCCCACGTGGCTCTCCAACACGGTGGTGGTGAAAAAGAAAAATGGAACCTGGCGAGTGTGCGTCGACTTCACGGATCTGAACAAAGCCTGCCCCAAGGACTGCTTTCCCTTACCTAGAATCGACCAACTCGTCGATGCAACGGCGCGCCACCAACGCATGAGTTTCCTCGACGCTTACAGAGGCTATCATCAGATCGCCATGCATCCGGATGACCAGGACAAAACTGCATTCCTCACCCCAGAGGGACCCTCTTGCTACAAAGTTATGCCTTTCGGGCTGAAGAATGCAGGGGCAACTTACCAAAGACTGGTCACCGCTATGTTCAAAGAACAACTCGGCCACACTATGGAAGTCTACATCGACGATATGGTGGTCAAGTCCAAAGAAGAAAAAGATCACATAGCCGATCTAGAGAAGACATTCGGCATCTTGCGCAAATACAGAATGAAACTGAACGCCTCCAAATGCGCGTTTGGAATCGGCTCCGGCAAATTCCTGGGTTATATCGTCAACCACCGTAGAATCGAAGTCAACCCGAGGCAAGTCATAGCAATTCTGGAACTCAGTTCCCCCCAATCAGTGAAAGAAGTCCAAAAGTTGATGGGGATGGCCGCTGTACTCAATAAATTCATCAGTCGATCAACAGACCGTTGTAGACAATTCTTTCAGACGCTACATCAAGGCAAAGCTTTTGAATGGTCCGCTGAGTGCGAGGCAGCTTTCATCGGGCTCAAGACTTACCTCCGGTCAGTACCTCTCTTGACAACACCAGCTGTCGGTGACCCCTTCATTCTCAGATCTGGCGGTCTCAGATAGGGCACAAGACCGTACTATTAAAAAGAAGAGGAAGAGGCGACAAAGATATTATGTGAGCAAAGCAATGGTCGATGCCGAGACACGTTACCTTCCGCTAGAAAAACTCATCCTAGCCTTGGTCATGGCAGCAAGAAAGCTGATTCATTACTTCCAAGGGCATAGCATCGGGGTGATAACAGATTATCCCCTCCAATCAGTACTACGGAGTGTAGAAGCTTCAGGACGTATTTCAAAATGGGCTCTTGAACTCGGCCAATATGACATTCAGTTTTTACCCAAAACCGCAATCAAGGGACAGGTGCTGGCCGACTTTGTTGCCAAATTCACAGGCGGGCTTTCAGACCTTAAACCTGCCGACGTTCTATCAAAGGCCGAAGTTTGATCAAAGCGGAACTGGAGAATTTATGTCGGGGATATTTGGCAGCTATATTGTGATGGATCATCCAACCAACGGGGCTGCAGCGCCGGCGTAGTAATCATGTCTTCCGACGGCGCAGTAATAGAGCAGGCCGTCAAGCTTGGCTTCGAAGCATCAAATAATGAGGCCGAGTATGAAGCCCTCCTAGCCGGTCTACAGAATGCACATATTCTCGGCGCTCGGCGTTTGCTAGTGTTTTGTGACTCAAAATTGGTCATCAACCAACTAAAGGGAGAATCTGCCGCAAAAACGGAGTATGGTGGCCTATATGAAAGCGGCCAACTCTTTGCTAACGAAGTTTGACCATCACGAATTGAATCAAATAACACGTGATCAGAACACACACGCAAATGCCCTAGCGTGCCTAGCCTCTGCCATCAATTCTGAGCTCAAACGGACAATTGAAGTAGGTTTCATCCTGGAGCCGAGTATTGGCCCTTCGGAGGAAACCCACGTCAACATTATAGAATCCGCGCCAAGCTGGATGGACCCCATTGCCGGATTTCTCTCTTCTGAACAACTTCCAGAGGACAAAAAAGAAGCACACAAGCTACGCAATAAGGCCCTGCGATACTATCTGGATCCACAAGGAGGGCTTTATAAAAAGTCCCTCTCCGGTTCCTATTTGGAATACGTACACCCGGATAAAGTGGAGGAGCTCCTAACTGAGATACATGAGGGCAGTTGTGGTGCCCACTCTGGCGGACGCTCCCTGGCCCATCGAGCTATAACACAGGGGTATTATTGGCCGACAATGAGAGCCGACGCAGAAAATTACGTTAAAAAATGTGAACAATGCCAAAAGTTCTCCCCACTGACCCATTTGCCCACCGAAGAGTTGAGCTCTATCACCAGTCCCTGGCCGTTTGCTCAATGGGGGCTTGATATCGTAGAACCATTTCCAAGGGCCCCAGGAAACAAGCGATTCTTAATCGTAGCAACAGATTACTTTACAAAATGGGTCGAAGCGGAGGCTCTAACACACATATGAGATGTCGACGTAAAGCGATTTGTATGGAGAAACATTATTACGTGATTTGGCATTCCAAGAGCGCTCATTTCAGACAATGGCACCCAGTTCGATTATGGCGTATACCGAGAGTTGTGCAGCAAATAGGGTATCATGTCTTACTTCTCTACGCCCGCGTACCCCCAGAGTAACGGTCAAGCTGAAGCCTATAACAAAACCATCTTGGACGGCATCAAAAAGAGGCTAGAAAAAGCTAAAGGCAGATGGGTCGAAGAATTGCCAAGTGTATTGTGGGTGCATCGCACAACGCCGAGGAGGTCCACCGGTGAAATGCCGTTCGCTTTATGCTTCGGAACCCAAGCAATTTTACCCATAGAAATCGGCCTCCCGACTTTGAAATCGCAAGCCTTTGATACGGGCCGAAATGACATGATGCTCACCCTGGATCTGGATCTAATCGAGGAACGAAGAGACCGCGCCCTGGCCTCCATGGCACGGTATCAGCAGCAGCTCACTAAGTCGTACAATCAACGAGTTCAACTGCGCCGTTATGCCCCAGGAGAGCTGGTCTTGAAAAAAGTACTTCCAGCCAACCGGAGACCGGCGGACGGAAAGCTGGGTTCGAACTGGGACGGCCCCTATCAAGTCGACTCCATTGCAAGAACAGGAGCATATCGGCTCTCGGACATGTCTGGAAGAAGCCTGCCACGGCCTTGGAATTCAACACATCTACGAAAATTTTACCAATGACCCGATCTGTGGGCTTGGTATCTGTACATACTCTGCTGTAATGCAAAAGTTTCTCGTTTTTATTCCTCAGCTCGTACGCTTCTTATTTGGCCAAACAAGTCTCCGGATTCAGAGCGCCCTTCGTGGACACCACGATTGGCCGAACAAGTCTCCGGATTCGGAACGCCCTTCGTGGACACCACGATTGGCCGAACAATTCTCCGGATTCGGAGCGCCCTTCGTGGACACCACGATTGGCCGAACAAGTCTTCGGATTCGCAGCGCCCTTCATGGACACCACGATTGGCCCTACAAGTCTCCGGATTCGGAGCGCCCTTCGTGGACACCACGATTGGCCGAACAAGTCTCCGGATTCGGAGCGCCCTTCGTGGACACCACGATTGGCCGAATAAGTCTCCGGATTCGGGGTACCCTTCGTGGGGGTCACGACTCGACTAACAAACTACATGATTCTTAATTGGAGCCGATCGACGCATGTTCGAACGTTTACATTACGCAATACAGAGGCTGACAATAAATTGCGATAGGACATTTCATTACGCGCAAAACATTTCAAAAGCTGCTAATAGAAAAATTCTATTTATTAAAAAGCCACCAAACATTTCAAGCATTTGATAAAGAAATTCTATTTATTTAACATTATAGTCCACTAAGTCGGCGTCTTCGTCGTCGTTTTTCTCGATTTCGAACTCGGGATACGGAAGGTAATGCCGATGATATAGGGGCGAAGCCGAATTTATACCCACGGACCCAAGAGCTTCCACGGTTTGAAGGGCCTTGATCCAGCCGTGCTTGAAACCACGATTTTCGCATCGGCAAACTTCCTCAGCTAGGTCCGTTTTGGTCTTTTTAACCCCGACCTTCAAGCCGTCTCAATATCCTCTCTCATAACCCGAGGCCTCTCGGTTCGCCCTCTCCCCTATGCTTTTCGCTTGACTGTCCACCACCGACTCGGCCGCTCGAACACTCTTCAGCTCCCGAAGCTCACTCTCAGCCTTTTTCGCGCGAGCCTCCAGACTACGATTCCTTTCGTTGTTTTTCTCACTCTCGCGTCGGGCTTCACGCAGACGCATCTTGACTTCATAAGCGCTATACAACTCTTAATCCATTATGTATGCCATCCCGAATACTTGAAATCCCCGTCCGACCATCGATCGTTGGACCTCCGTGAAAAAATTTGCGGCGAACTCGACTGCCACATCTGGATCTTTAATTATAGAATCCGCCTCCGTCATCAGTCTATTCTTCACAAGAACCGCAAAACTCAGCAGTCGTGGCGCTGCCTCAGGCTCAACTTGCGGTCGTGGGCACGGGGAACCTCCCCGTTGTCCGTCCTTTCGGGGTGATCTGCTTCGACGACTAGGGGGCCTCTCTTTTTTCCGATCCATGGATGCTCCTCTTCTCGTGTGGGTAGGCTCGCTGCCGCGATTTATTTTGACTGCTAAACTCAGCCAATGTTGGCCCTTGCCAGGTTCAGATCGAGCCTGAATAGAAATGAGTCAAATTGTTGGCATGAACTCGCCCATTTATTCTGGGGTATATGCAGCTCCCCCGAGAAAACTGAGTGCCAAACGTCGTAATTTATGCCTCAGCCAGCCCACGATTCCGAGATAGTCAGCTTATTCAGTTCCTCAGGCTCGCGCCCTGGCTAAGGCAAGGGTAGATCCATTAATCTCGTCGGCTATATTGTAAGTGCTATCGCCGGTTATCCTAAGATCGCTAGGGCAACGGCACTCATTTATCTAGTCGGCCATATTTTCAAATGGTAACGCCGAATAAGTTATGCCTCAGCCAGCCCACGATTCCGAGATAGTCGGCTCATTCGGTTCCTCAAGCTCGCGCCCTGACTAAGGCAAGGGCAGATTCATTAATCTCGTTGGCCATATTGCAAGTGCTATCGCCGGTTATCCTAAGATCGCTAGGGCAACGGCACTCATTTATCTAGTCAGCCATATTTTCAAATGATAACGCCGAATAAGTTATGCCTCAGCCAGCCAACGATTTCGAGATAGTCGGCTCATTCGGTTCCTCAGGCTCGCGCCCTGGCTAAGGCAAGGGCAGATTCATTAATCTCGTTGGCCATATTGCAAGTGCTATCGCTGGTTATCCTAAGATCGCTGGGGCAACAGCACTCATTTATCTAGTCGGCCATATTTTCAAATGATAACGCCGAATAAGTTATGCCTCAGCCAGCCCACGATTCCGAGATAGTCGGCTCATTCAGTTCCTCAGGCTCGCGCCCTGGCTAAGCCAAGGGCAAGTTCCTCAGGTCGATCGTCCGAGCTCAAAACTGAGTAATATCATTAAGTAATATCATTCTTCATTAGCAAAATTGAGCACAACTCATGACATTTTATATATATTCAAAATAAATAAGCTATAAGCCCGCACAAAATTGTCTGACAAAACGATTGTAACAATACATCAGTAAAATCCTAATACATTTGTGAAAACCTAAAAGTCAATTGCCTAGCTCAGCCTTCGGAATCAGTCTCCAGTGGCTCAACATCCACCTGCCGTCGCAGACTGGCATAGTCGGTGAAACTCCGATTCTGAGAAGGGCTTTGTGCCAGCCATGCTTGAACCCCCTGTTGTCGAACCGCGGGCCCTGGTCCATGTATTCGGCAAGCCCAGCATCCTTTCCGGCTTCGAATACTTTGGAGGCAACTTCATGTCGCCAACTCACCGGCTGCGGTAAACCTTCATTGGGACAATCTCGTGCCCGTTTTTCGCGTCGCCTTCTTTTTTTCTCGCTCACACGATCGATCTGCAAAGCGAGCCTTTTCTACCCGGCCCGAGCCGCTTCCTTGTTCGCTCTTAAAACTGCGTCTTCAGCCCTCTTCCTCTGGCCCTCCACCTGTTTTCGCAAGCAGTCAATCTGTTTGACGGAGTCGAGATGCCGACGTCCCATGTCGGCTATCCTTCCGACGGTCTATAAAGGAAAAACCCAAAAACATAACCCCAACAAAGATTTTGGATAAAGTGAAGAAAAGTCAAAATACGTGCGAAGTGCCGATTCGCGATTAGTCTGCGTCGCGTTCAGATCTGGTTCCACGAAAAGCCTCCATATCACCCAAGAACGACACGGACGTGGCCACCAAATCGACCTCTGGATCTTTAAGCCGGCGTTAGAGGAAGCATGTCCTTCACCATTGGACGAATGACAAAAGGAACAACCTCATTAGATCCTCTCGATCGAGGATGCTTACCACTTTGTTCGTCTCGAACCGCCTTGAGGCCTTGTCTCGCTTCCTCAAATTTTTTCGCCGTCTTCCCGACCAACGGAGATTCGGCATTCCGACCCTTCGCTCTTCTAGAACCCCAAGGATCTTGATTCTAAGCAGGTGGTGGAGTCGAGATTCGAGGACGGGCGGCATTTCGCATTTAAACGCCCTCGCTCATTGTGCGGCTAACCTCTCCGCGTTCGCCTTTTTAGCAAGCTTTGTCAGACTCAATCCGGCCATATCCACGGAGTCTACGACGGGAAGATCCTCTAAGCGTTGAAAAACGTCGGCAGAAGGAAGATCACCCGGTCCTGATGTAAATGGAGGATCGGTGGAATCCAATACCTCCTCAGATTCGGCCTCGGATTGATTTGAGTCGGCGGTATCAGCTACCTCGTTTCGCTCCGAATCGGACCCTTCAAAGCCTACCTGCCTTAGGTTTTTGAAGTCGGACAGAATAAGAGCAGTAAGTGAATCTTCACCCTTCGAAATCGGTATGTTTTCCGCTGCCGAGAAGGTTGTGTATGTCGGCTCGTAATAAAGCAGAATGTGAGCCGCCCTCCCCTGTCTCTGAAGACTTCGACGGCCAAAATACCTAAGAGCAACCCTAATATCTGAAAGAACGGCGTCATGGGTTGAAGATAGTACTTTTTTCAAACCCCTCCCTGCACGAGACGAAGCCATAAGATTTCAACGGAATAGGTTTTACAATAAAAATGAACGCGACAAAAACAAGGAGATACACGGCGACCTGGCTCGCCCCTCCGTCTAGGAATAGGGTCAACACAATCCTCCCTTTCGCCAAATTCCCAGTTGCCCTGGACAACGACCATAACATCATCAACTCGTTTCCCAGAGCTGGAAAGCATAGTGATTAGTTGATGGTCGGTATCCTTAGCTCTAAGGAAATAACGCCCTTGCCGACCGGAGGACTTAGCCAAGGCATAACAGTGCCGGATGGCCGGAATGCCAAGATTAATTCCAAGGCGACAATTCAACACAACAATCCCCATTATAATTCTAAAGAAATTCACGTTAGGCTGAGAAAGGATTAAATCCCAATGGCGAAGCACAGCCCTCAAAAATGGGTGTAGAGGGAAGCGGACTCCACCCTTTGCGATTGACAAAAGAGGAAAAACGATTATGGTCTCGTCCTCCCTCTCCATGTCAAGGGTGCCGTCTGCCAAAAGTGACAGACGGACATCATCAGGAATAGAGAAATGGCGTCTAAAACCAGCAATTCGATCTGATGAGAGAAGGTCTTTCAAATGCTTCGCCATACTCTGCAATTGGCACAGATACGCCAAAGAATAAAATCGGAATAGTTCTCGAAGCAAAGAAGTGGAAAACTTACGGAAGATGAAGATTTTTGAGGAGACAAAATTGTAAGAACGATCCAAAGGCCAACCCAGCGACCGGTATCATGGAATGTGAATCTGAAGGGATGCCAATCTTTGAAAACGCAATGAATAGATATGAACGAAGAGACGGGAAGTCAGTACGACAACCAAAAGGGTGTATACTTAGACGTATGCTTTGTGGGCCCGAATACCAAAATTTTGGTGGGGTATTCAAAACTCGGAGCCAAGCACTCTAGCCAACAAACATTAGGAGAATGCTTGGGGGGCAATTGTGGGAGCCGAATGAACAGAAGAGTCAGCAGGAATGTACCCCGGAAGTCAGAGACTATTAGGCTCCGTACTAATCGACTAAGATACCGAATATATAGAAATTGCCGAATGGATGGGAAGATGTATGTTGGAATAAACAAAAGGATAATAAGTAGAAAGTGGGCTCTGGACCCGAGGTCTAGAAAATGAGTATAAATGCAAGAGCTTCAGATTTAGAAAGGTATGTAAGAATCACTTCACTAAACTTAGAAAAACAAGCTTTCTTGAGTATAAGAACTAACTTGCCCGTCGGAGTGCTAACCCCGGCACCCCCGACCGGAGTGTTTGTCTTTGCAAGTGACTAAGTTGAGGGTCAAGAGCATCTCCCAGGATTTGAAGAGTATTTCCAAAACCACTTCCCCACACTACTCATGACGTAGAGCTAGCAACTGTGATCTTTGCCTTGAAAATTTGGAGACATTATCTGTATGGTGAGAGGTTTGAGGTATTCTCCGATCACAAGAGTTTGAAGTATTTTTTTCATAAAAGGATTTGAATTTGAGGCAGAAAAGGTGGATGGAGTTTATGGAAGATTATGACTTTGAGTTGCATTATCACCCAAGGAAAGACAATGTAGTGGCCGATGTTTTGAGTAGGAAGTCCATTAGTAGTGTAGCTAGTATTGCCATTCGGGAATGGGAGATGTTGAGCGCTATTGGCAAGTTTGACTTGTATCTGGGCGAGTCTGTTAAGTAGGCAACTTTGTTTACTGTAGTTGCACAACTTACACTTGTGAGCTGAGTTATAGAAGCATAACGGGGTGACCACGAAATAGAGTCCATCCGGGAGAAGATATCTAGTGGGAAGGTGGAGAAGGGCTTAAACGTGTATTCTGACTTGAGTGTTAGATACCTTGACCATTTTTACGTGCCAGAGTCTTGTAGAGATGAGGTACTCTGAGAGTTCCACCATTTGAGCCTTGCGGTGCATTTGGGAGGCACAAAGATGTATCACGACTTTAGTTGCCAGTTTTGGTAAATGGGGGTGAAGAGAGATGTAGCCTTGTTTGTATCAAGGTGCCTTACATGTCAGTAAGTGAAGGCCCAGCATTAGAGACTAGCGGGTTTGTTGCAACCCTTGCCTATAGCAGAGTAAAAGTGGAAGCATGTCACTATAGATTTTGTTGTGGGTCTTCCGAGGATTCAAAGGGGTAATGATGCCGCATGGGTGATAGTCAACTGGTTAACTAAGTTAGCACACTTTGTACCTATGCGCACGAGTGACTCGGTAGATTATCTTGCCGACCTTTACGTTAGGGACACAGTGTGACTTCACGGGGTCCCTATGACTATTGTTTTAGATAGAGATCCGCATTTCACAGCTCGGTTGTGGCAGAGTCTACAGAACGCCTTGGGCACTAGATTGACATTTAGTACCGTCTATCATCCTTAGACTGACGGGTAATTAGAATGTACCATTCAGATCATAGTGGATATGCTTCGGGGTTGTGTTCTCGACTTTAAGGGATTGTGGGAGAGACACTTACCTTTAGTGGAGTTTACCTCCAACAATAGCTTTCAGGTGAGTCTCAACATGGCACCTTTTGAGGCCTTGTATTGTCAACCATGTAGATCTATTGTGTGTTGGGCCAAGATGGGTGACACACCTATGTTAGGTCCTAAGTTAGTCTGGGAAACAACGAGGAAGGTTGCACTTATCCGTAAGAGATTGGTTTTGGCTTAGACTCGCCAGAAGAGTTATGCTGACTGTAAGAGAAAACCGTTATCATTTGAGGTGGGGGATCACGTCTTCTTGAAAATATCACCTAGATGGGGTTTGATGAGGTTTGAGAAGAGTGGAAAGTTGTCTCCTAGATTTATTAAGCCTTTTGAGATCTTAGAGTGCATTAGGGAGGTAGCTTATCGTTTGGTCTTGTCGCCACAGCTTTCTGGGGTTCATGACGTGTTTCATATCTGTATGCTTGTTCGTCACAGGTGTTGGATTGGACATAGTTAGAGGTAGATGAGAACGTCTCATACAAGGAGAGACCGGTTAGAGTCTTAGATACATAAAACCAAGTCTTATGAAGCAAGACCATTCCCTTGGTAAAAGTGTTGTGGCGACACCACGGGGTTGAGGAGACGACTTGGGAACGTGAGGCTGAAGTTCGTGAGAAGTATCAAGACCTTTTTGTAGATGTCTGAAACTTGAAATGGAAATTTTGTTATGTTGATGAAATATAAAACAGTGCATATGTTTTGGAAAAGGTGGATTGTATGTTCATCTTTGAGAATCTTGTTTATTGTTGTTGTGGAAATGAAAGACTGGTGGATGGGTCATGGTTATGAGAATGGTTGGAATTATTGTTATGTTGATTTAAATACTATTGTTCTTGTGTTGATTTTAAAATTTCAGGGACGAAATTCCTTAAGGAGGGGGGAGGTTATAATGATTCCGGTTTAGACCCAACCCGTTTATTGCTTTGGATTCAAGATATCTTGTCTTGTATCATTATTCATGTCATTATTTATCTTGTACTTCATTGAGTTTGGCTATTGGAGTGTCATTGTCGTGTTTGGAACAGGTTGGTAGCTTGTTTTTCAAAGAAAAGTCTGCCTAGATTTTGGCCTATTCGCTCGAGCGATCTTTTTGTTGCTCGAGCAATTCTTCTGACTCTCAGTACTTTTGTAGGACTGTGTAGACACCCCATTTTTGACCGTCTTTAAAACTTGGGTGCCTTAGGTTGATCACTCGATGATGAAAGATACGCTGTACAAACGTTCAATTTCGTCAACAAGAAGCTTCAGTTTTGAGCTCTAATCCCAAACTTACACCCCATTTTGACCAAAACTATTTTAGACCTTAAAGCCCTCTTTTTGAAAATATTTTGTTTAAATGTGTCTACGATGTTCCGAGGCTCGCATTTCGTTTAAAATATTGCACTTTTCGGTAAACCAAGTAAGGACAAAGTGGAAATAAATGAAAGGGAGATGAACTCTTTGAAAAATCTTCAAAAGTTTCTTATTTATAGGTTTGGAGTTAAAGGAAATAGGAGAGGAGGGAAGAAAACTAGTTGGGGAAAAGATTGGGCATCAAACCGTTAAGAAAAAAATTAGCAGTCTTCACTAAATTAGGAATATCTCTTTGTATACTTAGAATTAAGATGTAAGGCTACCACCATTAGAAAGTAGAATTCCGGGGCTTTAATTTAGACTCAAGAATCACCTAAAACCGAGTTCGGATGATAGAGATATGCGCATTTGAAGTTGAGCTTGAAAGTATATTTTTGTGGCCGGCCGGCCAAGTGTCTCGAAAGGCAAATTTTTACAGCCAAGTGTCCCCACTAGTGGCTGCCCGACTAGAAAAAGTGGACGGCTGGCCTCCTAGTGGCTGGCTGGCCAGTTGTTCCGGTAGAGCAGATATTTTGCTACCAATTGTGCTAGCTGTCTCCACAGGTGCATGCACTGCACCAGCTGTCTCTATATAGATATTTTCGATTGAGGCACATGTTTTTCTATATATACATGACCACCTCTTTTGAAATTAAGGTCAAAAAAAATTCCAAACGCTCCAATACTTGCATAGCACTCTATCTGTCTCTCTATCTTGCAACCTACACACTCTCTCTCTACACTTCCTAAACCAAAATTTTGGCTTTTCTTACTGAAGTTCTTGAGCTCAAATCTCAACCCTTGAGAGTGAGAACTTGTTGGTTTGTGAACAAAGGAGTTACCTCTTTTCAAGAGGTATGACTTATAGCATCTTTACACTACTTCTTCCCTATTTTTACTTGCTGTTTTAGGACTGTTTTTACACTGTTTTTATGGGCTAAAACTTGTGGCTTACAAATATCAAAGGTGGAGGGGTTAACCACCATTCTTTGAACCTTGTTCTCTAAGCTTTAGCCCTTGTGTTTCCCATTTCTTTCTCAACTTTTTACCACTGATTTTCAGAGGTTTTTAGAGGCTAAAAATGTAGTTTTGAAGTCCCAAAAATGGAGGGGTTAGCAACCCCTCCTTATGCTTGTTTACTAGCTTGATTTTTTCATTGTTTTAGCTAACTTTTTCAAGCTTTTTCATGTTATTTCCAACACTATTTTTAGCTATTTTAGGATTGTTTTAGGTTGTTCATTTCATTTATGCTTTGTATAGCATGCTTGTAGTGTAGTTGTCCTCATAGGTTTGGTGGTTTAGGCCTTAGCCACCAACCTATTTTAGTTGATAGCATTTATTTTATGCTTTTCATACTTGTATTCACCTCTAATCACCTCTGCAATCTCCCTCATTTCTTGGAATTTTTTTTCTTTTCTCTTCTTTTCTTTGAGAGTTGTTTCAATAGAGTGTTGTTTAAGCTTGAGAAAGAGACCCTTCAATGCTAAATGATTTAATTTCTTCGAAAGTTCATTACCAGGGCATTGCATCTCTCTCATGCCCGAAACAACTTCTTGTTTGACACTTCTCTCCATTAGTGGACTTAATGCTCATTTTTTGACTAAAATGACTAATGAATGGAAAGGTAATTAAAAGAGGCAATAAAATTGGATTAAAAAAGGTAACAAGATAATAAAATCAAGTTGAGTTCAATCGGAAGTTAGTTGAACCCATTGAGTCTTGAACCATTTCATACTCTTTAGTGATGATAATGGATCAAGATTCAAGGTCTACCACTTCCCTTGATCAATTCCATGATAGGGAAGAGGTTGTTTTTGTTGTTCTTTCATTATCATTTATTGAGATTTTGTCCCTTGATTCATAGATCATCACGCAATGAGTTTGCGTCAATTGATGGTTTGTGAATCAAGCCTACCCCTCCTTTGATCTGTTTGATGATAAGAAGAGGGATGGTGGACAAACGTCCTCTGAAAATACTCTGTTTGTGCTATGTTTTATGTCTGTTACAGTAGGGCAGTGGCAAAAACTAGTGGCCGGCCGGCCATCTCATTGTACGATCGACCATTTCACTGTACAGCTGACCACTTTTCAAGGCTGGTTGGCCACCTCATTTTAGATCAGCAGTGCCATTTTCATGGCAGAATAGAGTAGAGGTTGGGGTGAAAACAGTTCAATTTTTTGACTGCAAAACAAAACCATTCTGGTAGCCACACACAAGACATTTTCGGGTGGAAATTCGCATTCATGCATGAATGCATGAACGATTCTTCATTCCTCGTGGCTCGTTAGTTGTACTTAAATTTGTTAACTCCTTTGAACTTGTAATAGCTTAGTTAATTAATTTCATGTTGTAATTAATTAATTAGATTCATTTTAATTTGTAATAATTAGCTAGTGTAGTTAATTCATTTCTTTGGTAATGTAATAGTTAGTTAATTTGGTAATTACCTAGGACATTTATTCAAACCCTCTTGTATGAGGGAAAAATTGTAATATTGTATATGTCTTCCAACTCCTATTCTTTCTCCCTTTTATTTACTCGCTTATGATGGATAGCATAGAGCATCATGTTTTAATTAGCATTTTTCATGACTTGCATCCATTCGTCTTGCATACATAAGGGTTCAACTTATCAATACTAATCAATGTCAATTTTAAATTCCTTACTTGAATATGTGCTTTGTCTTCTTACTTGAATTGACTCACATGCCATACTAGTAGCCGAGCCTATTAATTGCATTTTGTATATGTTGCATTAGTCATTTGCATCATTAGGATCATGCATTTTTCTAATGATTTTTCTTCTATTTGGGCTTGCTTCGGTTGAATACTAGGTGAGCATTTTTTTGCTTTAGCATATTGCATGCGTGCGATTGTTGCCATATCAAGCATAAATACCATGAGGCTAAGTGCTTAGTTGATATACATGTTCGAATGTGTGGATGAGGGTTAATTTGCTTAAGTTGGGATGATTTGTTTAATGTATATATGAGGCCACATTTTCAAGTGGTACATATTCAAAATAATTTTCAAAACAAACATGAAATCAAAGTGTTCTAACTTTTGTAAATTAGTTTATATTTGTGTGCATCACATAGTAAATTAGCCTAATAAATCTGAACAAGAGAATATAATGTAAATAAGAATCGCATCATTAGTAAAGACCGATCTTTGATCGGGCGAGTGGGGTGCTTAATTCATAACCTTCCTTTCTTGTAACTAAGTTCTCGAGCCGAGACACTTTGGTGATGATGGATAAGTGACCTTTAGCACGAGTCTTGAGTTTCCTAAATTTTTCAAAAATATTTAGGTGGCGACTCTGAAATCTGGCAAAGAAATCCATTTTTGGCATTTTGATTCGAAATTGATTTTCAAAAGATTTGTCGAATTTGAACTCATTTGTGTTTATCTATTTCACATTGCACTTGTGAAATCAGATTCAGAATCACGAGAGTCTGAACTATAGGGCTAATCGTATCTGAAAAGAGCACAAAAAGCAAGCTACAGACTGCAAAAGCGCTGGGAGGTGATATTCTTCACTCGAGCTGTTACTTTGTTTGCTTGAGCAGTCCTTCTTGTTATGTCTAGTCGCTCAAGCGACCATTCTTGCGCTTGAGCGGTCTGCATGTATATCAGGTTGTAACAATCACTTTTTATATCACTTTTTCATCTCTTTCTCTCTCTAGTTCTTGAATATTTGGCCCAAATACACCTTGACCCATCCATTTCTACATCCTAGTCCCTTTGATAAAAAGGTAAAGCTCGTCGAGGGTTTCATTTTAATCGGAGAAATTCGTATTTTTGGCTCTGTTAAGATCTACCCATCTTTTCTTTGCATCTTCTTTTTTGAGGTAGGGATTAATTTGACTCTTTTTATGATTTTTAACTTAGTTATTTGTCTTTCTAAACAACATTGTGATTTGGAGATTTTTAGATAAAATCTACGATTTTGGTTTTGAAATCAAAAGAGAGGTTTTCAAAATGGTTCTTGTATATGATTGTGACTTTGTAAAAATAGTTGGGTTGTGACGGATGGTGGCTTTTATCCCTGGAGATTGATATTTAAAGAACAGGGGTTTTTGCCCTAAATAGTGATAATTTGATTTTGTAAAGAGAAGATGGAATTGATGTTGATTTTATGGAATTGGAACAATGATGATGATGATGGTGGAGGTGGATATGAATTATCACTACTATTTAGAAATATTGGAAAGTATATATGTATTGAAAATTAATTATCTGGTTGCCCTGGTCACTCTAAGCGCCTCTCTCGTAGCAGGAGCTCTCGTCTCCTCACCTCCACGAGCGCTGGTCAAAGGTGGCATGAGGTGTGTCTAGATGAAGGTTGTGTAGTTGTCTTCTGCTTGGAAGTATTCAGCATTCAGGCCCACCACAAACTGAGTGACCTCATCAATGGATAGGTTGTCTGCTGATCGCATAGACTCTGGCGGCACCATCGGAATGATCGGGTCAGACAAGCCCATAGTCTGGCGCACGAACCGCTCGCTCAAGAACCAGGCCCAGCAGACTAGGCCCTCGAGTAGATTGCTTAAGTGAGAAGTGGCCCAGGCCTTGGCGTACTGGTCCAGAATCCCGTCCGGCATCATGGCCCATGGCTGCCATATAATTTGCAAATGGTGGTTGTACAAATTATTAGTTGCTGTCAATTGCTAAATGTGAATCAAAACAGTTATAAAACAAAAATGACTGTGTTTTGGGTTACCTTATGAGCAGCCACAGTGTCGAAGTAATGCCTGAAGAATGTGAAGGTCTCGCGAGTCCTGCGCTGGTGCCGGCGGTGTGTAATGGTGGTGTAAAACTTTAGAAATAGTTGTGTGTGTGTGTGTGTGTGTGTGTGTGTGTGTGTGTGTGTGTGTGAGAGAGAGAGAGAGAGAGACAGAGAGAGAACACTATATAAGGCAAATGATAGAATAAGGGCAAAACTGGAAAAAGAATTTTGCAATAGAATTTATATGTGCATAAGACTCTAGTCAGGACCTAATAGGTAATAAGATAAAAAAAATATAATAATAATAAAAAAAAAAGGACTAGTTGGTAGATAACTCTAAAATTTATTGCGAATTAGTGTTATATATACTATTATGCAAAATTAATTAGTGTTATATATATAATATTATATAAATTAGTGTTATATATTATTCAAATACTTGATAATTGTTTAAGATTATTTTTCAATCAATTAACAAATTGAAACTACCTAAATTGCTTAAACTTCGATTTGATTAGTTAACAATCCGCCATTTATAATTTGATTTAAAATTTATATTTAAATCGTACCAAACTACACCACGCACCCCTATTTATGACATATTTGGTTTTGCTTAAATTTTATGATTTTTTTTTTCCCTCAAAAAAGACTATCTCTCTATGACTTCATTATCCAAAAAAAGAAAAAAAAAAAATGGGCCTTGATAGCGGTGTTTGGAAAGATGAATTTTTGGTTTTTTTTTTTTATTTTTTTTCACTAAAAGATAAATTGGTTACAAAATTAAAAAAATAAATTTAAACAAAATATTACATCAAGTTCTATAATCATTTTATTTTTTCTCTCACAAATATCACATCAAATCAAAAAAAAAAAAATCTAACTATTTTTTTAAACACAAAAAAAAAAAAAAAAAAATCAATAACATCCTACAACTAAAAAAAATTTAAACAAAAACCATTTTCCAAACACAAACAATGTAATGAACTTAGGCTAAGCCTTTTAAACGGTGGGCCCCAAACCTAAGCCCACTACACTCAGTTGATTCAGAGACAAGAAGACAAATTGGTTTTCTCGACATTTTGCATATCGTGACGCGACTGAGAAACATTTTCCGGGAAATCGAGTGGATAAGAAAGCTCAGAATAATCAAAATCAGAATCAGAATCAGAATCTCACTGAGAATGTGTGTCTGTGTGTTTGCTTGCACACACCAATTGCGAGTGTAAGCTTTACTGGCGATCTCAGCATGAGCTCGAACGCAGTGATGTCATAGTCAGAATCAGAAGCAGCCATGACTTTGAGCACAGAATCGTCTCCTTCCTCTTTGGTGTGGAAATTTTCTCAGGTTTTCGGCGAACGAAGTCCCGGAGAGGACGTTCAAGATGGTTAGGGTCTCTAAATTCTCTCTCTCTCTCTCTCTCTCTCTGTGCAAATATGTATGTGTGTATATATGTATCATGTTTGGATTGAGTGGTTTGGAGTTTTTTATTTTTTTTTTTTATTTCTCTTTGTAGAATAATTTAATTCTCTTACAACCTACGAATCTCTCCAGGATGGTAAGCGAAAAGAAATGAAATGAAATGAAATGAAATGATTAGTGAGAGGGGAGATTTGCACCGTTAGTATGGCCGAGCTAAGGTAGTGCGGGTCGTCACAGACGTCACGGCGCCGCGCTACTTCCCCTGCTAAGACGGCCGGTGGGTCTGTTTTGCTCGGCTGAGGAGAACGGCTGCCCAGGCGTGAGCTAAGCCTGGCCGAGCTGTGACTCGCAGACATTTGGTAGGCATGACCAAGCTACGGTATCCCGGGCTAAACTGAGGATGAGGCGAAGGCCGGCATGCCTTTGGCCGGTTAGCCGAGATGGGCAGACTCCAGAGAACCGGGATTGAAGGCAACAGGAGGCCGGCGCGCATCGCAACCGGTTAGCCAGAATGGCCCGTTCAATAATAGCCCGGCCACTAAGGTCCGGCTTCCGCCTGACTCCAAGTTATAGGTCGGCGATATATAGCTCGGCAGTGTTATCTGGTGGCGATTCTCCCATGGGTTAGGCCGGTCGTGGCACCCCGGGTAAGTGTAACACCTGGGCCAATGGCGTGAGGGAGAGGACATCTGCTCGACGCACGCCTCAATACCGTTGGCCAGTTCCGTGTGTACTGGTGGGAGGACTAAGCCTTTACACGCGTAAGGTGGTGAGAGGCGAGCACTGCCACCTGTCCAGGGAAGGACAGCAGAGGTAGTGCGCGCACGATCTTGAGGCTGCATGGCCAACCTAGAAATGGGGAGGAAGGCGAATGTGAGAGATATGCAACTTCCTTCACTAACGGAACACACTCTCTCTCTAGCATTCTTCTTCTTCAAGTGGCCTGACTTGATCGTCGAAGGGTCTATCCGGCAAACCACCGCCGGACAGCTCACCGTTTCTGTATTGCCAGGTTAGACGCCATCAAGAAAAGCTTGGAGTGCAAGGAGTACGGAAAGCAGAGGATATTTCGCCCCCGTACAATTAGGAATTTTATATAATATCAAAATTGTCTATTTAGTAATAAAGAAATAAAAATATAAAAGTTATTTTAATTAATATAACTTTTATTTTTTAAAGTTTTTTATTTTTTATTTTCATCGACTCTCCAAAAGAGGTTGGAGAATATATATATATATATATATTCCTGTCTAATATATTAAACAGGCACAGTGTTGTTCTATGCTATTATGATTGGCAGAAAAGATGAAATATCATGATTTTGTGTTAGGTGATGGCGAATGAAAATTGGTAAAGAGCATGACACATAGTACTCTGGGATCGGAGTATCTAATAATTTTTCAAACAGGAGTATGGCAAACAAAATCTTTTATTTTTTCTCCTAAATTTCCAAACATAGGGTGACAACACTGAATCATATGTATATTGCTTTTGTGTGAACTGCAATTGTTTACACATTTTCTTGGTTTTTGAACCTAGAATATGATCCAATGGTGATGGATTATGAACCTGGAGTAATGTCTGCATAACTTTAATTCACCTGACATGCTAGGACCCTAGGGCCCCGTTTGTTTAGGCGCATCACAGTCCAGGATGAACAGTATATATAGCTCATGTTTGTTTTGTGTTGTGACCTTCGGATTGTTAGTACGTTCGGACTAGGATGGGCCTTGGGCGAGGGTATTAGCAATCCGGGGTGAGAGATGGTATTAGCAAACTAGTCCGTTCGGATTGGGTGTTACCGGACATCGGCCTGGAAGTCCGGCCGGTCAATCGGCTAGTCAACCAGTCAAAGCAAATTTTTTTTTTTTTTTTTACCTGTTTGGCATTTTTTAGTTAACATTAATGTTTAATGTTTAATGTTTAATGTTTTTGTATTTTTTGTCAAGTAAAAATCATAATTTTATTTGTTTTATTATTTTATATTTATTTTGTATAAAAATAATTTAACAATCCCCTCACTAACAAAACAAACACAATTTTACTAATCCCCTCACTATGAAAACAAACACAATTTTACTAATCCCCTTACTATCAATCCTCTCCCTTCTATCTCTGAAAACAAACGGGGCCCTAGGTTTAGTTGTAGTGGCATTGTGTTTGACAAAGTTTTATGAGCATGGACTATGCCATAAATTTTGTTTAGAGGGGACCAAAGTTTAGCCACCAAAAAATAAAAAAAATAAAAAAGAAAATACAGAAAATCAATAAATCTATATTAGTTATTTATTTCTTAATGCTTATTTCAATTACTTCATGTAGTTTGGGAATTGTATAATTTGGATCTTAGTGTATGACTGATTAGACAGTCATTTTTAGGCTTTTTATTGGTTGAAATAATTTATATAAATAAAAATTGTACCTCTATGATTTTTATATTAAAAAAAAGCAACAAATGCTACTTTTGGTCAATGTACATATTGCTGCTTTCATATTATATGTGAATAGTTGTGTCACCTCCCGGATTTACACAATCTGACCTACGAGAAATAATCATAAATGATAAAGAAAAGACAATAATAAATATAATCAAAAGGCCTCTCTTGTATAATTGTATGTCAATGTTATACGTCCTATATTTAACATCTAAGTGGAGTTAATATACAATATGTAATCCAAAAGCAGCAACAGTTAAATGTAAACTAAAATACCCTAAAACTTACATCAAATAAAAAGGGTATAACCCTTGCAAAAGATGGAACTCAGCCTATCTCCAAGGCCAACAAATCAAAAGTACTCTTTCTCAGCTCATGCGCACATCTCATGCCTCACCTCAAGGTTGGGACACGCCATCAATATCTAAAAAAGATTTCAGCCATGTAGGGTGAACATGTAGTCCAGTAGGGTAATCTTTCGCAATATAATACATCTCTACACATGCACATGATCATGATGCTACATATGTATAGTATGCTCAAAATGATTTCTCATTTCATAAAAAGGGTTATGTCAATTCCGATGACCAAAAACCAAACATTCTCATAAAGATAATGTTTTTCAATTTCATTACTATTAACCTGGTGAATCCTCCCAAGTACATGTATTTGCCAGTGGTCATCGCTAAGCACCCTCTCTTCTAGTGAGCTATTAGAAGCAACACTCTACTAGTGACCATCACTAAGCGTCACCTAAACACCATCAAATTTACCGGCTTCTAATCGGAAGGACCTTAGCACCAACACCGCACAGGTTTCCGGTCTTTTACCAAGGACTATCGAGTCAAATTATCTCATTATCTTTCTCATCTATACATGACCAGATTCATCGTTTTCATTCAATTGAAAATCATGATGTTTAAATAAAATAATACAACAATGCCATTATACATTCGGTCATTTGTTGCTAGGAGTGTCGAGGTGTGTTTTGGGAGAAAGAGTTGTTGAGTTGTTGGGCTAAGGTTGCACTCGTGAGTTGCCGAGCTGAAGTCGACATGGTAATGGTTAGAACTTTTGGTTGAACGGTCACTCTGGCCACACTTTGGTTCCGCTGATGAGAGGTCAGTTTTGCTAAACTACTCTTGCTGAAAAGTTATTATTCTTGTGAATGAAATGACCTGCGGTGCATTAAGACGAAAGTCAGATGAACTAGATGCTAGTTTTCTACATTAACGAATCCATCATGGTGTTTGGGCCATGCTTCGATGCTCTCTATCAGCAATTTTCTTGAGCTTTGACTTGTAAAGCACTCTTTGTAGAGAGAGAAAGTGAAGACCCAGTTGTGGATATGTAAACGTTTTGCCTATCGACTTCATATAGTGTTGTTTTGCATGTCTTTGTCGTCAACAATCTCGGATTGGGTTTATTGAGCAGGTTCATGAGTCACTCGGGGTGACCAACAAATTAGCTTGGCAGCTCTACTCCAGGGATGCAAAAAGCGTTGGGGGTGAATTATCTGATGAGTTCATCACTAGGGTTGTGCGTGGTGCGGGTCAGTGCGGTTTAGGAGAAAAATAGAAACCTTACGGCGGGTGGCGGATTGATAAACGTGTCATTAGAAATTGCCATTTTTCTTACTAAAAACTTGCGGTTCGGTTGGCAAATAATGGCGGATTTGCCTTGGCGGTTCGGGTAGGTTGGCGGTTTATAAGAAATATAATTCAAATTATAAAACATGAATCAAAGAGTAAAAAGATCTAATTTATAAATTAATAAAAATAGTCAAAATTGAAATATTCATCTAATATAACATCATCCAACAACCAACATAATTCTAAACATAAATTCTAGACCTAATCCACAGAAATGTCAAACTTTAGAGATAAGAAGCTCTCAACATTACTCTATTTATTGAATATATGGGAAATTTATTAGAATGTTATGAGAAGAGTTGTGAAATAAATAAATAAATAAAAATTATCAATATGGGTTTTAAATAAAAAAAAATTAAAAAAAAAAGAATAAATGAAAAACATGGGCATACAAACCAAACTGTGAGTACCAATTCAAAAAAAACCAAACTCTGAGTAGTTATATATATATATAGAGAGAGAGAGAGAGAGCAGAGAGCAAATAGAGAGAGAGAGCAAAGAGCCATGTACCAACGACGAGCAGAGAGCAGCGGCGGTGAGTGGAGAGTAGCGGTGGAAAGGCAAATGGCGGGGATAACAACGCTATGGCAACGCTGATTGGCAAGGTAAGGAAAAGAAACGAGAATGGAGAGCAGCGGCGCGGTGATGATGAATGAAACGAGATGTTTGGGGGTCAATTAGGTTTGATTGAGAAATTATTCTTTGTGTGTGAGTATATCTACATTTGGTATGGTAGATGTAATCTAATGGTTGTTGGATGTGTATATAGCATAGCAGAAGGGTCAGATTTGCTTGTAGAATTACTTGGCAGATCAGTTCAGTTTACTTAGCAGGTTGGGATTTTCAAACCATCACCCGCGCCGACCCGCCATTTCTGCAACCCCCACCCGCCTGCCAGAGTTGAAAAAATGCGCGGTTCGGTGTGGTTCGGTGCGATTCAGTGCGGTTTTGGCGGTTTTGGCAGTATTATGCACAGCTCTATTCATCACCAGTTGTTCCAAATGGGTGTATTGTTGCAGAGTAAGATTTGGAGGCATGTTTTTTGGTTGGGGGATAATGTCCAAGGAGTTTCGAAGTTGTCGAGTTGTTCGAGATAATGGTGATAACTAGCAAACACCGATGCCATGGGCATGTCTTGTTTGTTGAGGTGAAATTGATGCTTTGTTTTCCTTGGTTGGCAACGGATATTGATTGCTCATGGTGCAATCTTCTTGTTGAGTGATATTGCTAAGAAGCTTTCTAGAGAGAGAATATAGGCCCGAACTTTTGGTCGGCAACTTTTCTTGTGCTTTGGATTGCAAGAACACTTCTAGAGAGAGAAAATCAAGACCCAGTTGTAGATTTGTGAGCTGCATGTTGCTCTTGAGCCGTTGTATGCGGATGACGGCGTTGCCATGAGGATGACTATGGTGTTGCCGAACTGAAATTGAGGTGAGTTGGCTGTTTTGTCGAGTGTTTCCGATGCTTTCTTTCGGCAACTTTCATGTTCTTTGACTTGCAGACGACTCTTCTCAAGAGAGAATGTCAAGACTCAGTTGTAGATCTACAAACTTGGTCGTGTTTTTCCAACTTTTTTAGTAAGCAAGGTAGATATTCAAAAAATGTTTGGACAAAATCTGTGAGCATAAATACACACACACACACACACATATAGATGCATATATACATCTTGGTTGAACTTTAAAGACAAACTTAATCAAGGAAAAAACAAAGACCTAGCTGTGAGTCTTGTTTCCTAGAAGGAGATTGGTTAAATAAACATTGAATAACCTGTGTTGGTCGGTGTGGGCTTGACAGCAGTTGAAATTTAATTTTGTAAAATGTAAGATCACTAACCTTGGTGCTTTGACCATTAAAGTGCCATTAGATCTTTGCTGACAATAACATGTAACAACAATCCGAGCATCTTGAGTGTGTTGTTTGTTTTCTTCTTTGTTGAATTCCGGTCTTTCCCACAGACAGTGCCAATTGTGAGCCCCAGAAAATCCTCTCACATGGATTGTTGAAGAGATGAGTCTTGTTTTTTAATCTGCAAGAATAAACGTGGTCAATGCCACCCAATCGGGTTTGCCGGTCGGGGACACTCCGATGATAAAGGTAGTTCTCATTTATGAAAGAGAGACCAAATAACTTGAAATGTTAATTGTGTGGTGTAAGGTAGGAATCAGGCATATCTCTTTTCTATGGGGATGCTTTCCTTTAATAGAGTTGGGTGTGGCTTGCCCTAGACATTTGCTTGGTGGGCCTCTTTGCTTGGGTTGGGCCCATTGTCAGGACTTGTTTGAGTTACCCCCAATAAGTTGGAATTTTTTGGGTAACACAATGGATTTGTGAAAGAATTTGTGGAAGAAAAGGAGAAGGGAAGGAAATTTGTGAACAAATAGCTTCTATTTCATTCACCTTTTCCTTTCCTTTTCTTTTCACAAATATCAAGTATGAGTGGTTGCACAAGAAAACTGTAAGATATGGTAACGCCAAAACTGATATAGAATTTAAACATGCCAATAATGTGACAAAACCAAACCCTCTATCCCTTATAATGAATTGTTGCAAACTGCTCTTATTTTAGTGACCAAACCCTACATGCTCTTTCCCTTCCTTTCTATTTGTAGTTTTTGATTTCTATCTTGCTATTCAAGTACTATCTATCAAAATAAAAATAAAATAAAGTAAGGTTTAATGAAGAAAAAGAAAAAGAGAAGATGAAATTGACATTTCACTATAGAGAAGGAAGCTTGCCTTCATTGAAAGTGAAATTGACATTCTTAGTTTTAGTGATTTAGTTTCTCACTTGAGCATTAACTTTGTGCGTTTTCTTGATTGGTCAATTAGTCCTATAGATTATAGTTGCAAAAGGGGTTCTTTTTTATTTTTTGCTCAAACTATCTACCAGACTAAGTGTAACAAGAGCCTAAGACAATCTCTTCATATGTGCACTCACATGCTTATGCGCAACAGGCGTACAATGCGCACCTAAGGTGCATGCTTCAGTGATGCGCAAACCTTTGGGGAGTATATGTCTAGCCTAAAAATTAAAGCCTTAATAATTAGTCTTGAGGTGAGGCAAGCCTCAATAAAGTCTTTTAAGACTTTGAACACAACCATATTTTAATAAATAAGATTTGTTGACCTTGAAATGAGGGTGGGCTTTAGCTTCAGTAAGATTGTTCCATTGTGTCACAGGTACGAAATGCAAAAATAGTCTCTGAGCACGTGGGGGCAAGGTTGCATATATCTAACCCTCACAAGACCCCATAGTGGCAGGAATCCTCCTGCACTAGGCTGCCCTTAACATTACAGGAGAATGTATAAGAATATTACGAAATATAATTGTTTTATTTAATTCCTTGGAATTTTATGCTAATTTGTAGTTTGATTTTTTTTTTCTTTTCTTCTTTTGATTTTGACGGATTGCTTTGACATTGTAAACTTTGGCTTTTCTTCTAGCTGACATCATATCGTCAATTGAATTCGAGAAGAGTGGTGATTATCTTGCTGTTGGAGATCGAGGTGGTCGTATTGTAATTTTTGAAAGGAAGGCTAATAAAGATGTGAGATTGATGCATCAACTGAGAGTATTTCTATATATATATATTATCTAGATCTTACCTGGCGAGAGCTATTACTCTCTCTCTCTCTCACTCTCTCTCTGAGGTTGGTAGTTCCATTTATTTATTGGACAAATGGAAACTATGATCCATTTATTTTTTATTTTTGGCTTTTAGAGTTTAGGTGAGCACCATACTCATTTGGAGAAATTGGATTTTGTGGACACACACCGTCCAGAATTCCAATATAAAACTGAATTTCAGAGTCACGAGCCAGAGGTATGCTTTATATGTTACGATTTGTCATCTAGAAATTATAATTTTCTGTTTCAATTAAAATGGTGCATCTATTTGGCTTTTGATGTGCATTGCAGATCCTGATGTATTCCCATTTTATATAGTTTGATTATCTGAAGAGCTTGGAAATCGAAGAGAAGATTAACAAAGTGAGATGGTGTGCAACACCTAATGGATCACTGTTTATTCTTTCAACAAATGACAAAACTATAAAACTGTGGAAGGTATGGAATTCTTAGAGAAAAGAACTCTAATTATTAAGAATTTAACTTTACCTTAAATTTCTATTCAAATAAATTTAGTTCCCGCCTTGCAGGATGATTGTGACATCTTTACCTTTTCCATTTTGCATGGTGTTTGATTGTGATATCAAATAAACTTCGAAAATTCATAGAATTTACGTTCTACACTTCCGAATTTCGTTATGTAAAAATAATCTAGAAGATAACTAATTTTTCACTCAACAGTTTATTTTCTTGTTGTAAAGGAGAAATTAATGTATCAGCTCAGATATATGCTAATTTTAATTTTCATATATGTCTGATAGAGAGATGACTCTGAATCTTGTGAGAGGAAATTAAATGAAATTATATGTGGTTATAGGCATAAGTCAGCACAATAGCAAGGTCAAACTTGATGTACATCTTATGGTTAGGAAAATAGTAAACATCGCATGAAAGGCTCCAGTATAAGAACCCAAAATTGGAGTAGTGGGAGCTCCATTTATAGAAAAATCTAAAGAACTAAAATTCTGTCAAAAAGTTCAAAGAATTACAATAAGGGGTTCAATTTTCTGATATATGACTTACATGAAACTAATATAAAATATGTGATCTCTTTATGAGCTATTGGTTTGTTTACTTCTTTGGATGTTCTGTGTACAAAAAAGTGACACAAGAAACTACTAATTATTGTGGAGAACATCACTCGTTCACTGTTACAGGTAACAGATTGTAACTAAACTAGATACTGAAAGGAAGTTATCTACCTCTAGTCATATATAGACTGGAGGTGTTCTGTGGGGTCAATTTACTAGTCACTTACTATCAAGGTTTTAAAAAGCGGCTGCAACCGTTACGTAACGTTGTTACGTAACGGTTTTGGCGGTTACTGCCACCCGTTACGGCCGCTTTTGCAGTGTGAATGAAATTCACAGGTGTGTTGGTCGTAGCGGCTGCCGTAGCGGTTGTAACGGCCTGTTACGCACCGTTACGTAACGGTTCCAAACTGTTTCTTTCAAAAAAAACACAAAAAAAAGCTAAAAATGAGGGAAGAGGGATGGAGAGAAGAAGGAAGATAAAGGGAGAAAATGGAGGAGCAAGAGATAGAGAGAGAGAAAAGGGAAGATGAAGAACATGTTATTGATTTGTTGAAACTGTAAGACCTATGCTATTCTATTCAGCTGCTATCACTAAGCCATTTTGTTTGTGTGTGTCTATCTATATATTGTTTGAAAATAATAATAATAATAAGTGTGGTCATTATCTATTTGGCTTGGTTAAAATATGTATATATATACATATTTAGACTCTTATTTATTCTCTTACTTTTGTCATTGTTTATCTTATATGTAATAGTTAGTGATTGATTTTTTATATAATATAAAGTCATTAATTATTAAAATAAAATGTAAAAAACTCAGTTTATAGTGATTTAAAAATATGAAATATATTGAATCATACTTAAAAATTTACAAAAATTGATCAATATTTATTTTTAACCCAATAAATATGATCATGGAAAAAAAATATGCGTATCGGTAAGTTTTTTTCAAATTGTGCAAAAAATAAAAAAATTCACGGTTCTGGTTACATAACGTTACACTACGCCTTTACACCCACAACGCAACGCGTCACGCCACCGTTCTGGCGACATAAGCGCTTTTCAGAACCTTGCTTACTATAGTTGTGCTAACTTATTGTTTTTGTGGTTTTTGTACCAAGGTTAAGGAGCATAAAGTGAAGAAAGTTAAAGAAATGGACTTCAATCCATTTGTATGTCCAGAAAATGCGCTTTTGGCTGAAAGGAGTTATGTCAGTGGGCAACATAAACCATCTTTTGGTAATGGTTATTTTTTAGAATGGACAGAAAAAATGGCAAACAACACATTGCCATCTCATGATGGGGATGCCGAGGTACGTATTTGTGTATCGTGGAAATACTTGTTCGATTGTTTACCATTTGTGTTCTCATAATTTTACGGGTTTTGGTAGGAACATTGAACAGTGTATAATACCAGTTTGCTATGGTACTAGGTAGCAAATATTGGAGATGGTGCTCCTGCGAGATGTCGAAAGGTGTATGGTCATGCTCATGATTTTAATATTAACTCTATCTCAAATAATAGGTAAATTTGAAGTTGATATCTTAGCTGATAATTTTTTCCTCTTTGTATGTGATGTTTTACTATTGCTTACAATACAGAAAGATTTAAAAGATCAAGTTTTTCTAAGTTTGTTTCCCTCCACACGCAGATGTTAAGGCATCTGTATGTCTGAATCAATCCACGTATTTACCATAAAATATTTCATGTTATAAAAGGGCAAAACTTTAGTCTTGTTCACGTAATTAATTGAGGAGTTTAATTCTTCTGCAGTGATGGTGAGACATTTATTTCTGCGGATGACCTTAGGATAAACATGTGGAATCTTGAGGTCAGTGATCAGTGTTTCAATATTGTTGACATGAAGCCATCAAACATGGAGGATCTTACAGGTAATTTTTGCCTTCATCTGTTGAACAAAATCATACATTGTATCTCTTTCATTGTTTTTTAGGTTTCACCTGCTCTTGTTCAATGTTTGGTTCATCATTTTCTTATTTTATGTGCTACTTGTGATGAATACCAACATATTGAAAAGGGTGGTGATAATTTTAATAATGCAAAAGAACCTTCCAAGACGAGTATAACTTCTTTCTTGGCTCTCTCGTTTGTTTGGATGTAAAGGGTTTGCTTTTTTTGATTTCCAATGATTGGAGGGCTGTTTGTATTAGTGTGTTTTCTGTCCTTTTCTCTTGTTCTTTCTTAGAGGACATCTTGTCCTTGCTTTGTATCTTTTTTACATTTAATGAAATCTTTTTGTTGCTGGTCAAAAAAAATAAATAAATAAATAAATAATTGTGATACATATTTTTTACAAACTTGATTGTTCTTTGACATCATGAATTGTTTGCCGACAAATCTTAGAATCACAAGGTTCTTGTGTAGATTGAAAGAACGAACTTATATTTCTATAAGTTGTAGGGTTGTTTGAAGGGCTGCAGTGGTCATACAAAATTCGAGTTATGATATATTTCTATAGTTGGAGAACTTCAATTTTTTGAGTTAGACCCACAAAGTTTGAAATTATTGTGAGGTGAACCTCTGGATTCATTTAATTGGTATCAAATTATTTAGAAAAAAATAGATTTTGGAATGTTTGGGTATTACAACAACCTACCCACAACTTTGGTGTTAGATCATTCCCTCTAGTTCCTCTCAAAGCTACTGATTGAATCTCCTTGTCAACTGAAAGTCTGAAACAACCATTCTGTTTCGTATTAAGGATATATGATAATGTCGAACATGCTATTTGACTTGCTCAAGCTTCGAGATTTTGTATGATCAACTATTTTTAGCCCATTTATCAGGGTAAAAAGAAATTATGTTTCGTGTCACCTAGTTTGGGGGTTTTAATGGACCCTACTTAATGTCATTTACCTTTCTTTTCTAATACGTGTGTAACATTTTTATTTTATTTTTTCCATGTGCCACCTTGGATAACTGTTTTATACTTCATGGGAGAACCTTATGCTGATTGCACGTACTCATATAGATTACTCTAGATTGAAAAATGGGTTTGGAACACCCTCATATAACCACTGAAAGAAAATTATGCAGAATCTCTGGAATCAGAGAGAAATTGGGAAGCACTTCATTTGGGTGTTTATGTATGCAAACAGACGTGTAGAGTACAATTTTTTAATTAGCTTTTCCACAGAACCTAAAGATTTCAACTCTCCAGATGGCCCTAAATGACTTGCTTTTTTCCAGATGATCCCTATGGAAGAAGGTTCTAGAGCATGTTTTATCTATTTCCATTTGAAAGAAACTCAAGGAAATTCACATTGAGCTAAAAGAACATGCTACTGTTGTCTATTGGTGGAGGAGGTTTGAAGTAGAACAAATGAGATGAAATTGAAGGCAACCAAAATGGGAAAATATGAGATTATCTAGCACATTTGTTTTCAGTTTCCTTAGAAGTGTGTTTGGGTGTTCAAGTTTTCATCAGCGTGTTTCTTTGTTGGCTAGATGCTGGAACATTTTTATGGTTATCAATTGAGAATTCAAGGCCATATTCTCCCTAGTTAGTGTCGCACATGTAAAGCAGCTGGAGGGTCCCATCTTCTTATGTGTATGTCGTTGGAGCATGTGTGAAGGTAGAGTCACACACAAAATAAATAGTAAAAGGGTTGGGTCTTAATATTCATTAGATGGGCTCTCCATTTACAGTGCTTAAGCTCTTAAGTGAGTAAGAGTTTTAAAGAATGTATGTTGGGTCCTAGTGTTAAGCGTATGGACACTAGAGTTTCTCCCCGACAAATTGGGCTGGTGATTGTTGCTTGGTCATAGGCTTCTCGATTCCCTAACAACTAGTATCATAGTCGATGGCTGACGATTTATGGGCGGACTATCCTAGAGCATTGATGTTGGTGGGCTTTCATGGTGACTCTCGATGGAGTAAGAAAAATCCATGGCAACTCTTGATGGAGCAAGAAAATTTCTGGTGCCCGTGGAAAGGTTGGACCGCGGTAAGGTGGCTCTCAATGGAGCATGGTCTGTGGGTAAGCCAAGATGGACTTGATATTGGAGAGATAGATCAAGATTGAGGGGTGTATGTATGATCTATGACGAACCTGCAGATGATAGATTAAACTTGAGGGGGAGCAAGGCGAAGCCCGATAATTGGTTTACACATGAGGGGAAGATTGTTAGAGCATGTGTGAAGGTAGAGTCCCATATCAAATAAATAGTAAAAGGGATAGGTCTTAACATACATTAGATGGGGATTTCCACTTACCGGCCTTAAGCTTTTAAGTGGGTATGAGTTCCAAAAAATGTATATTGGGCCCTGGTGTTAAGCGTATGGACACTAGAGTTCTCCCCGACGGATGGGGCTGATGATTATTGCGCAGTCACTAGCTTCCCAATTCCCTAAACATATGGAAGGTGCGAGGTGTTTTGCTCTATTTTGAGGTTGTTTATGATTTTCATGCTAACTTGGCTAAAACAACTATATAGATTTGAGGCTGAAGGCATTGCAAAATGTGGAGAAAAGGTTCAAAAATATTTTTTCCTGGCTTTTTAGAGAGGTATGCACCTTGCTTGAATTTTTGGGGATAAAAAAGGAATGAGATGATACTAGGTTTTAATTCGCTTTGTCATGTACTCTCTTATGCGTATTGAATAAATGGGCTAAAAAAATGTACAAGTTGTTGTACTTAAATCATTAGTAGTTCAAAGAAAGGACAACAAATGGTGCATCTGTTAGTGTACACAATTCCATCTGATAAGGTTTCAATTATCTCGGAGGCTGTTAAACCTCTTATTTGATTTGCTGTGATCTAAACAAGTGATGTGTTTGTCATGGTTGCAATATGGAATGTTCTAGATGGACATACATACATACATACATAGATTCATGCCTAGACACCTGCATATGTATTCAGAACACAAGCACTTGTTGCCAAGGACCATTGAATCAATATTCATGAGATACTTAGGTAGCATTTGGGGTATCTTTCTAGGATGACTTTCCAGCCCAAAAGGACTTGCACAAATAAATGTTTGCTAAACTTATGCAGATGAGCTTTTGGAGGAGAAGCTACCTGTGTAGTTTTGAAAATGACTTCCCTGGAAGTCAAGAAACCATTTCAATGAAGGATGGTTCGAACTTTGGATACCAATTTTATCATTAAAAATATATTTTTCTACCTATTTTCCTCTTCATTTTTGTTTCATTTATGAATCCCTGACAGTAATGTATATATATATATATGTTAGGTGTGTGATTGCCAAACATAATTTTTGTTCGAACTTCCTTTTGGCAAAGGCATGCCTGTGAAGTCCTTTGAAGATTCCACAGCCAAAAGCTACCCCAAACATGCCTTTAGTGTATAGTTATAAGTCTCAAAATAGTCGAGATGAATGAATCATCCTTCTGCTTGCATAATGATGCAAAGGCTATATATCTATCTGCATTCATCTTAATGTATGTGGACTCAAAATTTGAAGAATTGCTTGTTAGCATATTTATTTAGTCATTTATTTTTTTTATTTTTTTTTTATTTTTTATTATGGTCTATGTCATTTTTTTCATTGATCAATACGCAACAGTGCTCTCATGATTAATTAACAAATTGATGGCACATTTGGAAGTACTTATGTTAATTTCTTAAGGCCCAATTCTAAGTATCTTTTTATGATGGATCTTTTCAATTCTTACTCAGAGGTGATAACATCTGCTGAATTTCATCCACTTCACTGTAATCTGCTCACTTACAGCAGTTCAAGGGGATTTATTCGGCTAGTAGACATGCGGCAGTCAGCATTATGTGATCACAGTGCAAGGATGTGAGTTTTGTATGAATTTTTTATTTTTATTTTTGCTCTCTACTTTTTTTTTTCCCCCTCATTTCATGATCTCATGTCTATGACTTCCATCTCATTTTTGGCTTATCATTTGTTTTGTACTTTTTATTCTTTTCTTCTTCCTAAATAACCATAGTGCCATTTTAAATTTATAGTTTGAAGTTTGCTTTTACAGATTTCGAGATGGGGAATCCCATGGCTCTAAATCATTTTTCACGGAAATCATCGCATCTATATCAGACATAAAGTTTGCAACTGATGGAAGACACATTCTAAGTCGTGATTATATGAATTTGAAGGTCTTTTAACTACTAAATTGAGTATGAACTTGCAAATTTAAATTTTCTCAATCTAGAATTTCTCCTTCATATTTTCGTTATCCTCTCAATAATGATAAATTAACTAGTTATTTTCTTTCTCCAAGTGAGTTTATGGTTGCATGTTTCCATGTGTTTCTATTTGATATGTTAGATTATCACTAGTCCCAAACGGTTAAGCTACTAGGAAACAGGCTCAACAATACATATTAAACTCTCCAACACCATCCCTGATGCATTTCCTGTCTTGCATGTGGAGATCCAAATTAAGGGTGGGAATTTTTGACATGACAAGATAACACGACTCAAAACTGTACACGAAGTTGGCGGGTTAGGGGTGACCATTTTCCGACATGAACACCTATATGACACGACCCAATAACACAATATTAAACAGATCAGGTTAGCATGGAACCTAGGGGTGGACATTGGCCCATTGGCCCGCCCGGCCCAGTACTATTTTTTAGAGGATTTGGGGAGGTTGTTGTAGCCCATAGGGTGGGGCTGAGCTAATACTTTTAGCCTGATATATTAATGGGCTAGGCATGTGATTTATACTTCCAACCCAACCCGGTCCGACCCACTATTAAATTAATTAATTAATTATAACATATTAATATATATATATATTTTTTAGCATCTATACTTTATCTTTGTTGATTTTAGTATAACTCACATTTGTGGTGATGTGTGATTAAATTTATTTAAAAAATCTTTCAATTTATTCACAAAATCCTTTAATCTATAATGATGTTAGTATATTTATTTAAAAAATATAACATGTGATTGAATTTAATTACAAAATGTTTTTTTTTTTTTTTTTTTTTTTTTTTTAACACATAACATGATGGGTGGGCTTGGGATTTATAATTATTTTTTAAGCTAGGCTTGGGCAAATGTAGTGGCCCAATGTTAGGGCCAGGCCAAGCTTGGAAGACACAAAGTCCATTATTATGTAGTGTCAGCCCGGCCTAAACCCAGCTAGGCCCGAAGAATGTCCACCCCTAATGGAACCTACATAATATGAAGTTGACACGGATAATCCGTTTAATGAAAAATTAGTTACACATTTAATATTACTTTTGCTAAGGAGTTCCATGACATTTTCAAATCCCTTATGTCACTCATTCGAACTTATTAAAAAGCATGTAAATAGGATTTTAAGGCTAATATAAGTTTATAAATATATATGCTTTTAATTGAATATAATGTATTTTTTTATCTACTATTATAGGGTTAATATAGTAAAAAATATAATAATAGAATATAGTTTTTGTACATTAGGAAAATAAAATTGAATTGAAATCAATTATTCTTGTGAAGGATTTTCATTTAGTAGAGATTAGTTTCATTAAATTCAACTCGTGGAGATTTTTTTTGATTTTTTCATACACTTGATATTTTTAGCTATGGGTGAAATTTTTTGATATGAGAAGTTAACAGGACATGAACTGGACACAAACCGAAAATGGCACAACACGATAACATGAAATGATAAATGGCTTGGGTAGTGTTGAGGTAAGTCTGGCACGAACCCAAAATGGCACGACACGACACCCACCCCTAATCTGAATATTCAAACATATAGAGAAACAAAATACAAACAAGGAAACAAAGGCAAAGACCTCTCCCCACCTGAGCTATACCATGTTAGATAACCACCAGTCCCAAAAGCTAAGTTGTTAGAAAAGAGGCCCAACAGTGCATATCAAGCTTTGCAACATGATATATGGCATCTTGTTTTGTTTAGTTATAATAAGGCTGCCCCCATGAGCCATGGCATTGGATTCTTGGGGACAATCGTAGGAATGTTATTAGTTTTCTTGGTCTTTTCTAATTGAAAAGTACACACATCCACACATGCTGATTAATTGAAGATGGCTATTTTTTGTTCTTGTGCCTCTGTTTGCAATTCTCAGTCTACAATTTTGGTTATATGCCTAAGTTTTTCTTTCTATTTGGGTGTGAACACACATGAATGATCCATATTTGACTGTAGATTAAGTGGGCAATGTATGTTACCATTTTTCTTCCATCATCTAGTATACTATTTTCTGTTTGTTCATCATCTCATTGTGAACTTGAAGTGGACCAATGAATTTTTAGCAAGTATACTAATAAATTTACTTTCCTTTTTTAGCTATGGGATATGCATATGGAGACTTCTCCCGTTGCAATATTTAAGATTCATGAGCACCTTCGCCCCAAGGTAAGAACACATATATGGTGAATAGTTGAAGAATATTATCATGGATTGTCATGTTTGATGGTGCAAGAGGGTCATATATTGGTCTTAATCTTTCTTCTTTTCCCATGGATGGATGCATTGACTATTTTATTATTATCAATCTATCCTATTGATGGAGGCAAGTGGCAGCAGCCTCTTAAGGTGTACAAGAGACGAGGAAGGGATGCCTCGCCCAAGCTTTGATTTGGCATGCATTGGATGATGAGCAACTTATTTGGGACCGTGGATAGTTATGTTTTAGGCTTATGAGTAATGTTCTATTATTATTATTATTTTAGTTTAGGGTATTTTGGTAATTTCATAATTTCTAGACATAGGTTATGCGGGTTGCCCATGGGTCATCTTGTGGGTCAAATTATTTAATTAGGTTTTATTTATTTTTTATCAAAAAAAATTTATGTTTCTTATTTGGTCTTAAGTTAGTTTTGGAGGTCTAAGATATTATAGTATTTTCCTTTTTCTAGTTCTAGTTGGTTTAGGAAGTCTCTTAGTTCTATATAAAGTCATGTAATGCTATTAATTCAATAGACTTTTAGAGAATTTTTAGAGCTTTGAAGCTTTCTTATGAATTGTGTGATGCAATCAAACCGTAGGTGTGATGCCTAAGGGATTCTAGGAGTGATTCCTGTACCTATCTTCTTCTCCTCCTTTCTTTCTTTCTTTCTTAAATTTCAGCACTTTCACATCCCCAGAACAGCCCTTACAGCGCTGTCCTGCATCACCTATTCTGCTCGTTATTTGATTCATCTTATCTCCTTAGATTAATTGCTGTAGAAACAAGCAAATGCCAAGGGAACCTGTGGTAGCTGTTCTCATGGCAACATAACTGAGTGTTTCCCTCTTTGCTGCAAAAGTCGTACTAATTTTCTTCATTAGAATGATTCTGTGTGGGGATGATGTGAGTGCTTGAATTCATTGAGGTAGAAGAGGTGTCCAAAGTCAACCTTAGCTCAGTGGAAAGAGCAGAGGACTGATCCTCTAGGTCGCTGGTTCAATTCCGGCAGGTTGAATGATTTGCTTGTGATGGAAACATTGTCATTTTGTAGCTCCAGACTTTGATAATGCTAAAATAGTTTCATGGCATTCTTTACAGAAATGCTCAGTTGTTTCTTATCTTTGAACATCTTTATAACTTACAAATTAATTGACAAAAAAAAGAACTCTGAAATATTTTAAATGAAAAAAATATTTTAAATAAAATTTCTACTACAGCATATTGGTAGTGGTAAAATATTTTTCAATGAGAAATATAATTGATCCTCATTAATCTATATCTGTGATGATTTTACACTAAAAAAGCATGCATAAGCATTTCATTTTTAAAAAAGTGAATATATTTCATATAGTTATTATTTGTATTGCGTAAACTCCGTATTGCAATGAAATTATTCTCTATTGTTTTACCTGAATGTTGATGTATTGGTTTGACATTATTGGTGTGAGAATGTTGTAGATATTCTCTAGATATTATGTATATTATAGAGATATTGTATAGATATTATCCTGTGAGAATATTGTAGATATTCTCTAGATATAGGCCTTGTTTGACTAACATGATTAATAGTAAAAGGATTAATAATCCCATGAATTAGTGTATTATTAGCTATCTAATTAAATTAGTGAGATAACCATTTATTATGTATTCATTTTGTTTTCTTTTTCTTTCATACTTGAAATTATGATCCCAGCCCCTCTCAATATTAAAAATTCACTAATTTTGTCATATTGAATATCCACCGTACAGGTAATCCAGTTAATAAAATTTGCAATCAAACATGGGATTGTGAGTCCATGGACTAACAATCCCAATCCTATACTATAATCCTACTAATCAAACACGCCCATAATGTATATTCTGTAGATATCTTGGAGAAACCAACAGCTGAGATTATTGGGTGTAAAATGTCCAAACTCTGTTATTGCAAAGTTGAATTTTGTTGAACTAAGACATGAGGTACAAGGAGCGGGTCCCCTGGTTCTTTCAAAATGCACAAAAGGAGCACCATCTACATGTCTGAATCGTATTGTCTTCCATGTAGTCTTTAAAGGTTTGAGAAAACTTTTGTACAAGATACTGCCTGAACTCGAACAATGTCAGCAGCTTTGTCACCAAACATTGAGAAATGAAAGAAGGGGAAGAAACAAAAAAAAAAAAAAAAATAGAAAGAAAGAAAATCATAGGAGATTCTGCCATAAAGTTACTGAAATGGGAATGTAAAATAAATGATGATTCACTTCTTGGATCTTATTCCAAAATCTATTTAACCCTGTGTTATTCCTATTGAATGAATAGCATTAAGATCTGGGAAGAAGAGATTGATGACTAGAAGGTGACTACTTCACAATCATTCAAGTTTCTTCTGACTATAGGATAAATTGTTTGTGGTACACTTGAAACTTGAAAGGGTTAGTTCCCAAAACCTTGAAGAGCAGTCCAACTCGTCAGGTGACGGAAATGGTTGGCAAAATGATATAAACAAGAATGAATCATGGAAAAAGGAAACTTCAGGAGAAGAACGTTGTGCTTCAACTGAGTCCCAAGTTGGGACGTTAGGGGTCCATAAGATATCAGCAGATTAGAAGCTAACTTTTTAAGTTGGACTACCATCATGGGCAATGCCAGGAAGCTGATGAGGGTATGAAGAGGACATTGTTAATATGGAGCTAGTGAGGCTCCGAAGAGGAAATGGATGGTGTATATTGGACAAAAGTTATAGAACATGGAACAATTAATATAGAGCTATTGTCTGTTTTTGAAGTTCTCGAGGGGCTTAAAAAATTTCGAAGGCTGAGTATTGATCCATCTGTTGAGCTTCTCCTGTTGATGATTATCACTGAACCAGTTCTTGAAGGAATGGTCATTAGCATCATGTTGAGTTTTCTCATCTATGACAAATAAATATTCCTCCAAACAAGTTATAAAGTTTCTTTTATTTTTTAGTAATCTCATTATTGATAGTTTCATGAGAAAGAAATTTGTGTTTCTGTATCTTCCATAGCTGATAACTCAACTTACTATGTATTGCACAGTTATGTGATTTGTATAACAATGACGCAATATTTGATAAATTTGATTGCTGCCTCAGTGGAGATGGACTTCATTTTGCAACTGGATCTTATAGGTTTGTCCTTCTTTAACAGGAACTCTAGGTTCTTATCAACACATTGGACACTTGTGATCTACCTATTATTTCTTGCATTTTCCATGCATAATGATTTGTATTTTTAAACTCAGCAATCTACTGCGTATTTTTTCCAATGGAGTTGGAAGTGAAGAAGGGATCACAATGGAAGCTAGCAAAAATCCGTGCAGGTAGTCTTTTGTTTTCATTGTCTCAATTATCTGACCACTGACTATCATGTGAAAATGAAAATCTACCTACTGATGCTTGAATTACATTATTGAAGAAGCCTCCATTATAATGTGATGGTAATTGCTTTAATTTAGTGGTTGTAAGCTCCTGATTTTTATTTTAGAAAAATATGCCCAGTATAGTTCCCATTGAATGAGGATCTGGGTGGGAGGGGTACATTGGATACAAACCTAACTTTTGACATTATGTGCACAATGTGGTTGGTTGCCCTCAGGTTCGAACACACTACCTCAAAGTCAAAAGGCCGAGTTTTAATTTTTAACCACTGAACCAACAATTTCTTGTTTAAAAGCTCCTGGCTTTTATTTGTGTATTTATTTTTCTCTTTGGTAGTAGAGTAGACTTTCAGTATATCTTGCCCATAGGCCATAGACACTAGCTTCATGCTTTGAACTCCAGATCCACCCCTCAAACATGGTGCCTTTTACCACCATAACCTTGCCAATTAAAGCAATTTGACAGTTTCCATATTCAATAAATGGGAGAATAAACAGTGTGCTAGTCTTAGACTATAAATCTTGAAGTTGACCAAGCATTTCGGATTCACTTGTTGAATCAACTTTGTCATCACATGGTTCTTACTTCATAGTGATAGCCTCCATAAGATGCCCTAAGCTATGCAGATCTTTTGCAATCTCTCCAGTTGCCAGTATGCTTCCATTCTCAATGCATTGTGTAGTGTTATGGAGGTTCTGCTGTCATTTTGCTAAGAACATGATACAGGTTAATATCTAAGACAGTCCTTTTCACTTCTGGCAAGTCATAGGCAGGTGATTACACTCCGTCTTAAGTCATAAGCAGGTAATCACGACTGTTGTAGGGGAATCCTGTCCTGTTAATTGAGTTTTAAGTATTCACCAGATTCCTAAATAGTCAGTAGAAGCACATTGTTCTAATATTACAGTTGGACAAAAAGAGTCACCTTGCATCTCTTAAACATCATCTTTCCATCGATTTTTTAATGTCCTTGAATACAGGAAGCCACATCTCCAAGCTGCTTCAAGGGCTAGAAGGTCATCCCTCAGCAACTTGACTCGTGCATTTTATCGACAAGGTTGGAGTTCCCAAGTTCTACTTCTTAACATCTTTTTTTATGCTTTTTCTTATGTTTCTTATAGCATTTCCTAATTTAGTTGTCAGCTTCTTCTGTTCCTTTCTTCAATTTTTCAGGTCATGAAAACTCTAGCTCGGGAAGTACTGACTTTTCTTGTAACTTAAATTCTAAGCTACTGCATCTGGCTTGGCATCCAAGAACGAACTTAATTGCTTGTGGTGCTGGGAATAGCTTATTGCTGTACTATGCATAGTTCCACGTACTTCTAAGTGATTCTGACGAGTATTACAGATCAAGTAACACATGGAGGTGTCATGTTCAAGTAATACTATTCAGATGATGCAATCAAATTAAGGTTTTTTCTTTGTCAACAGCATTAATATGCAGGCTTTCTTTGCCATGTTTGCCAACCCCAAGGAAATTAGAACATCCCAACTAGATTTGGTTTGACAGCATGGATGAGGTGTTTTCTTATCAGACATGATCCCCAGGTTTGACTTTGATCACTATGCGATGCAACTTTTTTTTCCTGTTATTCCTCTACTTCAGATTGTATTTGTAATTAAAATATTAAAAAAAAAAGGTATGAATTATGATGTAGTGCAAAACATGGGCAACCCAAAGAGGGTCCCGAGAAAGGTATGAATAGGCAATGGTGCACCGATCAGATATTATGTATGATCTTTTTCCAATAGGTCTGGAAAGGTATGCTCAGCCGTGCTGTTTGTTCCCTCTTTTGTTCTTGACCTTACTTCATCCATTTTTTGTGGGAAGCCTCTCAATCTGTAGTTTTGAGAGTTTCAATAATCAAATGGTACCTAGTCTGGAAAAGAAGTTTGGCTGCATTCACTTTGCTCATGAAAGCGACTTTGATTATGGATCAAGATCAAATAATATCTGATAAAATTGCAGATATAGCATTTAAGGAAAAAGTAGGTGTTATCTTTTTATCTTTTAGTGACTTGACTTGTTTGGCTGAATGCAATTGTACACTCTTGAGGTTGGTTACATTTTCTCTTGTTGGTTTCTTGCTTCTTTTATTAATTTGTTTAAGCAACACTGAAATGTATGCACTTTTTAATCTTGATACTAGATCAGAGGGGGACTTTCTTAAGTCTGATAGACATGCCAAATAACAATTTTGAGCTGGCAGTGTTAGTGTGTTTTTCTATGTTGTAATTTGAAGCAAGGGTTGGCAAAGCAATGATTTACATGGGGAGTTGAAATGGAGTTTGATGCAAAATGTGGAGATTAGTCACAGAGCTGGAACTGATTAGTCATCAAGAATTAACAGGAGAAAAAATAGAGTATTGTGAGAGAGAGAGAGAGAGAGAGTTCCCTAATCCCTTTTCCTATGAACGAACATTTTAATTCATTAGCACCCATTCCAAGCAATTACCTAATCCCTTTACCTAACTCTATTAAACTCCATTGACTGCTTAACTAGCTGTTGCTGACTGATCAGTTCTAGCCAAGTAACTAATCTCCACTTGCATCATGTCACCCCCTTAAAACAACGTTGTCCGCGAGGTTGGGATGCACCTCTCTTAAATACAGCAACATTGGCGCTGTTTGGGAATGGTGGGTTAAGGCTATTGTGCCTGTTTGGCAGAGTTTAATTACATAAGTATTTCAGCTTTCAGCTTAATTTAAGTTATTTTGATGTGTTTGGTTTAACTTATAACTTATACTTTATAACTTTTTGGAAGTTAGAAATCAGCTTATTCTTTGAGTGGGGCAGAAGATGCTTTAAGAATAAGCTGGAAATCAGCTTAAACTGAAAGTTATAAACTATAAGTTGTTTAAGCATAAGCTATAAGCACTTTCCCACAGCTCTACCAAACAAGGCCATTATAGCCTTAAATGTAAAATAAGCCCAAAAGCTAATACTATTCACAGTTTTTTTTTTTTTTTAAAAAAAAAAAAATAGGCTGCAGCCCGGACAGTGTAGAGCCGGAAATTGTTACATCAAGGGCTAAATTACCATTTTGCCCCTTTACATCAATTTAAAAAATTATAATTTAGGAACAACTTTGTCATTTTAAATTCAAATATCATTTCAACACACTTTTCAATACAATAACTCAACTAAAAATTCATCTCATCTTCCCAAACACAAAAATTAAAATAGTCTATTAAAATAACCAAAAAGTTAAAAAGTCTCTAAAATAATCACTTCCCAAACGAGGCCATTGGATGATATGGGTCCGCTCATTTTTCTTTTGTGAATGTGTAATCCATGAAACTTTAAATTACTTCACAAGCATAGTTCACCCAAATTTCATGCTGCCACTAATAAAGAAAAAATATCCATTAATCGATAAGATAGAAAGCCAGGTGAGAAATTACCCATGGACAGGAATCTGCAAACATAAGTTTGCCACCCTTAAGAAATATAACTGATTTCAAGTCAAACTTGAAGTTTTCTTCTTCAACAAAATAATGCAACAAGTCCAGGCCGGATGTATGTCATCAGCTGAAGCAACTATCTTCAATCGCCCATCGTGCTTCGCAAGCACCAAAATGGAATCTTTGCTAATTGAATTAGAAAGTAAACTGACTATCCATCTTACATTCACTACAATTCAGACAACCTAAACGCAGAACATTCCAATTCACACTCCTCATTGGAGAACAACAAAGAACAAATGCTGATGCAAACTAAGGGAAATGACGACAAAGCTTGAAAAATTATCTATTATTGTTTTAATCCAAATAAAACTCAATATTGCAGTAGCCACTATAGGGTTAAGCCTCAAACCGCTCCATATGCTCAACCTTGTTTCGAATATAAGATTGAGACATACATAAACACAAATATGCATCAAAATCCCAAACTTTGCATAACAAAGTTGCATAGATTATGGTAGAAGCAAGGTCAAAGAGCATTTTGAAGTATATGCAAAGAATATTTACCTACTTCCAGATTCCCAGAGATAAGGTTTCCTTGTAATCAATGATCAGAGATATCCAAGGAACAAAAGACTCTCTTCAACTTGCTAGGAACTTGAAATTGTTTCTTCATATCAAAAACTTCTTCTCCCAATTTGTTGGCACTTGAATACAATCCATCCAAATGCAACCCTTTTCCTATCCATCTTGTTGTCACCGGTGGAAGTAAGTTCTTTGTCGTCATTTTTGTTTCTTGGACACTTTTCTTCAATCTCAAACTGGGAATTGTCATATTTTCTTTTTTGTGGTTTTTTCCTCTTGGAATTCTTTGATCACCTTTGATTTCAATTCATCACTTTCTTCGTAATCACTATCTTCATCATTCCAACTTTAAACTTTCTCCTCTAATTCTTTTCATTCCTTGCAATGCATATTTAGATCTCATTGAAAATCAAGAACTATGGTAGAATCATATGTTTGATTTCCGGCATTTCCATCAAAAAATAAAAAAAAATTCTTACCATGGGATTTTATCTCAGAGATGGTGCTCCTAACACTCGGCTCTCGTAATAAAGCCAAACCAATGTTTGATCCATGGTATAGGATTGGAAATTTTGCACGGTAGCCTTGATTTCATTTGTAAGTCCATTGATGGAAAGAGTTCTACCAGCACATTCTTCGTTATGTTAGCTATTTTTTGAACTTTTTTTTTGTAAATCATGACATTTGAAAATTGCCTTAGTTTTCTTACTTTTTCCACTGCCTCTTCATCAACATTCTTCAAAATCTTGATTTTTGCAAACTTGGAATCGTCAGTTCTTTGGATTTCTTGAGCTCTAGTCCCTCCTGTCATGGCTGTGATACTTCCACATGTTTGAGGGCAACAAAATTAAAGGCAGGCCAACAATATTGGCAGTGGCACTCTAAATTTTGACAGAAAATATCTTTAAATATGGTAATGGTAATATTAGTTATAAATAAATATTTACAAATTATATAGACTTGCCCCTCCAATTTTTTTGAAAATTTTAGTAGTCCTCCCTCAAGATTTCTTTAACTTATAATCTGTTTTTTTGAGTTCACTTTTCACTTCCAAAAATATTTCCATCTTGTTCTTCTTCTTTGTTTTGGTTCTCCGTCTTCTTTTTTTTCTTAGTCTTCTTTTGCCTTTATCTTTTTCCTTATCTTACACGTCTTGCTTTTGCGACTCCACGTATTTTTTTAGTTTCAATTCTTTCTTCAACTCAATTTTTTTTTCCTCTTCACCATCTCTATTTCAAAATTTCTTCTAGTTTTAATTCTTTCTCTTCATTTTATTTCACTATTTCAGTTTTCTTCTTTTGTTTTGATCTCTTGCATTTGATGGAGGTCTTACTCGTCATCAAAGAGATCACATTACATTATTTTTTGGTCAATATTTTATAGTTACATGTGATATTTAATTACAAGAATTAAATACCATATTACCATTGAACATTATTTTTTGGTCGATATTTTATAGTTACATGTGATATTTAATTATAAGAATTAAAAAACCGATTTAATGAGAATATGATGGAGTTGTTTGTTGCTATTTATGTTTTAGATTGTAGTGATAGTTCTAGGTCTTTTAAAATTAAATATTTGCAAAATTTACAAACAATTTAAAATTGCATTTGAAATTTCGGTTGCAAAATTATGAGATTGACATCCTTAGTTTGATTAAGAACTTCATTTCAAACGCGATTTTATCAAAAACAAAATTTCTTTTGAACTCGCTGTTGTAAACCACGATTTTATAAAAAAAAAAAATTTCCTGAACTTGCTATTTTGAACCACACTTTTTGACCATATTTTTTTTTTTTTTTTTTTGAACTCGTGGTTGTAAACCACGAGTTTAATTTAAACCAATTGCACTCACGCACACTCCTCACAGCCACAGCCACACCACACCACACCACACACTCTCTCTCCCTCTCTCTCTGACACATCACTCACACACACATCACACTTACATCAAAGTAAAAATAAATAAATTTTAAGAATTAAATAAATATAAATAAATAAATAATGTTTAAAAATAAATAAATTTTAATAATTAAACCCTAAACTTTAAAATACAAAAAAAATAAATTTTATCTCTAAACACTAAAGTAGTGTTTGATAATGTTTACGTTTTCGATTTATGTTTAATATATTTAATTTTTTTCCAATTAAATTTAATTTTTTCCAATTAAATTTAATATATTTTCAATTAATATATTAAATTATATATTAATATATTTAATATATTTTTCCAATTATAATATATTTAATATATTTTCAATTAATATATTAAATTATATATTAATATATTTAATATATTTTTCCAATTAATATATTTAATATATTTTTCCAATTATAATATATTTAAATTTTTTTCCAATTAATATATTTAATATATTTTTCCAATTTTAATATATTTAAATTTTTTTCCAATTAAATTTAATATATTTTTCCAATTAATATATTTAATATATTTTTCCAATTATAATTTTTTTCCAATTGGATTTTTTTCAATTGTTTTTTTAATTAATTTTTTTTTCAATTATAATATGTGTGATGTCATTGTCATAAATAATAAATATAAATATAAATATTTTAAGCTTGAACAAATATATTTTTTAGTTTATGTTTTTAAATTTTTTTAAATATTTTGTTCAAACCAAACGCATTTGTAATTTATGTTTTTGTAAAAATAAACAAAAATCAGTTTATAAAATTTTTGTAAACATAAATCGAAAACGTAAACGTTATCAAACGCTACTTTAATGTTTAGAGATAAAATTTATTTTTTTTGTATTTTAAAGTTTATTTATTTATATTTATTTAATTCTTAAAATTTATTTATTTTTACTTTGATGTGTGAGTGATGTGTCAGAGAGAGAGGGAGAGAGAGTGTGTGGTGTGGTGTGGTGTGGCTGTGGCTGTGAGGAGTGTGCGTGAGTGCAATTGGGTTGCAATTAAACTCGTGGTTTACAACCACGAGTTCAAAAAAAAAAAAAAAAAAAATTTGTCAAAAAGCGTGGTTCAAAATAGCGAGTTCAGGAAATTTTTTTTTTTTTATAAAATCGTGGTTTACAACAAATGAAGTTCGTAAGAAATTTTTTGATAAAATCGCTTTTGTAACCGCTGAAGTTCTTAATCAAACTCGCGTGTTTAACTTCACCCAGACTTCACGCGAGATTATTGGAAAAATGTTGAACTCGCGATTGTGAACCGCGATTTAGCCTATTTTGGGAATTCTTTCAAAACTAGGCTTAGTTTGGGAATTCCCTTACTATTTTGGCTTATTTAGGGAAATGCCCCTCCTTAGACATTCTAGTTTTAAATGTTGTTAACAATTTTTGAGTTATTGTAAGTATTTTTGAAAACACGAAAGACAATAATTTATCATTTTGATCTAACTTTACCTATTTCTATGACAACAACAAAATGTATATTTTCGGCAATAAAAATTGTATATTTTTGTTAGATATACTTTTTCTCCTGAGATTGGAATGGAATCCTGTGTCCTTGTCTATATATATATAACTAGGAAAAAAATTATGATACACACTCTTTTATGATATTTATGATCTTTGATTATAACTTATTGTAGTGTTAATTATGATTTAATTATATATATTGTGGCGTTTATTATGATATTTATTATGACATTAATTTAGTAATAATTTAAAAGGTCTTTATTATAATTTTTATGATATTTGATTATGATTTAATTTTTATTTTTTAATTATGACTTAAATGGATTCACTTGTGACATTTATGGTAATTAATCTTACAAATGTCGTAATGGTACACACACCCATTTGAGGGTGTAGAATAGCCTTATCCCTAACTAAGGGGGAAACCCTATCATATGCACCCTCACAATTGGCATAATTTTATCATAAAATTTAGTAATATCAATCATAAAATGTGTAACCTCACCACAAATTAACGTACTAAAATGTTCAAAATTTTGTAATTAATGTAACAAAAGTTTGTGACTTAGTTACGACATTTTTTATTTTGTCAATTTGTAGTGAGATTATGTATTTTATAATTAATGTTATAAAATTTTATGATAAAATGCATATGGTACTCACTTTTGAATAGGATTTCCTTCATCCAAGGGGGAGTCCTATGTTCTTTGGTACTGTTGCAATATGAAAGGCAAGAGGATTAGTTTAAAGGCCTATTTTAGAATGTGGCATTTTTTGATTTATTGATTTATTATGAAATATGTAAAACAAAAAAAGTAAAGAAGTGATATGATTTAAATAAATCAATAAGTTGTCTAAGAGACCGAAATTCGTCTTTTATTTTCATTTTTCATTTTATTTTATTTTTTATTAATAAATATTTTTTCAACTTTTTCGTTTTATAGGTTTTTATGGTGTGCTTTTTGAGTCCTTGCAAAAAAAAGAAGAAAAAAAAATTATCTAGTAAAAGAAGTTGTACATCTATTAAAAAAACTAGTTAAAAACTAGACCCAAACGAATCCTAAATGGTTGAAAATTTGATCCAAAGTCCGTCAATTAATTGAATAATGGAGTTTTCTGAAATTCAGCTAAAGCAGCAAAAATATAAAGGGGAGGGCTTTTTTTCAATTTACAAAATGGACTGGACAGTGCCGTTGGGTTTGTGTGGTTCATTACGGATCTCATTTTGATAATCTAAACCGTTTGATGTGTAGAGTTCGTCGAGTACTTCATACCTGCAAAAAAAATCATATTGATCAAATATTGATAGCCCTTTGATCAGATCATATTTTTATCAATGATAAATATAATTTTAAAAATAAATAAAAATGTGTTCCAATCAAGGACTTATCGATATCCGATCAACGTGATTTTTTGCAAGAATAAAGTACTCGACGAGTTCTACATATTGAACGGTTTAAATCATCGAAATGGGACCCGTGCTGGGCCCAATAATACAGTCCAATCTACAAAAATGAATTAGAGAGGAACTATTTCCAAATATAAAACCCTAATTTGGACTTGAATTGAATGTAATAGAGACCTTACAATTTGAGGGCATCTATACTATATATTAAGTAAAAGAGGATTTTTAACCCCCAACGCCTGTGAGAGCTCAAATATGTCAATCCTAATTTTTTGATTTTTTGATTTTATTTTTTTAAAAAAACAAACCTCCATCCATCATTTAATTTGAGCCTTTTTGAAAACCTAAACCCTATTTTGAAAATCTAAATTCTACTAACTTCGATATTCAAATCTTAATTTTTAATTTTTTTTTCCAAATAAAAAAAAAAAAACTCCACTCATCATTTAATTTGAGTTTTTTCAAAAATCTAAACCCTACTTGGAAAATTCCTCTCCTATATATATCTCCCTCTTGCCTCACTATCTTCCATCCTATTACAAGCATCACTACTGCTACTATCTCTTCTGTTTCAAATTCAATCTCCATAGAGAAACACTCTCTCTCCTTCTCTCTCTCTCTGATCTACAATGGCCCAATTGAGCTCATTCAAGGCTTGACAGTTTTCTTGGTCATCGCTATCTTCTCTATTATTGGATCGTCGCAAGACTTCGAAATGGCTCCAGCACCGTCACCGTCAATGGACGCTGGATTTGCTTACTCATTGCCGATATCTACAGCTATCATCTTCTCTTCGATTGTTTTGTCTCTTCTCGCGCTCATGGAATTATTTGGGATTATTTGTTGGAGTGTGATGAAGGATTTTTTATTCTTTTTTTTGGTTAGTTCCAAAGAGGAATGATATGAGAGTGATTATGTACATGTTTATGTTAAAAACATTATTTAATCACAGATTTGTTTTATATTTATTGTAACGCCCTCGAAATAATAACATTAAATCCACAATATAGATATGCATTGATATAAAAAAAAAAAAAAAAAATCCACATTCTTCTATTCATCAGAGTTTCATTACAAAAAGTATTACATATTAACAACAAAAGCAAATGCCCTAAGGGCATACAGCTTTCCAAGTTAACACTTGGTTACAAAAAGAGAGCACTAGCTCAATTACATCTTAAGCGCTTGGCTTGAATTTACATGTAATACATCAAAAAGAAAGACAACAAAAGTCTGCCCGCCTCTAGCCTCCCAAGCTATGTCCTTGGAGGTGGCATGTTACCTGTACCTAAAAATGATATTCCCATATAGGGTGAGCCACAGCCCAGTAGAAATACACTAAACCAAGTATGAACAATGACTAAAAGATTAACAGTTGATAGATGGCCAACACTGGTATTTCCACTTACAACACTTTACAGTTTCGTTTTCCATTTCCTTTCAATTCTCAATTTATAACCATGGCTCAGAACCTGACCAAACAACTTATATGAGACGGTAACTCATATTAAACTTTTCTCGTTTCATAATAGATAAGCATACTAGCTATATCAACACATCAACTGATATGCATAAGAGCACTATCACACTTCCAAAGACAAGCTTATGAGCTGTGTCAATACATCACTAGATAAGCATATGAGCTCTATCTATGGAGTCCATCCCCTATCTCCTCCCAAACAACACCCGGTTTAGAGGTCCATCCCCTATCATTCCCTAAACCGTGGAGTACATCCCCTATCTTCTCCAACACAACACAATGTATATAAACAATAATTATACACATCACAGATCAGTACATAAAGTTATTGTATTCTTTCAATTGTCATACTCAATGACACATTCCAGTGATTAGTTTTAGTTTGCCTAATCATCATGCATTGTCTACAACAATCAAGACTATCCTCCACCGATAGCCCAAAGCAGTTATTTCTAAACAGAAAATAAATGCACAAAATGGATATTAAATCAATATTTCAATTAGGTGAGTGGTAATTAATCCAACAACACCCTTTATTCCCATACATCTCCAATTCCATTCTTCCCATTCCAATTTCTTATTCCTCAAATTAATTTCACAAATTAATTAAACAATGTAATTAGGGCATTTTCCATAATTGACATTTCAACCCAAAAGGTTCCATTTTCAACAATGTTTCAACACAAACATCATTTATTTCTAAGCCAAAATGCTTATAGGTTTATATAAACTAAACCCCAACTTTTTTTTATAAAATTACACAAAGGCCCCAAACTTTCACAAAATTACCAAACCAACCCCAACATTATCAAAATGTTAAAATTAAAAGACAAGACTCATAAAGAGGAGTAGAGTATCCCTACCTCGAAGTTTGAGCCCAAAAGGAGATGAAGACCCAACGACCAACGTGCTCCAAATCCAAATATTTTCAAATTAAAACGAAGCCCAAGCCACCCTCTATCTTTTTAACAAAGGCCCTACGATAGATTCACACTCTAGGGAGATGATTTCTTAGAGAGAAGGCAAGTCTAGAGAGAGAAGGTCTCAGATCTAGGGTTTGAAGATGAAAAAGCTTTGAAAAAGTGATGTTTAACTCGGCTGCTGCTAACTGATATAAACAGGCTCGCTCGAGCGACCAGACACAAAAAACCCTCGCTCGAGCTAACAAGGTCTCGCTCGAGCCAAAAACTCAAAAGCACGCTCGAGCGACAGAATGCTCGCTCGAGCCAAAAATCACAGTGTTCAGGTCCAACATCAGACGCAATTGTTCGCTCGAGCGAATAAACCCTGGCTCAAGCGAAGGATCCAAAACACTGATCTCGCTCAAGCCAAAAACTATAGCTCTCAAGTCCAACTGAGACGCAGACACACGCTCGAGCTAAGAAGACCTGGCTCGAGCCACCAGACACAAAACTCAACGCTCGCTCGAGCGACCAACTTCTCGCTCAAGCGAAAGACCAAAAATCTGGGCAGCAACACGTGGCTCCCAAACACAACCAATCTGTAACAAACTTGCCCAACACATCCTATAACTCATATATAAAGCAGAAAAGGATGTAAACAAGATAATAATCAACTACTAACATCCACGGACACACGTCTGGATCACTGTACAACAAGGGGTAAATCCGGGATCGCTATATTTATTGGTTCATATGTAATATACATATATGGTTTGATTTGTTTGGTCGAGCATTTGTATATTTCTGTTATCATTTTTTACGCCGTAACAGCTTCTTTGTCCGTACCTCATTTTTTGGTTATTAATTTATAAAAAATATTATGCACCCACCCTTATCAATCTATAATTTATTCTGAATATGTATTTTTATATCAGGGAGTTTATGAATAAAATGAATTTAAATTGTCAATATCTTTTTCTAAATAAATTCTAAGTTTACAAATCTAAATTTGTAATAATGTTGTTAATTTACCGATTCACGTTGTCAAAAATCAATTCCAAACGGTATATCTAATTTAAATAATAAGATTTTCTATTTTTTAATTAAAAATAGAAAAGATAATTTTTAAATACATTGTTTAGAATGAGCAAAATGGAAATGAAAATAGGGAACAAATTTTTATTTATTAATCTATGATTTTCTAATAGATTTCCTTTTTATTTTTCATGTTTTTGTCTGTCTCCAATTTTTTAATAATTAAATTACAGTAAACCCCCTGAATACTATTGAAATCACACTGCACCCCTTTTATCTTTTCAAATGTAAGTGATTATCACTGTTAAATGTAATGATTAAATTACTAAAATACCCTTATTTAGTTAGTTCATTTTCTACTTAATTTAGCAGAGAATTGAATATAAACAAATGGAGAAAAGGTAAAAAATTAAAAAGATATATTAACATGAAAAAATAAAAAAGATAAGTCATACTATTAACCAAATCTCTCCATCTAAAAAGAGTGTAATGTTATATAAATTTTTTATTTATATATAATTTTCATACATAACAATTTGATTTATTATAAACTTTTCACTAGAAAACAAAATATCATTATAATAATGATATTTCCATATTATTTTTATCAATTTTTTTTTATAAAATTTTATATATATTTAAAATTTTCCAACTAAAAAAATTGTAAACACAACGAAGCACAAAAGACGAGGCGATGCTGCACTGGAAGTTCCAATGTGTGAATGAAGAACCGTGGTTCAATCCAAGTCTCAAGGAGTGTGAATGAAGCACCTTGGTTTAATCGAAATCTCAAGGAGTGAATAAATTTAATTTTAAATGGGTAAATTATAAATACATTTTTTTGATATTTGATTAAAATATAAATCGTCTCACATAGTTTTGAAAATTATATTTCACTCCAGAAGTTTTTAATTTTATAACAAATCACCCATTTTATTAATATATTATCAAGTTAATTAATAATTTTTAATGATGTTAAAAATATGTTTTAATTCATAATTTAAGTAATTTTATTATTGTATAGGAGAGTAATTATGATTTTTTTTAAAAATAATTCTGTTAAATAAAAAATTATAACAAAAAAAAAATTATAATTTTATAATTTATAAACTACAATTTATATTTTAAATAAATATTCTGAAATGTATTTATAATTTTCGAGCTTTCGAGCTCCAAAACATTAGTCTTAAATTTAAGTCTTAAATTTCCAATGGAGTCTTTAGCTTTTCCAACGAAGCCTTGAAGACAGAAGGGCCATATTAGCTCACTATGAAGAGACCTAATGCCTCCATAGCTTTATTGTGCTATGGTTATTTAAATAGAGGCAAATGCTAACAATTCAATAGTTTAGAATATATATATATCTATCTATCTATACTATATATCTATACTATATATTAAGTAAAATGGGGTTTTTAACTCACAGACCTTGTGAGAGCTCTAATATCCTAATCCTAATTTTCTAATTTTTTGATTTAACAAAAAAAAAAAAGAAAACCTCAACATTTATTGTTTCTCCCAACCCAACCTCAACATTTATTAACTTCTCCCAACCCACAATCCCTTTTGACTTCTCTTATAATTATTACAGCACACTTTTCAATTTCTCTCATATATTATGGTTACACACAAAAATAAAGAAGATAAGAATTTAGCTATAGATTTCAAAAAAATATAACATCTAAATTTGAATTATGATTTAGTAATATAATTATGTATTTCTTTATATATATCTATCAAAATTTTAAATCACTTAATGGGACAAATTAATCAATTTTCTAAAATTATTAGTTTTTTAATTTACAAAATAGATTAAAAAAATATTAACTGATTTATTTATTTAATGACAAAAATATTTCATAATCCATCCCTCCTAATCTCTCTCACTAATTTCAAAAAAAAATTAAATTAAAACTTGCATTCGTTTTTTCTTCTCCAAAAAATCAAATAATATTTTTTTATTAAAGTTGTAGATATCTATCTATATCTTATATATTATATTATAACATAAAAAATAAAAATAAAAAAACTAAAAAAAAATCTTTAAAGCTTATCTAATAATTATAATAATTTTTTTTTTTAATTTATAAAGTTCCGTGAATAGCACGGGTTACCACTATCTATATATCTATCTATATATCTATATCTATCTATACTATATATTAAGCAAAAATGAGTTTTTAGCCCCTAAGGCTTGTGAGAGCTTCAATATCTCAATTTGAATTTTCTAAATTTTTTTATTTTTTATTTAAAAAAAAATCTCAGCATTTATTGATTTGGTCAAAATCTCCTTATTAGCATTTATTAAATTTTTTCAATCCACATGTCTTCCCACATGCCTGCATTTATTGATTTGGTTAAAATCTCCTAATCAACATTTAAAATCTCATCATACAAATAATTATAGATTCAATCCATGTATAGTTACTACAGTTGCCTTTTCAACTTCTTCCACACACTATGGTTAGTGATAAAATTGTTAAATTATTTTTATAAAAAATCATAAAAAATATAATTTATATATTAAGAAAAATCTACAACAAATATAAAATATCTATAATTATCTTGTGCATAGCACGAGTGATAGGTTAGTTAAATAAAAGGAGATTTTTAACCCCAAGCGTTGTGGGAGTTCCAATCTCCCAATCTAAATTTCTTGATTTTTTGATTTTAAAAAAAAATATTAGCATTTATTAACTTCTCATAACCCCAAAATCTTACCCTCATAATAACACTTTAATGTATTAAGAGCAAACATAAAAAAAAAATTATTTGAAATCCAACACATATGAATTCCTTGAAAAGTCCCAACATATATAATTATTATCCCTTATAATAACACTTTAATGCATTAAGAACCAGTCTAACCCCCAAGTCTTACGCTCATAATAACACTTTAATGTATTAAGAACAAACATAAAAAAAATTATTTGAAATCCAACACATATGAATTCCTTGAAAAGTCCCAACACATATAATTATTATTCTTTATAATAACACTTTAATGCATTAAGAACAAGTATAAAAAAAAATTTCTTGAAAAAAGTCACACATGATTATTATTAAAAAAAATTTTTTTTTAATAATAATATAAAAAAAAAAAGGACATTTAATTTCTTGAAAAAAAAACACATCTATCTATATCTATATATATATATATAAAAAAAAGAAGATTTTTTTTTAAATTGTGGGAGCTCCCTCTCCCTCTCCTAATAATTTTTTTTTTTTTTTTTTTTTTAAAAAACAAAACCTCAACATTTATTGACTTTTCCCAACCCAACCTCAGCATTTACTGACTTTTCCCAACCCACAATCCCTTTTGACTACTCTCATAACTAGCCTATCACCCGTGCTATGCACGGGATAATTATAGATATTTATATTTGTTTTCATTTTTTTTAATATATAAATTAAATACATGGGGTTTGACCGAGGAGTTTGAAAGAATTTAATAAGTGTTTATTTATTTATTTAAGAGGCATTTACACAATAATTACATGGGTCTCTTGGGGATGCAAAAAGTAAGAAAATTAAGATTTCATTTATTGCGTTATTCATTTAATAAGTGTAATTATTATAAATTAAGTGTTTATTGTAATCAATAGTGTAATTATTACAATCTTTGAACCAATTACCAATCACTAAGTATATTTTTTTAAAAAAAAATATTAAAAGATCAGGAAATTAGGATTTTTTAATATATAAATTAAATACATGGGGTTTGACCGAGGAGTTTGAAAGAATTTAATAAGTATTTATTTATTTATTTAAGAGCCATTTACACAATAATTACATAATATATAAATTAAATACATGGGGTTTGACTGAGGAATTTGAAAGAATTTAATAAGTATTTATTTATTTATTTAAGAGGCATTTACACAATAATTACATGGGTCTCTTGGGGATGCAAAAAGTAAAGAAATTAGGATTTCATTTATTGCGTTATTCATTTAATAAGTGTAATTATTATAAATTAAGTGTTTATTGTAATCAATAGTGTAATTATTACAATCTTTGAACCAATCACCAATCACCAAGTCAATTTTTTTTAAAAAAAATATTAAAAAATCAGGAAATTAGGATTGACATGTTGGAGCTTCCACAAGCCTTGGGTTTTAAAAGACCCTTTTCCTTAATATATAGATTATTGCAATACCCTTTTCAATTTCTCCCATACATTATGGTTACACACAAAAATTAAAAAAAAAAAAGATAAGAATTTAGCTATAGATCTAAAAAAGATATAACATCTAAATTTGAATTGTGATTTAATAATATATTTATGTATTTTTTTTATGTATATCTATCGAAATTTTAAATTACTTAATGAGACAAATTAATTTATTTTTCAAAATTATTGATTTTTAATTTACAAAATAGATTAAAAAAAATTATTGACTGATTTATTTATTTAATAACAAAAATATTTCATAATCTCTCCCTCCTAATCTCTCTCACAAATTTTCAAAAAAAAAATATTAAAACTTGCATTCATTTTCTCTTCCCCAAAAAATCAGATAGGGAGCTCCAATCTCCTAATCCTAATTTTCTAATTTTTTGATTTAAAAAAAAAAATCTCAACATTTATTGACTTTTCCCAACCCAACCTCAGCATTTATTAACTTTTCCCAACCCACAATCCCTTTTGACTACTCTCATAATTATGGCAATACCCTTTTCAATTTCTCCCATACATTATGGTTACACACAAAAATAAAAAAAAAAAAAAAAGAATTTAGCTATAGATCTAAAAAAGATATAACATCTAAATTTGAATTGTGATTTAATAATATATTTATGTATTTTTTTTTATGTATATCTATCAAAATTTTAAATTACTTAATGAGACAAATTAATTTATTTTTCAAAATTATTGATTTTTAATTTACAAAATAGATTAAAAAAAATTATTGACTGATTTATTTATTTAATAACAAAAATATTTCATAATCTCTCCCTCCTAATCTCTCTCACAAATTTTCAAAAAAAAAATATTAAAACTTGCATTCATTTTCTCTTTCCCAAAAAATCAGATAGGGAGCTCCAATCTCCTAATCTTAATTTTCTACTTTTTTGATTTAAAAAAAAAAAAAAACTCAACATTTATTGACTTTTCCCAACCCAACCTCAGCATTTATTAACTTTTCCCAACCCACAATCCCTTTTGACTACTCTCATAATTATTGCAATACCATTTTCAATTTCTCCCATACATTATGGTTACATACAAAAATTAAAAATAAATAAATAAAAATTTAGCTATAGATCTAAAAAAGATATAACATCTAAATTTGAATTGTGATTTAATAATATATTTATGTATTTTTTTTATGTATATCTATCAAAATTTTAATTACTTAATGGGACAAATTAATTTATTTTTCAAAATTATTGATTTTTAATTTACAAAATAGATTAAAAAAAACTATTGACTGATTTATTTATTTAATAACAAAAATATTTCATAATCTCTCCCTCCTAATCTCTCTCACAAATTTTCAAAAAAAAAATATTAAAACTTGCATTCATTTTCTTTTCCCAAAAAATCAGATAATATTTTCTATTAAAGTTGTAGATATTTACCTATATTTTATATATTATATTATAACATAACAAAAAAACTAAAAAACTAAAAAAAAATCTTTAAAGTTTATGTAAATAAACTTTAAATCAATAAAACTTACATGTCTATCACATATCTAACTCACATCATAACTTACCTAAATAATAATAATTAAAAACAAATGAAAACCATAGATAAATTAAATTTTTTTTAAAAAAAGATACTCCCAATCTCCTAATCCTAATTTTCTAATTTTTTGATTTTAAAAAAAAAAAAAAAAACTCAACATTTATTGACTTCTCTCAACCTAACCTCAGCATTTATTGACTTTTCCCAACCCACAATCCCTTTTGACTACTCTCATAATTATTGCAACACATGGTTACACACAAAAATTTAAAAAAAAAGATAAGAATTTAGCTATAGATCTAAAAAAGATATAACATCTAAATTTGAATTGTGATTTAATAATATAATTATGTATTTTTTTTATGTATATCTATCAAAATTTTAAAATACTTAATGGGACAAATTAATCAATTTTCCAAAATTATTGATTTTTAATTTATAAAATAGATTAAAAAAAACTATTGACTGATTTATTTATTTAATAACAAAAATATTTCATAATCTCTCCCTCCTAATCTCTCTCACAAATTTTCAAAAAAAAATATTAAAACCTGCATTCATTTTCTCTTCCCCAAAAAATCAAATAATATTTTCTATTAAAGTTGTAGATATCTACCTGTATTTTATATATTATATTATAACATAACAAAAAAAACTAAAAAACTAAAAAAAAATCTTTAAAGTTTATCTAAATAAACTTTAAATCAATAAAACTCACATGTCTATCACATATCTAACTCACATCATAACTTACCTAAATAATAATAATTAAAAACAAATGGAAACCACAGATAAATTAAATCTAAAAAAAAAAAAAGATATCCACAACTCCATCTTAAATAAATTGAAAAAAAAAAATACCCGAATAGAAACCACACAAAAATAAAAATAAAAATAAAAAAATATATCTATCTATCTATGTATATCTATACTATATATTAAGCAAAAGGGGGTTTTTAACCCCCAAGGCCTATGGAAACTTCAATATCCCAATATGAATTTTTAAAATTTTTTATTTAAAAAAAAAACTCAGCATTTATTGAATTGGTCAAAATCTCCTAATTAGCATTTATTAACTTTTTTCAATCCACATATCTTTCCATATGCCTGCAATTATTGATTTGGTCAAAATTCGTTGATCAACATTTAAAATCCCCTTATACAAATAATTATAGATACAATTCGTGTATAGTTACTACAGTACTCTTTTCAACTTCTCACATACACTATGGTTAGTGATAAGAAAAAATCTTAAAAAACATAATTTATATATTAAAAAAAATCTAAAACAAATATAAATATCTATAATTATTCTGTGCATAGCACGGGTGATAGGCTAGTATAATTATTATCAAAATATTAAAATTTAATATAATATAAAAAAGGAAAAAAAGAAGACATTTAAAAAAAAAAAAACATTTAAAAATCGCAATTCACTTATATAGATAATTGTAAATATATTTAAAAAAATGAGATTTCTAAACCCTAAGTCTTATGGGAGTTCCAATCTCTCAATCTTAATTTTCTAAATTTTTTATTAAAAAAAAAAACTCAGCATTTATTGATTTGGTCAAAATCTCTTGATCAGCATTTATTAACTTTTTCCAATCCACATGTCTACATTTATTGATTTGGTTAAAATCTTTCATTAGTATTTAAAATTTCCTCACACAAATAATTATAGATACAGTTTGTGCATAGTTATTGTAGTAGTCTTTTTAATTTCTTCTGTACATTATGGTTAGTGATAAGATTATTAAATTTTTTTAATAAAAAAATCTTTAAAAACATAATTTATATATTAAAAAAAATTAAAATAAATATAAATATCTATAATTATTTCGTGCATAGCACGGGTGATAGACTAAGTAAATTACAACCTAAAGTGCTCTTGATTTTCTAGCCATCCAAATGGTTAGCTATACATCAAAGTCTACTTTTAAACAACCACATGGGTTTGATTCGTCGACCCTGAGGATATGCTTGATTATTTTTTTTTTTTTGTAACCAAGTATACGACCAGTTTATGCCATAAGATTGAATAACAATTTGATGGATTTCATAAAAATTATATGTCTAATTGTCAAAAAAGACATGGTATAAACAATTTCATGGATTTAACCCTTCAAAATGAGAGGACTAGGATTCTCACTATATAAGAATAATTAAGTCTACAACAATGATTCATATCACTAAAAAAAAGACCATTAATAACATTAACGCATTGAGAATGTCAAAAAAAAAAAAAAAGACATCCCCCACTGCTACATCATTAGTGGTGCTATTAGAGCACCACTTTTAGTACTCTCAACCATTTTTCATAAGTCTATATTAAGGACTGTTACAAAATTTTATAAATTTTAATCTCAACAAACTATTTCAAAACAAACACGAGCAATTAGGTATTTTATTTTCAACATAATACCATTATATTAGTAATTCCATCACTTATTCAATGCGATTCATAATCTCAGAATTCTCGTGCCTCTAAGCGAAGTCTTAATATAATTTTTTTTTAGATATTTGTAAAAATAATAAATTATATATATTTATCAAAATTACTTACATAGATAATAAAACCCAATTTTAGAATAAAGAAAAATGACCAGGACAATTTTATACTGACCTGTTTTTCTGGAAATTAAGATCATTGTCTTTTTAAAATCATAAATTGACCATGGAATATTTTAATTTCTTAGGCCCTTTGCTTTGGATTGAGCTCTATTTTTTATGCTTGAAAAATTACATTTAAGTGGAAATAATTTAACATAATTGTAACTTTTATCAAAGGAGAATTGTTAAGGGACGGCCCTATAAATATAATTATTTTTTTATTTACGCCCCTATAAAATCGTGTGTATTTACAATATAATTAGTTTGTTATTTCTAGATTTTAAATAAATTTGGTTTGATCGCTACAAAATATGAATAATTTTTTTTTGTTGTTCCTTGAAATATTTTCCTTATTTTTTAACTTATTCCAATATTTTCCAGTTGCCCTTATAATTGGATATAGTTAAAGAGTAATATAAGCGATCAAAAATTTAGACCGAGAAAAGTATGAAGAAAATATAATATGTGGTCTAAATTTAATTCTTGTATAGTGAAGATATACACATAAAATTAATTTGGACCACACAATATTTTTTTTGATACTTTTCTATATTTGAGTTATTTATCGATAACATTATTGCACCTCTTATATCATCATTTTAATTCACTCTTTACATATTTTTCTACTTTTTTATTAGATCATCTTTTTCATCTTAAGTGAAAGCGATGATAACAACTTTATAATAAATATTCATTTTTATATTATTTTTTAGTCACACATTCAATAATATCATTTATAATTTGCATATTTTAAAAGAATCAATAAAATTATGGTATTTCTTAAAAGCACATGATCGCCATAATTTAACTTCATTATATAATTAGCACTATGGCTATTAATATCATTTATAATTTGCATATTTTAAAAGAATAATCTAATATATTTCCAATATATTACGAAGAATCAATATTTTGAATTAGATAAAATTGGAAATATATTGATAAAATTTATTGATAAAATTCTTTTCTATGGCAAAAATTCTTTTTAGGCAATGTTTGTTTTCATTACATGTACTCCCACCTTAAAGCTAAGCCTCGTTCAAGGTGAAAAATAAAAATATACTATGTTGAACGAGGCTTAGCTTCAAGGTGGGAGTACATGTAATGAAAACAAACATTGCCTAAAAAGAATTTTTGCCATAGAAAAGAATTTTAAAATAAAAGGAGAGCAACCCGAGTAGAAATATTAAGGAAATATTATATAAGAATTTCAAAAATCCAAAAATTTGTATGTCTTTAGACGTAGATTCTAGAAATAAAAATTAAATTAAATTAAATTTCAAAAAATCAAAAAAAAAAGTACAAAAAATCAAAAAATTTGTAGACGTAGACTTTAACTTTCCATTAGACTTAGACTTTAGAAATAAAAAATAAAAAAAATAAAAAAAAATCCAAGGAATTAGTATATGCCCTTAGACGAAGACCTTAGAAATAAAATTAAAATTAGTACTGAGATAATACAAGAATTAGAAGATCAAAAATTTAGATATCAGTTTCTTTTATCATTAGCTTCTAACAGATCTCTAGAAAATTGCAGTCTAAAAAATCAGTTTCTTTTATCATTAGCTTCTGGCAGATCCCAAGAAAATTACAATTTAAAAATTTCTCAGATAAATAAAACAAGAAGCCTTAAAATTAGCTATACAACAACTTGAAGATCTTTTAGCATAACTGTAGAATTAATTAGATAATTCTCAGCCCAATTCCAAATAGTGGTAGACCACTAACTCAACCCCCAAAAAATTGGTATCAGAGCAGTGTTCGGTTTTAGGACAGTTTAAAGTAGTTTATGCATTTTGCTTATGGTAACAGAGTAGTTTTTATTTTTGGAGATTTTAGTTATAAATTTCATATTATAGTAGCTTTTAATAATTTTAAAGTAGGAGTTAATTTTGTGTATGAAAAGAGTAGAGTATCTAGATTTAGAAATCAGCAGCCATAACCATCGCCATAGCATAAATAAAAATAATTTCCGTTGTAATTTTGAAAATAGTTTTACACATCAGATTCATAGTGAACATAATCCTCAGCTAAATAGTATCATAGATTATCAGATTAATTTTGCAGAAAATATTAAAAAGGACATAGATAAAATTAGTAATCTTTTTATTTCATCCATAGAACATCTTCGTAATAATCGCAGTTTAATTAAAGATCAAGATAAAAAATTAGATTATATCCAAGATCAGTGTAGTTCTATCCTACAAAAGAGAGTAGATTTAAATTTAGAAAAATTTCCCACTAAGTTAGAAATAGAAACATTAATTTCAGCTACGAATCAAATAGCTAAACAAATAGAACAGATTAATCAAATTCAATATAATTTAAAACAGAAATTAGAAATTTTAGAACAATTAGTCAGGTCTTAGTTTATGAGCAGTGATAAAAAAGCTAATAGAGATTATCAGACAATTTTAAAACAAGCAGAAGATTTTCATAATAATCCAGAAGGAATCAGTATTTATCAGGGTATAAGTCAATCAGATAAAACAACAGTAAGACAGAATAATATAGAAATTTTATTCTTAATTAGATTATGTGAAAAATTTGACTATCTATTAGAACAGATACACAGTTTAGAAAATCGTTTAGCCACTTTAGAAAAAACAATACTTCAAAGAGGAAAAGGAGTAGAAGGATCCAACAGACCCCAATCTCAGATAAACGAGGAAGATATAGCTAAATATTTTGAAAAGCTTAAATTACCACCAAAGAAATCAGCCTGTAGAATTTATAGAAAATAAAAATGTTTAAACAGCTAATTAAGGGTAGTAGTAGCAAAAAGCGTAATGATGATGAAGATATCAAAGTAGAAGAGTTTATAGATGTAGAACAACAAATAGAAAAATTTAAGAAAGAAAAATTAGAATTAATTCCAGCTAAATATGTGTATAAGCTAGGTAAAATTCATAAAAAACAATATTTATTTAAACACTATGCTGAACAGATGATTAGTGTAACTCAAGAAGATGAGAAGGTAGAACTAAATTTAATAGAGAAAGAAAGTTATAAATATGCAGTAAATGAACACCTTAAGATGACTCACTTAGGATTAGTAGTAGTAGGAGTTAAGGCTTTAACCAGAGAAAATTTATGAACCAAAGTTTTTGTATGTCTTTATGATGATAGGTTTAATGATGTAGGACAAAGTATTTTAGGCAGCTATGAATTAGATATGAATTCAAAAGGAGGAATAGTTTATTTTACACCAGATTTCTTATTACCAACTTCAACTTTTCATAAAAAGATAAAAATAGGAATAAAGAGTAGAGGATACAAAATGAAAAAATGAGAAAAGAATTTATTAGTCTGCACAGGATTTTTCGGTTTAGCAGTATCAGAAAGCAATACTCACTATAGACTTACAAATGATCAGATAGTTAAATTATTAGGCGCAAAAGGAATAAAAGCATTACCAGCTAAAAAATTTAATTCAGAAGATAATGCAGCCCTAGATTGGAAATTAGGAGATTTTTTAGGACAAAAAAGATTAGCCCCTCAAGATAATTTATTATATCAGACAGCAGATGGAAATTATGCAGTCAGATTTACTCAGTATACTTATGTAACACCAGAAAAATCCGAAGATGATGAATTTAGTAGCGTAGATAGAGAAGAAAATCAAGATAATCGTAGTGAAATAAATCAGCTTTATGTAATGACAGAAGAAAAAATAGTATCACAAAATAAGATATATAATATTGATGAGATAGATTTAGACAATTTCACTCTAGAAGACATGAACAAGATATTAGATGCTAGATATTCTGAATACTTAACCAGAGGAGATACCCATGATGAGGCAGTGTCATTTTTAGATCAAGAATTTCATACAGAATATGTAGATGATATTATAGAAGATATTATACATCCCAGTAAAATATTTAGAATACCAGAACAACCTAAGGTAGAAGATACTTTTTATATGAATACAGAAAGCACAGGAACTAGTAACCCACAACCAAGTGTACAGGATCCCGTAGAACCAATACATTATACAGTAGGAGGAAGAAGGCCATTAGCAAGTTCAGGACGTAGCGAAGCAGACCCAAATAAAAGCTATAGATTTCATGGAAAGCGTAGACAACCAGATATGAGTATACAATTACAGCCAGCTAATAACCAGGGAATCCTTTTAGATTTAGCTAGATTCGACCCTCAGATATGGCAAGAAGTAATAGAAAGATGGGAAAAAGATGCGGTAAAGGCATGGATAAGTAATCCTTATGAGACAACTGATATGTGGGACTTTATGGAGACACTTTTAGGAGACTCAGCTTTTAATATATACTTAACATTTAAAGGAAAATATGAGGAGATAATTAGACAACTTAAGGACTTAGGAGATAACCCGTGGAATTTCACAAGTTTTATAAAAGAAATACTTATAGGATATGACCCTTCCAGACGAAATACTTATACTCAAAGCATAGCATTAACTGAATTAGATCAAATTGACTTTAGGAAGTTGGAAATATATTGTGCCCTTTAGTAAAGAATACTTAGCTATAGCAGTTAGAACTGGAAAAAGTTTTGATGAAGAGATAGGAAATAAATATTTCAGAAAATTACCCGGAGAACTAGGAAGAGAAATAGAAGATAAATGGTCAATTTATTATACAAACTTACCAACTCAAATAGCCTCAGGAGAAGTAAAAATAAAAGGAACTTTAGGAATAGGACCTAGGATAATTTTTACATTCCAAAGACTTAGAGAAAAATGTATAGAAGTTAAAATACAGAAAGATTTGAAAAAACAAAATTATGGTTTTTGTAGCAGTGTAATATATACCCCTCAGCAATACGAAGATAAATATAATAGGAAAAAATACAAAAAATATGGAAAATATAGAAAAGAAAAATATTGGAAGAAAAATTGTAGAAAACCCTGGAAAAGACAGAAATTCATTAGGAAAAGTAGAACTTTTAATAGGACAAATTATAAGAAATTACCCAAAGATGAAAAAGATAAAAGAAAACAAAGATATGTTAGAAAACCCAATAGTAAAAAATGTAATTGTTATATATGTGGAGAACCCAATCATTTTGCAAAAAACTGCCCGAAAAGATACAAGCCTAATACTAATTAGCAGATAGAAAGATTAAATATTATAGAAGACTTAGAAGAAGATATAGTCAGCATAAATAGTGATGATTCAGATGTATATAGTATAGTTAGTAATTATGAATATCAATTAGAAGCTATAAGCTCAGATAGTGATTCAGAAAGTGATACAGATGTAGACAATCTTTTAGGACAACTTAACCAAGAAATAGGAAAGACTCAAAATATTTTCTTTATGATGGAATGCAATCCAGATACTGAATGTCAACATAATTTTCAGATAGGATTAGGATTTGATACAACTAGATACAACTATTGTAATTGGTTTCCAGCTAGAGATAAGAGAGCTCAATGTTTATTATGCAGCATAACCTATTGTATAATTTGCTTAGAAAAATTAAATATGACACATAAGATAAAATTAGAAAATACCAGAAAAGATAACAGCATTGAAAGCAGAGAATTACGACTAGCAAATAGAGAATTAGAAGTACAAATAAGAGAACTTACATTTCAAATTAGAGAGATAGAAACTAAAACTAGGTTTGACATAGAATGTTTAGAATTAAAAAACAAATAGCTTAAACAGCAGTTAGAACAATTTCATAATACATGCCCCTTAAAAGATAAGTTAGTTGAAGATCATATGAACTCTTTAGAATTAATCAATTTAGTTGATTCTCAACCCTTTAGTCAATACTCTCAGACTCAACCAGATAATACATATTTACCATTTAATTACCCTGTTATACCCAAGTCCAATTTAGTCGAGATTTCTTGTGTAATTAAGTTTGTAGAAAAAACCCTTAGCATAGATGCCATGATAGATACAGGAGCCAGTAAATCATACATAGAACAACACGTAGTTCCACCAGGATGGAGTACAGCCTTAGCAACACCAGCCTTAGTCAACATAGCAGATGGCACCAAACAGACATATACACATTGCATTAATGGCGCCCAGATTAGTTTTCATCATCTAGGTTCTCAAGATCAGCACATAGAATGGTTCCCATTACCCCAAGTTTGGATCGGAAATAGCAGACAGAATCATCCTTTCATTTTAGGACTTAACTTTATACTTATACCCCGTTTGGGGAGTGGCTAAATTAGCCAATTAGCCAAAAAGTTACCTTTTTAGCCAAAAAGCCAACAATCCATACCAAAAAGTCAAAGATTCCATTTTCTCTCTACTTTTTGCACATCTTTTCGTAATTAGCCAAAAAGTCATCCCAAACATACAAGTTTTTTTTACCAACCTTTTTAGCCAATTAGCCAAAAAGTTACTAAATTAGCCTGTTCCCAAACGAGGCCTTAGTTTACAAGGTGGTATGTTTATCAGCCAACATAATATCAGCTTCTTCAAACGAACAGTCAATACCCCAACAGCTTATGCCCTTAGCACCATCGCCCATTCATCAGAGTTGCGTGCGAAGCGTGGTGGTACCATAGGAGTAGATTCAGTTCCCGCTAGATTTTTATTTCCAAGTAGAAATATTTTTCCAGAACTAGCTCAAACATACATACCTATTGACATAGAAAACACTTCTTTAGATAAATTAGATATGGAAAATTATGAGTTAGAAGATTTTGAAGAAGTTCATTTTGAAGATAAGGAAGATTATTGGAACTTAGAAGATTTTCAAGAAATAGCTAACTTAGAATTAATTTTTGCAAAAATAGGAAAAATAAAGAAAAAACCAAAATACAAGAGAACAGAAAAAGATTTGGATGAGATAAAAAGATTAGCTGAAACAACAGAAATTTTAGGAGAACAACCCATGAAATATTGGGAAAGAAATAAAATTTTAGCCAGTCTAGATATAAAAAATAGAGATTATAGGATCACTTCAACACAAATAGATCACACACCAGTAGACATAGAAGAATTTAGAACTCAGATTAAAGAATTATTAGATTTAGGAGTAATTAGACCTAGTAATAGTCCACATAGAAGCGCAGCATTTATGGTTAGAAATCATGCAGAGATAAAGAGAGGAAAAGCTAGAATGGTAATAAATTATAAAAGATTAAATGATAATCTGAAGATGATAAATACAATATACCGGATAAAAATCGACATAAGCGAATCTGACAGACAAAGAAAGATATTTAGTAAATTTGATTGTAAATCAGATTTTTGGAGATAAAAATGGAAGAGGAAAGTATACCATGGATGACCTTTTGTTGCCCTCAAGGACATTATGAATGGCTAGTTATGCCCTTTGGATTAAAAACGCACCTTCCATATTTTCGTAAAATGGATAGTATATTTAATAAATATAGTTTCATCTTGGTATACATAGATGATATTTTAGTATTCAGCCCAGATAAAAATAGTCATATAGATCATTTGTATATAACATTAGAAGAATTCATAAATAATGGAATAATAATTAGCAAAAAGAAGATGGTATTAAATAAACCTCACATAGAATTTTTAGGAATGGAGTTAGGAGATGGAAAAATTAGGTTACAACCTCACATAGTGAAGAAAATTTTAGATTATCCAGATAAATTAGAAGATACAAAACAACTTCAATCATTTTTAGGAATTTTAAATTATGCACGAATGTATATTCCTAACCTTAGTAAAATAATAGGACCACTATATAGTAAAACCACACCCACAGGACAAAAATATTTTAACCAACAAGACATGGCTTTAGTCAGAAAAATTAAAGATATTTGTAAAAATTTACCAGACCTGCAACTCCCCTTTGAATCAGAATACATAGTAGAAACAGATGCAAGTCAATTAGGTTGGGGAACAATATTATTAGCTAAACCTAATAAGTATGATAGTAAAAATAAAGAACGCATTTGTAGATACAGTTCTGGAAAATTTAAAGAAAAAGATACAACCATGACCAGCTTAGATTTTGAAATATTAGGAGTAGTCTATGCAATAAATAAATTTAGATTATTTTTGCACAAACCTTTTACAATTAGAACAGATTGTGAAGCTATAGTTAGATTCCATAACAAACTCAATGAGCGTAAATTAAGTACTAGAAGATAGGCAAAATTTTTAGATTGTATAGTAGGGCAAGGATATAAGGTAGAGTTTGAACATATTAAAGGTAGTGATAATAGGCTAACAGATTGGTTAAGTAGGAAAATTTATTTAGAAAAAGAAGATAACCAGTTTAATTTTTATGTAGATAATGGAGAACAGCAAGACCATGAACTTTGGGGGATTCTCTCTTCCCATTCATGAAGGCAGAACAAAATTCAGACCCTTAACAGGAATTGAGTTAGACCCAGTTCAACAGTGTCTTTTAGATAACCTTTGGAATAGTCAGAACCACCCAGCTAAACGCCTTTCAGCCTTAAACTCTCTCAGTATATATTTTTCAAAAATCCAAAATAAACCTTTGTCAAAAAGTTTTTCTTTCTATGTAGTAGTTAAAGGAACCAAACCTGGTATTTACCATGATTGGACGACCGAGGTAGACCCCTTAGTAAAATATTTTCCTTTACCTCAGTTTAAAGGATTTTATGATTTTGAGTCAGCCAGTACCTATGCCCGAAGACAGATAGGAACTAGTTACTTTATTAGCCAGATAGCTAAAGATTACCTGGACACATTGAGCAAGATGAAGTCAACCATCTTTACTACCAGTGGAGCTCCAGTTAGCCAGATAATTGGAAGCAGTAGTTCAGACAGTAGTAGTAGTTCTAACCTTCAGACAGATTTTCAGAATCCTCTCCAGATGTGCAGACATTGTGAAGGCCTTACCCGAAATTTCAAGAAAATTATGGACAAAGGCAAAAAGGTCAGTGAAGAGCTAGACCAGCTCCGAGACGAAGAAAAACAATTGAGAACAACCGTTCGAACCCTAACCAATCAGCTTAAAAAATTAGCTCCAGAAAGAAAGCCTACCTCCCTACCTAGCTCAGAAATCAAACAACTCACCAGTGAGGAATTTGACAAATTGAGTGCTAGAATGTAGAAATCAGCAGCCATAACCATCGCCATAGCATAAATAAAAATAATTTCCGTTGTAATTTTGAAAATAGTTTTACACATCAGATTCATAGTGAACATAATCCTCAGCTAAATAGTATCATAGATTATCAGATTAATTTTGCAGAAAATATTAAAAAGGACATAGATAAAATTAGTAATCTTTTTATTTCATCCATAGAACATCTTCGTAATAATCGCAGTTTAATTAAAGATCAAGATAAAAAATTAGATTATATCCAAGATCAGTGTAGTTCTATCCTACAAAAGAGAGTAGATTTAAATTTAGAAAAATTTCCCACTAAGCTAGAAATAGAAACATTAATTTCAGCTACGAATCAAATAGCTAAACAAATAGAGCAGATTAATCAAATTCAAGATAATTTAAAACAGAAATTAGAAATTTTAGAACAATTAGTCAGGTCTTAGTTTATGAGCAGTGATAAAAAAGTTAATAGAGATTATCAGACAATTTTAAAACAAGCAGAAGATTTTCATAATAATCCAGAAGGAATCAGTATTTATCAGGGTATAAGTCAATCAGATAAAACAATAGTAAGACATAATAATATAGAAATTTTATTCTTAATTAGATTATGTGAAAAATTTGACTATCTATTAGAACAGATACACAGTTTAGAAAATCGTTTAGCCACTTTAGAAAAAACAATACTTCAAAGAGGAAAAGGAGTAGAAGGATCCAACAGACCCCAATCTCAGATAAACGAGGAAGATATAGCTAAATATTTTGAAAAGCTTAAATTACCACCAAAGAAATCAACCTGTAGAGTTTAGAGAAAATAAAAATGTTTAAACAGCTAATTAAGGGTAGTAGTAGCAAAAAGCGTAATGATGATGAAGATATTAAAGTAGAAGGGTTTATAGATGTAGAACAACAAATAGAAAAATTTAAGAAAGAAAAACTAGAATTAATTCCAGCCAAATATGTGTATAAGCTAGGTAAAATTCATAAAAAATAATATTTATTTAAACACTATGCTGAACAGATGATTAGTGTAACTCAAGAAGATGAAAAAATAGAGCTAAATTTAATAGAGAGAGAAAGTTATAAATATGCAGTAAATGAACACCTTAAGATGACTCACTTAGGATTAGTAGTAGTAGGAGTTAAGGCTTTAACCAGAGAAAATTTAGGAACCAAAGTTTTTGTATGTCTTTATGATGATAGGTTTAATGATGTAAGACAAAGTATTTTAGACAGCTATGAATTAGATATGAATTCAAAAGGAGGAATAGTTTATTTTACACCAGATTTCTTATTACCAACTTCAACTTTTCATAAAAAGATAAAAATAGGAATAAAGAGTAGAGGATACAAAATGAAAAAAGAAGAAAAGAATTTATTAGTCTGCACAGGATTTTTCGGTTTAGCAGTATCAGAAAGCAATACTCACTATAGACTTACAAATGATCAGATAGTTAAATTATTAGGCGCAAAAGGAATAAAAGCATTACCAGCTAAAAAATTTAATTCAGAAGATAATGCAGCCCTAGATTGGAAATTAGGAGATTTTTTAGGACAAAAAAGATTAGCCCCTCAAGATAATTTATTATATCAGACAGCAGATGGAAATTATGCAGTCAGATTTACTCAGTATACTTATGTAGCACCAAAAAAATCCGAAGATGATGAATTTAGTAGCGTAGATAGAGAAGAAAATCAAGATAATCGTAGTGAAATAAATCAGCTTTATGTAATGACAGAAGAAAAAATAGTATCACAAAATAAGATATATAATATTGATGAGATAGATTTAGACAATTTCACTCTAGAAGACATGAACAAGATATTAGATGCTAGATATTCTGAATACTTAACCAGAGGAGATACCCATGATGAGGCAGTGTCATTTTTAGATCAAGAATTTCATACAGAATATGTAGATGATATTATAGAAGATATTATACATCCCAGTAAAATATTTAGAATACCAGAACAACCTAAGGTAGAAGATACTTTTTATATGAATACAGAAAGCACAGGAACTAGTAACCCACAACCAAGTGTACAGGATCCCGTAGAACCAATACATTATACAGTAGGAGGAAGAAGGCCATTAGCAAGTTCAGGACGTAGCGAAGCAGACCCAAATAAAAGTTATAGATTTCATGGAAAGCGTAGACAACCAGATATGAGTATACAATTACAGCCAGCTAATAACCAAGGAACCCTTTTAGATTTAGCTAGATTCGACCCTCAGATATGGCAAGAAGTAATAGAAAGATGGGAAAAAGATGCGGTAAAGGCATGGATAAGTAATCCTTATGAGACAACTGATATGTGGGACTTTATGGAGACACTTTTAGGAGACTCAGCTTTTAATATATACTTAACATTTAAAGGAAAATATGAGGAGATAATTAGACAACTTAAGGACTTAGGAGATAACCCGTGGAATTTTACAAGTTTTATAAAAGAAATACTTATAGGATATGACCCTTCCAGACGAAATACTTATACTCAAAGCATAGCATTAACTGAATTAGATCAAATTGACTTTAGGAAGTTGGAAATATATTGTACCCTATAGTTGGGGTATTTCTTAAAAGCACATGATTGCCATAATTTAACATCATTATATAATTAACACTATGAATATTAATATCATTTATAATTTGCATATTTTAAAAGAATCAATAAAATTATGGTATTTCTTAAAAGCACATGATTGTCATAATTTAACATCATTATATAATTAACACTATGAATATTATAAATTTTAAATTCAAGAACAAATCACATTTGTTTTATAAAATAGATTATTAAATTTAATTATATTTACCATTCATTTTATAAAACAAAATGTGATTTATTTTTGTATTTATAATTTTTTGATGAAATTGATTTTTTTACATAGATGATGTTTATTGTGGGGTTTACAAGATAGATGGTTTAGATCATTGATATTAGTTTAGATTAAAACTAGAAAAAAGAATATAAAGATATATAAAGAGATGAGATATGAAAGGGAGCTTATTCCATTTCCAACCATCCACTCAACCTTAACATGGTCAACAATCCAATATTGTCATAATCTCACATTAATAAATTTATATAATTTTTTTTTGGTGCAATAAATTAAATTTAAGTTATTATCTGATCCCATTGCAATTAATGAAAAAATTGGTGAAACATTTCCGTTTGATTAGAAATAAATAAATTATAAAAAATGAAAATAGTAGAAAGAAAAGTGAAAGAAAAGCAAATAGATTTTCTCTTACGAATTTAATTAAGATGAAAATTTTGTAACAAAATAGGAATTTTAATTATGAGTAACTACTTTTATAACAAATTTAAACTTTCTTATATTTTCGTTTATTTTTTTTGCAAGAGTTTAGTTACCATGCTATTATGAGTTGTACAAAAAAATTAATTTTCTTGTAACTTCTACCATTTTTATGCTAAACAAACTTAGATAAATTTCTAGGTAGTAGGAAATGTTCAATTTATTTTTTCTTATTAGTTGACGTTTCTCGATAATATTATTAGATAAATTTTTCTGTGACGAGCTGAAATGTATCTATGAAACTAAAATTTCTTTTTGAAGAGCTAAAATTTCTCTATGAAGAGCTAAAAAAATTTCTTTGTGAAAATGTTGAGAGACCCTAAATGCTATAAAAATTGTGAATGTCATATATCTTATAAAATTTTAATATTAGGAAACTTAAACTAAAAATTCCACAATTAATTGGTCATTTGTTAAATGATAATTATGATTTGATAATTGGGATCTTGAATGAAACCATATAATCAAATCAAATTAAACAAATTTCTAAGATTTGATTACATAATTGGGATCTTGAATGAAACCGTACAATCAAATCAAATTAAACAGGTTTCTAAGATTTGATTACATAATTTCAAAGGTCTAATTCCAATTTCAGAATGGACTTTAGCATAAATTTTTACACTTTGTGGGTAATAAGTTTTTTCTTTTTTCTTTTTTCTTTTTTAAATTTGAGAGGACAGTACCATCCCAAAAAACTTGGTTGAACTTGAGTTTTGAAATATAGTTTTTGAATTTTTGCATTTTTATTTTTCATGTATTATTGCCTTTAATAAACTTTTATTATTGTCTTTAATAAACTTTTATATATTTTTTTAGTCAAATTTTAAAAATAAAATATTTGTAGAGAAATGTTTTTTTAAAAAATCAATAAATACAAAAAAATATGTATTGAAACTCCTTTTTTTTTTTTTGTAAAAAAAAATCACAAATATTTTATTTTTTAAAATAAAAAAATTTGATTAAAATATTTAAAAATATTCACTAAAGACTCAAAAATACCGAAGATAAAAAATTCAAAAATTTTAAAATAATATTTGAAAACTCAAACTAAACAGAATTTCAGTCGGATCCATAATCCATTCATTTCAACAAGCAAGAGGTATCCAGAGCTAAGGGCCCTCCTATTTGAGGGCAGGGGACCTCACTCCAGAAGTTGTTTTGTTTAAATTTTGCCCTCAAAATTAAATGTTCTTCTTTCTTGGAATATTGCGATGATTTACTTATTGCATGTCACATATTGAATATGATTACATATTCGGAAGATTTGTTTGCTATATGCGATTATTTGATATAAAATGCATGTTTGGAAGTCATATCCCTGTAATTAGGGTATTTGCAATATGAATAAAGATTGGGACCCCATTTTTACCATCCTTTTTTGACCCTCTTTCTTTTTTGATTGGTCATTTTTTCTTTTTCTTTTTCTTTTTTTTCTCCTCCTCCAATCACCACCCACCACGTGTGTGTGAGGTGGTGGGGGTTAAAGTTTGAGGGGGTCTAAATCACTGCTACTGCTATTGCTATATTTGTTTTCAATTATTTTTCTTGAAAAATTATCTCTTTTTGTAGGAAGATTATCCTAAATCAAATCTTTATAAAATATGCAAGTATTCAAATTAAATGTTCTTCATCCTTGGAATATTGCCATGATTTACTTACTGTATGTCACATATTCAATATGATTACATTTTTCGAATGATTTGTTAGCGATATGTGATTATTTGATATAAAATGCATGTTTGGAAGTCATATCTATGTAATTAGGGTTTTGCCATACTTGTTTTCAAATCTTTTTTCTTGAAAAATTATCTCTTTTTTCTTGACAAATTGATTGGAATAGAATGGAATGGAATGAAATGAAATGAAAGACAATTTAGGTTCCTAAACTTGCTTAATTAAGGATTTAATTGGCTTAGTTAGTGTAATAGGGGACAATGGAACACATCCCTAAATTAAGGAGTTGAACCATGCTTTCTTTTCTTTTTTTATTTTTCTTTTTTTATAGGTAAATTTATAGGTAAATTTTCCATATTAGACACATTTAAAAAATAAAAAATTTATTGAAAATATTAAAAATATTTGCTAAAAAGCAAAATACAACAAAACAAAAAAAACTCAAAAAAATTTGAGTTAAAAAATGAACAAGGTGAATGGCCTTTCACTCTTCAATGCCAACGATCTTGTTCTTCTTTTTATCCTTCACGGTCTCCGTTTTCTTTCATATTTGTTTATTAATGCTTCAGTGCTTCCCCTTCTCTCTGGTTTTTCTTCCTACTGGTTAACTCTGCATTCCTTTGCTTCCCCTTCTCTCTCTGCTTTTTCACATTTTTGTTTTTCAACTTATATTAGACAGTTTTCGTGTATAAAAACCTCATGCAAACATGCATTGTAGCGGGGTGGAGAAGTTTTTAAATTACTAATTCTTGTTTTCATACTTGTAGTAGGTTACTTTTAATTTATTTTAAATTGATATATATAATTTTTGAAACTAATATTTGTGAAAGAACACTAAAATGGTGTTTTTATTTGTATATTGATGAATGATTCATCTTAACAAACCATTTTTAACCAATTTTCAGAACCATTATGTTATTATTTTTAGTGGGTTCGATCTGATTTTATTTTATCTTTTAATTTTTGGGTAGTGTGTTCAAATTCACCAGTTCTACGTTTTTGTTTTTATTTTTATTTTTATTAGTCTCTTTTTAGATCTGGGTAACAAAATATAAGTTTCTTGTAAAATCTTTGTAAAATTTGTGTTCATGCTGGCTTCTCTGTAGCTGCCTGAAAATTCAAAAGCTTGTAACTTTTGCATGTGTGATTGTATCATCTTTGTGAGAAGAAAAACCCTTTTTTCTTTTTTCATTGTTAATGATTAGGGTTTTGATTCTTCAGCTATTTGGTGGCCCATTTATTTGTGCATTTGTCTTCTAATTCGTATTTAAGATTAGCTCTGCAAACATTGAATTACTTTTGTAGCGATTATGAACTTGGACAAGTGGATCTGCAAACATTGAATTACTTTTGTAGCGATTATGAACTTGAACAAGTGGATGTGTGAAAGCTGTTGAATTGGTGGTGGACTTGTTTGTCTAGGTTTTCAATGCAACAAAAAGAGTACAATAAAGCTCATTACAAGTCAAAAACCGTAAAATCTGAGGAAAATCGAAGCTCTAATGGTTTCAGCACCGGGCAAAGTAACACCAGTATATTGGATCAACAGCGGTCTCGAATTGATGATACGAACCTTTCTTCTGCTTCGCCTATTTGTTCTGCACCGGTCTGCCGGCAATTTTGGAAATCTGGAAACTATGACGAGGGGCTTGTTTCTAAATCTATCATTAAAGGTATATTCTGCTACCAAAAATTTTAGGATTAATTACACTAATGTTCTGCAGTGTACTTCTTGTTCGATTTCAGTCCCAATTGTTATACTTTAGCCCTGAGGCGGCATTTAAAATTAAAATCAGTAACCTGAAGATGGGTTATTTTAAAATTTTACATACAACAAAATCAAAATGACCAAATGCATACATGGTCTCGAAGTATACATTTTGTAGCATTTTTTGTTCATAAAATCTGCCTTTTGTTTCATTTTAGTCTCCAAAGTATGCACTTGCATTTTCGTCTCCAATCTTTTAGTTTTATTGTCGTTTTTTTCTCTTCTAAAAATTTTAAAAAATACCCCCTACTGTAGACATCCATTTTGACTAGCCATAAGTTTTTGGCATTCCTGGTGCTTCCCAATGGTGAGATTGATACCAATTCATAGCGACAACACTATTGAACGGCTAATGGGCTTAATGGGCCGCCATTTTCGTACATGAAGCCCAAAGTTTGCAAAATTGTTCTCAACCTTAGCCAAAACAAATGTTTTCAAAAAGGAATGTGGGCAATCAGTTCACACATTGATCAATTTTAGGTTTTGATTGGCGATCAAATTAGGCTTTATGTCCAAAAATTGACTCAAAATTGGTTAAGTGCATGAAATGCAAACAAAATTGCTCGGAAAGTGGACTGCAGCATGAAGCAAAGTGGGGCCCACTTGAGAAAACCTGTGGCCACACAAACAGGGTGAATCCGTAGGTCCTGTACCTGTGGGTTGGACCCAGAATTTTTGGAGTTCCAGGGAAACATGCGGCCGCACATCACAAGCCTACGGTCGTACGTTCTTTCCTGTACGTTTGTAGACCAAGTTTTGCGAGATTTTGTTTCCAAAACGATTATGGTAGTGACATCTATGGGATTGCAATATAGATACAAGGTGTGCCTTGCATACCAAGAATATGTACTTGCTTAACAAGTATATGGGGCCTATAAATACACCACTCCTCTCATTAGCAAAGAAGAGAACCTTTATGGAGAGATTTTTGAGAGCCAAACTGCTGCCACACATGCCCTCAAACCCTAATTCAAAATCCTCATTAGCCCTAAATGTCAGAGGCTGTTGTTGAGTGCTTAGAGCATACATCACACACTTCAGGGGTAATTCTATTTCCACGCACAAAGTTTCCTTACTCTACACACTTAATGAATTTTTTTAGAATCACAATTTTATCCTTTAACAAAATTACCATCTCAATTTTTTTAGAATCACAATTTTATCCTTTAACAAAATTACCATCTCACCCACTACCATCTCACAATTTCTCCATACACATCTCACCCACAACCATTTCACCAGCCACTTCACCGCCGGCCATCGCCTCCCATGCCCACACCTCAACCATACACAGCATTCATATTGGACACAAGCAAGACTATGCAGCTTGTCAATGCTCTTGCTCAAGAGTGAGGAGGATGCTTGAAACATTTTAAAGAAAGCCATTGAAAATACAGTGTCAAATGCATCCCCTGTGTCACTTCATTGACGGTTCTGTTTACAACATCAAATAAACCCTTAGAAACCCAAGCTCCATCAAAGTCTTGAGTTTCATTTCAGGAACTGACTTGGCGGGGACAACAAAAGGATACCATAATGTCTGCAGGCAGAGTCACAAGTGAAATCAGTCAAGGGTTCCACACCCTCAGGTTATCCTATTTTCTCCTTATCTTGTATGTCTGTCCTCTTGACATACCAATTCTTTAAGAGTCTTCAAGTTTTTGGAGTATAAAATGTTCCTAAATTTGAGTAAATTTCTCACCAGATTGAGCTGGTGAGGAAAAAAATGGGACTGCCAACATTTGTGCATGAGGCACGTGGTACAATATGAATGAATGGGACTGTCAAATTGCTGCTGCTTCTCAATGCTCTTGCTCAAGAGTGAGCAGTCCTCGGACCATAAAAAATACCCATCCCCCTTATTTGAGGGCCGTTGCCAGTAGCTGGTGTAGTTAGGGTTAAGGTTTTTAGAGTGAGAAAGGATGGAAGGAGAGGATGTGCACAGAGAAGGTGAGAGTATATTTGGAATGTGAAGTGTGTGGACTGAGATAAAGAAATAAAAACCAAATTACTAAATGTGTGCATTGAGAAAAGATGTACACAGAGATAATTTGGTGTGTGGAAATAGAATTTCCCACACTTCAGAAGCTCCAACACTTGAGGGAAGCACCCAGAGCCCTTCATCTTCAAGTTTTCTTCTGTTTTCTTTGGTTTAATCACTAAACCAGTGGTTAGAATCTTTTTAGAATCTTTTTACATGCTGTTTTTATCTATTTCAAGTATGATACTCCCTTTGTCCCAAAATAATGGTCCCTCTTGGGGAATCTAACTTTTTTTGATAGTATAAATATTGCACTTTAAAAAAATTGATTTTCCAAAATTATCTTTTGATAGTACATTTTTTAGGGAATATCAATGTCATAATTGTAATTTTTATGTTGTTAATGAATTTAAAAGAAGGGTAAAATAGGAAATTTATATTATTTTTGTACTTGATTTTTGAAAATGAACTTATATTTTGGGACAATGAAAAATGGAATAAGGGACTAATATTTTGGGATGGAGGGAGTATATGTTTTTGATAATGGTTAGGGAGTAGTCTTGATCATTATTTTCTTATTTTTGCTACTTGTTTTGCATTGTACTATTAGTTTTATTGTAGGATCAAGTGCTTACCATCTCACCAAAATCCATTGGTAGTGGTGAAAGTGCAACTTTATTTCTTTAAAAGGTATAGTGCTAAGCACCACAAGTCGACTGTGACTTGACCTCAACCCAGGCCTCCGCCATGGCAAGATGCTAGCCCCAACCCAGGCCAACAACCCCTCCACCCCTCCATCCAGCATCTCCCCCGCAAGCAGCATGCCATTTAGGAAAATTGAATTTGAGACCTTGCTTTGATACAAATTGTTAAGATTTTGTAATAAGGTAGTAAGGTTGAATATAAAGAGATAATAGAGACATAAAAGTGAAAAGAAAAAATACAAAGGTTTAACATGGTTCAACCAATATTGGCTTACATTTACACACACAAAGCCCTATGGGCTACATCTTTCATTAACTCAACTTCATACTCTTGTTTACATGAGACACCATAAATATAGTACAATCAAATCCCTTCAGTTGAGGAATTAAAATAAATAAAAAAAAAACGTAATAACTACAAATCATGGTATCTCCATATGTTATGATATCTTCCATATTTTTTAATATCTTTGACAAATCAAACAAAGCCTTAAGTCTCATCAAATGGGATCAGTTATACAAATCTTTCTTCTTCACTTGACTCTATCCAAGGCTATTTCGTTAGTCAAGTTAAGGAGGTTCATATTTTTATTTACTACACTAGCCCACGTCAATCTAGGTCTGTCCCTTCCTCTAAACTTCTATCTACCATCATTATATCGCATCTCTTCACTAATGCCTCTGTTGGTCTCCATTGTATATGACTAAACTATCTCAATCTATTCTCTTTCAACTTATCTTCTATCGGTACTACTCCTATCCATTCTTGAATATACTCATTTCTAACTCTATCTCTTCTAGTTTTGCCACACATCCACTTTAGCATCCTTATCTCAGCAACATTCATTTTATCTACATGTTGTTTCTTAGTTGCCCAATATTCCGACCCATACAACATTGCTGGTCTAATAGCCGTTTTATAGAACTTTCCTTTTAGTTTAGTGGGTACTCGTTTATCGCACAATACTCCAGACGCACTCCGCTACTTAAGCCAACCTGCCTTAATTCTATGGACCACATTCGCTCCAATTTCCCCAGCCGCTGTGATAATCGATCTTAAATAACGAAAATATTTACTCTTAGGTAGTTCTTGGTTCTCAATCTTTACTTTTCCTCTGCTTTCATTGTTACTGTTACTAAAGTTACATTCCATATATTCTATTCTAGTTTTGTTTATCCTAAATCCTTTAGATTCAAGTGTTTCTCTCTAAGTCTCCAACTTAGTGTTAACTCCTTCTCTAAACTCATCCACTAACATGATATTATCTGCAAAAAGCATACATCACAGCACATCATCTTGAATATTTCTCATCAACTCATCTATAACTAAAGCAAAAAGATACGGACTTAAGATTGATCCTTGGTGTAACATTACAGTAATTGGAAATTCACTTGTTTTTCCAGCAGGCGATTTAATAGTGGTCACTATACCTTCATATATATCCTTAATCACATCAATGTAATCTTTTGTCACTCATTTTTTCTCTAACACCCACCAGATTATCTCGAGGCACTCTATCATATGCTTTCTCAAGATCGATAAAAACCATATGAATGTTTCTTTTCTTTTCTCTATACTTTTCTATTACTCTCCTCAAAAGATACATCGTTTCCATTGGTGATCTACCAGGCATAAACTCAAATTGATTATCCGACACCTCTGTTATATCTTATAATTGATGTTCCATTACTCTCTTCTACACTTTCATTATATGACACATTAGCTTGATTCCTCTATAGTTGTTGCAGTTTTGAACATCTCCTTTGTTCTTATAGATTGACACTAAAATACTCTTCTTCCACTCCTCTGGCATTCTCCTACTCCACAAAATTTTGCTAAATAACTTAGTCAACCAAGCAACCCCTTTTTTACCCAAACATTTCCAAGCTTCAATAGGGATATCATCGAGTCCTAAAGTCTTATTCGATTTCATTTTCTTAAACGCAATCTCCACTTCAAAGTTTCTAATCATACGATAGAACCTGTAGTCCTGATTTTCCTTATTACTGCCTACTTCTTCCCCTTTTGACCTCCCTTCATGTTCCTTATTTAACAATTTTTCAATATAGTTCTTCCACCTCTCCTTAATCTCTTCATCCTTCACCAACACCTTAGAGTCCTTACTCTTGATGTACTTAACCCGATTAAAATCTCTTGTTCTCCTCTTATCTTAGCAAGTTTGTGTATCCTCTTCTCTCACTCCTTACTTTTTAGTCTATTGTACAGGTCATCATAGGCTTTCAATTTAGTCTCCCTCACTACTTTTTTGACCTCCTTAATAGCTAATCTGTAGCTCTTAAGGTTTTTCTCAGTTCTATCATTCTGCCATTTTTTAAAGCACTCTTTTTTCGTCTTTACTACTGCTTGAATCTCCTCTCTCCACTAAGTTTCCCTAGAGTTGGGTCCCTTTCTTTTCGACTCTCCAAAACTTCCCTGGAAATTCTCCTATACAATTGGCCATCGAGCTCCACATAGTGTTAGCATCATCTTCTAAGTCCCAAGTACCTTCTTATCCATTCTATTCTTAAATATTTATAGTTTATCCCTTTTGAGGTCCCACCATCTCGTCCTATAATGCCCACTATCCTCCCTAGCTTGGTATTGCCCTTTAAAGCATAAATCTAGTACCAAAATCCTATGTTGAGACGTCAGGCTCTCTCAAGGAATCACCTTACAGTTGCTGCATTTTAGACGGTCCACTTTTCTTACTAGAAAGTAGTCTATTTGGCTCCTAATTGACCCATTTTTAAATGTTATCAAATGCTCCTCTCTCTTCTTATGCATAGTATTGGCCACCACTAGGTTAGAAGCCAACGCAAAATCTAAAATTCTCTCACTATCGTCATTTCTATCACCAAAATCATACCCACCATGCACCATCTCATAACCTACTTTATCTATTCCTACATGGCCATTGAAATCACCCAATATAATTAGGTTTTCTCCTACAGGTGTCTCCTGTAACACCTCATCCATTTGGTCTAAAAAATTTCTCTTAGTCTGATCATCTAATCCTACTTGTGAGGCGTATGCACTAATAACATTCACTATATTCTCTCCAATAATTGGTTTAACCAACATTCCCCCGCAAGTAGGAACACGGAATAGTTGTAGTGAAGTGTCCAACTTGAACTCGAAAATAGGATAATCATTACAAACAACTACTATAAAGTTGTCGAAAGACAACAACAATTGTAATAGCTCCATCAACAACTTCAAATAACATAGACAAGAATTCAACATCTTGCAACAGAGAAACGTGCATGGAATTAGTGATGATGGTAGCAAGAGAAATAAACTGAGAAAGAGAAAGCAACAAGGCCAATGCAACAACAAATCACCACAAACAAAAAGGCCGAAAAAAGGGCATCCCACAAAGAATGCTATTGAACACACCGATAGCCCAAAAAACAAAAAAGAACAAAATATGTGCTTCCCACATTAGCCCAAGGACCCCAAAAGGGTAGAGAAGTAGCCGAAAAACTCAACATATCACAGAATAATGCGACTGAACACACTGGCTACCCTGAAACAAGTAAAAATCACAAAGTGTGCTTACCACATCATCAAATTATTGGTCAACTCAAGGAAGAGGGAAAAACACCTTGATAACAAAAAAGGTGGAGTGAAAGCATCCTAGAGAGAAAAAAGCCCAGGGTTTGGTAGGCTTATAGGATCAAGCGCTTACCATCTCACCAAAACCCATAGGTAGTGGTGAAGGCGCAACTTTATTTCTTTAAAGGGTACAGCGCCAAGTGCCACAGTCGACTGTATCTTAATCTCAACCCAGGCCTTCGCCATGGCAGGATGATGGAAGCACAAATCATGGGATTTCCATATATTATGATATTTTCCATATCTTCTAATATCTTTGACAATATAATCTTATCTCCAACAAGTTTTAGTCACATGACATGATTGTCATGCATATAGGCCCAGTTTACCCACTATTAGGCATATTTATCACTGTATTTTATGATGTGTGTAAAATCATATTATAATGCTCATATGTCATGATTAGTGCCTACCGGACCTCTAGGGTTTCATGTTGTGTGTTTTTGCATTAGTGTCATATCTAGATCATGTATTTAGTGTACTAACATTAGTTTCATGGCTATGATGTTGAGGAGTCACTGTTAGTTTTCTTTCTTTTGCATCTGTTGAGTGAATTTGCACAACTTTTATAAATGACATGTTTTCGTTGTTTATTTGCTATATTGCTTCCTTTTTGGTGTGTCCATGTCACGCTCCGGATTTCTGAGATCCGACCCATGTGGATAACCCATCAACCCGTAGACAAAAGACAATTAGAGGCGTAAGAAAAGTAATATCACTCATGTGAATGAATACAATAAAATCAAACATTACATGAGTTCATCCGATTACATACACCCTACATTCAATATATAGTGATATCATACATAACTGAAATGCTCGTAGGCTTATATCATATATAAATGGTGTAACCCTTACAAGAATGGCACTCGGTCTATTAAACAAATGGCCCAAGGCTTGCAGGTAATAGAGCAATTCCACTTTAGCTCCAACAAATACCATTGCCTCATCTCATATTTGAACATATCATCACACCTAAAAAATATTTCAGCAATGTAGGGTGAGTATAAAGTCCAGTAGAGTACATTTCAAAGACTAGACACAACTCCACTAGCATAGATGATCATGATGCTATATGTATAATATGCTCAATGTGTTTTTCAAACACATGCTACTGCTCAAATAAAACATTTCCAAATCATCAAGACTTTTCATTTGTTCAAAACATTTTCTATTTATCACCATCCCTTGTTTGGTTAAACCATTTTCCAAAAACACTTTCTTGAATCATAATCCAACTAGCAAATACATTGCTTTACATTTCCAGATTATCCAAATCATAAATTCATTATTCATTCCTTTAAAATAGAAAATAGGGTGGTAAATACAAATATTGGGAATCTCTAGGTACGCGCATAAAAAGCAGGCTATAAAAGCAATACCATTTCCAATTCATTGGAATTTTGCCAGTGAGATTGGGACCCATGCAAACGTAGGCTATACAAGCACTATTATTGCCACTTCACCGGTACTATCCGGAAGGAAGGCATCCTAACGGCACGGGCTTCTGGACTTTCACCAAGGACATAAATGCCAACTTAATTAATCACAACCACACTCTCTAACCAGATTCCACATGGTATTCACTCATTTTCTTCAAAATCATATAATTGTTTCAAAACAACTTTTCCAAAACATAAAGTGTCAAGCTTCCAAATTCATGATATGCATAATGAAATGTATGGTTTTATAATGATTCAATTGCCTAGTGACATGCAATTTCTAATACATGGCAATGCTATCCTCCACCAATAGAGATATCTCTAATGCAAGAATTTAAAAGATGACAACATGGATATACAATCCCAATATTTGAATAATCAATATCCAACCCCTTACATCAAATTTCTAAAACCTATATAGCTTTTCAATCACCTCAACATTTCAAAAGAGTAATCGATACTCTTTACTCTAAAAGTTTCAAAAGCACGTCCAACCAAATCCTCAATTTTAAAACAAAACAAAGATTTTCTCAGTAATCCGATAACTTCCCAAAACGTCACCATTTAGGGTTTTTTTCCACAAATCGGGGCTTTTTCACTCTTAATTACGCACATGCAATCTTATATACAGAAAATATGTTTGATAGCAAGATTATAGATAATCAACCCCCAACTTAACCAAATCCTTAACCCACAATTCATAACTCCGAAAATCAACATAATAACAAATACAACATGGTTCCTCGTACTCAAAATAACCACAAATACACCACCAAACTCATATCGAGTCAAAGAAATGTAACCCTACCTCTTGAAGAGAAGAGAAGGCAAGTCGACAATCCACCGACGATGAAAAGATGATCTGTTCAGATTAAAACAAAGCCCTCGCCACCCTCTACATTTTGGTATATGGAACTAGGGATAAAAAATGGGTAAATATAGATGCAACCCAAGTTTGAAAGCTTAAATGGGTCAAAAATGGCGTCCAGAGGAGAGAGAAAGAAGATGAACAAAAAAAAAAAAACGTATTTTCAGCTTTTGGATACTTTTATAGACAGACAGACCACAGGTGTGAAGGACACACCGTGGCTGCGACTTAGACCACAAACCTCGTACCACATTTTAGAGCAATTGGCATTCCCGTTCTCATTCCACGGACCAAAACAATCCACTTTCCAGGGTGGATGTTTGCTGTGGTCTTTTTGCATGCTCCATTTTGACCCTTACATTTTTGTCTCTTTCTAACAGATGGAAGTAGTTATCTACACATTCACCCCAGGTTCCTTCATTCAAATGCCACTTCACATAAATGGGCTTTTGGTGGTATGTCCTGTTTACTATATTTACCCTGATTATATCCTATTCACCCCTCAATTCTAGCAGTTTGAATGTTTTGCATTTTGGAACTGTTACAATCTCTGATGCCATCTTTACTTTTGGCCTCATGTTTGCAGCCATAGCAGAGTTGCTTGATAATGCTGTTGATGAGGTAAGTTTTTGTCCAAAATTTTTAGTTGTTCACTTTGTTATTTTAGTTCTCCGTGCGATTCTGTGATGCTGTGTTGATTCAGTCTTGCAACTGATCTGCATAGAAATTACATTCAAATTCCTTAATAAAGTTGAGAGAGATGTTTTAGAAGTTTTCAACTGAGATAGAAGTCCACTCGTAAAAGGAGGGAAAATTACAAAGTAAACATCTAGTTTGACCCTTATAACAATTTAAACCATATGGTTTTAAATTTTTCAAATTAAACTCTAATTTATGAACCTGATGTCAATTTTGAACCATCCATTCATTCCCTTTAATTAAAACTAACAGAGATAGGATATTTTTGTCAATTTATCTTTTACATTTTTCTCAACTTGTAATTTTTTTTTTTATGCATTTCCTTTCCTTCTTCTGCTAGCTCACTTCAGTGGTGGTGGTGATTGGGAAGAGGAAGAAGGGGCTGATGGTGGTTGGGGAATAGGAACGAAGGGGGGTGGTGGTGGTGGCGCAGTGGCAAGGTTTTAAATAAAGGTGGTGGTTACCGTAACAGTAACGGTAGCATTGACGCGGTTGTGGGGTGTAATGGCATAGCGTAACACCGTGAATTTTTTAATTTTTGGCTCAACTTTAAGAAAACATGCCGATACACATGTTTTTATTTCATATTCACATTTAGTAAGGTTCAAAATGATTTTTATTATTTTTGTTTAGTTTTAAAACATGATCCAATATATATATACTAATTTTATATTAATTTTAAGTCGTTATGGAGAATTTTTCTATTGTTGAATTTACTCAATTTTCTTTGCTTTACTAATTATACTTGAGGATAACTTGCAATTTGATAAGGAAAAAAAATGAAGTATGTTTAAAATTAAAAATAATATCTCATAAACATAAGTTTAAATACAAAATGTCAACAGAATAATATATAAAGTACATAACATGAAAGCTAGATTTTGTTCAATAAATTTAACATAAGAGAAATAGATATAAATTAATATTCAAATCTAATTAAGTGAAACAGTAATCAAATTTTGTAGAACTTGAATATTAGACATTTAAGACATATACAGATAAGATTTTTACTTTAGTTCAGGAAAAAAAGAAGAATCATTATATACAATATTTATTAAAAAATTATTTTTTCTTAGAAATAGAAGCGTAACGGTTGGAACGGTTGTAATGGTGCCATAGCGGCAATGTAACAGCTGTTATGGCCTTTACTTAACGGTGGCAGCCATTACGGTTGTGAATTTCTTTCACACCGTTATAGTGGCCGTAATGGGTGGCAGTAACTACCACAACCGTTACGTAATGACATTACGTAATGGTTGTGGTCGCTTTTTAAAACCTTGCATAGTGGTGGAGCTACGAAAGGGAAATGGAGAAGGCCATTGAACTCACAATAGTATCCATGAGGATGTGCGTGAATTGACTAAATTAACTCTTCTTTGTTAGTTTTAATTAACAGAATTGGACAGAAGTTTGGAATTGATGCTAATTTCAAAATTTAGGGTTAAATTTTATTGTTTTCTTCTCTCTCTCTCTCTCTTTTGAGCATTGATGTTGAAGATCTTTTTTTCTGTTTTCTTTTTTCTTTGACATGAGCACTGATGTTGAATACCTAGCACTCTTTTAGTTAGTAGTACTCAGTAGCTTAGATTATGGATCAATGCCCTTTAACTTTACTCTTTTGCCATTATTGTCAGTTAAAGGTTTGGAAACTAGTCCAAGATTATTGGTATGAATATAATTTTGTTTTCCAATTTTAAGTCCAAAATCAATCCAAATATTATTGGTAAAGGTCCAAAAATTGATCCAAAGATTATTGGTATGAATATTATCGTACTATGAAGCACGGACACGGACACAGATACAAACACGGGACATGGGACACGGTGATTTCAAAAAAACGAGGACACGGACGTGGCGGGGGGACACGGCAAATTATTATTATTTTTATTATATATATTTGCTATATAGATTAATATTATGTTATCAAATAATCAAAATTAATAAAACCTAACATTAATTCAATATATATATATATATATATCTATAAACCACTACATTTAAACAAATTAATATATTATTCATATTTGAGCATGCGTGTCCCCGCCGTGTTCCTTGCAACAAAAAAATAAATAAATTAAAGGGACGCACCATTTGGCGTGTCCCGGGAGTGTCCCGTACGTATCCCTGTGTCCGACACCGCTACAACACCTATTTTGAAGTGTCCGTATTTCATAGCTATCAATATTTTCAATTTTAAGCCTAGAAGCAATCCCAATATTATTGGTAAGTCAAGGGCTCAAAAACTGGTCCAAAAATTATTAGTGTGAATATTATCATGTTTTCCAATTTTACGTCTAGAAGTGATCCTAACGATCACAAATTCTCAGCCCCGTTGTTTGGCTTCCACTCTAGTTGACCTCTCTTGTTTGCGTCCCCCCATGAGAAGGTAGAGAGCAAAACCAACTCTGCAAACCACTATTACTATGCCACTATTTGTAAAGCATTTACCTTTTTAAAATTTGTGAATGGTTCTCTATTAAGCAAAAGTGTGCCTTGGAACCTAGGTTTTCTCTTAATTAGTAGCATAGCTTGGTTATTAATGTCTTTTACCTTTTTGGCTTTATCTGTGTTTTTGGTCTTAAGTGTGACTCGTCATTGATGTTTATTTGAAAAGCAATGATAGAGTTGAAAGGTGGAAATTCGGAAAGACTATTGTCCATCGCTCATTAAGCCAAGCAGTGAACAGAACTAAGGGACAAATTAAAATGTTGTAAGAGCCATTAAAGGGCACTAAACTAGAGCAACCCTAATTTGGTACATGGAGGGATGTTGCAAGGCTGTCAAGCTGCTGGTTTTAACTAACTAGTTTCTTTAATTGAATAAAGATGTTGCTACATACTTTAACTTCTTGCTCCTTCTGTACTACTTAACTGGCCGGCCACCCCCCCCCCCCGGCGGTCATCTCAAATATTCCAGTCTTTGCAACTCATTCATCCAGTTGAAACCCCATATATTAACACAAAATGCGTGGTGAGTGGTAAGGAACTAGATGAAGGAAGGAATAGATGGAGTGAGGTAGAGAGCATAATGGATAGTTGTGCTCTTACCTCCAGATGCATATCACTTAATCCAAAATTGAAATTGTGACATCAAAGGAATTAGATTGTTTGTTAGATTGACTCTCACCACATAAATTGGCTTAGTTGGCATCATGAAGGTTAATATTTAACTTTAATGTTCATCAATGGAAAATTACATGCCTAATTTTTTATGCCAAGTATGATGACTTGTTTTTATGTTTTGTATTCCTTGTTTAATCCATTTGATAGATTCAAAACGGGGCCACCTTTGTCATTGTAGATAAAACCTCAAATCCGAGGGATGGATGCCCAGCATTGTTAATTCGAGGTACCTGATAGTTAATATGATTTTGGACTCTTCTTATTGACATTATCACCCTTCTTTAAATTTTTAGGGAAATTATATTCGTACTCCCCTTTTAATCTGTCATGCTTCCCCTGTGAGAGCCAAGATGACCAAAAAAAATGAAATAAAATAAAATAAAGAACAAAGAGTGTGGGAGGCTAAAAGGGGAATGTGAAAATCATTTCCCAATTTTTATGTAAATTTTGTCATTTGAAACTTTATGCTTCACAATCAGATGACGGTGGTGGAATGGACCCAGAAGCAATGCGGCGTTGTTTGAGTTTTGGCTTTTCAGATAAGAAGTCAAAATCGGCTATTGGACAGTGTATGGACCATGGGCTCATTTTGCAAATTCGACTGTTTTCTCTTTTAATGTTAGTTGGCTGACTTGTGTAGCCTTTCAGATGGAAATGGCTTCAAGACCAGCTCTATGAGACTTGGGGCAGATGTTATTGTTTTTAGTCGCCATTCGAAGGAAGGCTCGGAAAGGTTTGAGTCCCAACAATGAAGTCATTTATTTTCTTTAAACCAAATTTCTGTTTTTGCTGTTCTGCTGATTTGTTCGCAATTTTTTCTGTTTTCTGTTCTTTATCCTGGTCAATGATTTTAGCATCTCTAATACCATAGTGGATACAATGCTCTATAGTTCACATATGGTTGTAATGAATCTATCTGCTCACTCAAACAAATGCTTTAATATAACTGTCACTTACATGTATTAATATTTCTGTGCTTACACACAAACACCTACAAATGAAAGAAATTCTGGCTCAAGTGATTCACGATAACTTGGAACCGTAAATTATGTTTACCCACTTTTGTTGTGATTGGAGACCATGAGGTATTCGTGTGTTGTAGTTTTTAGTTTTATTTTTTTATAATTTTATTTTATCCCAAAGAGTGCTATTTGGTGGTCTCGAGAAATTTCTTAAATTTGAAATCAAGGATAAAAAACGCTGCAATCCTTTGCAGAAGATTTTGTTATGCAGATGAAATTTGACTTGGGCCCTTTTGTATTCTGATCCCTTTTGGCCAACCTCATTTCTCCCCAGTATGCACTAATTTTCAGCATGTTTGCACTAAGGTTTCAACCAATGCTTGATGGTTGAATTTGGGAATTTGATAAGCTGTTGGTTTGGATATGAATGTCAATGTACTGTCACTCTTTTGAAAACCAGAGCCATAATTTATAGTCACTTAAAATTTTGAACTGGTCAATGGGTTGAATGGGGATAGACTAACCATAAATCTTGCATCTGGTTCAATCTTGATTTACATGTATTAGTCTATTGTTTTTCATATGGTTCCATTAGCCAAATGGAAGGAAAATTATCTAAAATTGGAAAGGAAAAAAGAAGATGAGGAAGATAGATTGTGTTGTGCATTGCATACTCTGAGTCAATTAACCATTTAATACTTGTATTCCCTTTGTTAGATACCTGGCTATTTATGCATGATTGCTCATGTTGAAAATGGAGAATTGGTGCCGATCATAGCCAACATTTTTTTTTTTAAAAGTAAAAGACATATACCAAGGGGATGCAAACAAAAACGGAGATCTATATCAGTTATACTTAACGACCTCAACAAAATTTAAAAATTGGTTAAAAAGGATGGATCAATGTTAACTGAGACCCAACTATAAAAAAAGGATAATAATTAAATAATCTCTTCTTTTTCATCATTATTTCTTCTATTGTGTTGCCATCATTCAACATTTGATGATTCTCAACAAACTACATTTTACTGATTTGTTTGCAAAAAAGTCAATCCTACAATAAGAACTCTCACAAAAGTAATAAGAGTTTTTAAAAAAAAAAAAAAAAAAAAAAGAAGAAAAGAAATAGAGTGAAAAGAAGGCTCCTTATAATCAACATTCCAGATCGAGTCCCAAAATTGTATAGACAGGCGATGTCACCAACTTCATTGAACCTTTCTGCTTGTGTTCCCCGTCTTTGTCCTTGATACCAACTAGGAGTAGGGTACTGGGGGTAAGATGTTTTCGGGTTTCTGACAAAAGGAAAAAGGAAGAAGAAAATACTAGTGAACGTATTGAGACACACTACATTGTAGCTTGTACTTGAAACTCAGTTGAACTGCAAAGAATATGAGATGATACATGCTTCAAGATTTCATGTTGTTCTTGGAAAGAATCAATGCAAAGGTAGAATGATCTTCCAAAAAAAAAAGTTGTTTCATCTGTGGCATTGTCTTTCCTCATATCCTCTTGTTTCAGATAGCTATCAAACAGACAATCGAGTATCAATGAATTTTGTAACATGCTTATGCAAGACTGCTTTGCCAAGTCCGTGACTTCTCTTGCATGTTTCATTATATCTCTACCTCTCTATCCCTCTCCCCCCAACCCCCTGTTGGGCTTTTGGGTAAATTAGTTGTGTCTGAATTGTCATGGATAAAATTTAGCGTGCCAGTATTCTATAAGAAGTATGGTAATTAAAATTGGTTTATATTCGAAGACAACATCAGTTCTATTCTGTCTGAATAAATAACTTAGTTTTCCTCGTCATATTGTTGTTTATTTAATCTTTTGATCTCCTTGCTATTATCTCATGGTCAGGAAGTTAACCCAAAGCATTGGTCTTCTGTCATATACATTTCTGACGCAAACAGGCCATGACAGAATAGTAGTTCCCATGGTGAGTATGCCTTGCTGTTTGGGTTGGTCCATGCATACCAAATGTTATTTAAATGCTAATTTGCTTTAATAGAACAACCTATGTCAGTTTGGTGAAGAATTGTTTAGGAAACTTATTATTAGTTAGGGTTATTTATAATGGTTCCTGTGTGATAATTAATTGTATTTTTGTTGCTCCGTGTACATGACATAGATGTGATACTGGCAACCTGTCTTAGAGATCAAAATGCCTTATTGCTGGTTGGAGTATGGTGAATTAGGTCATAAACCTGTGTTGACTGCTATCAGTTATTGCCTATTTTTGTTATGTTTTAAACTGCTGGATATTCTTAGTATCCTAAATTGATTACCATACATTACATGCTTAAGTTCTCAACTTCGTGTGCATGTTGCAGGTGGATTTTGAATTCAATACATTTACTAGCAGATTTGAAACCTTACACCCGTATGGTAAAGAACATTTCATGTCTAATCTTTCCATGCTGTTGCAGTGGTCTCCATATTCAACAGAATCAGAGCTTCTGAAAGAAGTAAGCTTCTACATTGTTATGTTTTATTTATTGGTGAATTACAAATTTACATTGATCTCCCTTGAGGTTTGCCTTTATTTCTGTCTGTTTCCACAGAAGCAAAATTACACTATTTCCCTTGTCAGACTATGACAGGAAACTGTCTTGATGGAAATCATGATTTTATTGCTCTCATATTTTTTTCTCCAACAATACCTGTTACTTTTAGTAAAATAAATGAAAAATACAAAACTTTGCACCTGTCATTAATCTACATGTGTTCCCCTGTGCCAACTAGCATTGACCCATCCCCTTAGTCACCAGTCAACACCTCTACCATCCCACCACCACATGAACACCACTATCTCCGGTGTGTGCAGCGGTAACCCCATTACCACAGCAAAAATCTCTCCTTTGGACAACTCTACAACACCAGAAAAACTGATTGTAGCAAATGTAGAACAGAACCAAATCGAACCACTGCCAGCGTACTAACACCCCATCTAGAGCCACCGCCTAAGAAGCATGGACACTTCTATAAAGCATGGTGTGTTGGACACCAACATTTTGCATACACTTCTAAAAGCATGTCCCCAACTTTTTCGACCTGTCTTAAAAATTGAAATTCGTAATATCAGACTCTTGACTGACACTTTGCTAACACTTCGATGACACTTCTTGAATCCTCTGAACACGATCTATGCGATTAATCTCTTCATACTAATATAATGTTTTGGAATGCAACTTGTGCACTCTAAATATGTTTTGATATATTTATAAGATGAATACATCACATGTATGTCAATGTTCTATACTTGTTTTGCATTCAGAAGATTTGTGTAAATTGGCTTACCCTACTGAAATAAATTTATGTCTTAGGAAATAAGAATAAAACAAATCACACTAAACCTGTGATTCATCAATCATGGGATATTATTCTAAATATTCCAACACATTCCTTATAATGTAGTTGTCACATGAATGATATCTTGATGATTAGTTATGAAATATATGACTTTTTAGTTTTAATTAGTGTTGTGTTTTTTTATTTTTATTTTTTAATTGCCTTCGAATAAACTATTCACATGTTTAATATATAATAAATTTTGACTTGTGCTAGGTGTATCATGTCTTGCATTTTGTTTTTAAATTGCTATGTCGGAGTGTCACGTGTCCATGCTCGTGCTTACTTAGTCCATTATTTATTTATTAATTTATTTTTTGGTATTCAAGTGCTCTTGTTATATTAACTTTAATGTGAACTAAACGTATCAGGTCCTGTATGTTTTGAAAATCGCCATATCAGCATAACCGTGTTGTGTCTCATGTCCATGTCTATGCTACTTAGGCCACCACCACCACCACCATCTCCTCTTGCTCCCCCCCCCCCCCTCTCTCTCTCTCTCTCTCTCTTGCACACACACACACACAAAACATATCTAATCTCTATCTCTCCCTTACCCAGAAGATCTGTGTCAAGATCCTCTAGAGTTTGACCCTAGAAGTGATCTCCTAAAGTGGAAGATCCAACGGCTCAAAATGTAACTAACCAAAACGATGTCGTTTTGGTTAGTAATTTCAAAAAAAAAAAAAAAAAAATTTGCTTTCATTCAAAATTCTTGCAGATCTGATATGTGAAGCATTATAGAGAGAGAGAGAGAGAGAGAGAGAGAGAGAGAGAAAAGGGCTGAGAGGAGGAGCTCTTCCGATCCACCCCTGATGCGCTGCTGCCGCTACAACGCCGCTGTCGCTGCCACGCCACTGCCCGCCATACTCCAACAGATTGAAGGAAAAAAGCACAGGTTTCACTATGTTTCATAGCTATAACTGAGTGATTTAAAGCTTATATAAGCTCTTTATCCAACATTCCTACGAGAAGGTTCTGTTATTGAGTGGCTGCTGATACAACAAAATGTTTTATAGCTATACTTAGGGCTTGTTTGGCATAAGCTATATAAGCCAAAAAGTCAAAAAGTTACTCCAAAATCCAAAAAGATATTACTATTCACCCAAAAAAAATAATTAAAAAATCAATTTTTTTCAACAAAAAGTACAACCGAATTGATTGAAAAGCAGCGGCTGTGTGCGGCAGTTCTGAAAAAAAGAAAAGATTGGGTGTGCTTGGCACACACACCGTTGTTTGGCTTGTGGGGGCTATCACGGGTCCCGTTTTAATAATCTGAACCGTTAAATGTGTAGAACTCGTCGATTACTATATGTCTGCAAAAAATCACATTGATCGGATATTGATAACTATATGATCGTAATGCTTATGTAAGTCAAATGGATGGTGTTATAATTAATTATTGAAAAATAAATATATATGATCAGATAGCTATCGATATCCGATTAACGTGATTTTTTATAGGTACATAGTATTCGACGAGTTATACACATTGAACGGTTCAGATTATTAAAATGGGACCCGTGATGACCTCCACGAACCAAACAAAACCGTGCAATGCTTTGTAAAAAAAATAGACAATAATTTCCAACTCCTCCTCACAGCTGCCGATTTGTACTGTTGGGGCCCACCTGTCACTATTCATCTCTTACACACTCTTTTTATACAATTTTTTAATACACATTTTTTCATAAAAATCCAAAAAGTTAACCCAAACCTCTATATTTTTTTCTCAACTTTTTTAGTCCAAAAAGACAAAAAGTGCACTTTTTTAGTACACCCCAAACCAGCCCTTAATTTTATGACTACTATAAGACCTAGTATATCTATATTAGCAGGGATTTGATTTTTTTAATTACAGAAAATGCCCTGGTGTGCGTGAAACTAGTTTTAAAACAAGTGTTTGATGAACTCTTCTCTTTGCTGAACAAAAGAGTAATTTTGATGTATGTTGGTGAGTTTGTATGAGTTCCTAAATTGTTGGAATATTAGAACTGGAATTGATGTTTGGAGGATGAAAAACCAGATTTCAAAAAAAAAAAAAAAGGGGATGAATGAAATGATGTTTTAAATTTCTTTTCCAGAGAGATCTTCATTCAACCTGGCCATGAAATGTATAAAAGGATGAATGAAATGTTATTTACCTCAGCGACGGCGGCAACGACTGGATGGTGGCAACGACGGGGCGACGGCTGGATGGCGGCACTCCCGCCTCTCTTCTCTCTCTCTTCTTCTCTCTCTCTCGCACTCCTGCCTTCTCCCGCCTTCTGCTACTGCTTCTGCTATACCTGGAGGGAATTTTGAATGAAAGCAATTTTTTTTTTTGGAAATTACTAACCAAAACGACGTCGGTTTGGTTAGTTACATTTTGAGCCGTTGGATCTTCCACTTTAGGAGATTACTTCAGGGGTCAAACTCTAGAGGATCCTGATACAGAAGATCTACTCTCTCTCTGTCACCCCACAAAAACTGTGTATGAGACACAGAGATGGTGGGCTGTTCGAGGCCAAAGCTTCTACCACCCCTTCAGATACAGACCTAATTGCCTCCATCAAACTTCTCAAAAGACATACCTGGTTGTATCCACGAAACCCAGCTGCAGTGCTGGATATTTCCCAAAGCATCTACTGCTGTTGTCAACTGCTTTATCTCCCTTAGTCTGACAGCCAATCTTCTCTATGTGTTCCTGTAGTGATGTTGAGGAGCATTCCTCTATCCCCTTTAAGAAGAAAATTCATACATGATTTTTAAGAAATATATGAAATTTAACCCGTATATTGTGGTATAATTATACTCCAATTGATGTATTTTTTAGATTTATGAAATTAGATAAATGAGAAATGAATAATTAAATGAGATAGAGGAACCTTTATTATGTTATGTCATTAGGGTAATGATTCATCAATGTGCTAGTTCTATACAGGCGAATTTATCCTGGAAGCAGAATAACTATTAAAACTGCGTGAAACCCTTAACTTGCATATTATAGTGATCTTCATACTCTTTACACTTGTCTCAGTTACTGCTTGTGTACCTGATGCCTTCACCCTTTTGTGGTGGTATTTTGTTTTACCTGAAAAAGAGAATTTAGAATTTCATTTTCCTTCATATGGTTGAATATTGGAGTTTAAGTCTTTTATTATTATGGATTAAATCTTTATCTATATAAAAAAGATATTATAGATTGAATTTTGAAAGTTCTTTTCTCTTGTTGTTAAATAGCTCCATAGGGAAAATAGATCTATTTTTTAACATGCTATTAACTCAACTAGACATTTTGAGTGAACTTGATTCAATTTTTAGCCTGTAAAGCACTAGACCAAACATGAGTGTAGACCAGTTACCAAAAAACGCTAATACTCTAGCGGTTTACATTTTGGAGCACATGTGCTGAAACATGGTACATTTTCATTCCAAAATAGTAAATTTAGCGATCTAAAGCAATCCCAAAAGTTTTTTCCTATATAATTTCTTAAAGGTTTTCTTAGGAAGAAAAAAAATCAAATATAATGAATTAAAATCTAAGGTCAGTGAAGTTTTGATAGGACACAATGTAAAAAATAAGTCATAATGCTCATATAAAAATGTGTTGCTACATGATTAATTTGGAAAAAAACAACTACGTTTTATTGGATGGTTAATTGTTAAAAGAAAATTATTCTAGAAATATCTTTAACTATGTTACCAGAAAACGCTAATACCCTAGTGAATTACGTATTGGTACGCACATTCCGAAATATGGTACACTTTCATTCCAAAAAGGTACATTTAGGGGTTGTTTGGGATGCCCTAAATAAGTGTACTTTTTGACTTTTTATGAAATATGGATTGGGTTTGAAGTGATGTGTTAGAGAAGTGATGTGACTTAAATAAGATGATGTGACTTAAATAGGATAGTGACTTTTTGACTTTTTAGCTTTTTTTAAACATGCCAAACTAGGCCTTTGTGATCCGAAGCGATCCTAAAAGTTTTTTCCAATATATTTCCTTAAATGTTACCTTAGGAGGAAAAAAATCAAATATATGAACTAAAATCTAAGGTGAGTTAAGTTTTGAAAAGACGAAAACACAAAAAATGGGTCATAATTTTCATAGAAATGATTTCTTACATGAAAAAATAAAATAAAGAAATTATTGGATATCTAATAGTTAAAAGAAAATTACTCTAGAAGTACTTTAAATTCTTAAGTGTAACATATACAAGTCTACTCCTATCGTACTGTATTTTAGAGTATGTGGCGTACCACGTTCACGTTTGCGTTCCCGTTCTTGTTCCATGTACCGAAACGATCCATGTTCTAGGTAACATAGATCTTAAATTATTGAAGTGTAAGCTATACAAGTTTACTCCTATCGTATCACATTTTAGAACATGTAGTGTACCACGTTCCCGTTCCACATACTAAAACAGTCTGCGTTCCAGGTAACATATGTTGACACAAGCATATGTGTGTGTGTATAGAGAGAGAGAGAGAGAGAGAGAGAGAGAGAGTTATGTTTTCTGGCAAGAGAGTAATTTAGAATGTCAATAAAATTGTTTCCTTTTTTGACCTCCGGACCATGAGAGATTTGGGACTCTGATTGAAGCTGCAAATTCAGCGGATGATCACTCTTAGTGTTTTTTGCGACTTAAGTTCTTGGCTATGAGATCAAATCCGAAACTTTTCTGTCTGTAAAAATTTGATAAGTTTCCATGTAGGCAAGACGGAAAAAAGCTGATGGGGTTGCCATTGATGGGTGACAGATGCCCTTGTTAACATACGAGCTATAAGGAAGATGGAGTTTGTATTGAGGAACAGTGTAGCAACCCATTATAAATACGCAAATGCAAAAATTGTTGCATTATTGCATTTGATTAGAGGATAATGGCATTTTGGAACATGATTTTGTGTGTTTTAATCTTGGGAATTGATTTGGTGGCATTTAATGTGACACAGTTCCTAATGTGTCTCTTGCTACATTGGTAGCCTAAATAGCTATTATTTATTTTGTTACCCTTATTTAATGGGTTTTCAATTTGATGAACAGTTTGATGACATTGGTTATCATGGCACAAAAGTCATCATCTATAATTTATGGTTAAATGATGAGAATACAATGGAGCTAGATTTCAACTCAGATCCTGAGGTTAGAATTGTTTCCGTGTTCTTTTTGTTTCTTCTTGAAATATATTTTGGAATAAATTTCTATAAGGTGCTGCGTGTGACATGATGGGTGCAGGATATTTGTTTGAGGCAGGATGCCAAACCTACAGAGAAAGGTAGAGGTAAGAATCGGAACGCACTAGTAAATGAACAGCACATGGCTAACCGACTTCACTATTCCCTCCGTGTAAGTGTAGGTTTTAGAACTAGTATTAAATAATACATATATGGTCAACTCTTACTGAATTTCCTCCTTTCACTATTCACAGGTATATTTGTCCATCTTGTACTTGCGATTACCTGAAAGTTTCAGCATAATATTGCGTGGGCGAGTTATTGATTATCATAATATTGCCAGTGATCTCAAATTTCCAGAATTTATCTTATACAAACCTCAGAGTGGTGGATGTGTGGAGGTGTGTTTAATCATTGTGAATTCCTATTTTGGTTGTATACTGTATCTTTGTTTTTGGAGGTGGGGAGGGGGAAACATTTTGATTGTGATCCTAAAATTCTAGTGTCACCTCTTGAATCTTATGTAAATTGTCAAGTTGTTTCACCTCTTGCATCTTATGTAAATTGTCAAGTTGTTTCAATGACTTTTTTAACAGTTTTAACTTGTGTGATTATGCTTTTGTCATAGCCGCATTGAGATATTCAAGGATAGTTATGTCTGTCTCAATCTCCATATCAATCACAGTAATCCTTTCAACTGAACCTGAACTCATACTGAATTTTAAAATTATTTTTAGGGCAAATTACACCAGTAGTCCCTACATTTTGCCACTTGTGCCATTTTACCCTACAGTTTCAATTGGCTCAATTTTGATCCCTAATTTTAGATTTTGCGTCAATTTGGTCCAATTGATAACGGTGTTAGGGTTTTTGATAGAAAATTTTCATTGAATTGGTTGTGGTTGAGTCACTGAATTGATCAAGTTTACAATTTTGCTCCTAAAAACATGACACATTCCATTTATGTGCGCATTTTGCCATAAAAAATGCTGACAATTAGAATCAACTGGACCAATTTAAGACAGTAAAAAATTTAGGGTCAGAATCAATCCAATTGAAATTAAAAGGACCAAAATAATACAAGGGCCAAAGTATAGGGCTTAACAATGTAATTTGCCCTTAGTTGGGCAAATTACAAGCGCATGGCTGACTGGGATTATAGGTCATAATGAACAGGTGGGTAAACACTGATATGCATAAATATAAAAATGTACTCATTAAGCAAAACTAACAGAATCAAGCTTTTATGTTAAAACTTGATTTTTAAGAAATTTGATATTGATTAGGATTTTTCAATGAGGTACAGGAAGTTCAAAATATGTAAACATGTTGTTTTTCCTTTTCTTTATTCATAATTTATCGGGAACTAATATTGTTAGAAAAGGGGGGTGTGTGTGTGTGTGTGTGAGAGAGAGAGAGAGAGAGAGAGAGAGAGAGAGAGGCAATTGACAGATATAAAGCATGCCCGTAGATGCCATCACAAAAAGTCTCAACCTAAATAAGTTAATGAGAGCCATCCATTTTAGGGTTCTCTCATTTACTTATTTAGGTTGAGACTTTTTGTGATGGCATCTAATAGCCTCTCTCTCTCTCTTTGGCTTGCTCTCTAGTATTGTTGCATTCTTTCATGTGTCTGCATGTTGTCAAACCTTGTGCCATTTTTCTTTGTATTATGTCCCCTTGGTATTAGTTGTATGCTGAACTTTACATCTGCATGCAAGTCCTCTACAGCAATTGGATGCTTATCCATATGCATGTATTGTAGATTTTTGGTAATTATCATTCACTTTACTATGCTTTGGTTTGACTGTGCAGGGTGAAGTTCTCACAACAATAGGGTTTCTGAAGGAAGCTCCACGAGTTAATCTCCATGGGTTCAATGTCTATCATAAGAACCGTTTAATACTGGTGACTAGTTTTACTCAATTTGTTTTGCATCAGTGGTTTAGCGTTGCATTATGCTCCTAGCTTCTGTTCGCACCCCTTGCACAATTATTTTGTTCTGTTGCAGAGTACAAAATGTGGTTTGATACATGTTGATTGGGTTAACAAGTAATTTGGCTGAACTCTTATCCTGCTTTGTCAGGATTTGAAATCCTCCAAATTCCATAAGCCTTTTTTTAGAAAAATTCTTTTTGAGTTTCTTGTAAGAATGAATGTTACTGGAAGATTAAATGATTTTATGCCAGTAAAATTCTGAAAATATCTGAAATTTAAATAAAAAAAGCATGTTAATATGATACCACATCGATTTGTTTGACTCATTCCATTACATCTTTTGTGCTCATCTCTTCCTTTGCAGCCATTTTGGCATGTTGTAAGCTACACTGACAGTAGAGGCAGAGGGGTTGTTGGTGAGAAGGCACTAAAACACTTGTTATGTTTTATTGGTTTTGTTTTCAAGTTGTTTGTGTTATTTCTATTTCTTTCTTTATGTACATATATATATATATATATATCTTGAATTGGTTTAAGTTGCTTCTTAATGACTTCAGATTTTTTGTTAGGTGTTCTGGAAGCAAATTTTATTGAGCCTACCCACAATAAGCAAGATTTTGAGAAAACTTCTGTTTTTCAAAAGCTTGAAAACCGCTTGAAGGAAATGACATGGGAATACTGGTAAGCTATTTATAAAGCACATACTTGCAATGAAAAGATTTTTATGTATGTCTAATCACAATATTGTTGTGGCTAAATTGGTTTTGAACTGCTGGTAATCCATTTTCTCTTATTTTATCGACTTAGCATCTTAGTTTGTGGATTGATTTTATATAATTTGATCAGAGTTTTTTCCCTGTTCTGTAGAACTATTTTCTGCAGCTGCTTCTTTCTTTTTTTCTTCTTCATTTTTCCTTGGTAAAAAGTTTACCATCTTAAGTGTAGTTTTATTTCTGGTGATGAAACATATTATTAATATTATTATTATTATTATTATTATTATTATGGGTGGGCAGGGGTCATCTATTGCCACTTTGTGCTTGCTCCTTTAAATGCTACAGGAAAAATTGAATGATTTTATCTTTAGGTGGTGTATGAACACATGGGATGATAATTATTAGTTTGTGGTTTCTGAGGAAACATAACAAATAGCTGATGCCTGTTGGTGAACTTTGGCAGGGATTACCATTGTGGACTCATTGGGTATCATCAGGTTAAGAAAAAGCTTCCAGCACCAACCCCTTCACCGGGATCAGCTGATATGAAACATCCTGTTGTGCTTAACAAGATTTCCTCTATAATGGCTACTACAAATGCAGCACCGCCAGGTTTTGGTCTTCGGCACCTACCTACTGCTTCCTCCAATGGCATAGAAAGAAAGCCTGGAAAATTATTACCCAACTTTCAAAGGATTTGCCTACCAGGTAAATGTTGAAATAAAATAGATTAGTCTTCATTTGGATACATCGATTTGAAATGAAGACATTTGGTGTTCAACTTTATAAAATTGTAAGAAGGTTGATTAATGGATGTAGATTGATAATTCTAAAGTAAAGAATGCATAGAGATAGAAAAGATGCATTTTGTTTATATTTTTGTAGAAGTAGAATCATTCATGAAAGGATTTCAAATAATCATGTTCACTTAGTTATTTCAAATCTATTAATCTAAAACTCTCAAATCCATTCTTAAAGTCCATAACTAGAATATTACATTGAATTACCTGTTATACTTCTTGAATGAGTGATACCAAATCCATTCATTTAAAATCCATCTATCCAAACGGAGCCTTAATCTGTTAATCACAGACATTTCCAATCTTTCTGGTATACAATTCCTTCGTATCTGCACAGGAGAACAATTAAAGAGGAAAGGAGATCATCATTTAGCAGAACCTGAAAAGGTGAAAAGGAGGGCAGGAGGAGTCAATGTAATTGATACTGGGTCCAATCTGGAAATACAGGTTTGAATTGGGAAATCATTTGTTATATTTCCTTGTCTTTGATCATTTGATTTCCACCTAAATTATAAGCTCATGATGACAGCTTAAATGGAACCATATTATTCAGCTTGAAGTTTAACAGCATTATATCATTTCGATTATGGAAATTGGTGTTTGTGTTTTAGTCGCGGACCATCTTAGTCATTAACTTGTTTTGCAAGCCTTATATGTGTACATCCCCTAACCTAATATATATGTAACATGAAATACATCTTTTGATCTTTCCAGCTCTGGATGCCCATTTGCTTAGTGGTAATTTATGTTGTCTTATATGATTAGAAACTGGATGAGACAATGCTGCTAAATTGTGCACCTGGTTGTTGATAATTGTGTATGTGGAACAGCAAACATCTATAATTGCAGAGATACTAGTGCTTTCTTGTATTACAGCTTACTTTGTGGTATGAAGAGCATTATGGTTCTTCTATGATTGAGAAGGTTTATGCCTTTTACAAGAATTAGTGGTTTTTCAAGCAGTAACTGTCGGTATCATAAGGCATGAATTACGGGCCAGCTCATTACAGCCCATTACATCAATCAAGGAACAAATCAGAATAATATAATTTTCGATTCTAACATGTGAATATAATTTCTATTCTAACACTCCCTCTCAAGCTAGTGCGAAGGTATCTTTCATGCTCAGCTTGTTGAGAATGTCATGAAATGGTTTGCTCTCTATTCCTTTGGTGAGAACATCTACTAGTTGATCCCCAGTCTTTGCAAATGGAGTACATATGGTGCCACTAATGAGGTTTTTCTTGATGAAGTACCTATCAAGCTCCACATGCTTGGTTCTGTCATGTTGAATTGAATTATGAGCTATGTTGATCGCTGCCTTATTGTCACAGTACAATATCATGGAATCGGTCTGATGAATCCCCTAGTCTCCCAACAATAGTCTAATCCATAGCAACTCACATACACCCTGAGCCATAGTCCTAAATTCTGCTTCAACACTAAATCTAGTAACCACATTTTATTTCTTACTTTGTCATGTGACTAAATTGTCTCCAACAAATGTGCAGTACCCAGAAGTTGATCGTCTGTCAGTGACTGATCTTGCCCAATTCACATCGGTAAATGCCTCCACACTGAGATGTTCATGTTTCAAGAAATTGATACCTTTTCCAGGAGAAGACTTCAGGTACCTCAGGATTTTCATAACCGTCTCTAAGTGGGAAGTTTTAGGGGCATGCATAAACTGGCTGACCATGCTTACCGCAATGGCAATGGCAATGTCTAGACGTGAGTGGGATAAGTATACGAGCTTACCCACTAGCCTCTGATATCTTTCCCTATCCACTGGCTCTCCCCTTTGATCCTCACTTAGTTTCTAGCCCGATTCTAGATTTGTATCACATGGTTTACCTCCAAGCATCTTAGTTTCCTTTAACAAGTCAAGTACATACTTCCCTTGGCATATGAAGATGTCATCCTTGGACTGAGCTACTTCAATGCCCAAGAAATACTTCAAATTACCGAAGTCTTTGATTTCAAATTCCCTGTCTAAGTATTCTTTCAACCAAGGGATCTCCTCAACATCATTCCCTATCAGAACAATATCATCAACATAAACAATAAGAGCTGTGATCTTACCATGTGAGAAGTGTTTTACAAATAAGGTGTGATTAGCTTGACTTTACTTGAACCCATATCTCGGCATAGCTTGAGCAAACCGTTCAAACCATGTCCTAGACGACTGCTTTAGCCCATAAAGCGATTTTCGGAGCCTGCACACTTTACCTTTGGACTTAGCATCCTCAAAACAAGGGGGAATATCCATATAGACCTCTTCTTTTAGGTCTCCATGAAGGAAGGCATTCTTCACATCAAACTGATGAAGTGGCCAATCCAAATTTGTTGCAAGAGAGAGTAGTATTCTCACAGAGTTCATCTTAGCAACCGGTGCAAGTTGCAAATGTCTCTTGGTAATCTACTCCATAAGTCTGAGTGAAGCCCTTAGCAACTAGTCTTGCCTTGTACCGTTCGATGGAACCATCTGCATTATGTTTGACAGTGTACACCTACTTACACCCAATTGGATGTTTGCCTCGAGGTAACTCCACCAACTCCCAAGTGCCATTCATGCTGAGAGCTCTCATTTCCTCCATCATGACATGTTTCCATTCAGGAATAGAGAGAGCATCCTGAAAATTGTTAAGTAGAATCACAGAAGAAATCTTAGATAGAAAGGTTTTATATGAAGGAGACAGATTAGAAATAAGAGACATGATTAGTAATAGGATGCTGAGTATATGACCAAACCTCCTTCCTATTAGCAATGAGAACATCAAGATCTGAAAGCCCAGGAAAAGGAGCACTAGGATCAGAATTACTTGGACTTTCAGAATAGGGGATGAATCTGAACACTTGTCTGGAGAAAAAGTTGGCAGTAGAGGAGGGAAAGTAGTCTCTTGCATCTAGGTGACTTTTTGTCTATCCTTGTCTTTGACATAAACTTTGCTTGCTTCCTTTTCCACAACAATTGCTAGCTTATCATCCTCTATCTGTTCAACCATTGGCAGAAGTGGAACATGAATCTCTTCACACCAAGACGCCCCTGAAGGGATGACTGTGACACTAGAGAGGTTAGAAAGTACGACTGAAACTCAAAAAAGGTAACATCTATGGAGACAAACCATTTGCGAGTGAGAGGATGATAACACTTATAACCTTTTTGTGTGGCAGAGTAACCCAGAAAAACACACTTAAGAGACCGACGATCTAATTTAGCAGGAGTGGATGAATGATTATGGACAAAACAAAAAGAGTCAAAGGTCTTAGGGGAAATGGAGAACCCAAAAGAGGTGGACCCGAACAAAATTTGAAGAGGTGTTTGTTTTTAAAGGACTTGGGTAGGAAGACGATTAATCAAATAAGCTACAGTGAGAACCGTTTTCCTCCAATAGGATCTCGGAACATGCATTTCAAAGGATAGACAGCGGGTCACATCAAGGAGATGACGATTTTTTCGTTCGGCAACACCATTTTGTTGAGGGGTATTAGTGCATGAAATTTGATGAATAATGCCATGAGTGGCAAAATAACTGGCAAGACCAGAATCAATATATTCTCACTCATTATCAGAACGCAAAATTTTGACAATCGCCCCAAAATGAGTGCTAATCATTTTATGAAAGTTTTGAAAAACAAAAAATACCTTACTTTTATTTTTCATCAGATAGACCCAAGTGGCCCTAGAATAGCCATTTATGAAAGTAATAAACCATTTTTGACCTTTTAAAGACACAAAACGTGAGGGATCCCATACATCAGAATGAATCAAAGTAAATGGAACTGAATTTTTATTAATAAGAGCAAAAGAAGCTCGGTGTTGTTTCCCAAATTGACAAGACTCACATTGAAAATCGAACACATTATTTTTCTCAAAAACAAAAGGAAATAATGCTTAAGTAGTAAAAAAGAGGGATGTCCTAAATGACGGTACCACAGCTAAAGGTTTTCCTTGATGGATGGTAACTGAATAGATGAGTGAGCCAACTTATCGGTCTGATCTAGAATGTAGAGACCATGTTCCTCTCTACCACTGCCAATCTCCTTCCTCATGATAAAGTCCTGGAAAAGACAATGATCAGGAAAAAACGTCACAGTACAATTTAAATCACGAGTAATACGACTCAAAAATAAAAGATTAACACTAAAATTGAGAACATGGACAGAGGATAAAGGAAGGGAAGATGTGGCATGAATTAAACCTTTCCCTGATAGTACTATCAGCAATATGCACTTTTTCCTGACCTGAGGATGGGTTATACTCTGAGAAAAAATGAAAGGAACCAGACATATGGTTGGAAGTACCGGAATCAATAATCCATGGTATAGTTGTCTGAGATAGCAACGCACATGGGGAGGAAGCCAAGTTACCTGAATTGGCAAAGGAAGAAGAGGATGCACATGTGACAAGTGGAGGCTTGATGGTCTAGCAAGTGGCCAAGAGCGATCTTAAAATCCAAGGCAGATAACCTTGAAACATTAGCAACCAGTGAGACAACTGGAGATGAGGGTGGTGGCTCAATCGTATTTGAAAGATGTGCCCGAGCATTGACCCCTCGACTTCTAGATTGGCCAAATCTACCCCCGCGAGTACTAGGACAGTCTCCTCGGCCACCAGGAGTCCTATGCAGTTTCCAACAAGTCTCTCGGGTCACGGTAGTAGTCACAAAAAAGATGATCCTTTTCAGAGTAAGGACAAGAAACCCAGGTTACTTGCTCTCCATCTCGAGGGGGTGCAGAAACCAAGGTAGAGCGATCAGTAGTGGCAGAAGGAAGCATAGCAGAGCAGCGACTCTTCTCGTTCTACACAAAAGTAAAGGCTTCTTGGAGAGAAGGAAGCACATTCATGCCAATGACTCTGTTCTGAACCGGATCATACTCTACATTCAGACCTTCCAAGAACTAGAAGACCTTCTCTTACTCCACAAACTTTCAGTAACCAGCAGAATTAGTGGAACAGATAGGCTTGTAATCCCGAAGGTGACCAAGACGCTTCCACCCATTGCTAAGGAAGATAAAATACTAGAAGATAGTCATCTCACCTTATATTGACCGTTCAATGGAGTGACGCAATTCAAATGCCTGGGAGAAATTCCCTTTGTAGGAATAAGTTGTAGCCATAGCCTCCAAATATCCTGTGCAGTAGCTATAGTCAAGCATCCTGCACCAATCTTAGGAACCATAGAGTGTTTCAGTTATCCTATAATCAGAGAATTTGTAATCTCCCACTGGTCATAACTAGAATCTGTAATGCTATGTGCTTGTATTCTCCCATCAACATAACCCATCTTTACCTTACTCTTGAGAAAAAAGGTTAGGCTTTGTGACCATGCTAGGTAGTTTTGACCATTAAATAGAGAGGTGATTTTAAGGCTAGGATTTAGAGTGTCAGATGTAATAGTTATTATGGGACTCTCCCCCTTAAGTGGTTGAGAAATGGTGGTGGATCCACTAGTTAAGTCAGCCATGTATAATCTACAATCCTAACCCAAGAATACTGCACTAATCATAAAAATTGGAAAGATGGAATGGAATGAACAAGTAATGTGTAGCACTGACAACTATGAGATCATAATATAATATTCAGTTTCAGATTAATAGGGCCATATAAGAAAATCAATGATGAAAGAGTGACCCATCAATCAAACAGATACATAAAGATTGTTGCTATGTAGAACAGTCAGATGAACTAATCAAACCATACCCAGAAATAGAGTCGGCAGAGGGCAGCAGAGCAGTGGATGGAGTCGAAACAGACAAGGATACTGTTAGATAAGCAGAAGAGGGGCCGACTGGTCCTGGTGGGCTTTCGACAACGGTCAATTAGGCATAGGTGGCCTTTTGCAGGGCCTGGGTGTCCTTTGGCAGGACCTGGGTGCCCTTCGATAGGGCCTTGGTGGCATTCTGCAGCAGCCGACCACGCCTGGGTGGCCTTCGGTGACTGTGACCAAGCTTAGGAGGCTTTCAGCAGTAGTCGACCAGGCCTGGGTGGCTCATGGCATTAGGCAACTCAACCTGGGTATCCTCTGTTGTTGTCAGGACCTCTACTCTCACAATAAGTTGATGAAACTAGATGGGTGGCTGTGTGGTGGTGTATAGGTTTAGGTTTGTGGCTATGATACCATGATAGTTTTAGAGAAGAGAAAGAGATAGGGAATGAGCGAGACCTCATCCCTTTTTATATTAAGAATAAAGCATAATTACAGGAGTGCCATAAGGCATGAATTATGAACCAGCTTATTATAGCCCATTACATCAGTCAAGGAACATATCAGAATAATATAATTTCCTATTTTAATAAGACTTACACCATTGTTCATTTTCAGTTTCTTCTTGACAAACTCTCAGTGTTTTCAGCTAAAACACCTTGAGTTTGAGCGGGAGTGTGAGAATATATCGTATATATTCTAGAAATGTATTGTATATATTATAGATTTGATATAATTCTGATTGTGTATATATTAGGCATTGTTGTGATTATGTGAATCTTGTGTTTCGTTTTTTGGTTTAGGAGTTAGGATTATATAAACTAAGGTCTCGATGTAATTGAAACACACAATTGAATACACAGATTTATTCAGAAAACTTATACTAGGTCCTTGTAGAACCCACCTTAACTAGTTCAAATCCCAAATATTTGGGTCAGCACATGGATCTGTCTTGACCAGGCAGCTCTTTCTAGAACCATATCCTTATTTAATCCAAGGCAATTGTGTCCTATCCTGTAGCTTCACCTATGTTATCTGGAACTAAGTTCATTCCAATATGATATCAGGAATGTGGTATGTGACACTCTAAAATGTGGTACGATGGGGATAATGTTGTGTAGATCAAACTACTAGAATTTAAGGTGCTTCTAAATGTGAGAACAATATTCTTTTAATAATTAGACATCCAATAAAATATAGTGTATTAAACTTTAGATTAATAATGTAAAAACACAGTTCTAGAAGCATTATAGCATTTTTTTAATTACATTTTCTCATGCAAAACTCCACTCTAACTAGATTTTATTTTTGTTAGGGTTTGATTGATTAGACTTAGAGTGAAGAATATGATGAAAAGTGAAAGTAATATAAAGTGAAGTGAAAGAAATGAAAGTGAAGTGAAAGGAAAATTTATTTATATAGGAAGTTCGTTAAGATGAATTTTTTGTGAGAAAGGTATAACATTTGGCTACTTTCATGAGGGAAAAAAAAAATACATGTATTTTTTGCAAGAAAATGGAAATCAAATTAACATGCTAATATGGGTTGTTCAAAAAATTTAACTTTCCTGAATTTTTAATCACTCATTCTAAATAAACACATGAAATGTTTCAAAAATTTTTTTTTCTCTTTCCTGCACTTTCTACCACTTTCATTCTAACCAAACTTAGTTTTAAGGAAAACTTCTAAGAAATAACTAGGAATTTTTTTTTGGTGATCACTATATTCATTGTTTTGGAACGGAAGTGTACCATTCAGAACGTATGTTCCAAAATGTAAACCGCTACGTTTTTGGGTAATTTTGAGCCTCACGAAGTGCTTTCTGCCCTTTTCTCTTTTTTTTGATACCTTTACAACTTGGATGGGCTCATAAAAATAAAAATAAAAATAAAAAATGGAGAAAAAAAGCTTGGATTGAATCACTCCTCTTGTACTGATGAATTCATTGCTCTACCTTGTGCATGGCCAAACCGTCCAACTTCCCGCTTCTTATCCCTTATCCAGTGTTGCCTCAAACTTCTCACAAATGCATTTATTGCTTGTACTACCATTAATTTATTTTAACATCCTGATTCACCTGTATCTTTTTTTTTTTTTTTTTTTTTTTTTTTTTTTTTCTTTTTTTTATTCATATTTTTTATCATTCTGTTCTTGATTGCTCAAAGTTCCAGACAACAAAGCATTATTACAAAAGCATTTTGTATTTCCCTAATTTCTGCACTAATCAATATTTAAAATATGCTCAAGTTGTCTATTTGGGAAAATTATTACAAAAATGTTTTATGAATGTCATTTATGTAAGCCGCAGGTGTTTATAAAAACATCTACTAGAGTGGAAAGCATTTATGGATCTGATGTGATATATTATCTTCATTTGACTAATGCCTGAGCTCTAAGAAGCATGGACACGGGCACATGACACAATACGAACATGTCAACACGAAAAAATTTAAAGTATGTAGGGCACGACACGTGCAAAATATATACTTTTATATATGTATCATATGTCAAATATAATGATTAAATAATTATTATGTCATATCTATGAATATTTAAATAAAAGATAATAATTTTTAAAATCTAAAGGAGGAGAATATGTATAAATTTACATTGTTTTTGTTTTATCATTGGATTTTAAGTTAATTTATTCAAATTTGTAATGTGTTTCATGTATGTCTAGGTGTTGGGAAGTATCCGACGAGTGTCGTATCGTGTAGTATAGATAGATTACCTTTTTAGAAGTGTATGTGCTTCTTAGCGTGAGCTAACTTTGATACTATACTAACCCACAGTGGTTCCACTTTTAGTGAAGGAAATGTTAATTACCTGAATCACAGTTCAAGTGACCTTTTTTTTGGGTTTTTAATTCAATTACTAACCCCTCGAATGCCGATGAAGTTGGGTTTTGATCCTAGGTCTTTCGTATCATCACCAATAGACTTTACTGGGTAAAGCTAGGTGGTACCTTCAGTTATACAGGCTCTAATTAAGCTGAGAACCAAGTGCACTACCCTATCTCACCTGTAAGTGAAAACTTAAAGCAAATAGTTGCCTTTGTTCATTATATGCCAGGCTAAAACCTTGAATTTTCCGAACAGCTGTTCATTGTACATCTTGAGCTACTTTCTTCAGTTATCAGTGCACACAGTACAGCTCGGTAAACTCTCTTTTAGGGTCCATTCATTATGAGGCAAGATGAATAAGGAAAAGAGGCAGGGGTGGGGGAACCTTTTTGCCCAAATATGGCAGAAAGGAGGGGAAGGTCATAACATTTTTTATGGTTTTGCCACTGAAGACTGTTCCTTTAATATATATATATAATGGCGCAAGTGTAATATCAAACATCCCTCTCTTTCTGTTCTCTTATTGTTTCCTACTCAGCTGAATAGGAGACGAGGATATTTTTTATAAATATACCTTTTTTTTTTATTCTTCTTACTTTTCCTTCAGTTTTTCAGTTATAACCCTCCCTCCATTTTCTTTGGATAAAATTCCTTGCGCCCTGTTATAATGAAATCATCTTCTTACAGAAAAAATTAATGCTAACGCTCTTCATACTTCTTTTGTAGTCTGTCCCTACTACTGTAAATCAGTTGGAAGGTGAGGAAGCCATAAACTTGATGCAAGAATACAAGAGGCTCCAAGTACGGTGAGTATTTTAGAATTTAGTTTTATGAGGGTATGTTGATTCTTTTTTGATGATCGGGTATCCAGGTAAACCGACTAATCCCAGAAATGATGGATTATGCCCGTGGGTTGGGCAAATCTCGGGCTATGCCCGTGGCCGTGGCTCCAAAGGGATTGATTTGTTATGGTTTTCATCCATCATATGTGGATGTCTCATTGATGTTACAGCTATATTTTAGAGAGTTACATATCTCAGAAATGATGGATTATTATTATTATTATTAATTTATTTTATCTTATTTTCAATTTTTTCCTTTTACATTATAAAGCTTTTTCTACCAGCAAAAGAAGTGTATTGTAGCAGCCAAAAATATTTGCTACTCTGAGCAAAGATATCTGATTTCTGATTGAATAGCACATTTTGTTCTAGACTTCGTGGAACTAAGGCCATATCTGGCAATATATTCTTTGGAAATTTCTTACATGTTTTTCATTTTGTTTTCCAGATGCTTGGAATTTGAGAAGGGGGAGGAAGAACTTAATCGTAAGGTACTTGAGACTAATCTTCACTTATACATTGTGGAAGCCTCAAGCTTGTAGTTTGTTTTCCATATTCATATTGTTCATTTTTCAGTTAATATAACCCTTGAAATGTTTAACATTTCATTGAATGTGTTGGAAGTGTCTTGAGGAGTGCGTGTTTTGAGCACCACACAATAAAAATGGTTTGGCAAATTTGCATTGCTATATGGAGCTTCAAAGGCGGAATTCCATTGTTCAGGATAGACTATTGAGAAGCAAAAGAGGAAGAAATAATTAGATAGTTCTCAGAAGCGTAGAATTATGCAATAGGAGTTTTCTTGCAAGTCTAATTTCAAATGCTATACAGTAGCCAAACACCTCCCTTATAAGTGAGCATATCTCTGATAAATCTATGAAGCACCAGATAAATTTCTATCTAGTAAAAATGCTTGGCCCAAGTTATAAATTTCTATCTTTGATAAAGTCGAGCTCCCAAGTTTTATTTTTTATTTTTAATATTCCAAACAAGAAAAAACAACAAAAAAAGAAAAAGAAAAAAATGCCAAACTTACCAGAAAGTACTCTTGATTATTTAACGAGAATTGTTAATTTGTTAATTTTGTTTGTGCAGGTTATACTGCTTAGAAGTGAACTAAAAGACCTGGAACATGAGTATACTCGTATGTTGGCTGAATTACAATTTTTGGATGAAGTCAAGGAAGAAAATAATGTAATGATTTTGCTTCTTGTTTTTCTTTAACTTACTGCTTTTTAAAAGTGTAGTGCATTTAGAACTTCTTGACCCCGCGGTCAAAAGGCCGAAGCTGAACCAGACATTGCAACAGAAACCAAGACTATAAGGATAGTAATTATAGACATAGAGTTTTGTCGGACCGTCTAGATTTTAAAAATATCCATCCATTTGCTTCTGCAGTTTTAAAAATTAAAAAAAAATTGAAAAAATAATAGAAAATATATTGATCAATTTACAGGCAAGGTCTCGCTTGTAAATGTTCTTGAATTTATTTATTAATTTTTTTCTGTAGGTTCGTTAATTGCACATGCCTGCAAAGAATGACGGGCGATGCTGAATGCTTGTGTGTTTTAGCAAAGGAGTTGGCAGAATGGATTTGGCGTGGACAAGGCCATGACCTTGTTATGAATGAAGCAAAGCAATGATTGTCAAAACGCATTGAGATGCGAGGGCGCCAATATTTATCTGAAGAAATTTTGGAAGAAAACAATTTGGGCTACAATATTTTTGGCAGAGACAGCAGTGGAGGCTATGAAATATTGTCCTAAACGAGGAAATTCCTGGATTTGAGAGAACATTCAAACTCGCATCCAATATCATTTGGGGGAAATGTGGCAACGAAGGTGAATCAATTCATGTGTAATTTTCATGTCTATGGCATTATAAATCACTTGGGACATGGTGAGATGTGGTCCATGAGCAGTGATTTATGTTTATCCTCACTGAGGGGTGTGTCGTAAAATACAAAGTTAAATTGTGGTACCATGTGACTGCCTTTGCCTGTTCTGGATAATATTTCGTGTTTTATTCACCATGAGGCGCCGTTCCCATTTCTCCCATATTATTACAGAAGCTCACAGTGAGTGTTTAGAAGTTTCAAATCATGTTTCCATGGATTACTTGGGGTTGCACACGAGTCTGCGGAGCTTCAACTCTTGGAAAAAGTTGAAGCTGCTAGTGGCACTTCAATGTGTTCTTCCACCTTAGGGCTGGTTATTGTTCCTTGATGTGCACACGGGCAACCTTTTCCACTCATGCATCTTGAGGGCTAGCATTTTTCGGACATAGAGATCGATGAACATTTTCACATTAACTAGTTGTTTGCTTTTCTTGTTTGATCCTTCTTTGCTCTCTTGTGGTCTTGTTTATTCTCGGTCTTTTTTCCAGATTATGTGTTTATGGTTTGTGTATTACATGCCTCAATCATCATGTGAAAACTTGTTGCATTTTTAAGTTGCTTCCAAACAAGACCGAACTCCGTCTGCTTATCATTATTATTATTTTTTGAGAGTCTACCCAATTCTTATCATTTACTATTATTACTAATATTTTTAAAATTGGTTATCTTCCCCTTTAAAAAGTGAATACAACTAAACAAAAGGGAGATATATTATCCAAATTAAATTAATCAGTTTCTTTGCACCATATTTCTACTGTAATGTGTATGCTAGAAAGATGCATGAGACATGTCAGTCAAGGAGTCCCGCGAGGTTACTAATAATTACATGGACCTCCCATGTAGTTTTTGAAATTACACTGTCCTTGCTTGTCAGATTGTTGGATGACTATTGGTAACAAATTATGAGAAGTTACACAAACATGCCCACACAAAATTAAAATCCTACCTGATTAAAAGTCATCGTTCTTTCTTAAATTAATACATATCTTCATAACCAAACACTTACTCCTCCCAACCCACAATGGGTTTGTTTAGTGTAATTTATTGTAAATTAAAAATTGATAATCATAAAGTGGAAGTTGAAAGCATTCCTCTCCTAACTTATAGAAATTTTTTTTTTTTTTTTAAATTTATTTAAGTTATTTCTGCTTAAAAAGTTATAAACACAAGTTACATCAAATAATCTAGTATAAATTCTTAAATTAAAATAACTTTAAACTGCAACAAACAATCCCAATTCCCACTTTCAGTGATACACAACCAGCACCCCTATGTTAGGTCTCTCCACCCACCATATACCTAACCAACAATACCTCTCCTCATTTATCTCCTCCCTCTAATGATTTGTGTTTTTGACTTTTTAAGACAACCTCTTAGTGATGACTTATCATGTAACAACATAAATTTGTCTCTTAATATTTTATGTAACAAAATTTTCATTTTAGGAATAAAAAAATTTAGTTCCTAAAACCCTTAAATATTGTAGTGAAATTTATCCAATCCTTAACAAAAGTTGGTTTACTTTACCCTGTAGAAAAGGTTAATTGGTGAAAAGTTCATTCCTATAGGACCACATATTATTTGGTCCAAGGTTAAATTTTTTTATTATTTTATTTTATTTTATTTTATTTTTTATTTTTATTTTTTTATGATGATAAAGACATGAGTTGAAAAATCGCAAGAAAAGTTGGTGTTAGAAAAGTCACTGGCATCGAAAAATTGGCTGAAAAAGTCGTTGGTGTTGCTTGGGCCGATGAGGTGAACATATAGATGACGTTGAACAAATATGCGAATAGATAAATGGCACATGTATAGCTATGTGATATTTAAATAGATAGTTAGATATAAAGGTAACACGTGTATATGTAAAAACTCATATTTTATTATATTTAATTATTAGATGTCTCTTCTTTAAATTTTTTAAATTAATTTTAAATTATGTAACATATAATTGTATTTGCTTTGTAATTCCTGTCCAAAAAAATTATTTATTTAACAAATTAACTATATTTTCTCATTATATTATATTATATTATTTTGATTATAATTATATTTAGAGTGCTGTTATTAGCACCACATCACTTATTTTGGATCCCCCATTTCTTTGAATCCCCACTTATAAATTCTAAAACCCTTAAAATTTCTTTTCCCCCCTCCCCCCAAATAATACCAAAATTATTCTCGTGAAAACATTACACCCATTCAATTGAATGCATACCCACACACCTCAAAAAATCTCTCCCAAAAATCCTACAAAAATTCACGAAGGTGATTATTACTTTATTTCCACATACTTGTTCATGACCTGAGAAAACAAATGTTCGGTTACCTGTTCCTAAACAAATAAACAATGTTCGGGTCTGTATTCTCGAATTTCAGTCATATGTTTAGGAGTTCAGTTTCGAAAAAATGACGAACAGTTCTAATTATTTTTGCTTTTTTTTTTTTTTTCAAGAAATTTACCCTTATAAAGCCAATCCCCTCTAAACTAAGAGCACCATCAAAGCTGTGAACCTCCTCTAAACTTTTATTGTTGTACTTCTTTCGTCTTATAGAGTTGTTGTTGTTGAAAAAACTTCCATTCATTGTCATTGCCGGAGAAGTGTAGGTAATTAAATAGTTGCCACCATTACTGCTGGAATATTGTTGTTGCCAAACGATTTTCAAGGTTTTGAGGATATGTAGGTTTTGAAGGTGGGATTTGGAAAAGATGGATGGGTGGTGATGGAGGTGGGTACTCTCATAAACCTTAACTCATGATGTAGTGGATGTATGGGCATAATTGTGAGATGGGATGTCTCAAAATTATTGACTTCATTTTTAGTAATTTCATTAAAGGTTATTATTGTAATTAAAAAAAACTAAAAAATAGGAGGTCCAAAATAATTGATGGGGTTCTAATAGTAGCACTCTTATATTTATCTAATTTCATTAGGGTAAATTACACTGACATCCCCTGAGATTTTTATTTAATACAGATCCCCTTTCACATTTACAAAATTACACTTACCTCCTTATAAGATTAAAATGACATATTTGTCCCTTAGCCTTTACACATATAAAATAATAAAATAATACAGATATTTTGTTCACGTCATTTCAAGGAAAATAACAATCATCTTCTTTGGTTTAACCCACACAAAAAATTAAGTTTTTTTTTTTCAATTTTTTTCGTATTTTTTTTACTGTATTTTTTCAATATTATAATCAATTTTTTTTGTTTATTATTTAGATCCACCTAATCTAGATATACTTAAAAAGTATAATATTTTTTGATTTTTTTTTTTAAATTCACCAAATACAAAAAAAATAAAATAATACAAAAATTTAATACATTATCTTATTTTGTTATATTGAACGGATTTTTTTTTAAGTTTATTGTACAACTTTTATACTTTTTAAATATATCTAGATTAAATTGATATAATCTAGATATAATGGTGGAAATAAAAATGAAAAGTTATATTGATATATAAAAATTTATACAAAAAAAAAAAAAACATAAAAATGTTGTGATAGTGATATTGTTGTAAATATAAATCATGTTTATGGGTATTTTGTTTTAAAGTAAAAGGTCACCATTGAGCTATAAAGTGATTCTACCTACATCACTACTTTACATTTTTACACCCTTCATCTTATTACACCACTAAAAAAAAAAGTGATTCTCATAACACCCCATTATATTACCAAAACTAATCCTAAATTAAGACTCTTCAAAACCTTTTCATCTCTTTATACCACTAATTTTTGAAGGGAAAAGAGAAAGAAGTAGCAAGGGAAAAGAGAAAGACGTAGGGAAGATGAGTAGTTCGGACGGTGGGGAGGGGTTCAAACGGCATGGAAGGGACAACACTGGCGTGGAGGGATTCGAACGACATTGTGGTTTGTGTTACCAGCGTGGACGATTGAACTCATTCTTTTCATTCGCCAAAGGTAAGTGAAAAAACTCTTATTTCTCTCTCTATATTGATAGACATATATATGTATCTCTATCATCTATATCATCATTTTTTACGAATAAACAAAGAATAACACATTTCTAACACAGTTTTGGTGGTTTTGATCTTCTAATTTAATTAAGTTTGTAATTTTTGGTGCTAGTTTGAATGTTGAAATTTAGATTTTTGTTAGATTCTGGTCCGCTGTTTTGTCAGATTTTTGGTCTTTGTGTTGCATGTGTTCAAAAGGAGACTATGAATCCCACTTAGAATTTTTTTGGGAAAGCCTCCTTTTTGAAGGTCTGGCACAGTTTTTCCCTAACAAAATCTAACCAACTATAAACAAATTCTTATTACTCTTTTTGGTTGTTGTAGGCAAACAGACCTATGTATATATGCTCTCTTTACAATTACTTTATTCTATTTTTGTCTTCCTCCTCTGTTTGTGTCTGTTTGGCTACCTTGAAACTTCATTCGCATTTGGGTTAATTAGCAAAAAGATTATTGTATCTTATATTAATTAGCAAAAAGATTTGCTTTTCCCACTAAATCATGAATTCATGCTACACTAGCACTGCTTTGCAGTAGAGATTGAAACAGATTTGTTTGGCTACAATTTTTACTACGTAATAACAATCCGTCCCTGGAATTAAGATTGATTTATAATCTCAGACCTAGTCTTCATTCCTCCAAACAACACTGACTTATATATATCTTTGTTATATAAATATCATATCAAGATTTACAGTACCTATTATTTATTTATTTTTCTTTACCTTTAAATTTAATGTATGTCATAGGAATCTAACCTTCTGGTTTTCCAAAAGGTAAAAATGCTGTTGGTTTTTGATTATTTTAAAGACAATGACTACATTGTTGGGGCTATAAGTGTAACTCGGCCATCATCAAGTTTAGTCATCTTAATTTGTGTAGTTTTAGGTTCCTTACAAATGGAATTATATTTCAATTAAATGGTGTGTTTGTCATGAAAGTTGTTGGCCACATATTTTGTACAAGCTAATTGCAATTCGACGCGTGGCGAAATAAGGGTAATATAGGAAGACTATTCAGGTCCTCGATCCTGATCGTACACGTGGCATTTAGTATTGGTTATTAAGAGATCTGAGTAGCAGCGGATCAACAATGAGATACAAAGTGACGTGGCTTCAACGGTTACTCGCATTTCAGATTCAAATTTGAGAGGGAAGCTTAACTGCAAGTAATGGCGTAATGGAGCTAATATTGGGGCAACATGATCGATGATCATGGAGGAGCAATTCGACGGCTGGAAGTGCAATTCGATGGTCACCCTTGAGCAGTATAAATAGTAGAGAAGGCCCCAGAAAAAGCCCCCAGACTCAGATCCAAAAAATCAGTCCTTTATACTTATTTTCCTTTCTAGCTTTACATTTACAGTTTTTTACATTTACAGCTCTGTAAATTACTATACTTTAAGATTCATGCATTGCACTTCATTTCATAGGAGTAGTTCCAAGTAGATTTGCTGTAAACCTCTACGAGGCTGAGTTTGGATCATTGTAAGTCTTTTCATCTTAATGAAATACTTCGACTGTTCTTCAATTCATTATTATCTGTTTAATTCTCCTAAGTCAAGCCACCAGTAAAAGTCCTTTTCATTGAGGCTGAAAAAACTAAAACACAATTATCTGATAATTGGTTGGCAATTAATTTTTTGTAAGGACTAATTGATCCTTGCTGGCACGCTCACAATTACAACAATAACTTTCGAAAGCCAAAAAGCCAACATATATTTTTGACATGTCTAGTGGGACTACATTTAAAATGGCTAGACGTAGAAGACAAGGAGAAAATGAACGCTTGGAAGAAGGCGTGGAAGAAGAGGTAAAGATACCTAATCCAGAGGATAATGTGATAACACGTCCTGTGGAAACTCCTATTTTATCAGAACCAATGGTCAAACAGACCAGCACTTCAGAACAAGTACCATATGTTCATAATATTGGACGAGACCAAGGAATTGGACCATCCACTGTTCCATCTACTCAACTAGTAAATCCATGGGGCGGCTTAGTAGATGCTATGGGACAGCAATTAATGAACACGATGGAAAGGTAGGCAACATCCTTTTTGGATCGAATGAATAACCACCAACTAACAAGTGCAAAACACATCGAGGAAATTTCAAATGTTCCTCAACAAAGATTGGCTAGAGATAAACAGCCTATGCAAGTTAATGGACATTCTAATGGTCAAACTAGTAACTATGAAAGACCATCACCTCAGTCTTGGTATGAACCTATTTCGAGGCCTATACCAGGTCAAAATGCCTTAATACTTAATAGTGAAGCCATGCAGTTTGGCGGATTTGGCCCAGTACAAGAAAATGGCATAAGAATGGTTCCAAATCCTATGTTCGAAGCCATACCTGGCACAAGGGGGTTCACTAATCCCTTATTCGAGTTTATACCGGGGGGGTTGGAAGGTTTTCCTACAAATGGAAGAGATACAACACCAGTTCCAGCACCTTTTGCAGGTCCTTTCGCAGGACAAGCTCAAAGGGGTTACCCACACCCCCAACAGCAACCTGTACCACAGGGACAACCAATCCCAAATGTACCACCTTATGGACCAAGAGGACCACAGGCACAAGTTTGCCCACAAAATCCTATGTTTGCCCCTCCAATAATGGTTCAGCAGGCACAAAATATGGTCCCTAGGGACCAAATTGCTGACATTGTTAGAGAGATGTGTGGACCAATGGCTCGGGGGGTCCAGACTCCAGTGTACAGGAAACCGTATCCAGAATGGGTAGACAGGGTACATGAATACCCAAGAGGTTTCAGGATACCAGACTTTGCCATTTTTTATGGGAATGGAAACCAATCAATAGTAGAGCATATTGCTAGGTTTGCTGCTCAATGCGGCGAATTTACTAATAATGATTATATGAAGTTAAGGTTATTCCCAAATTCCCTAACTGGGGGAACATTTATATGGTACATTAACCATACACCTAGCTCTATCCAGACTTGGCAACAAATGGAAGAGGCATTTCATGCCCAATTCTTCCAATCAGAGCCAAAGGTCTCCATGGCAGATTTGGCAAGATTGAGTCAAAGGCCTGATGAGAAGGCCACTCAGTTCATTACCAGATTTAAAAGGGCTCGAAATAAATGTAGAGTCATGTTACCAGAGCCAGAATTCGTGAGATTGGCTCAAAATGGTTTAGAGTTTAGGCTTCGAAAGAAGTTTGACTCGACTGAGTTCAGAGACTTAGTAGAACTCACCTATAAGGTGTCTAGATACGAAGCATTATTAGAGGAAGAACAAGATCGAAATAATGCGTCGTATAAGACATATTATAGAGATCCTAATTATGAGATCGATGCAGCAGAGATTGTAGAGGAAAGAACCTGTAACCTGTGAAGCATTAATTCATAAAGATACAACAATTGACCAACAGTTTAAAAAGAAAGACCTTCACAGGAAATATTCTTTTGATTTAACTAAGGCAGATGACATTTTTGATCATTTGCTTGCAGCCAATTTCCTTAAGTTACCAAAAGGAGTCAAAATTTCACCTCCTGATGAACTTAAAGGAAAAGTATATTGTAAATGGCATAACTCTTGGTCTCACTCAACTAAGAACTGTATTGTTTTTCGAGACATGATCCAAGAACAAATTCGGAAGGGAAGTTTAAAATTCCCAGCCAAAGCAAAAAAGGCCATGGGAATCGACAGTAATCCATTCCCAGAAATTAGGGAGGCAGCAACCAATGTCATTGTGCCAGACCTTCAGAACCTGTCTTTGAAAGAATTGGAAGAAGTCAATGTACAGATGCATGTGGCCAACCAGACAGCTAACAAGAGAGACACTGGAAATCTACCAGCTATTGGACAAGATTTCTCACACCAGGGGGAAGATTCTGATAAGGAAACACTGGATAACGATTCCTTAGAAGCAGCTGTAATGCAAAGGATGTGTCCCAGGTGCAGACTAAGTTACAAGTGGTTGAAGGGGCTTCCAATTGATGGGAAGCAGTACTACAAGGATGTGCAAAGACGTCCTAAACCAACCAATGCTTGCAATAAAAGGGCATATCCATCTGGTGTTAGACAGCAGCCATTGATGGTTGAACCAACAGCCGATAGAAGGCATTTTAAAGGCAAGAGGCCTTTGTATGAATCCAGATCACCTAATTATTACAGGGTAGAGAGCAGTCATTCTAAAAGGAGACTGGAGAAGGGTTCAGTTTATGGGATCGAAGCCAGGGATTGGCCCCATAGATCAACTTCACATAGGACAGAGAGTGGACACCTTTATCGAAGGCCTGAGTTAGGCCCAAAGCATGAAGTCAGGGCCAAGCAGTGGCCTTCACAGACAGCTTCGAAGGTAGCTTTGAAGGAGGAAAGAAGCAGTTCGACAGTTGGGTCAGTAAGTTCGTGGGTACCTGGGGTCCTAGATTGGTTTGTGATGCAAAACAAACCTAGGGAAGTGTTTACTCAAAGAGGGGTAATTGAAAACCAAGATAGGATGGTTAAACCTCCTTTGGTGGCTTCCAACAATTGTGGTATTGCTTAAGCACCCAAAAACAAAGGAACTAGACATGGTCCCTTAATTTCTAGATCACAAAGGAGGAAAATTCAGCGCAGGTACACTCAGTAGCAACAAGACTTGAAAGAGAGTGGAGAGAGCTCTTCATTGGTCCAGACTGAAGGAAAGAAGAATCTAAAGTCAGACCATATTCCGAAACCAACTCCACAAAGCAAAATGGGTTGTAGTAAACAACAGTTGGCCAAAGTTCATTCTGAACTAAAAGCCAGAGAGAAATCCAGTCTAGCAGGATTGGAGAAGACATTGATGGAAAGTGATAGTGAGGCAGAGAAAGAAGTTGGCTTAGGCCAAAAGAAAGAAATGGTTGAAGAAGAAATGTTCGAAGCCTTCATGGCTGAACAAACATTTGTGGTTGAAAAGCCAGTTGGAAAAGACCATTCGAAAGAATCTGTTAGGAATGAAGTGCCAGAGTACAGCATGGAGGATACTTCTGAAGTAGCTGAACAAGGTAGCCAAGAGGAGAAATAGACACAGCCAACCATCCAATTTGGCTCTTCCCCTCCAGTATCAGTAAATATGGTACACATACTACCGCATGAATTCCAAGCTGGAGATGAGAACCAAAAAGGGCAAGAAATTGACCCAATTCCAGTCTCTAGTGAAGACTCACAAGTGAGTATGGTGCAAGATGATTTCGGAATGGCTACTCCAATGGAAACTGAATATGAGAGTGAAGAAGAAGTGAGCATTAACCTTTCGTATCCTTTTGAGTATCCCTCAAACTCTATGATACAGCATGTCAAGCCTTTGTATATCAAGGCTTTCTTCGATGAGATACAATTAAACCGAGTCTTGATAGATAATGGGGCAGCGGTGAACTTACTACCGAAATCTTCCTTGAAGAAACTAGGGAAAAGGAATCCCAGGTTAATCCCAACCAGCACAACCATTGCTGGTTTCGCGGGAGACAAGTAGATGGCTCAGGAAATTCTGCCCATTAACCTGAGTGTGGGAACCAGAGACTGCATGACAGCATTCTTCGTCATCGACAACAATGCTAAATACAATGCTTTACTTGGTAGAGATTGGATCCACACTAACAAATGTGTGCCTTCCTCTTTGCATTAGAAAATAATGATGGCCTTGGACAATGGGGAGACAGAGGAAATTGATGCAGATCCTCAACCCTTCATAGTCTGTGCAGACTTTGCAGAGGCCAAACTGTATATTGAGGGAGTGACACCACTCAGTATACTAAGGAAACCTGATGGCTCAGCCGAAGTAACGGCTGATGAGGAAATGACACACCTGAAGCACTTAGTCCAGGAGAGTGCTGATGAGGAGGTTGTCGTTAAGGATGACAATGATGCCTGGTTGTAGACAAAGAAATGAAGCCCAAGAAGCCAAGTCTTTGGCTCTAATTAAGTTCTCAGTATTGGATGTAAAGTCAATAGTCCAGAGAGTACAAGAGCAAAGGAAAGAAGCCATGATGATTGGCTGCAAACAGGAGCAGCAACAAGCCAAAGTTTTGGCCCTTGACAAATACTGTGCATTGGACATTGAAACAAAAGTCCAGGAGATACAAGAGGAAGAGGCCTTATGGACAGATTTTGTTTATGAGAAGGAGGGTAAGGATGTTGAATTAAAGAACCTGGGAGCAGAACAAAGTAAGAAAATTGCTTCGAAGCCAGAGGGGATCAAAGAGGAAGCTTCAGTAAGTTATCAGATTCTAGACCCCTCAGATTCTAGACCCCTTAAAAGAAGTAAATTTAGGGGAAGGTTCTATACAACAGCCCACCTGTATAAGTGCTTGTTTGAATGTTTAGGACAGGGACCAGTTGTTGGTTGTTTTGAAGAAGTATAAAGATTGCTTTGCATGGTCTTATAATGAACTACCAGGATTGGAGAGATCATTAGTAGAACATAGGCTCCCTATGAGACCTAATTTCAAGCCATATAAGCAAAAGCCAAGAAGAATGAGTCCAGAAGTAATTCAGAAAGTTAAGGAAGAAATTCTTAGACTACTCAAGGTAGGCTTTATTAGGACAACCAGGTATGTTGAGTGGCTATCCAATATTGTGCCTGTGGTAAAAAAGAATGGTAAAATGAGGGTATGCATTGATTTCAGAAACTTGAATCTAGCAACTCCAAAAGATGAGTATCCTATGCCTATAGTAGACTTGTTGGTAGACAGTTCAGCAGGACATCGAATTTTATCAATGATGGATGGGCACTCTGGTTATAACCAAATCTGCATTGCATAGGAGGATGTTCATAAGACAACATTCAGATGTACTGGGAATATTGAGACCTTCGAATGGGTTAAAATGCCATTTGGTCTAAAGAATGCTGGGGCTACATATCAGAGGGCTATGAACACTATCTTTCATGACCTCATTGGAGGGTATTTAGAGTGTCATATTGATGACATTGTAGTTAAATCCCAATCCATGGAGGAGCATCTGTTTCACTTAAAAGCAGCCTTTGAAAGAATGAGAAAGTTCAAATTGAAGCTCAATCCTCTTAAGTGTGCTTTTGGCGTATCATCTGGAAACTTCTTGGGCTATGTGGTACACAAGAAAGGAATACAGATTGACCAGAATAAAGCCAAAGCCATCATTGAAGCCAGACCTCCATCAAGTAAGAAAGAATTACAAAAGTTCCTTGACAAAGTTAATTTTCTTCGAAGATTCATTTCTAACACTGCAGGGAAAACTAAAGTTTTTTCTTCCTTATTAAGGCTGAAAGATGAAGAGGAATTTGTGTGGACAGCAGAGCATCAAATTGCTTTCGAAGGTATCAAAGCCTACTTGGCCAACCCTCCAGTGCTGATACCACCAAAGGGTGACAAGCCTTTGAAGTTGTACATAGCTGCAGCAGAAGATTCATTGGAAGCTTTCTTAGCCTAAGACAATGAAGAAGACAAGGAGCAAGCTGTTTATTACCTTAGTAGGTTTTTAAATTCTTCTGAATGTAAATATTCATTTGTAGAAAAGCTGTGCCTTGCATTGTATTTTGCTACAATGAAATTAAGATACTATCTTTTGCCTACAACTGTCTTGGTAATTGCAACCACAGATTTGGTTAAGTATATGTTATCTAGACCTATGTTGAGTGGAAGAATTGGCAAATGGATATTAGCCTTATCAGAATTTCATTTAGAATATGTTCCCCAAAGGGCAATGAAAGGATAAGTTTTAGCCAATTTTTTGGCAGATCATCCATCTCAAACAGAAAGCCAAGAGATAATGGAACTCGGTATGGCTAGTGTCAAGCCATGACAAATGTGGTTCGATGGATCAAAAGCCAATGGCATAACTGGAATTGGTGTAGTGATTAAGTCACCACAAGGAATAGAAACCACACATGGTTTCAGAGTGGATGAAAGTACTTGTTCTAACAATCAAGCTGAATACGAGGCCTTAATAGTGGGATTGGAAATTCTGATTGGACTATAAGTTCATATAGTTGACATATTTGGAGATTCTCAATTGGTGGTTAACCAAGTGAAAGGAATTTTCAAATGTCAGAGTATAAGCATGTTGCCATACTATGTTGTTGCATTACATCTGCTTTCTCAATTTCAAATAGCAAATGTAACTTATGTCCCAAGATTCTTGAATAATAGAGCTAATGACGTGGCTCAGAAAGCTTCGAATTTCAAGAGGAGGGATAATACTCAAAGGGACATGAACCAAGCAACATACCAGAAATCTATGCCACCCTTAAATAAAAAGAATGTGGTCCTGGAAGTCAATCACAATGATTTACAGGAACAAGACTGGAGGCATCCAATAATGCAGTACTTGGCTGGTCCATCCTCGAAGGCCAGCAGGAAAATTAAATTGCAATCCATGCAATACATCATATACGGCAATGCTCTCTACAAAAGGAGGGGAGACGGTTTGTTGTTGGAATGTTTGGGCCCAAAAGAAGCATTAACAGCCATGACTGAGGTTCATGAAGGCATCTGTGGTGCTCATCAACCTGGTGTGAAAATGAGGTGATTGCTTCGAAGGCATTTCTACTATTGGCCAACTATCCTTAAAGATTGCATAGAGTATACAAAAGGTTGCCAGTCATGTCAAAAGCATGGCACAATAAGGCATGTGCCCATAACTGACCTGCATGCAGTGGTAAAACCTTGGCCATTCAGAGGATGGGCCATGGATATGATGGGGAAAATACACCCACCCTCTTCGAAGCATCATTGTTTCATTTTAGTAGCCACTGATTATTTCACTAAGTGGGTAGAAGCTAAGCCATGCAAGGCTGTAGACCAGACTGAGGTCATTGGGTTTATCAAGGATTTAATCCATAGATTTGGCATCCCAAAAACTATAACTGTTGATAATTGGACTGTGTTCGATGGGAAAATGGTGAAGTCCTTTGTGGCAGAGTTTGGAATTAGCCTTGTTAATTCTACCCCCTATTATGCACAAGCCAATGGTCAAGCTGCATCATCCAATAAGTCCTTGAAGAAAGGAATACAAAAGGTCGTGGAAGACAATCCTAGGGATTGGCATAACTTATTATTGGATGTATTGTGGGCTTATAGAACTTCCCCAAGGTCAAGCACAGGAGTTACTTCTTATGCCTTGGTGTATGGGTATGATGCAGTGTTACCTGTGAAAATTAATGTTAAATCATTGAGGGTAAGATGCCAAGACCAACTAAATCCTGAGCAATACAATCAGAGTATGTGCTTGGAATTAGAAGGCATAGATGGAACCAGAATTCTAGCATTAAATAGTATTCTCTTTCAAAAGAAGAAAGTAGCCAAAAATTACAATAAGAAAGTCAAATACATTGGCTTTGATGAAGGTGATTTGATATGAAAGACAATACTCCCAATAGGAATTAAAAGCCATAAGTTTGGTAAATGGTCACCTAACTGGGAAGGACCATATCAAATTCATAGAGTCCTGCCTTTTGGGGCATATCATTTGAGGAATTTGAATGGATACATACATCCTAAAAAGATCAATGGCAGATATTTGAAGCCTTATTTCCCAACTATTTGGGAAACACAAGGAATAGAATAAATGTCAAGCAAAAGAACACAAGAGCACTCAAACGATAAATCAGAATTTGTTTTTCTTCATAAAGAGTTAAATACATTCTGCCATAAATTGACTCAAAAATCATTACAATGCCTTAATTGTTCTTTTACAATAGACTTCCTATTCTTAAATGAGGAACCCAACTGAATGGCTGTAGTCATTTTTTGCTTTCGATCGGCCAATTCTTGGTTGGTGATCTGCAGTTTGGTGTCAGTTCGAATTAAAGCTTGATTCACTGCAGCTTGATTCACTGCAGACAGCTCCTCCTCAAGTTGAGCTTTTCTCTCCAGTAGTTGTGTTCGGAAGTGGGAGGCAAAGGAATGTTGGTCCTTTAGCACTAAGACTTTAGAATGTACTGTGGAAACAAAGCTTTGATTTCTCACTAATTCCTCCTCTGCAGCCTTGGCAGTATGACAAATGTTGATGTAGAAGTCGATAGTAGCTGCTGCCTGAGATAGATGACTTGAGGCAGTTATACTGGATTGCTCAACAACTTTGCAGCACTGCAGGAAGCCATTTCTTATTATAGGCCTTTGTAAAGCCTCGAAAGGAATCCTTGAAAAAGATATCAGCAATTCCAAACAACTGTTTAAATCCATTAGAGGTGCAGAAGGCTTCTTACTGGAGGAAGAGGAGCTCTCAAGAATTTCTAACAAAGAGTCCGCCAAAACCAATGGCTCGGCCTCATCATTAGTTATTGGAGAGGTAGAAGGTATGTCGAAGAGACTGGCTAGTCTTGCTTCGAAGACATCTACTTCGTCCATGGACATGAGGGGTGCAGAAAGAGTGGTAGTGGGGGACACAGAGGACTGCATAGGGATAGGAGAAATAGATGGGGCATCTTCAGCAGTCTCTATAGTCCTAGCCACCAATATGTCAAGGGAAGAAGGGCTGGAAGTAGGTAAAGGTAATAAACCTTGGGTTGGAGAGCTACCAACACCCTCTTTAGGGGAATCAGCTATCATCAAAGGTGGAGCAATAGTTGAAACTTCTTTAGGGGGAGGGGAAAGAGCAAGGCTCGAAAAAGAATTGAATAGAGGTAAATCAAAAGATAAGAAAGGAAGATATGGATTTAATCCAAAGGGAAAAGGTGCAGGAATATTTGGCCTCAAAGGGGGTACATGGAATGTAGGCCTGGGAAGTGAGAGTATTATCTGAATGGCCTTTACATTTTGCATCTGATCAATCTCAATTGAAACTGAAGGAGTCCTCATTGGAAGAATAAGCTCAGAAGTTGTTGCTGCAAAAGAAGAAAAAGACAAAGTGATGTCAAGGCTCAATACCCAAAAATTCAACAAGGGAAAACAGTAGAGGCTTTAAAGAAGTTACTTGTTTCAGGAGTAACAGCAGCAATAGGAGAGCTTCGAAGAGAGTAGTGCTCGGCAATGTGTTGCCTTCTTGCAACATCCCTTTGAATTGCATTAGTAGCAGCAGCTTCATCTCTTAGGAATTGCTGCTGTCGTCTTTTCTCAGCTCTCTTAAAGACAATTATGGCCTTGGAGTGCTCTTGTTCCACTACCTTAGCAGCTGCCTCATGTACAGGGTCCTCGACAAAATCAGAAGGAGAGACAGTTATCTTCCTTCTATTTTTTCTTTGTACTGGCGTTAAATGTTCTTCCTCAATTTCTTTCTTCCTAATTTGGGATTCAGATTCTTCAGAAGTGAGCTCCTCTACTCTGACAGTTGTCTCATGTGTGGGATCTTGGACTAAGTCAGAAGAAGGGACGGTCACTCTTTTCCTTCTTTTCAGGAGAGACTCTTGCTCTTGAGCTAATTCTTCTTCTTCTTCTTCGTCTTCTGCTTGCACCTCAAAAACTTCCTTTTCAGGCTCAAGTAAAAGTCTTATTTTCTTTTGTTGCCGTTTGCTTTTGAGGAGATTTAGAGGTTGAGTCTTTTGAGGAGAGTCTCCCTGTGAGGCACCTGCACTACCTTCACAAAAGAAGAATTAAAGATAAGACTAAAAGCATTATAAAGAAGGTAAAAAGAGAAGAGATGGGGGAATATACCTTTCTTCAAGATGGCCCGAGTAACTCTAGGAAGAGTTGAAGCAGCAGGAGCAGACTGTATAGAGGCAAGCACAGGAACTGGAGTGGTCAGAACAGTAGAAGAAGTAGCAACACCAGCTCCTTTGGGCTTGGGCAAATCCAACACTGTCAGTAGGTCTTGTGGGGAAATGGCCAAGTGCACTTCTATATTGGTCACCCACTAGTTTTGATATCTCTTCAAGATGTTACCTTTGGGAAGGAAGGGGGTATACTCAAAATCGATTAAGTCCTGTATAAATTTGGAAGCTGCCTCTTCCAGTCTAGACCTTCGAACTTTCACATCCCTTGTGGTAAGACTTAGATTGGTATTACTACAAAGAGGTATTGGGACCCCCTGAGAGAAGCCAAATTGTCTGGCAAATTGTGCAGGACAATAGGGCTCAGCAATACATTTGTAAGCCCTGGGGTTCATGGTCCCAATGAACAATTCTCTGGGGATTAAAATGGAAGCCTATATATCTTTGTGAGCAGGTGAGGCACAGAGCCTATCATTTAGGAAATTCTTCAACCAAAGTGGGCCAATAGTAGGGGGTTCGAAGGGATGAAAACAATAGGAATGAGGAGAAGCTAGAAGTTGATGAAAGAAAGAGAAGTAAAAAGCAAAAGTAGAAGGATAAAGTGAAGCATTGGCTAGCCTCATGCCATGAGTAGGAGGGTCTGGTTCAAAAAATTTAAGGCATTTGGATTGCAACTCAGGAAAATAAGCAAAAAGCCAAAGCTGAAGAATCCAAATCGGCCCCCCTTGATTAACATCTAAGGGTTTCTCACAGAAAAGAGAGCATGCTCTATATACATGGCCTAGAACGTATGGGGCTAAAGCTACCCTCTTCTGTAAAACAAGGGCTTTAGCAAGAGGGGCAAATTCAGGCATAATTCTTTGAGAGGAGGTGCAGAAAAGGAACTTGCAAAGCCAATATAATAAGAAAGAGAAGAATTCCCTATCGGTCATAAGACCCTCCCTTCTATTCTCAGCCTTGACAAAATCACTATAGGAAGAGTTAAGAGAGGGAAGGGAAAAAGGAACTGCTAGGTCAGGGTAATCTGGTCCAATGGGAGTTCCAAATGGGAGATAATCCTAAGAGATGGCAAATGTCAAGAACAATAGGGGTTATCATCCCACATCTAAATTGGAAGAAATTAAAAACAGAATTCCAAAAGCACATAGCAGCAGGAATTAAGAAGGGGTCTTCTGAGATGGTTAACCTGGATAGTCGGAGGGCGTCGAGGAGGCAGAGTTCTTGAAGGTCCAGGGTCCTACTAGGGATAACTCGATTATACCATTCTTGCCACTCCGATCTCACCGTGGGCCAGCATTGGTGGGGGCGGTTCGTCTTCCAGTTCTTCCAGTCAAGGCCACCTTCATAAAGCAGACAATGGTCTTTCAAACGAGGATATAGAGCTGGAAGCTCAATAGGAATCTCCTTGAATATGGGGCCAAGCACATAGTCTTGTTGCACATGACGACGGGGGATAAAAATGCGTCTATCGATGGCACTTTTCTCCCCAGCCTTGTACTTTTCACATTCCGCATCAATGAGCCTTTTCAGGGCTACAGATGGGCTCATACGCTCTACAACTGGGACTTTCAATGAGGAGGAAGCCATTGATAGAACGCTTTCTCAAAGGGCAAAGCTGGGAAAGGGAGTAGAAAGAAGTAGAAGATGAATAGAGATAAAGGATTTGTATGTTGAGCGAGCAATAGATTTCAGAATGCAAAATAAAAGGGTTTCAAAAGCCTTTATATCTGAAAAATACATCGCGTAAATTCGTTAAGTACTAAAAGTACGAATACGAAGAATTTCCTTCAATATTGATACTCTTGGAGGGAAAAAACATCCCAGATGTTGATACCAGCTTCGAAGTAGAATATTTGGCTTCGAAGCCAGATTTTGGCGCCAAAAGTCAAATAACAAACGGCTTTGAAACTAAAAAGCCAGCTTCGAAACACATTTCATGCTTAGAGATGTAAGAATACTCAAGTATTCATTTACTTCGAAGGGGATTAAAAACCTGTTTTAGGATTTTTAATGAAAGTAATGTCTTTCGAAGTGAAACTTGAGACCCTGTGAGGATGAGAATTGGTATTCAAAACATAACACACCAGATTTTGGCGCCAAAGGTCCAATAACAACGGCTTCGAAACCAAGAAGCCGGCTTCGAAGCATATTCCGTACCCAATGGATGCAAGAATGTTTAAGTATTCGTTTACTTCAAAAGGATTAAAAACCTGTTTTAGGTTTCTCCATGAAAGTGATGTCCTTTGAAGCAAAACTAGAAATCCCTTAAGAATGAAATTGGCATTCGAAACATCAAAACCAATAATTGGTTTATATATATATTGAGAAAAAAAAAGTTGTCTTTTCAAGCCAAACACAGTGCAGCCCTCAAAAGGAGCTTCCATATTTTTGAAAGTATGGACTGTTGTTCAAGACAAAAAGATCAATTTAAAACTGATTGATCGTACTAAGTCATTGGCCATATGTTGGTTATTATTGAAACAAGTTTTGAAGAGTAAGGTTGTAAAATTCGAAGCATGGATCCTGAATGAAAAACATCAAAAACTATCAACTGCATTCCATAAATTGGAAAAGTTTATGGTCGTTTTGGTTAATATTCATTTAAAACGATTGAATCCAGGTTCGAAGGAAAAGATTGTTCAATTCGAAGCTCTAAAATTGCTTTTAAAGACAAACTGGAGACAAGATCAAACCATATCAAACAAAGAGAAGTCTTAGTGGTATTAAAGCAAAAGCAGTTACATCGAATGTCCCTATTTGGGTACAAACTCAAGCTCATAAAAATAGGGAATGGAATAAATAACAAGATCATGAAATTTAGTCCAACCATAATCAATGAATTTCTATTCTTTCTTTATTCTGTCCTTTATTTCTTCTAACATTGGCTGCATGAGTTGATGTGCTCTCACTTTATAAAAGAGTTCTTCAGCCTTTATTTCGAAAGCTGTTTCTCTCAATCCTTGTTTCAATTCGTCTATATCCAAGTCATCCCAGTATGCAGAATCTTTATTCTTGAAATCATCGAATTCTTCAATAAAGTTTTCTGCTTCGTATTGGGAATGAATTCGAAGGGATGAAAGTTAGTCTAAAGATTGTGTGGTGGTCATAGAGGTCCGATGCTAGTGGAGAAGCAATGGAAGTTGGTCCAAAAACATGTGAAGCTCTGCTTGGGCGAGGGGATTGAGAACGTGACCCCAAGTTAGAATATCACAAACCCATCGAAAATTCTTAAGAGGGATTTCGTCCTCAAGAACATTGAAAGGCAAGTGGGAAAAAGCTGCGAGCAGAAGTTGAGCTTGTTTTCGCTCGGCTGGAGTAGGGAAAAATGGAGGTTTGTAAGGTGGAAAGACCTCATCCGCAGAGAGGGCAAGCCTCAGTTTCTCTATCCAGCAAGGATTTAGCGGAAGAGAAGGTGTGGATGCTTCTATCTCAGGAGGTGGAGCAACGGTAGAAGGAACAAGGGCATTGATATAATCGAGCCAGTCAGAGGAACAAATCTTCGCCTTCTAGGCTAAGAATGATAGATTGTACCCTTGTGCCTCTTCTAGACGTCGGGCGACATGCACTGTCTTTGTAGGCATGGAAGATGTATACCATGCCACAAGCAGATTCTCCTCCAAACTACGTCGATGGTCAATGAGCACGTAAGGATAGACCACCGAGCTTCGCGCATAGGAAGGGAATTCTAAAGGGTCAGTGAACTCGACAAAGTGATGGTTGATTCGTTCCCTTAAATCACAGTCCTCAGGTTTTGACCAATTGGTCCAGTCAGAAGCCCCAGAAGAGGAAAAAGTTGCAGCCTTATCCCATGTAGAGGGTTGTGAAGGAAAACTTCCCATGTCCATATTTGCAACTTTCTGGATCAAAGGATTTGGAGCAGTTTGTTCATAGTCTGAGGATGAGTCAGAAGAAGACCTTCCCACGTCCATATTTGTAAGTTTCTAAATTGAGGGATTAAGGGTAATATGTTCGAAGTCCAAGGGTGGGTAATCTGCAAAGGCATCCATGACCTGAATATAGAAAGATGGGTAAAGGTGGCTAATTAATGCATGGAGGTTCTTTCGAGGAGGAACAACATCATCATATGACTCTTCGTGTGCTCGATCAATGAAGGGGATAATTGATTCGGCCATAAAAGGTGTACCAGTCCGTTCGAATACTAAGGTGATGGAAGTGTTCAAAAGATTGAAGGGGAGTTTAATGCAGATGATGAATGACAGTTGCATTTTTGGAAACCATGCACGTTCTAAGACGTGGGAAAAGACTTTAATCCACTAATATCACCAAGTATTTGGTATATTAGTGCGGGGGGTAGTGTTAACTACATATTTTGTACAAGCCAATTGCAATTCGACGCGTGGCGAAATAAGGGTAATATAGGAAGACTATTCAGGTCCTCGATCCTGATTGTACACGTGGCAGTTAGTATTGGTTATTAAGAGATCTGAGTAACAGCGGATCAACAAAGAGATACAAAGTGACGTGGCTTCAACGGTTACTCGCATTTCATATTCAAATTTGGGAGGGAAGCTTAACTGCAAGTAATGGCGTAATGGAGCTAATATTGGGACAACATGATCGATGATCATGGAGGAGCAGCTCGACGGTTGGAAGTGCAATTTGATGGTCACCCTTGAGCAGTATAAATAGTAGAGAAGGCCCCAGAAAAAGCCCCTAGACTCAGATCCAAAAAACCAGTCCTTTATACTTATTTTCCTTTCCAACTTTACATTTACAGTTTTTTACATTTACAGTTCTTCACATTACTGTACTTTAAGATTCCTGCATTGCACTTCGTTTCATAGGAGTAGTTCTAAGTAGATTTGCTGTAAACCTCTACGAGGCTGAGTTTGGATCATTGTAAGTCTTTTCATCTTAATGAAATACTTCGACTGTTCTTCAATTCATTATTATCTGTTTAATTCTCCTAAGTCAAGCCACTAGTAAAAGTCCTTTTCATTGAGGCTGAAAGAACTAAAACACAATCGTCTGATAATTGGTTGGCAATTAATTTTCTGTAAGGACTAATTGATCCTTGTTGGCACGCTCACAATTACAACAATAACCTTCGAAAGCCAAAAAGCTAACAAAAGTCTAAAGTTATATAGTTCAATAATTGCTTGAGCAGCTCAAACAATTATCTTGGGCTCATGTTTCACTTTTTTGCTCTAGTTCTTTGGTCATGTCTTGTGCCATGTATTTTAAAAAAAGAGCAGACACTAACAACTGCAAATTTTACTTGGTGAAAAAAGAAAGAAAATGAAATTAATATTGTATAAATCAAACACTAATTACGATTTTTATCAATTTTTGTATTTATTTCTATTATGATTTTAATGAAACATCATTTTGGCGCACATATGGATTTGTTATTGTTTTCAATGCATTGTAATAATATTAAAGTGTTTTGGAGTGATATGATGCCATTTTCTGGAAGCAACATTGTTTTTTTCAACGTTATTGGCCAGTTCAATGGTACATTGTTAACAAATTTGGATAACTCCAGTGCCATGTTGTCGGATCAAATCACTTTGCCCAACCATATGTTACCATCAAATTTGGAAACGACTTGTTTGGTGATACACTGCTAAACAATTTCCATTACTCCGGTGTCATGTTGCCAAAAAGAATAGATTTTTCCTGCATTTTGTTGCTATACATTTACAGAGCCACTTTCTTCCAAACAATAATTTTTTAATTTGTGCTGGGCTTGCTTGGTAATACAATGTTAATGAATTTAAATTAATCCTGTGCTGTGTTATTAGACAAACTATTTTATTCCAGCATTATGTTGCCATTCGATTGGATAATTTCACTTGTGCTGGGCTTTTTCAACCTTTTGTTGCTATACATTTATAGAGTCACTTTTCTTCAAACAATGATTTTTAAATTAGTGCTGCGCCTGTTCAGTAATATAATAATACTGAATTTGAATTAATCAAGTGCCATGTTACTAGACAAACTTCTTTTTTTCCCAGCATATGTTGCAGTTCGATTTGATGATAACAAGAAATTAATTTGGGCCCACTTGTGAAGTGCCTGTTCGGTGATACATCCCTATACAAATTAGATTACTTTAGTGTGATGTTGCAAGACTATAATAAATTTGTCTAGCCACCTGTCGCTGTACTTTGAGAATTCGACTTTTTCCTTCAAGCATCTATAAGAAAACATCCATAAATCAAATAAGTATTCATAAAATCATACATAAAAGTATTTATAAAAATATCAAGTATACAAACATCCATAAAAGTATCAATAAAATCTGTCATTGTTTGCATCCATGAATCAAACATGTTATCATAATTTGTCGATATCGACAGTTTCAGTAGTTACTACATCAGTGCTGACAAGCATACGCAATTGATGAATACGGGATAGTATATACTTTCTCACATCCACTAGCACATGGGTGATGAAAATGAATCTAATTATTTGCTATGAGAGATGCTAGATGATCAGGTTGCAGATAACTCTATGACAAAAACATCAATAAGTAGAATTACAAAATAAGACATGGTAATGATCTAAGTAGGCTCGATAGTTTATACCTGCACGAAATAGTTTCCATTTATAAATACTATGCGGATATCTCTTCGATCATGTGTTGCAATTGGTACTGATCTAAGTTGTAAGAATCCTATGTAATGAATTCATGACTGGAGTCCACTAATAATGTAGTACTTGCATTGTTGTAATGAGTATAAGCATAATCCATCCAATTAAAAAAATATAAAATATAAAAAAATAAAACTGAAAATACACAGTAATGAGTAGCCGAACAAATTAAAAAAATTCAACATTGGGTTACCGGAAATGTATCTTTTATTCGACAGTTGGTTACCAGACATATATTTTTTGTTCAACAATGTGATGCTGGATTTTTTTTATTTTGTTTTGATTTCGAAACATCAAACAAAAGTCGAAGAATAGTCCAGAAAAACAAAACAAAAACATATCAAACTGTTAGCACCATAAATCTGCAATTTTTATTATTTATATAATTGCAGGACACGTGGCATTCTCTTATTCATTTGGAAGTTAAAAGAAGTTATAAAGATGATGGAGAATATGAAGGACAAAGTGGATGAGTGGAAGGACACATGGCAAGACAAGAATGAAGATGGAAGAGTGGGTAGTTTTAGGTAGTTATTGGGTAGTTATTGCTGGAAGTTTTTTCCTACAAATATTTGCCTATAAATAGCCATTCATGGCTACATTGTAAAGGATCCAGAACTTAAATCAAAGACAGTTGATTTCAATATTTCTTGTCATTTTCCTTATCTTAGGAGTAGTTTAACATAGATTTATATTTCGAAGCATTTATTTTCATGCACTTCTTTTTCGAAGCATAGGAGTAGAGGTAAGTAATTATTACTTTAATTGTTCACTCAATCATCTTTCTCCATCTCCCTTTCTTCTTTAATTTTTCTTTTCTCTACACTTTGGCAATTTTGAAGTCCTCTTTGTTGAGGCAAAAGAACTGTCAACACAATCGCTTGATAATTGGCTTGAATTTAATCTGTAAGGATTTTTCAATCCTTGCTGGCACGCTCGCATTTATAATATTTTCCTTCGTAGGAAAAATAAGCCAACATTTTTTGGCACGCCCAGTGGGACAGCCAAGTGTAAAAAATGACAAACAATTTGGATTTCGCCATTCGAACTTGTCAATTCGAAATATATTGGCGTAAAAGAAAAATTTTGGATCTTCAAGAAGAGATCCATTTTCTTGATGAAATAAACTTTCATCCATTACAATATTATTTGGTGGAAGAAAAAAGACACCATTTAATTAGAGAAATTCATCAACTTGATATGGAAATTCGCCAATGGAATGATGAGTTATCAACTCTCACTATCAAGTCTTTAACTGAGGCCTTAATGGCCGGAATTAGTGAATTTTTTCAGAATTTTTCCATGGTTGAAAATAGCAAAAGCAAAGAGTTGATTTCATCAGTGGCTCGGGGGGTTCAAGAGTCCGTTTTTAAAGAGCCAAATTATGAAATTAACATAACAAAAGAACATATTTTTGAGCCAAATTTGGCTAAGAATGATGTTTCATACATGACTCGGGGGGTCCAAAAACCAATTTTTAGAGAGTCGAGTCATGAAAATAACATTCTTATGGGGGATTTTCATAAGCCATTAATGGCTAACATGGAAAAACAACCCATTTTGCCAAAGAATTATGAAAATCAATTGGCGAAAGTTTTGTTTTTAAAACAACCATGGTCAAGAATGTTGAACATGCCTCTGTCCATGATTGCAAAATTTTTGACCCTTTCCAAAATGTCAAGAAGTATGAATTTTCATGGTCACACTATACCATGACTTTTGGTGTTCAAAATCCTTTTTGGGTTTGTGGTTCACATCAAAATATAATTCTAATGATGTGGCTAATAAAATTAACAAATTGTTCTTATGAGTTCGAAGCACTAAGAACAAGGGATGACCATTTAAAATGCATGAATTTGGCTAGAAAAAGCCTATACATTTAAATAAATGGTTGAGTTTGGCTTATCTTTTCAAATTGATGGCCAGTTGTGTGTATGTACACAAATAAAGCATCGAAGATACATTCAAGAATCAAGAGTTGTTTCGAAGGTTGATCACTTCACCTTTGAAGCTGTATAAAGCTTTGGAGATACATTCGAAACATCAAGAGTTATTTCGAAGGTTGATTACTTCACCTTCGAAACTGTATAAAGTTTTGAAAAACTTTCGAAATGTGTACATCTCTTCAAACATATGTAAAATGACAATTAATTAGTTGTCGAATAATGCCTATTTTTGGCATGATAAGTTGGTTCGAAGAACCACATTTTTTGGTGTCTTCGGAGAATTAATAATTGGTTCGAAGTACAAAATTAATATTTTCATTAATTATGTACGAACCAGAACATACAAAATTTGAATAACCACAATGTTGGCCAAAAGTTGCTTCGAATGCCCTTTTGCCATAATTTTGCAAGTTTCGAAGCACTCCATCTTGCATTAACAGCTTCGAAGAAACAATAATGGTGGTTGTGAACCTTCGAAGCTTTGCCGAATATTTCCAAGGATGTAATTTGTCCTTTGTCGGCACTTTCAACTTTCGAAAGATGATTTTGGTCCTTTGTACCACCTTCGAAGCTTGTTACTAGTCTATAATAGCTAGCATTCGAGGCATCTAGTCATAATTTCATACTCATTCGAAGCATTTCATTGGTGCTATTACATCATTCGAAGCACTTTGTTGGTATTATTCGAAGCATTTTATTGCTTAGATTAATCATGTGCTTAGTTCGGCCCTTCAAAAATTCAAATAAACATCATTTTTAAGGGCCGCGGGGGGTAATGTTAGCACCATAAATCTGCAATTTTTATTATTTATATAATTGCAGGACACGTGGCATTCTTTTATTCATTTGGAAGTTAAAAGAAGTTATAAAGATGATGGAGAATATGAAGGACAAAGTGGATGAGTGGAAGGACACATGGCAAGACAAGAATGAAGATGGAAGAGTGGGTAGTTTTAGGTAGTTATTGGGTAGTTATTGCTGGAAGTTTTTTCCTACAAATATTTGCCTATAAATAGCCATTCATGGCTACATTGTAAAGGATCCAGAACTTAAATCAAAGACAGTTGATTTCAATATTTCTTGTCATTTTCCTTATCTTAGGAGTAGTTTAACATAGATTTATATTTCGAAGCATTTATTTTCATGCACTTCTTTTTCGAAGCATAGGAGTAGAGGTAAGTAGTTATTACTTTAATTGTTCACTCAATCATCATTCTCCATCTCCCTTTCTTCTTTAATTTTTCTTTTCTCTACACTTTGGCAATTTTGAAGTCCTCTTTGTTGAGGCAAAAGAACTGTCAACACAATCGCTTGATAATTGGCTTGAATTTAATCTGTAAGGATTTTTCAATCCTTGCTGGCACGCTCGCATTTATAATATTTTCCTTCGTAGGAAAAATAAGCCAACACAAACGAATAAAAAAACTCACCATTTCACTTTTTTGATGGTTCTTCACCACTGTTTCTTCATCTATTGCTTTCTTCTATGATCAAAACACTATGATTCTCACTTTTTGAAAAGAGATGTGTATGAGAGAAGAAAAATTGAGAAAGGAAGAAGAGGGGTAGGAATTGAAGACCAAGAGGTGCAAGGAGATAATAAAATATATCTAATTTCAGTGTTTTGCCCTTAAAGGTAATTTCACACATAGGCAACATTGAAAAAAAATAAAAATAAAAATTCATATAGAGGGTGTAAGGAGGTAAAGTAGTGGCGTAAGTATAATCACTCTAAGCTATATTATTGTGCTCGAAAATTCTATATAAAATTTACGTATGTATATCATTATTCAATAAGAATATGTTCAGGTAGAATTTAATGATAAAAACAATGATAGGAAGAAGAAATAACAGAAAAAAATGATAAGATGGTTATTTACAAAATTTAGGATATGACATCAACAATCCAGGGGCTAATTTGTAATGAGATTACAAACTTTAGGGAGGGGAATGTAATTTTTCAAATGTGAAGGGAATCTATATTAAATAAAAATCTCAAGGGATGTCAGTGTAATTTAACCATTTCTTTATTATTTCAGTTTGAAAAACTAATTTTTGTAATAATTCTACTACATTAATTATTTATCTTAAATCTTTATTTTAATTTTATAAATACAAATATATGTATTAAATGGTAACTTTATTCTTTTTTATTTTTATTAGATTATATATATAAACACAAAAATATTATAGTGTTTTCTTTAGGAAAAAAACAGAGAATAAACTTGGCTTATCTTGAGGACTCCTTTCTCCAAGTGTCTCATTGCATGGAAGGATAGACTGTTACTAGTGGAGTGTGATGGACATGTGATAGGCACTAATATTAAATTAATCATTTAGAAAATTATAATTAGGTCAAGTTTGACATTCTCAAACAAATTTAAAAAGTCAAAAAGTCACTATCTTATTTAAGTCACATTATCTTATTTAAGTCACATCACCCCTCTAACACATCACTTCAAACTCAACCTAAATCCAACTCATATTTTATAAAAAATCAAAAAGTACATTTATTTAATCTTCCCAAACTTGACCTTAACTTAGATCTATAACTAGGAGGAAATCTCCCCACTTCTCATTCTCTATATACACGGCTAGAGTATAAAAAATAAAAAATAGAGAAGGAAGATGCGAAGAGAAGAAGAAAGAAAGTTGGGAAGCTCTTTGTCATCTTTATCATTTCTTCAAGTTAGATAAGGTAAGAAATTTTGAAAACCCTCTCATCCTCCTCTTCAATTTCAACATATTTTTGTGTTGGCACTTGCGGAGCTCCATGGTGACTAGGCGGTCGCGTCTCTTGAAATTTTTATTTATTTTTATATATGTATATAACTAAAATTTTAAACAAAAATAATATTTAAAATAAAATGTCAATGACATTTTTAAATTTATGAAAATAATAGTGATTGTTTTATTAAAAATGAAGTGATTACAACAAATTATATTTTAATGTATGAAATCTTGTGAAGAAATTTTGTGAAAAAATCTCAATATAAAGATAATATCCATCATTATTGATATGAAAATATAATTAATCTCATTATATATATATATTAGTAGAGTATTAGTTATATTTGCATGTCCAGTTCGGGAAATTATTCAATACTCTCGAAGCACCACGTGTCCATACTCCATGCCAATCACCAATTACTTAGCCCTATGTTGTTCTACATCCCCAACATAAATTGTGGGTCCTTATGCTTCTCCATCAATTAAAACCTTATGGAGTACCATGTGTCCATATTTCGGGAGTACTGAATAATCACTCAGTTCACCCTTCGTATGTTGTTTTACTATTAGTTAGTGATATCATATGTCAATAATGACGTGATATTATTATTATATGAAATTTTTACTCAAATTTTGTAAAAAATTATTTTATTTTATCATTATATAATTTATTTTAAGACTTAAATATATGACTTTTTTATATTGTCTATGATACACTAGTTACACGCAATACTTTTCAATTTTACTCGAAATTAATTATAGAATTTTATGTGAAATACTTTTGTAATAATTTATTTTAGTTTTTGTACTTAATATTACTTCAAAAATTATTACTATCTTCTTATTACTGGTTATGAAAAAAAAAAATTATAATTATAATTAATAAATGTCCCTTCTGATGTAGTTTTCTAATTCCACCACTGTGTGTTAGTGGTGTTAAAATCATTATTTAGTCCTTGTTGGTAAGTTGTATGTGTGATTTGGATCATCTACTTAGATATTTGAAGTTATTCTTGATTTGGTTATATTTTTTCTGAATCCCTCCAGATTCTTCAACGAATTTTAGACATCCTAAAGTCACAAAATTTCAAGATAATTTCTTCTTAGTTGTTCATAATGATGTCTAGAACACCCAAAGATTTGGCATAATTTTTAAAATATGGTATAAATTTATATGCAATTTTCTTTAAACCTAGGTTTTGGGACATATTCTGCCTCTCTTTGAGAAGTCACCAAATATTTTATATTGAACTTAATCAAATGTTTTCTTAGTGAAATATGAAGTTTGAGAAGTCCATAGTTTCACCCCCAATTTTTAGATTATGGTTTTGACTTGTAAATTTAATGTGAAATTATTTTGAGAAAGAATGACAAATCTGTACTCTATGTATTATTGTAATTTTGTAGAATTTCGTATAATTTATTTTCTGAAAATTATTTTTGAAAATTTACCATAACATATTTATTTGACACTGGTATTATTCCCTTGAGTTTTAGAAAGTCTTTTATTTGTAATTTTTCTTTACAAAATCATGAATATGAAATTTATTAGAAATAAAGGAGGGAATAAGGCACAAAGGTGGAAATTTTGCTTTATCTATGAGAGTTTATTAGCTAGCATTGCTATTTAAATATTGTATTATGTTAGTATTCAAATATATGATGTTATTGTTTACAACTGTATGTTATGTATTACTTTAATTTAAATTATCAACATGATACTAGTTTATGGTAACTGGTATATTTTTAGTAATAATTGTAGAGTGCATGTATTAATATTTGTATGATGAATTGCAATTATGGGGTATAGTTAAGTGTACACGAGTTAATTTGTAAAAAGTCGTCATCGTTGGAAAAATCGTAGAAAAATTGGTTAGAAAAGTTGTCAAAAAGTCATCGATGATCAGTGGTCATTAGTGGTGGCCGCCAATGGTAGCTGGTGGTGGTGAGGTAGATAGATAGGTAAATAGATTTGTAACATGTGTATATATGACATTTGGACATATATGTGGATACAAGTGTACAAATATATGACATTTGTACAAATTAACAAATAAGTATGCTGTGAATAGATAGATGTCCTTTTAGATAGAATAATATCCTTTGGTTCAAAAAACTTTAAGTTTGGGCTTGTTACCTTAAAAATTTCAAAAATAAACCTCTTGTCTGAGTGCTTTAAAAAAATATATATATTTAAAAAAGTAGTCTAATGATTTTCTCACACCTTAGTAGTTTATTATTATTATTATTGAATGTGTATTTTAAATAAATATTAATTTGCCAACATATTTGAGATTATGTCAATTTTTTAAGTTTTTTATTTTCAAGAATATTAGATGTCATAAACATAAAAAGATTTTGTAAGTCTTATATTTTTGCCAATTCATGTATGTACATTTTTACCCACATAAGAAGATATAAAAAATGCTGTACATGCATTTTTAGCATTTTTACTATTTCTTACCCAATAATTATATTCCAAACATAAATGCATACAATGAAATGAAAGACTAACCGTATTCGAAAAATTAATGATGGGTTTTTGTTTTTTTTGATATGATGGGCCTTTATCTAATGTTAGGTGAATTTACATAAAAGATAAAAAATGGATCCAATTATAATATCAAAATCTTTTTTTTTTCCCTGATTATGACGGTTTATCTCTAATCATGGAATCATGTAGACGGAATATTCCTATCCACCATGGAAATGCTTCTGTCATGGTGATCGGTTGATGAACACTTCTCATCTCTATCATATATATATGTTATACGAACCCTGACACTATATATATATTAAATAAAATATAGCAATACAAAACCGTTAAACGATTCAGACCTAACACATTTTAACATGGAGTGGTTTTTTATTATTTTTTTTATAATTGATTTTTATATAAGTAAATTTATATATATATATATATATACTATTTATGGTACTTCGCCCAAAGTACCCTCCATTTGTGTGATGGAAAATTGCTCTCAAATGATTTTATGGGAATTTCCATGCGCTGCCTTGCCCTCCATTTGCTTTACTAGGAGACCACAAGCGAAAGTCACTAAAATCCAAGCAGGACATTGATATTTATTTTTTAAGTAAGTTAATAATTGATTAATGAAATCAGTTATTTTTTATGTGATTAAAATTTTGAAAGCCTCTTTATTATGAAAATTATAAGGGTAAATTATACCAAAAGTCCGTATAGTTTTTCTTGAGTTTCATTTGATTCATGATATTTTAATTTGAACACATTTACCCTCTAAATTTTACTTTTATGTCAAATAAAGACAATTGTAGATGAAATTAAGTTTTTGAATAGAAAATGGTCACATACATTGTACATGACCATTTTTTAAGAACAAAATGATCTTTTTGTCCTTCGCTCTCTATTATTCATCTTCTTTTTTTCTTCCACAACCACCACCCACAATCTCCAACCACCATCTCCAAACATTATCACCCTATGCAGTGGCGTAGCTAGAAATTCAGTAGAGACGGGGCACAAATTAATGACAACATTAATTTTTTTTTTTTTTTCATAATAAACAATAATGAGGTATTACTAAACTTAAATATTAAGAGTTCATTTAGATAAATGTGAATTTTAAATTAAAGGATTTGAGATTAAATTTTATACAAATATTGGAGAGTAATTATTTTATAGGTGGATTGGAAATTTAAAAAAGAAGATAAGTTGAGATATAAATGATATATTTTAGTAGAAAAATTTTATAAAACATACCGTAAAAAAAATATTTATTGTATGTCGCAATTATGATCTTCGTGGTCTTTAGTTATAACACATTATAATGTTAGATATAATTTAGTTATAACTTCTTGTGGTTGTTATTTTGGTTATGACTATATATCAAATAATAATTAGTTATGACTCATTTTGATATTAATTATGGCCTATTGTAATTTTTTTTATTTTTTTATTTTTATAATTGAAGATGCGCTGCTTGATTATAATTTATATAGTGGTCATTTTAGTTATGAATGAAAAGAAACACATGAAGGATAAAATCCACATGAAAGATAAACTGCACATGTCAAATGTAACTAACAATCCAATAAATTCCATATATTCATTAAAATTAATTATGTTTGCATGTCAATAATGATAGACATCATCATTATATTGAAATTTTCATAAATAATAATATGACTTATTATAGTCTCTTTATTTTTAATCAAAATAATCATTATTATTCTCATAATTTTAAAATATTATTGACATTTCACTTTAAATAATATTTTTATAAATGTTTTTATTTAAAATATTTTCTTTATATTGAAAAAAATAAAAATTCCCAAAGCCAGGAAGGGCAGGTGACCCCCCTGGGCCTATTGTGCCTCCCCAGTGACCCTATGCATAGCCGCCAATCACCACCAAAACACCTCATCTGCTGCACCACCACCTCATCAAAGTAATCTCAAACCAGCAAAACATTCACCCTGAACCAATAGCCAATTTGGTCACCCTACCACCCCAAAATCCGCCTCCTACGGCCCTTGAACCACCATCATGTTAGGGAAAATATGTGATTCCCCACAAATAAATCAATCAATGAGAATAAAAACTAATGCGAAAAAATTAAATCAAAAGCAAAACACGAATTTTTACGTGGTTCCCTCAATGTGAGGTACGTCTACGTGATTGAAATCCGATTCCACTATCAACCAAATAAGTTTCCAAACGATTATAAACGAGACACGAATGGTCTCACAAACCACACTTAGGTGAATTCCAAATAATCACAAATAAACAAAGAGGAAAGACTTCACCAAATAGATGAACAAAAAATCTTCAGAACAAAATTGTAGAAGACTCAAAATAATAACCCAAACCAATCTCCAAAGCACTAGCCGAAACCACACTGATAATGCTTCTGAATGACCAAAGATTCAAACCAAGAAAACCTTCCAAGCAACGGTCCGAAACAGCAACAAAACCAAAACACCAATCCACTTAAAACAAAAGATGATCAATTAGCATCAATTTGCTGCTACTCACTCTTCGAAAGTAAACAATATATATATATATATATATATCATTATTAAATTGTGGACTTGTTTTTATCAAAACTCTAATTGTATCCAAATTGAATTAGATCTCCACAAATTAGATATAATATATAAAAATATATTATAACTAATACCAAACCAAATTAAACTCTTTTAATAAACCAATTGGGTCCCACACGCCAATAAGGAGGTATACCTAACAATTCTCCCCCTACCGACTTTGGTGGAGAGATCAACCATAACCCGCCAAAGTTCGACACTTTAAATGTTTGTCTCTCGACAAAGTCTTAGTCAACATATTCGAAATATTATCATCTGTGTGAACTTTTTCGAGTTGCAACAATTTCGAATCTAATATATCACGAATCTAGTGGTATCTCACATCAATGTGTTTCGATCTCAAATGAAAAGTAGAATTTTTACTCAAGTGAATAGCACTTTGACTATCACAATAAAGCACATACTTTTCTTGCTTCAAACCCAATTCTTGTAAAAATTTCTTCAACCATAACTCTTCTTTGCAAGCTTCCGTAATGGCAATAAATTCAGCTTCGGTAGTTGAGAGAGCAATACATTTTTGTAATTTAGATTGTCATGCCACAACTCCTCCTGTAAAAGTTATCAAATACCCCGAAGTAGATTTCCTAGAATCAATATCGCCGGCCATGTCAAAATCTGTGAACCCATCAAGCATCGACTTACTATCCCCAAAACACAAACACACTTTCGAAGTCCCTCAAAGATACCTGAGAATCCATTTTACCGCTGCCCAATGTTCTTTACCCAGATTAGAGAGAAACCGACTCACCACACTAATGGCGTGTGCAATATCCGGCCTTGTACAAACCATGGCGTACATCAAAGAACTAACTGCTGAAGCATAAGGAACTTTCAACATCTCTTCTTTGTCTTTCTCACTTGTAGGATATTAATTCGAATTAAGTATGAAGTGACCCGCAAGTAGACAATCAACCGGCTTTACTTTATCCATATTGAACCTCTCAAGAACTTTCTCAATGTAACTTTCTTGAGACAACCAAATCAACCCCTCTTTGCGATCACGAACAATTTTCAGACCAAGTATTTGCTTTGTCGGTCCCAAATCTTTCATAGCAAAAGATTTACTCAACTCTAACTTCAACTTGTTAATTATGGTAGAATCTTGACCCACAATTAACATGTCATCAACATAAAGCAAAAGAATAATAAATTTACTATCCGAAATTTTTTTCACAAACACACAATGGTCCGAAGTGGTTTTAGAAAAACCATTATTCATCATGAAATAGTCAAATTTTTTGTACCATTGCCACGGGGCTTGTTTGAGGCCATACAAACTTTTCTTCAATTTGTAAACAAATTTCTCTTTCCCTTTTTCCACAAAACCTTCCGGTTGCTCCATGTAAATTTCTTCTTCAAGGTCACCATGAAGAAATGCGGTCTTCACATCAAGTTGTTCAACTTCAAGGTTCATACTTGCAGCCATGCCAAGTACAACCCGAATAGAAGACATCTTCAAAACTGGCGAGAAAATTTGATCAAAATCAATACCTTTCTTTTGCCCAAAGCCTTTCACAACAAGACGTGCTTTGTACCTCAGATTCTTGCTATCATTCTTCAATTTGAAAACCATTTATTTTTCAGAATTTTCCTTCTCTTAAGCAACTTCACTAAATCATAAGTGTGAGTTTCAAGTAAGGAATTCATCTCCTCTTTCATTGCCTTTTTCCAATCATCTTTCTTTGTATGCCCAATTGCTTCTTGGTAGCTCTCAGGCTCCTCTTGATCGGAAATCAACACAAACTCATTGGGAGGATACTTTTTTGAAGGTTGTCGGTCCCTTGTAGATTTTCTCAACTCAAGTTGTGGTGGCAGTTCTTGAGTTGGATGCTCTTTCTTAATTTCTGGCTCAACTTCATTAGAATTAGCATCATTCTCCACATCTTCAATAGATGGCTGCACATCTCCCCCATTTTCATCATCAACTAAAGATGAAGGAGATGGATCCATGTCAATGAGATCACTAGTTTTTGGCTCCAATTGATCACCTTTGGCAAAGTCTTCAATTGTTTGTTCTTCAAAAAACACAACATCACAGTTTCGAATGACTTTCTTGTCAACCGGATCCCACAATCTATACCCGAATTCATCACGCCCATAGCCAAGAAAAATACATTGTCTTGACTTATTATCAAGCTTGGACCTTTCATCTTTTGGAATGTGAACAAAGGCTCGGCAACCAAACACTCTCAAGTGCTCATAAGACATATCTTTGCCGGTCCAAACTCTTTCAGGAACATCACCATTCAAAGAATAGGAATGAGACAAATTGATCACGTCAATCGCTGTTTTCATTTCCTCACCCCAAAAGGATCTTGGCAATTTAGCTTGTGAAAGCAAACACCTTGTTCTTTCTACAATGGTGTGGTTCATCCTCTCGGCAATGCCATTTTGTTGAGGAGTCTTCTTAACTGTCTTTTGGTGCCAAATACCTTGGCTGCGACAATACTCATCAAATGGCCCAATATATTCACCACCATTATCTGATCGGATGCACTTCAATTTTTATCATATTTCTCTTTCAACCATGGCCTGAAAATGCTTAAATACTTCTAGAACTTGATCTTTAGTTTTTAGTAGAAAAGCCAAACTTTTCTTGAATAATCATCAATGAAAGTAACAAAATAAAGTGCACCACTATGTGTTCTAACTTTTAAAGAACCACAAACATCCGAATGAATCAATTCCAAAACATTTTCTTTTCTAGAAGCAACATTTTTATGAAAAGAAACTCTATGTTGTTTACCTACCAAACAATGAATACAAGTTTTGAAATGTGTACCTTTCAAACCGGGTAGAAGCTCTTTCTTGTACAAAACTTGTAGCCCCTTTTCACTCATGTGCCCAAGTCGCTTATGCCACAATTCAGTAGAAGTATTATCTTCAAGTGCATTGACAACACCTTTACAAATTTTTCCTTGCATTGAATAAAGTGTATGAGTCTTTTTGCACTTAGCCACCACCAAAGAACCCTTTGTGAGCTTCCATATTTCATCACCAAATTTGTTGTTGAAGCCTTCATCATCTAGCTTCCCAGTATAGATCCAATTGAGGCGAATGTCGGGAACATGCCTCACATCTTTAAGCAACAACTTGCAGCCCAAATTTGTTTCTAAGCAAACATCACCTATGCTAATAATCTTAGACAAACCTTCATTACCCATTCGAACAGAACCATAATCTCCTTTGGTGTAGGTAGTGAAGAAATCGACTTGAGAAGCCACATGAAAAGAAGCACTGGAATCAATCACCCAATTGCTCTCTTGGCCCACAAAATTGATACAATCATTTTCACAAACGACCATGAGATGATCGGTAGTAACTGCCGTTGTGTCTTCTTGCTTCTTATCCATACTTTTATCACGCCTTTTCTTCTTGTTCTTGAGCTTTCGACATTCTCGCTTCATGTGTCCTTTCTCATGGCAATAATAGCACTTAATGTCTTTCTTTGGAAAAGAACCATCTCTTGATTTGTCACGGCTTTGATCACGACTATGAGGAGTCTTATCACGACTATGAGGAGTCTTACTCCTCCCCCTTGTTTTGCTTCGACTTCTCACAGCAAATGCTTTCGAATGAGAGGAACCCGCTGATTTTCTTCTAGTTTCTTCATTCAACAAGCTACTAGTGACTTGACCCATTGTGACAACTCCATTAGGTGCCGAATTACTAACTGTCACAACCAAAGTCTCCCAACTTTCGGGTAAAGAACTAAATAGCATCAAAGCCTGCAACTCATCATCAAAATCAATTTTCATAGAAGCAAGTTGGTTAACAATACTCTTTATTTCATTCAGATGTTCCGGAATAGGGTTACCCTCTTTATATTTTAAATTAACCAACTTACGAAACAGAAAAGCTTTATTTGTGCCTGATTTTCTATCATAAAGACACTCTAATTTTTTTCATAAATCATGTGCCGAAATTTCAGTAGTAACATGGTGAAACACACTGTCATCAATCCATTGACGGATAACACCAACGCCTTTTTGATTAAGCCTATTCCATTCATCATCTTTCATACTCTCGGGTTTGCCACTATCGCCCTCATTGGGTCCATACAAATCTTTACAAAATAATAGGTCCTCTATTTTAGTTTTCCAATTACCCAATTGCTTCCATTGAAGCTAGACATACGACCCACGTTCCCCTCCATTGATTTACACAAATAAATAAATCCAAATAAACTGTAAGCTCTGATACCAGTTGTTAGGAAAAATATGTGATTTCCTACAAGTAAATCAATTAATGAGAATAAAAAATAATGCGAAAAAATTAAATCAAAAGCAACACACGAATTTTTATGTTGTTTCCTCAATGTGAGGTACGTCCATGGGATTGAAATCCGATTCCACTATCAACCAAATAAGTTTCCAAACGATTACAAACGAGACACGAATAGTCTTACAAACCACCCTTAGGTGAATTTCAAATAATCACAAATAAATAAAGAGGAAAGACCTCACCAAATAGATGAACAAAAAATCTTTAGAACAAAATTGTAGAAGATCCAAAATAATAACCCAAACCAATCTCCAAAGCACCAGCTGAAACCACACTGATAATGCTTCCGAATGACCAAAGATTCAAACCAAGAAAACCTTCCAAGCAACGGTTCGAAACAGCAACAAAACCGAAGCACTAATCCACTTAAAACAAAGATGATCAATTAGCATCAATTTGCTGTTACTCACTCTTCGAAAGTAAACAATATATATATATATATATCATTATTAAATCTTGGACTTGTTTTATCAAAACTCTAATTGTATCCAAATTGAATTAGGTCTCCACAAATTAGATATAATATATAAAAATATATTATAACTAATACCAAATCAAATTAAACTCTTTTAATAAACCAATTGGGTCTCACACTCCAATAAGGAGGTATACCCAACACATCAGAGCATCACCACTAAACTCTCTCCACCCCCACCACCTTCTATACCCTAAATCCAACTTCAAATCTTCCCATCAAAATTTGCTTCTTCAACAAAGCAGACCATTGAATCCACCTGTACTGAAATTTTTTTTATATATGCGTCTCTTACACACACACAAATATATATACAAATTGAAATGGGTTTGACCAATATGTTGAATTCTTTTGCTTGTCTCATACATACACACAAGTATATATATTGAATTTGTAAGGTGTAGGAATGATGGGTTTTGTACAATATTTTGCTTTTGTTTCATATTTATTCATACAACACACACATATACACATATATACTTGTAAAGTGAATTGAATTTGTGGGTTGAAATGATGGTTTTATGCAATTAAATGTAGAAATAGTTTATAAGAGTTTTAACAATTGGGTTTTGGTAGTTGATGGCAAGGTCTCAATGAAGATAACAATAAAGCAATTGGAATATTTCCCTCTGTGTTTGAACCGGCATCTACATTATATATATATATATATATAACTCAATCATATAACCTCAATTGATTACAAATCAAATTTTCATCTCATCGACAATGACCAATTTCAGCGTTATTTGTTGGATTGAAGATGGAAAGTTTGCTCAAGGAGGTGGGTAGGGTGATTTGTGCAAAGAGAGGTTGTGGAATCTGGTAAGCAATGTGCGTGAGTCAACTCAATAAGTGACTCGAAATGAATACACTCAATAGGTTAGTGTATATTTTCATTTTTGCCCCTACAAGATGGTCCTATGCGATGCATGTGAGTATTTTCCATCGAAAAACTTAACTCCTATCCACGATTATCCTTATTTGACACAAAAACAAAACTTGAAGGGAAAATGTGTTCAAATTAAAACATCAAGGGCCAAAATGAAACTTGTCCATCCACGATTGTCCTTATTTGACACAAAAACAAAACTTGAAGGGCAAATGTGTTCAAATTGAAACATCAAGGACCAAAATGAAACTTGAGGGAATTTATAGGAACTTTTAGTGTAATTTGTTCAAATTACAAATACTTCCTTATTAAAATTTGTCATTTAATAGAATTAATAGAATGTTTTTTTTTAATAATTACTCTCTTATATAATAATAAAATTATCAGAACTGTTAATAAAAATATATTTTTGATATTAATAAAAAATTTAATTGACTTATTGATAGATTAATGAAATGATTTATTTGGTATGCAATTAAAATTTTGAAAGGGTAAGATGTAATTTTTAAAAACAAAAATTATAATTAGTATTTTAAACAATACTGAATTGGTGAATTTATAATGTACCTTAAATAAAATAAGGGTATAAATTAAATTGAATCAAACAACGGTATAAATTTAATAAATTGAATCAAACAATGGTATAAATTTATAGCCAAAACAGCTTGTTTTTTTCACTATCCTCTTTTGTCCATCTCATTTGTTGAGCCAAATGTTTATTTGTGGGTAAGGCTTGTCTCCAGTCTGATTTTAGATTGGACTGTACTTGGGCTTCTATAGGCTCATTACAGAACCTACATTAATAATCTAAACTGTTCAAGATGTAGAGCTTATCGAGTATTTTATCCTTGCAAAAAATCAGTTGATCAGATATCGATTGTTACTTGATTAGATCACATTTTTGTTAACAATTTTTAAAAAAAATTATACTGAACGTTGACAGAAATGTGATCTGATCAAGTGACTATCGATATTCGATCAATATGATTTTTTATAGTGATGAAATACTTGATGAGTCTTACACATTGCACGATTCAAATTATCGGTACAGATTTCATAATGGATCCACAGGACCCAACAATACGGATTGGACACAAGCCACCCCTTTGTTTTGTTTAATATGAGAACTTTGGGTTGTTTTCTAGGGGCTTTTCCCTAATTAAGCTAAAATACCAAGTTATTTCCCAAATTAGGTCTAGTTTTGACGAATTTCTCAAAATAAGCTGAAACGTGGTTAGAAACCACGCTTTCACTGTTTTTGTAATCCAACCGCAGAAAATTTGTAAAATCGTAAAAGCGTGGACAAACCACGCTTTTAAATAATTTTTTTTTTTTTAAAAAAACGTGATTTTTAACCACGCTTTTAAAGAATTTTTTTTTTTTCAAAAAACGTGATTTTTAACCACGCTTTTAAAGAAAGCTGTGTTGTAAAGAAAGATCACGCTTTCAATAACAGACCAACATCACACACTCACAAACACACACTCACTCTCTCTCTCTCTCTCTCTACACACACACTCACACTCACATCAAACATATATAATTTTTAATGTATATAAATTTTATTTTATAAAATTGAGACCAATATTAAATATATATGTATATATATATATAATAATTTATAATAGCAAATAATAATCAACTATATAAAATGATTACCTTTTTATTTTTATTCTTAAATTTTTTTTTTCATTTTTATTTTAAGGTTTAAGATTTAGGGTTTAATTCTTATTTTTTTTTATTTTAGTGTTTAGGGAGAAAATTTATTTATTTTTATTTTAGGGTTTATGATTTAGGGTTTAAGATTTATAAAAAAATTAAATTTTAAGAATTAAACTATAAATTCTAAACCCTAAATGCTAAACCCTAAAATAAAAATAAATAAATTTTAAGAATCAAACCCTAAACCCTAAAATAAAAAAAATTAAATTTTATCCCTAAACACTAAGGTAGCGTTTGGTAACGTTTACGTTTTTTATTTAAGTTTACAAAAATTTTATAAACTAGTTTTTGTTTATTTTTAGAAAAACATAAATTACAAACGCGTTTGGTTTGAACAAAATATTTTAAAAAATTTAAAAACATAAACTAAAAAATATGTTTGTTCAAGCCTAAAATATTTATATTTATATTTATTATTTATGACAATGGGATCACACATATTATAATTGAAAAAAAAATTAATTAAAAAAATAATTGAAAAAAAACATATTTGAAAAAAAAATAATTGAAAAAAAAAATTAATTAAAAAAAATTTAATTGAAAAAAAATTTATTTGAAAAAAAAAATATCCCTAAACACTAAAATAAATAAAAAAAATATCCCTAAACACAAATAAATTTTATACCTAAACACTAAAAAAAAAAAAAATTAAGAATTAAACCCTAAATCTTAAACCTTAAAATAAAAATAAATTTTTTTTTTTAAGAATTAAAATAAAAAAGTAATCATTTCATATAGTTGATTATTATTTGCTATTATAAATTATTATTATATATATTTATTATTGGTCTCAATTTTATAAAATAAAATTTATATATATTAAAAATTATATATGTTTGATGTGAGTGTGAGTGTATGTGTGTGTCAGAGAGAGAGAGAGAGAGAGAGAGAGAGAGTGTGTGTGTGTGTGTGTGTGTGTTTGTGAGTGCGTGATGTTGGTCTGATGTTGGTCTGTTATTGAAAGCTTAGTTTTTAACTACGCTTTCTTTACGGCATAGTTTTCTTTAAAAGGTAGTTAGAAATCACGTTTTCTGAAGAAAAAAATTCTTTTAAAAGCGTGGTTAGAAATCACGTTTTTTTTTTAAAAAAAATTTATTTAAAAGCGTGGTTAGAAATAATGCTTTCTTAATTAAAAACATGGTTTGTAATCACGTTTTTACGATTTTACAAATTTTCTGCAGCTGGATTACAAAAACAATGAAAGCGTAATTTCTAACCACTTTTTAACTTATTTTAAGAAATCCATCAAAACTAGGCCTAGTTTAAAAAATAACTTGCTATTTTAGCTTAATTAGAAAAAAGCCCCTGTTTTCTAACTTCACACAGAAGATGAAGTGCATCACCTTTGGATTTTTTATTTCAAAAATGGTTTAGACCCCCACTGGGGGTCGACCCCCAGTGAGGTGGAGGGCCATGAGTGGGTGAAAAAAAACTGTTTTTTTTTTTTTTTTAAACTGTCAGCCAGTGGGGGCGCGCCACGTCACTGGGGGCGTGACCCCCACTGGGGGTATTTAGCAGTTCTGTTTTTATTTTTGCCTCTTACTTTTGGCATGATTACCTTTCTATCAAGCTTTTGTTTTTTTTGTTTTTATTTTTATTTTGTCTCTTCCTTTGGTTGTTTTTATATATCTGTTATAATTAGCTGTAATTTCTTTATATTTATTTTTTGATATGTTTAAAAGACTTTTAAACTCGTATTTTTTTAAATTAATAATCTCTTTTAAATAATAAAATTGTCTGGTCTCCAACTCAGGACCAAAGTGTTAAATTAATAATCTCCATAAAATTATACGATAATACATTCCAAATATTTTTCTTTTTTGTATTTTAGATCCCAAATATTTTATAAATTAATAATTAGCTAAACAATACATAATACATTTCATCTGTAATAGTTCTTTTCTTGACACCTTTGAGATGGAAAGTCATATTTGCTATTTTAGAACTAAAAATACTACAAACAATAAGAGATTGTGTTGGGTTAATTAGTGTTTGCTTTGATTCAAGCACTTGTTAAGATCTTTTGTTAAATATAATAAGTTGAATCTTTGTTTTGATGAACTCCTAATTAGTTAAATATAGAGATATATCTAGTAGTTTGAATCTTAACTTGGTAATTTGATGTGATAAATCAAATTCATCGAACCTTGATAATTGAATAAGTATAATATGTTTACTGTCAAACCGAAACCATTAAAAATATCTTTGTAAATTAATAATTATTAATTAATCAATAAATTGATATCTCACTAAATTAGTAGAATTTAAGTAGTTCCAAAACTATTAATTTAGAGAAGTTATACTGCATATCTGAAATCTAAATGTAACATAATAATAGCTGCTTGGACTTTTTAAACTAATATATATATATATATATATATGGGATTGACTTGTCTTCAATTCAAAATCGAATTGGAGAGGTATTGTCCGGCCATTGGGCCTACTTTTGGATTTCATTTTAATAATCTAAACCGTTCACATTTCAAAATTTGTTGAGTCAATCATCTCTACAAAAAATTAAGTTAATCGGATAACAACAATTACGTATTTAGATTAATTTTGTATGAAAAAATAAACGGTGAGAAATTAATAGTTTATATAAAATTGATTCGAACCCGTGATTTTTGTCATCGAATAAACTTAATTTTTTGTAGGAATAATTTACTTAACAAACCTTAAAATATGAATAATTTAAATTGTCAAAACAAAACCAAAAAATAAGTTTAATGGCCAAACTGAACTGTCCAATCCGATTTTGAACTAGAATCAATCCGGATCCTATGTATTTAGTTGCGAAGAACATGCAAAGAGATAAGCTCGAGCTCCCATCCCACCAACCTCACCTAGACAAAGAAACTACATTAATTTTTAATAATTGGGCAGCCCCAAGCCAACCCCACTCTCTGCCCGAACTCTTCGTCAGCACTTGATATATAAAAATATGCTTATAAAAAGCTGTAAACCCTAGCTACTCAGCATCTCATTTCCATCTCCTGCCTCTTCCTCTTATTTTCTTCCCCTTCCCCATTCACTGTATGTTTTATGTTTTCATTAGTTTGGTGGGTGCAACGTGAAATTATATATGTTTCATCCATCCAATACTGTGTTTTGGATCCAACTACTAGATACAGTCTTAGCTATACTCACTCTTGTCTTGTCTACACACAGTAGATCACAAATCTACTGTATTACACTGATGATGGATGTCAAGTAAATTCATTCAGGTATGTCTGATCTAATGGTGCAGATCCTTTCATGATGGTTTTCATAATTTTTTTTTCATGAAACCTAACATTTCCCTCCATTCAATATCAAGAGCAACAAAGATTGAGACTCCCATTTTTTAAAGATCCCACAACCTTTTTGGATCTCCACCATTGATGATACAAGCTCCACACATACATGAGTGAGTCTTATACATACATCAATAGTACAGATCCAAAGGGGGGTTATGGGAATTTTCAAAACATGGGAGCCTCAAGCATTTGTCTATCAAGAGTGTGTCTGTATCACTAAGACCATTTTTTTCTCTCTTTTTCTTCTCCTTTCTTTTTTATTTGTTATTTATTTATTTTTTTAATTTGCTGGTTTTTGTTTTTTTATCATGGGTTGTTGACCTATGAGATGCGGACATGTATGTTTAGCTCTTGATCTAAACTATACTAGTTTCACACACACACACACACACACTCACACATAATATATGCACATTTAGGGAAAGAAAGATAGAGAAGCATTGATCTTCTGAAATGAAGTAATAGAAAGTTGTGATCAAGTAAATTATTAGATGGGGGAGTGAGTTATTTATTTTTCTACCAATATCTTTTAGGTGCAAAAAACTTCCATCCGCATGCGACATACACTTGATGGGCAGAGCGGCCATATTTTGCACAGATTAAACTAAATTACAAGCACTTTTTGTAACTTGTTTGCTGTTTCTAGGAGGTTGATGTGTGATTTTCATACTACACTTAAACCTTCTTTGACTTTGTTCAGCATACATACTTTTATTTCTGTAAAACCCCTCTTTTTATTGCTACAACTTTTTTACTTTTCATATATGTGTGTGTGTGGGTGATGGTAAATTAGTAATGAAATTGTCTAATAGTTAGTGAGAGGGAGATTTATGATCTGGATTGGGCCATGGCAATGGCCGGATAGATTTGGGCCAGACAAGATTGGGCCGAGGTAGCGTGGTCCTGTGCTGAAAGGATTTGCTCGGTTAAGGCAAGGCGTGGTTGGACTGAGCTACATAGCACCATGGTATAGAGGCCAGTCAAGTGAGATGTCCGGCGCCAGGAATGGCGTGGTTGGACCGAGGTTCATGAGTTAGCCCGGCAGGAAGGCTAACAAAGAAAGCCGAAGATGAGCGCTCTGGCGATTATGCATATAGCACTACCGTTGATAAGCGAGAAGATGCAAATTTTACTGTTGAGCTCCCAGTAGAGTGGGCTAGCAGTTTGGTTAGGTGGTGTTCAGCAAGATTTGTGCTGACAGATGGGAATGTGAGTAGATTTGGGGCGCAGAAGGTATATAAGCGAGCCTGCGCCCCCCATGTTGAGCAGATGAACATTTGGTGACACATATACTAAACACGCAACACTCTTCCTTCTCTCTATCTATCCCCTGTGTGTGTGTTCTAACTTGATCGTCGGAGGGGTTTTTCGGTTACACATCGCCGGGTAGCTCATCGTCGTTGTCCTCGTAGGTGATCGGACAGAAACGAAGCTTGGAAGAAAGGAGTACAGGCTTGCCGAAATATTTGCTCCCCGTACAATTGGCGCCGTTTGTGGGAAGCTTTTCAGACAAAATCTTGTCTTCCAGGCTCATCTGATCGCCATCCATGGCGAACAACGACGAGATTCCGTTGTTCGCCATCGATGGAGTCACCCCGGAGTCAGGCAAACGGAGAGAAGGACATCCCGCCATCCCTCCAATGACGGACCTGGAGACATTTCCAGGAGGACAGTTGAGAGACGCGCGAGATAAGTGCGGAAGAAGTTATGGTCATTCGTGAAGTCCAGACGGTCATCGGCGGCGGAGAGAATCACACGCCAGACGTCTAGAGCACAAGCTGAGAGACCAAGACGCCGTCATCTAGAGAATAGCGGCAGAGATGGAGGATCTTAAGAGGCATGTCAAATGGAAGGGTGTAGCTGGAGTGGGAGACCACAGTGAGCTCACCCAACCCCGTCGTTCATGCAGTCAGAGCCAGCGGCGTACTCCGTTCATCTCAATCACCAGAAGTTACAAGGTTGGAGATTCCGACGCGCACGTAGAGAAATCCAGCGCGCAAGACAACACTTATCAACCCTCACGTCTGACGACGACATCGAGGTATTCTTATTTCGCTCGTTTAGAGGATTTGCGGGTAGTCTTGAAAGAACGGGCTCGCCGGCGAAAAGCTCAGAGAGTGCCGGCGTTCCAGCGGTTATCATATGGAGGTCGCGCCAGTGAAGAGGTTATAATGCCTCCGCCTCGCCTAGCTGTGCTTCCTCCTCTAGACGCAGACTTGGCGAGGCTGAGCGCCACTCCTTTGTCCCTGAGAATAGAAACCACACCACTCTCACCAGCCAAAGTTTATGCTTTATGACGAAAAAACCGATCTGTACATGTATGTGAGCCACTTTCGACAGGTCATGGCCGAACACCGGCATAATGACGCTCTTATGTGCCTTATTTTTCCATCAAGTTTGGGCGAGTTGGGCTTGAAATGGTTTGAGAAGCTGCTGGAGGAGAGCATCGAAAGGTGGCAGCAGTTGGCGGAAGCGTTCGTGATTCGTTTCAAAACCAACGCGAAAATGCCAAAAGAAGTGGACCACCTTCTTAGTGTCAAGATGGAGTCAAGTGACACCCTCAATGCATACAACTCTAGGAACTGGGAAACCTTCAATGAGATCCTAGATTGCCCGGTCAACCCGGCAATCACCCAATATAAACTCGGTCTCCCGGTCGGACATGGGCTAAGAGACTCGCTTACAATAAGCCAGCCGAAGTCCATGGGGCAACTAATGCAGCGCATCAATGAGCACATCCGAGTAGAGGATGATACAGCGGCATCCACCGCGAAGACAACCTCGGTGGCAATGGATAAGAGGGCGACTGGGTTTTGAGGAAGGTCATGGGCAATACCCTGGTGCCAGGTAAAGGCAAACTAGAGGCAAATTAGGAAAGACCCTACAAGATAATCGGTCTGGTGGGTAAGGGGGCATACCGCTTGGAGGATTTTGAGGGTAGAGATATACCCCGGCCATGGAATACGGCCAACCTTGAACTAAGTGAATTACTTTTGTTGAAGAACTTTTCTATTTTCGCCGAAATGATTTACTCCGGCTAGATGAGTTGATGATTTGCTCAACTCTGAAGTTTCCGCCGAGATGATTTACTCCGGCCAGATGAGTTGATGACTTGCTTAACTTTGAAGTTTCAGCCGAGATGATTTACTCCAGCTAGATGAGTTGATGATTTGCTCAACTTTGAAGTTTCAGCCAAGATGATGTACTCCGGCTAGGTGAGTTGATGATTTGCTCAACTCTGAAGTTTTAGCCAAGATGATTTACTCCGGCCAGGTGAGTTGATGATTTGCTCAACTCTAAAGTTTCAGCCGAGATGATGTACTCCGGCTAGGTGAGTTGATGATATGCTCAACTCTAAAGTTTCAGCAGAGATGATTTACTCCGGCCAGATGGGTTGATGATTTGCTCAACTCTAAAGTTTCAGCCGAGATGATGTACTCCGGCTAGGTGAGTTGATGATATGCTCAACTCTGAAGTTTCAGCAGAGATGATTTACTCCGGCCAGATGGGTTGATGATTTGCTCAACTCTGAGGTTTCAGCCGAGATGATTTACTCTGGCCAGATGAGTTGATGATTTGCTTAACTCTGAAGTTTCAGCCGAGATGATTTACTCCGGCCAGATGAGTTGATGTTTTGCTCAACTGAAGGCTCCAGCTGAGATGATTTATCCTGGCTATAGGAGTTGGTGATTTGCCAAACTCAAATGCTCTAGCCGAGGTGCTTTATCCCGGCTAAAGGAGTTGGTGCTTTGCCCAACTCAAAGGTTCGTGCCGAGATGACGAAATGAAGTACAATAAACAGCGCCACAGTAAACAAACCGAGAAGCACAGAGGAAGGCGGTGCGAACAACCGTGGAAGAGATCTAGGGAGTTTGGTTTTGGAAGACGCCAGTCAGAAGGCCGAGGAAAAGGGGCAATTGACGATCATTTTTATGGAAAAATGAGAATGCCTTGTCGAGCTGATGTTGCTCACCAAGAAGGAAGTTGCGGAGCGGACCTTGCTTGCCTTCCTCGCAGTTCCTTGACCGAGCTGATGTTGCTCGCCAAGAAGGAAGTCGCAGAGCGAACCTTGCTCGCCTTCCTTGGAGTTTCTTGACCGAGCTGATGTTGCTCGCCAAGAAGTAAGTCGTGGAGCGGACCTTGCTTGCCGACCTTGGAAGTTCCTTACCGAGTTGATGTTGCTTGCCAATAAGTAAGTCGCAGAGCGGACCTTGCTTGCCGACCTTGGAAGTTCCTTACCGAGTTGATGTTGCTCGCCAAGAAGGAAGTCGTGGAGCGGACCTTGCTCGCCTTCCTTGGAGTTCCTTGATCGAGCTGATGTTGCTCGCCAAGAAGTAAGTCGCGGAGCGGACCCTGCTCTCTGACCTTGGAAGTTCCTTGCCGAGCTGATGTTGCTCGCCAAGAAGAAAGTCGCGGAGCGGACCTTGCTCGCTTTCTTTGGAGTTCCTTGCTGAGCTGATCTTGCTCGCCGAGGAGGAAGTCGCGGAACGAACCTTGCTCGCCTTCTTTAGAGTTCCTTGACCGAGCTGATGTTGCTCGCTAAGAAGGAAGTCGCGGAGCAGACCTTGCTTGCCTTCCTTGGAGTTCCTTGACCGAGCTGATGTTGCTCGCCAAGAAGGAAATCGCGGAGCGGACCTTGCTCGCCTTCCTTGGAGTTCCTTGCCGAGCTGATGTTATTCGCCAAGAAGGAAGTCGCGGAGCGGACCTTGCTCGCCGACCTTGGAAGTTCCTTGCCGAGCTAATGTTGTTCGTCAAGAAGAAAGTCGCGGAGCGGACCTTGCTCGCCTTCCTTGGAGTTCCTTGACCGAGCTGATGTTGCTCGCCAAGAAGGAAGTCGCGGAGCGGACCTTGCTCGCCTTCCTTGGAGTTCCTTGCCGAGCTGATGTTGCTCGCCAAGAAGCAAGTCACGGAGCAGACCTTGTTCGCATTCCTTAGAGTTCCTTGCCGAGCTGATGTTGCTCGCCAAGAAGCAAGTCGCGGAGCGGACCTTGCTCGCCTTCCTTGGAGTTCCTTGATCGAGCTGATGTTGCTCACCAAGAAGGAAGTCGCGGAGTGGACCTTGCTTGCCTTCCTTGGAGTTCCTTGCCGATCTGATGTTGCTCGCCAAGAAGGAAATCGCGGAGCGGACCTTGCTCGCCTTCTTTGGAGTTCCTTGGCCGAGCTGATCTTGCTCGTCAAGACAAAAGTCGTGGAGCGAACCTTGTTCGCCTTCTTAATGCGGTCATCGTCTTGTAGACTAAGAACCGAGGAAGAGTTACCCCGGTCAAATAAGTAATCCCAGTTACGCTTGCGCAGACTGAATTAAGGGGCAATTGAGAGGGAGATTTATGATCTGGATTGGGCCGTGGTAATGGCCGAACAGATTTGGGCCGGACAAGATTGGGCCGAGGTAGCGGTCCTGTGCTGAAAGGATTTGCTTGGTTAAGGCAAGGCGTGGTTGGACCGAGCTACATAGCACCATGGTATAGAGGCCAGTCAAGTGAGATGTTCGGCGCTAGGAATGGCGTGGTTGGACCGGGGTTCATGAGTTAGCCCGGCAGGAAGGCTGACGACAAACCAACATGAGCTGTCCCGAGCTCGGCTCTGCCGGGATGCAGCCGAGCTCGGTCCTCATTAAGCGCGGCGAGCGGAGCGCTCTGGCCAGTTGCATAGCATGGCCATTGATAGCCGAGAAGATGCAGCCCGGCTGCTGAGCTTCCATTAGAGTGGGCTGGCAGTTTGGTTAGGTAGTGTTCAGCAAGATTTGTGCTGACAGATGGGATAGCAGCATCACGTGTCGAGAGACGAATGTAAGTAGATTTGGGACGCAGAAGGTATATAAGCGAGTCTGCGCCCCCCATGCTGAGCAGATGAACATTTGGTGAGATATACACTAAACACTCAACACTCTCCCTTCTCTCTATCTATCCCCTGTGTGTGTATTCTAACTTGATCGTTGGAGGGGTTTTTCGGCCACACACCGCCGGGTAGCTCATCGTCGTTGTCCTCGCAGGTGATCGGACAGAAACGAAGCTTGGAAGAAAGGAGTACGGGCTTGCCGAAATATTTGCTTCCCGTACAGTTAGTAATTAAAATGATATGTTGGTTCAGTATGCCTATGTGATTCTGAAATTTGTTATCAAAGCAAATCCTCTTGTAAGGTAGTGGGGTTTTGGGAATGTAATAAAAAGTTGTTTGAACAATTAAACTTGTAAGAAATTTTAATTAAAAATAAACAAATTCATTGAGAAATATGTAATAACATTATTAGACACAATGATAAGTGTTTTGAACTAAACCAAAAGAACAAGAAATTAATGGAACTTAAGCTGGCCCTGGGACACAATGAAATGCAATGCAACCTATTGGTCCAAAAGGTGTTAAGCTGTGCTTTACTAGGAGGATACTGGGCCAAAAATAAATTTTAGTCCACATTACAATGGGCTTAATTCTTTGTTGTGCTTTCAATTCAATTTAGTTATACTATGGGCCTACGACAACCAAGAACAGTATAAATTAAGAATACGGTTTTGCTTACCTCAAATTCAAACTTATATCTGGCCGTCATGTTCGGATTTGTAGGATTTTATTTCGATAATTTAAATTATTTATTTTATAAGACTATTTATATATATTATTTATAAAAAATTAGATCAATATAATAATTAAAATATTTTTATTTTATTACATCTGTCTTTGAAAAATGTACGATAAATATGTTTTCCAAAATGTATTGGGCATGACGGCCAAGTTCGCAACCCTGAGAATAATGGAAATAAAAAGGACACTCTTGACCCAAAAAAAAAAAATTAAAAAAATAAAAACTGATACCAACCAAAAGTCAAATGAGAAGTATAGAAAAAATAGAAAGGGTAAATTACACTCACCATCCTAGTGATTTGAAAAAAAAAATATAATCATTCCACACGTTTGATATAATTACAATAACTTATTTTTAGTATGACTAAAGAGATTGGAATTAATGCAGATGGGTGGTAGAGATTGGAATTAATGCAGATGGGTGGTAGATATTGAAATAAACAATATATATATATATATATATATTTTAGTTGAAAATAGGTAAAAATGTTTTTTTTTTTTCCATACAATTAATAAATTATTGATGAAAAATAACTTAATTATTATGTGACTTAAAACTTGAAGAGAAACTAGCATAATTATATTAAAAATATGGTAATGTATTTTTATTTTTTTTAATTTTAGAAGAGGTGGATAGAAAAAAATTAAAAAGTATAGAAAAAAATTGAGCAAGAGAAACAGTGGTGTCAATAAAAAAAGAGAAGCAAATCCGGGGGGCCGGAAATTTAAATCTTTACTTATTATTATCCAGACACGGAGCATCTCCATTGGATAATAAACTTCCTCTCTTTTTTCCATGCTCCATTGGAAGTTTGGAACAGTTAGTGGATAAGGTAGTGTTTAATAAAATTGAAAATTAAAAATTAAGTATTGAATTTTTAAAATTGAAAATTTATTTGATAAAAATTTAAGTGTTGAATTAAAATAAATTATTTATAATATTAAATTTGAAAGTTATTATTTTTAAATTTTATATTGTGATAGTGAGTTGGTGGTGGTGGAGATAGAGAGATGGTGGTTGCGGTGATGATGGACGCATAATGTAGTGAAGATAAAAAGCAGTAGCAGCAGTGGTGTAATGACGGTGGTTATTGTGGTGGTGGAATGATGGTTGTAGTTATGACAACAATAATGGTGGTCAATAATGGTTATGGCAATGGTAAAAATGACAATGGTAATGATAATGGTAACTGTAATTGTGGTAGTAAAATAATGGTAGTACTATGGTAATTGTGACAATAGTGCTGAAGGTGGTAGTTGTGGAATGGTGGCAGTGGTGGCGATGGTAGTGATTGTGAGATTAGAATAGTAAATGTTGAGCTTATATATAAGTATTTAGTCAGAATTAATTAAATTTTCTAACACTTATTTTTTTTAAATTTTTTTTAACATACATTTTAAGAGTCACTTAATTTTTTAAATGATATCATTTGTGATAATGAAACTAATTTAATTAAATTTTTTCAATTTTAAATGCTAAATATTAAAAGCCACCTACGTTTACATAATCAAATGCCAAAAAGTGTGTTAACTGTGAGGAGTCAACTGGCAAGGAGAGGAAAAGGGGAGGGAGCTCGATGCAAAAGAGATAAGATTGTAGTAGTAGTGAGGTAGGACTCATAAATCTATGGGGGGAATTACTTAACAGGGTAATAGGAAAAAAAAAATTATAAAAAATAAAAAATAAAAAATTACCCAAATATGGAATGGTGTAAGTGAGACTTGCACTCTCACAACTTTTCATTTATATTCCATCACAAAATCACTTATATTTTTCATGTGTTTGTAATTTTTTTTCTCCACTTCACTATTAAATAATTCCTCATAAATCTATCTATACTATATATACATAAATAAATCTAGTGGAGCAAGAGAGTTCTCCAAATTCTCAATGCTAACTTCTTATGCATTCTTTCTCTTACATGGCTCTGAAGTCCACTTTAATCATTTTCCTAATTTTTAATTACTCTAAATAACATAACAAAAAAATACTGATAAAATCACTTAAAAACTAATAAAATTAACAAATCTCTATCATTCTGATAAGATATAAAAAGTAGATAATTATCACATTTTTAAAAGAAATAAATTTTTTTTTTTTAATATCTATCTATCTATCTATAATGTCAAATAAAATATTAAAAGAATATTTAAATAAAAAAATTACAATTCAAATAATTTTGAAATAAAAAGATAACTATTCGGATATGAACAACAAAGAAATAGAGATAAAAATATATACAAAAATAAAAATATAACTATTTAGATTTGAACCAAAAAATTATATATAACTATTTAGATTTGAACCAAAAAATTATATAAAAAAATCAAATAAAATAAAACAAAATATTTGTAAAAAACCCTATGTAAAATGATTCATGATTTATCATCTAATAATCAAGAACAATTGAAAGCAATTCCCGAAATAGACAATAATCTAAATTATCAAGCCAATACGAAAGTGATTTAAATTATCTCTAAGTAATCAACAAAGGCGACACAAAGATATAACGTGGAATCTAATTGTGATTAAAAAAATAAAAAGAAAAAAACCCACAACCCAAGAAGAATGAACTAATTCACTAAAAAGAAAGAATGAAGATTACAAAAGACCTCACCAAGCTTACCACCTATGAATCCACACACGCACTTGGAGACTCTAGAACATCTTTAGCACCCACTCTTCATCCAGGATTGTTCATTGTTGAACTTGAATCCACAGACTCCAACTTAGTCCAAATTCTACCGGTTAAATGCTAAAGAAAGGTAGATTTAATCAAGGCCTTTTGATTTATTCAATCAAATCCGTGATATGCGACAATCATCAACAATCCATCAAGAGAAAACAAGTATCAACTCTCTATAAGACAGA